>JARQOD010000006.1:94458964-94479452 GCA_033576555.1 Oophaga sylvatica
GTTGGAACGGTGACTGTGTTTTTGCTTGCTGATCTCTGGGGGCTGTATAGCAAAAGACAATTGCTGCATAAGTTCCCGCAGTAAACTTTCACGCACCGGGAGGCCATCCCAGTCAAATCAGACGTGGAGGGCGGGAGCTTTGTTTTGGATAAGTCCACGCAGATATTCTTCACACATTGGAGGGAGGTTATCCCAAAAAATCCAGTTGTGGAAGCGAGGGCTTTGTTCGGTTAAGTTTCTGCAGTAAACTTTCACGCACTGGGAGGCCATCCCAGTCAAATCAGACGTGAAGGGCAGAAGCTTTGTTTTGGATAAGTTCTCACAATAATTGTCCACGCACCGGGAGGCCATCCCAGTCAAATCAGACGTGGATAGTGAGAATTTTGATGAAGGCTATTGCAGATTACTGTGACCGGCGCACCGGCCAGGGCTACGGTACAGAGCGATAGAACCTTGAGCTTCGCCGCGCTCACTGCAATTGGTGAGTTATCAGTTACCAGAGCAGCTTGTATGTGTCACAGATCATCAAAAGAGGATTCGTATTCTCCCGGGTGTCTGTCTCATTGTCTGTATCAGGTACTGTCGCTTTAAATCACATCTCCGTGCGCTCTGTCAGTAACTCATTCAGAGCAGTGTGCTGGCTGCAGCAGCGAGAAAACCCCTTTGACCCCCCCCTCCTCTGCTAATCACGTTATCAGGCATTCTGTTTCTTGGCTTCGATTTTTATTTTTTTTAAGCTAGTTTTTTGGCTGCAGGTTTTAACGTGAGAATTATCAGGCATTCAGACTGAACTATATTCATTTTTTGCTATTCTGAGGAATAATAATTTTTTTTTTTTTTTTGATACGTGATTTCAGTGGCTATAGAGACAGCAAGCAGAGATATAAGGAAGGGAGGGGGGAAGCAGCCAGCTGACATTCCAGAGATTTTTAATTAGCTGTTTTAGTAACAAGGGTTGTTTTTCAGAGTTTTATGATTAATACGGTTTTTCTTTTCTCCCCTTTTTGGTGAATTTATTTTTTTTATGTTTACTTTTTCTAGAGTTTTTTACTAAATCTAACTTTTGTTTTTAAAATTTTTCTTTTAAGTACATTTTTAAATGATTTTGGAGAGATTTTTTCTCTAGAGCTTTATTTCTCCAGCCATTTTTTTTTTCTACAAGCTTGCTTTACAACAAGGTCACATAGATAAGGAGAATTACAGGCTGTGGGAGAGAGCAGACACAAACTACGCAGTGGTCTGAGTAGCCCCACCCGTCGGGCATTCGGCGAGGAAATTTGTTGAATATGTTTTTGGAATAGACACAGTACGTAAGAATCGAAGGGCTAGGCATGTGAATAGAATGTCAGAGTACGTGAGAAGCAAATAGACAGGCAGCCTTTACGCTGCATAATGAAATGTTTTTTCTTGTTTTTTGTTATTTGAAAGGTAACGGGAAAGTTTAATAGATTACCATCTGCTATAAAAGAGCAGCGGTGCATCGTGTAAAAGATACAGCAAGTTAATTTGAACGGACCAGGAAATTTTTTTTTTATTTTTTTTATGTGAATAAGTTTGAAAAGGTGTTAAATCATCTGTGAGAAAAAGATCACTGACATGTCACAAGAGCAGAATTCAGAGTCACACACATCACATGTCCATCATGTAGAGACACGGGACAGGTGTAGGCTGCTCTCATTGAGTAAGGAGCCTTGTACAGGGAAAAACGCTCCCCGCCTCTCTCCACAGGGAGAAGGCATTTTTGTTTCAACCATCCCCTCTCAAGAGTCACAGGGGGGACTCCCCTCCATCTTTCTTCTCTCCCTCCCCTCCTCTTTCTCTCGCTCCTCCCTCACACCTCCCTTCTCTTCCTCTTTTTTCTACTTCGTCATCAACTGTGTCAACGCCCAATCCAAGCAATGTGGTGTCCCTGTATTCAGTGTTTCCAGAACAGGGCACTTTGTCTATCCCAAGCACAGTACAAACATTGCCAGTCATTATATCAGGAGAAGAAAGTACAGATCTCCCTACACAAAACGCTACATGTAGCCCCAGACACAACAGTCCACTGCTAAGGCTTCACAGGGAGTGGTATAGCAACAGGGCTGCTAGCATGGAACCATGACACTGATCCACCGCAGCCTCAGCAAGGAAGTGGGAAATCCCCATGCAGCAAGACAACTTTAAAGCCCAAATCTCACCCAGTGTATGCACCAAGTACACCATGTCACTTCTTATCTGATGAAGATGAAGATGCAACGTCACACATGCTGCCCAATACTAGGGAAGAAAACACACAAGCACCAATAGAGCAGGGACAGGTAGAGGCACCATCCTATGAGCCCTTCATCCCAAGCCAGGTGATCAGTATGCTGCCAGACCCAGGGATACACCCCATGCTATTTTGCCAAAAAATGCAGCAGATCCAGCAAACGTATACAGCAGCCTGGATTGATCTCTGGACCGAAATGGAAATAAAAGCAGGTGATGCATTCTGGTCAATTATGAGAGAACACTTCAAGCATCCAGCAGAGTTAGATGCGTATGCCTGGGAGACAGGACCAAAGCTAATTGAGCAACTCAGAGAATGGGCCAAAAGCAGACTGACAGGACAAACTCTCAGCCTACATGTCACGAGTCAAGACAAGACAGAGTCTGTGGAGAAGTTCCATGACAGAGTAATGCAAGTGTTTCAAGAGTTGGGCCTCATTACCCATGATCAGACACACAGACGGATGTTGGCACAGGCTTTTGTGCATGGACTGAGAGAACCAATCAGGAAACCACTGGTAGCAGCCAGGCCTGAGTGCACGTCAATAGCAATGGACACCCTGCTCACAGTAGCAAAAAGGATTGAGTCCCGCCGGGACAGAAGGAATGTCAAGTGTTACAACAGTGGCGAGTTTGGTCATTTCCGGAACAAGTGCAGAACACTGACTTCACCCAGAAAAAGAAGAAACACAGAAAGCAGTGAAGAACCCCCGTCCATAGGACAAGAGCACACCAAGTCCACAAGGAACCCCACCAGTGGGACCAATATCCTGAGAGTGGAAGTCATATCTTTTCTTGTGGAACTCCGCAACCTCACCTACCTATCAGAATCTTCTGCTTCCTGCATGGGAATTGATGGTCAAGTCAGATATTTCCAGATTATGAAGCCCCTGAGCGTGTGGACTCAGCCAGAACACTCCATCATGTCCCAGTTTGTTGTGTAAAAAAACCTGCACCCTCAACCTATTGGGAGTGGACCTACTGCAGAGGCTGAAAGCGACCAGAGTGTTCCAGGAAGATGGGACCATGACACTTTCTTCACCCTGACCAAGAAGAAACAGGAACCTCGGGCAACCACGCTGCAGACCTATCACGGGAGGTGCTGGACATAGTACCAGAAAAGCCACTCCATCACCCAGAGTCAAGATGTCTCTGACCAACTGAAGGTCTAAGTGAGCTCGCCTAAGAAGACGGCCTGAGAGCTTTGACATTGGCCAGGATATTCAACTCAAGAAGGACTCTACTCGCTTCATGGAATGGCAACACCTCATCCAGCTCTAACGCCAGAGGTTCATCTTTTGCAAGCACCAGGAGGTGCCCCCTGCAATCAACCAGTTCACCCAGGCCCTAGACCGGCAAAAGGCCACTCAGCTCTTCAGACTTGTGCACAAATATTGACCTGAGACCGAGCTGGAGAAATAAGAAACTACTGATGGCCCGTGCTGAGAGAAAAGCAGCCGTTTAAGGAGACGTCCCAACAAGAAGACCCCCTGTGACCAGAGCAGGTGCTAACACAGTGACTGTCTTGATGGAGAACAAGAAAGCCAGCTGGTCGTCATCTCTCATGATGTGGATCCTAGTAGACGGCTTGTTTTCCCGCCAGCTCTGCACCAGCAGATGGGAGTCCCCTGCCGCATACTGAAGGACAAGGCCAAACTGGGCTGCCTCGCCCATCGGAATCAATCCCAGCTTTCCACAGTGAGAAAAAGACTGTAAACCCCACTGAGTTCAGAATGGTGCAAGGCCTGGAGGCCGCGAAAGAGGCTACGGTATTTGAAACCCCAACAGTGCTGAACCATCACACTCTGCTCTCAAGAGTCCCAGTCACCGCAACGGTATTCACGGTGATCAACCTGGCCAGTACCTTCTTCAGTGTTTCCCCTCCACCTGGAGGCCTGCTTTCACGCACCAGTGCAGTGCATATGGACAGTGTTGTCTCAAGGTGCTCAAAACAAGCCCTTTAAGTTTCACCAAGACAATGTCCTCCATCCTCGTCAACTGGATTGCAGAATATGCAAGAGTCACTCTTCTACAACACGTGGATGACCTTCTATTTTGTGTGGTTGACATCAACACCTGCACAGTCTATTCCTTGTCTCTCCTACTCTACCTGGAAGAACAGCAACGCAAGGTCTGGAAGAACAAAGTCCAGTGATGCCAGAAGCAAGTTACATCCCTGGGACACTGTATTGCCCACCAGACGAAACACATGTCAAAAGACTGGGAGACCACTATGGAGAAGATGGCTCCCCAACAACTCCAAGAATGTTGCAGGCCTTCCCTGGTCTAGTGTCATATTGCAGAACCTGGATCCCTGATGCCTCAGACCTAATGCAGCCTCTGTGCGCTTGCATCAACGCAACCCCGCTCCTTCTATCAGACGCAGCCTTCAACCCATTCAGGAGATTGGAAGAACTCCACAGTCTCAGCGCCAATACCAGGCCTACCTGACTATGAAAAGTCTTTCCGTCTACCTGATGGAAGAAAGAAGGTCATGCTATTGGAGTCCTGGCACGGATTCACGGGGGAAAACAGAGACTTTTAGGCTGCCTCTCAGCCCGCTTGGATCCAGTTGCAAGAAGAACACCCTCCTGCCTGATGGCAGTATCTGCAGCACACACCCTCCTGGACAAGGTTGCTGACATCACTCTTGGACAGCCACTGGAAACTCTCACTCCACATGACATCTTGGCAATCTTCAATCAAGCTCAACCAACAGTAATCTCCCCACCGCCAGGCATCTTTGTGGCGCCTCTATTGCCTTTGTCTCATAATGTCACCGTCTCCAGACCTACAGTCCTCAGCCCGGCCACTCTACTCCCACTCCCAAGGGGGGATACTTGGATGGCTCCAGAAGAAGTTTCAACACAGGAAGTGCAGTGACCAGCAATCAAGAAATCCTGTGGTCCAGAAGTCTGTCACCTAGCCTGTCAGCCCAGGAAGCAGAATTGATAGCGCTGACGAAGGCCTGCCAGATGCAGAAGGTAAGACTGCAAACATCTACACGGACTACAGGTACTCGCATGGCATAGCACACGACTTTAGACCCATCTGGGCTACAAGGGACTTCATCACAGCAAACGGGACAACCGTGAAGCATCATGGAGCTTTCAGGGACCTACTGGGTATACTCCAACTTCCAAAATGGTGGCAATTTGAAAAATCAAAGTGCATGGAAAACTGAGAACAGAAGAGGCGTGAGGCAATAACATGGCGGACATGGCAGCCAAAGAAGCAGCCAAAGGAAGACAACATGGAGAAGTGGGAGAGGTCGTAGAGCCGGACGGCTACTACATGACGACTGAAGACAAGAAACCTGACAAAGAAACGTCCTGGAATCTGCTCAAGAAGTTACAAGACCAAGCTCCAAAAGGAGAAGAAGAGCTGAATGCGAAAAAAGCAACATGTGAAGAAAGAAGGCTATCAATAATAGACTTCAAACTCTGCCTACCACAAAGTATGCACCCTATGGTGGTCCAATGGGTACATGGACCCACATCCACATATCAAAGACACAGATGAATGATCTGATTGGTGCTTACTGTTTCGCTTCAGGGATCTCCACCCTAACAGCCAAACTCACCAGCAGCTGTCTGACCTGCGGCAAATTCAAGCCTGGACGTATGGAAGAAAGTCCCCCTCACCTTATCTGGAAAGACCACTCTACCAGCTTCAAAGGATCCAGATAGACCACATCCAGATATCGCCAAGTGAAGGATTCAAATACGCCATTGTGGTCAAAAGAAGTATTTTCAAGATGAACAGAAGCCTTCCAAGTCAGCAAAGACTACTGCAACGAAGCTACTTTCAGAAAATAGTGTACAGATACGGGGTTCCAGAAATGATAGAAAGTGATCAGGGACCCGCATTCACAGCAAATCTGACACACAAGACCCGATTAGCAGTAGGGTCAGATTTAGGCCTACACACTCCTTACCACCCCCAGAGCAGCAGGAAGGTAGAAAAAAACTGAACGAAACACTTAAGAATAGAATGCTGAAAAATTGCCCAAGAGACACGCAAACCATGGCATGACACACTCCTAATTGCACTGTTTAGCGTAAGGCACACTCCAGAGACCCAGAAAAGCTGTTTCGTGCCTGCATCTTCCGCTAACAGATAAGACATTTTCTTCTTTTAGTTTTTTGGTGCCTGCATTTTGTCCTGCACTTCTGTGGGGGTCTGCCGGGTCCCCTTCGGGGGGCTTATGCTCCTCTCAGTTTAGTTCAGCCACTGTTTGTTCATTTGCCTTTTCCAGTTTTTTTCAGTGGTTGCTGTTTAGTTTTTGTTACACCAGAGAACTAATTTAGGTGGTAGAGGTCGTGTGATCTCAGGTGTTTTTGTAATTAGTAGAGTTGGTACTTTTCAGGGTTTTTTTGGGGTTGCAGTAAGTGCCTTTCCTATCCTTTTCTATTTAGGAAGTTTGGGCCCCAACGTTTGCTCATACTATTTTCTGTCTGTGTCTGTATTTCCTCTTGTCTAACCGCCATTACATGTTTGGGGGCTTCCTATGTTCTTTGGGGATCTGCTCCGGGGCAGATAGCTTTCCTTTTTCTATCTTTAGGTGTAGTTAGCTTCTCAGGCTGTGACGAGGCATCTAGGACCAACGTAGGAACGCTCCACGGCTGCCTTTAGTTGTGGTGGTTAGTCAGGGTACTGCAATCCCATAGATTCCAACCTCTCTGGTGTATTGCTTTTTTTTTTTTTGCCTGCTCTCCTCAGCTACCAAATCATAACACTTATGTAATTGAATTGGTCAAAAACTAATGTCCATTCTCGAGTTTTTCTCCTCACTGCCAGATTTGATGATCCTGTCCAAGAGCCCCAGATGACATCAACCTCTGTGTAACTAGAGGGAAAGCCTGTTTGAATCCACGTATCGCATTGCAAGGAAGCTCCCGTACCAGGAGAGACACCTAAGCCATGAAGGATGTCGTGGATGCTCTGACGGACCAGACAGATGACCAGATGACCTACCTGATGAGTTCAAGGCCAGAGACCAAGTTAAAGCAGGATTTGAGTCACTATAAACAAAAATGTTGATTGGATAAATTACATCTATTATAACCAGCAGAGATTTGTTAACTTCACCATAGATGCTGTAAAAGGTTTGGCAGCACAGTTAGGCCCCACTTCCATTATGGCATTCCAGAATAGAATGGCTTTGGATATGATTCTAGCTGAGAAAGGAGGTGTTTACAAAATGATCAAAGACACCTGTTGCACCTACATCCCAGACAACACTGGCCCAAAGGGTAAAGTCACAATGGCAATACAGAAACTTACTGAGTTATCAGAGGAACTGAAACAGAACTCAGGTATCACTGACCCATGGGATCGATACTTTGGGTGGATGAGTGGGTGGCAGAAAATGTTGGCACAGGTTGGGACAGCCATTATGGGGGTTCTCATTTTTGCATTAATTACTGGTTGCTGTGTTATTCCTTGTATCCGCAGGATAATGGAAAAAACTGTTCAGGAGACAACCAATTTGATGCCACTCACCATCTTGGACCTCGCACCAGTCCGGATGGAACTGCCTGGCTTGACCAGATCTCCGAACTACCTCCAGACTGAGAATACACATCCTTGATGAATCATCCTATCAAATAAGGAGATTATGATTGCAAACACATAAACCCCCGACAGGGACAGTCCTCCTGACCGCCCATTTGCGAAAAGTCTGTATTCGGTGGGGGAGGCATGTACTAGGGGTGTCTCAACTCACCGGCAGCACAAAAGAGTTGCAGCGCTTTGGGCCAGGAGCAGGTTTTTAGGGCAAGTGGTATCTAAGGGGGGACTGTCATGGAAATATATATGTATTCCATATATTCAAAGTATATTCACATATATGTATTCACAGTTCACAGTTAGATAGATTTCACTTGCTAAAAAACCTTGTGCTCACATATTTCTAGGCCAGATATAATCAGTCGTTTTAAAGAAATCTGGCCTCCATAAGACCTTCGTAAAGGAACAAATGCATGAAGTACAAAATGTCCTATTAGATATCTGTTGTTTACATTATAGTTATGCAAGGCAACTAGGTCACAAGAATATAAAACAATAATTCTGCAACTTCAGCTCTTTTAATCATAATTATCATATTTACACTAGAACAGCCAATAATCTAGCAGCTTTTAATTGTATGTTAATTGACTAACCAGCCCCTTTTTGTAAACGTATAAAACCTTGAAACAATAATAAATGTAGGTCTTTGACGAACTGTTATACTGACACTTTCGTGTGGGCAGTCCTCATTTCGTTCTGAGCGCTCAAAAAGACATTATATAGAGATTTGGACATGGCAAGCAGCAAACACAGGATATTTTTATCCTAATTAAATTTCCATATCACACCGACCATTTTTCCAAAATGGTGCATTTGGTGCCGCTTCCACGGTTACCTTCTGCACGGGCTCTGGCAGCGTTGTTCGTTAGGCATATCTTTCGTCTACACGGCATGCCGGACAAAATTGTCAGTGACCGAGGTCCCCAGTTTGCGTCTCGGTTCTGGAGAGAGCTTTGTCGTCTACTCAGTATTGAGTTAAATCTCTCTTCAGCGTACCATCCTGAGACGAATGGGTTGGTAGAGAGGGCCAACCAGACCTTGGTCACCTATCTACGACATTTTGTCTCGGTCAGGCAGGATGACTGGGCATCCTTGCTACCATGGGCTGAGTTTGCATTAAACAATGCTGTGGCTGATTCCACCGGACAGACTCCATTCCTCCTAAACTACGGTCAGCATCCGCGGGTTCCGGTGCCCATGCCTGTGTCTTCCGCCGACTCCAGGGTGGCAGACTGGGCTGTGGAGGCACGGGACATTTGGGACCGTACCCAGGATGCCATTCAGGCATCCAAGGAGAGGATGAGGTCCTCCACCGACGCACATCGGCGCCCCGCTCCAACATTTGCTCCTGGGGACATGGTGTGGCTCTCCGCCCGTAACATCAGGCTGCGAGTTGAGTCCACTAAGTTGGCACCCTGCTACCTGGGTCCTTTCAAGGTGCTCGAGCAGGTTAACCCTGTGGTATACCGCCTAGCCCTTCCGCCTCGCCTTGGTATCACTGACACCTTTCACGTGTCCCTCTTGAAACCCGTGGCCATTTCCCGGTTTTCCGAGTCATCTGCCGGGACGTCGGGTTCATCTACCGACGATCATGAGGTGAACGCCATTGTTGGGTGCAAGGTGGTACGAGGCAAAAAATTTTATTTGGTGGATTGGAGGGGTTATGGGCCTGAGGATAGATCCTGGGAGCCTGCCGAGCATGTTCACGCTCCGCAGCTCATCGCTGCCTTTGAGCGCAGCGAGGCCCAAAGAAGGGGGGGCCCTAGGAGGGGGGGTAATGTTAGGGTTTGATTTCCGCTGCTGCACAAGGGGAGTCTCGAACCCGTCCCTCTGCGGTCTCCCATTCATCTCCGGCCGCAGTGGAGCCTGCTCAGCAGAGACGTCGGTCCAGGCGTCTTGCCCACTCCTCTACTGTGCAGTGACTTGCTGCTGCCTTTCCTGGATCTGCTATTATAGCCAGTGCTGGAGCAGTCGTCTTTGGGACAAAGTCCTGCGTTTTCCCATCTGAGCATGCCCAGAGTGAGATCTCTCATTGGAGATCAGGGGTCACATGTTCAGGTGCTGCAGCGGCTCCTATTGGTCCGCCAGGAAGGTCATGTAGCTACGTGTGTTTGTAACAGCTTCTCATTGGTCCTTGTTCCTGGAAGGTCCTGTAGCTGTTGCTATAAAAGGGTAGCATGGCTGGGCCGCCATGCCTAATATCAATCATTGTATGCTATGCGCCAGTGTAGTCATGTGTATGTGTGGATAGGGACCCGGCTGAAATAAGCCACTAGAATACCGACTTAATCGGTGAGGAGTTTGGTATGGTAGCTGGTCAGGGTCGGTGTCCTAGATGCCCTAGATTACCGGCATAACCGGTGAGGAGTTTTGATTGCCGTATTCAGGGTCTGGCGTTCAGACGCCATAGATTGCGGGTGACTCCCGCGAGGACATTAGCACATGATCACGCTTTATGTACGCTTAGCACTTAACTGTGTATCTGAGAGCCTTACAGGACACAGTGCTTTTTCTCAGTGGCCCTGTGACGTAACAGGGTTCGCTTTCAACGCTAGTCAGCGCCCTAGCGTGTTTTCTTTGCCACTCAGTTGTGTCTAGTGAGTGCGCACACATCGCCATATAGCGTTGCGGCTCCTCTTCTAGCGGCTCTGTGGAGTAACAGAGTTCGCACTCATTGCCACAGCGCATTACGGCGTTTATGTTGGCAGCTCTGCGGGATAACAGAGTTTGCTTCTTGCGCCTTTTTGCCAGCAGCAGGCTTCGCCTGCACGGTGGACCCCGGGCTGCGAACGCACTTATTATTTATATTATTTTGTGCGTTCCGCCAGCCGTAACACCGTCTTTCCAGTCCTTCATGAATGACATTTTCAGGGATTTTGTGGATAAATTTCTGATTGTTTATTTGGATGATATCTTGATTTTTTCCAATGACTGGGACTCTCATGTGAAACATGTTCGGACTGTGTTCCAGATTTTGAGAGAGAATGCTCTGTATGTGAAGGGATCAAAGTGTCTTTTTGGCGTACAGAGGATCTCATTTCTGGGATTCATTTTGTCTCCATCTGTTATTGAAATGGACCCGGTCAAGGTTCAGGCCATCTGTGATTGGGTCCAACCTACTTCATTAAAGGCTCTTCAGAGATTCTTGGGTTTTGCCAATTTTTATAAAAAAATTTATTGGTAATTTCTCTGTTATAGTTAAACCATTGACCGATTTGACCAAAAAGGGTTCTGATGTGGTGAATTGGCCTCCTGAGGCAGTCTCTGCGTTTCAGGAACTTAAACAGAGATTCACTTCTGCTCCTGTTCTACGGCAGCCTGATGTTTCTCTGCCATTTCAGGTGGAGGTTGATGCCTCTGAAATTGGGGCAGGTGCCGTTTTGTCCCAAAGAGATCCTGAGACCTCTAAAAGTAACCCTTGTGCTTTTTTCTCTCGAAAATTTTCTCCAACTGAACGTAATTATGACGTGGGTAATCGGGAGTTATTGGCCATGAAGTGGGCTTGTGAAGAGTGGAGACATTGGCTGGAGGGAGCCAAACATCAGGTGGTGGTCCTCACGGACCATAAGAATCTGGTTTATCTGGAATCAGCCAAGCGA
Source organism: Oophaga sylvatica (assembly GCA_033576555.1). Lineage (NCBI taxonomy): Eukaryota > Metazoa > Chordata > Amphibia > Anura > Dendrobatidae > Oophaga > Oophaga sylvatica. The sequence continues at coordinate 94,470,385 of JARQOD010000006.1, forward strand.
CTTAATCCTAGACAGGCCAGGTGGGCCTTGTTTTACACACGTTTTAATTTTGTGGTTTCCTTTCTTCCTGGCATGAAGAATGTTAAGGCGGATGCCCTCTCGAGGAGTTTCCTTGCGGACTCTCCTGAGTTATCTGATCCTGCTCTTATTTTGAAAGAGGGTGTAGTTCTTTCCGCCATCTCGCCCAATTTGAGACTGGCTCTGGAGGGGTGTCAGGAGGATAAACCCGAGCGCTGCCCTGTTGGGAAATTGTTTGTCCCAGACCAGTGGAAGAAGATTGTGATGTCTGAGATTCATTGTTCCGCGTTGGCCGGTCATCCCGGAATTTTTGGTACCAGAGACTTGGTGAGTCGGTCCTTTTGGTGGCCTACTTTGTCTCGTGACGTCAGGGAGTTTGTGCAGTCCTGTGGGACTTGCTCTCGCTCCAAGCCTTGCTCTCGCTCTAGTGGTTTGTTGATGCCATTGCCTGTGCCCAAGAGACCATGGACCCATATCGCTATGGATTTTATTTCCGACCTCCCTGTTTCTCAGAGAATGACCATTATCTGGGTGATTTGTGATAGGTTTTCCAAGATGATACATCTTGTGCCATTACCTAAGTTGCCTTCCTCCTCCGAATTGGTGCCTTTGTTCCTTCAGCACGTGGTTCGGTTACACGGCATTCCTGAGAACATTGTGTCTGACAGAGGAGTCCAGTTTGTTTCCAGATTTTGGAGGACTTTTTGTTCTAAACTTGGTGTTTAATTGTCTTTCTCCCCTGCTTTTCATCCTCAGACCAATGGACAAACTGAGAGAACAAACCAGACATTGGAGACTTATCTGAGATGCTTTGTGTCTGCTGATCAAGATGACTGGGTCTCTTTTTTGCCTTTGGCTGAGTTTGCTCTTAATAATAGGGCAAGCTCTGCCACTTTGATGTCTCCATTTTTCTGCAATTTTGGGTTTCACTCTCGATTTTCTTCGGGACAGACGGAGGCTTCTGTCTGTCCGGGTGTTGACTCTGTTGTGGAGCGTATGCAGCAGATTTGGGACCAGGTAGTGGAGAGGTTGTCCCTCTCTCAGGAGAAGGCCCAGCGGTTTGCCAACCGGCATAGGACTGATGGTCCTCGGTTTAAAGTGGGGGACTTGGTCTGGTTGTCCTCAAGAAATATCCCTATGAAGTTGCATCTCCTAAGTTTAAGCCTAGGTTCATTGGACCTTATAAGATCATAGAGATTCTTAATCCTGTTTCTTTTCGTTTGCTTCTTCCAGGGACATTTAAGATCCATAACGTGTTCCACAAGTCCTTATTGAAGAGGTTTGTCGAGCCAGTGGTTCCTATGGCTGCGCCCCCTGACCCTGTTTTGGTTGAGGGCAATCTGGAGTATGTGGTTGAGAAAATATTGGATTCTCGTTTTTCTAGACAGAAACTCTAGTATTTGGTTAAGTGGAGAGGTTATGGTCAGGAGGACAATTCTTGGGTGTTTGCTTCGGACATCCATGCTAGGAGACTGATCCGTGCATATCACAGAGCTCATCCTGACCGACCTGGTTGCACAAATGAGGGTTCGGTGACCCCTCCTCAAGGGGGGGGTACTGTTATGAATGTTTTAGAAATGAATTCTGAGCAGAAGCTCCCTCTGGTGGTTACAAACGGTACTGAACCATTCAATGAGGATTGGCAATCAGGAATCACGGACTGGCTGGATATAAGGGAGGTTTCCCCCCATCATGGATGCCGGTGATCAATTGTTCTTGTCTCAACGTTGTTTCCTGGTTCACTTGGAAGCTTGCTGAGTCTTGCCTCTTCTCCTGCTCTCAGATAAGATATTTTCTGTTTTTTGTTTTTGTGCTTGCCATTTGCAATTTTCTCTGCATTTCTGTGAGGTTGGCCAGGTTCCCCTCCTCAGGGGGCTTGGGCCCCTCTCGGTTCCTCTGGAGCCACTGTTGTTTGTTCATTTGCCTTTTCCAGTTTTTTCTGTGGCTGCGGCTTAGTTTTGGTACACCAGAGAACTAATTTAGGTGGTAGAGGTTGTGTGATCTCAGGTGTTTTTGCAATTAGTAGCGTTGGCTTTTTTTAGGGTTTTTTTTGGATTGCAGTAAGTATCCTTCCTATCCTTTTCTGTCCAGGCAGATTGGGCCCCAGCATTTGCTCATACTATTTTCTGTCTGTGTCTGTATTTCCTCTTGTCTAACCGCCATTACATGTTTGGGGGCTTCCTATGTTCTTTGGGGATCTGCTCCGGGGCAGATAGCTTTCCTCTTTCTATCTTTAGGTGTAGTTAGCCTCTCAGGCTGTGACGAGGCGTCTAGGACCAACGTAGGAATGCTCCACGGCTGCCATTAGTTGTGGTGGTTAGTCAGGGTACTGCAATCCAGTAGATCCCAACCTCTCTGGTGTATTGTCTTTTTTGCCTGCTCTCCTCAGCTACCAAAACATAACACACCTGGTAGGTAGATTTGTTGTACTCTATCTTGATGACATTAATTTATTCACCTGACCTTGGGTCACATCAGGTACATGTCAGGCAGGTCTTACAGATACTCAGAGACAATAAATTATTTGTCAAACCAGAGAAATGTATGTTCTCAGTTGAGGAGATCCCTTTTCTAGAATATGTTTTATCGTCCACTGGTATTCACATGGATCCGGCAAAAGTCTGGGCAGTACTGGATTGGGATCGTCCGGATGATTTGAAGGCGCTACAAAGGTTTTTGGGTTTTGCCAACTACTACCCTAAGTTTATCAAAAACTTTTCAGTAGTGGCCAAACCTTTGATGGATATGATCAGGAAAGGGACAGAGTTTTCGAAGTGGTCTATTCCGGCCAGGGAGGCATTCAATACCTTGAAGGAGTATTTTGCATCTTTGCCGATTTTCATACACCCTGACGTCACTCATTCTTTACTGTAGAAGTTGACGCTTCTGAAGTGGGGGTGGAGGCTATATTGTCGCAGGATGCGTCTCGTGGTAAATGTTGTCCATGTGCATACTTTTCTTTAAAAAAATGTAATCTGCGAAGAGAAATTATGGCATCGGAAACAGGGAACTCTTGGCTATCAAGTGGGCCTTTGAAGAGTGGCGTCATTTTCTGGAGGGGGCTATTTATCCGGTAATGGTAATAATCATGGATTATAAGAATCTCATATATCTAGAGTTTTCAAAACGTCTAATGCCTCGACAGGCAAGATGGGCATTGTTCTTCACCAGGTTTAACTTTTGTGTTACATATAGGCCGGGGAACAAGAACATTAAGGCGGATGCTATATCTCGTCAATTTCCTGGGGGTGGAGACAATTGTGAACCGATTCCTATGCTACAAAAACAGGTGGTTATTGTGTCTATATGCTTCGATCTTGAGAAAGAGGTTGTTGAGGCTCAGGGGATGCCCCTGCTGCCTGTCCATTAGGGAAACTGTTTATACTTGTGAATCTCCATCTGAGAGTTCTTAGTGAACATCATGATTCGGTCTTGACCAGACATCCCAGTAATAAAGCCACCACAGATCTTCTTACTCAGCATTTTTCGTGGTCAGGAGTTCAACAGGATGTCCAGGAGAATGTAGCCACTTGCAGTGTCTGTGCGCGTTCTAATACCTCTCATGCTAGTCTGTCTGGGTCTCTCTAACCATTGGCGATTCTCAGTAGACCTTGGACTCATTGGTCTATCCATCTGTCATTCCCTTCAGCATTTCACCCGCAGTCTAATGGGCAAACTGAACGGGTTAACCAGAATCTTGAGACTTTTCTTAGGTGCTTTGTTTCTGAGAATCAGGAAGATTAGGTTACTTACCTACCTCTGGCTGAATTCGCAGTAAATAATCATTGTCATGAGTCTACTGGTAAGTCCCCATTTTTTGGAACACACAGATTTCATCCCCAGTTCAGCTCATTTGATAGCAATACCTGAAGAAGAATGGCTTTCATCATCAATTACGTCTGACAACAAAATCACACAAAAATCATCAATGGAAATCAAATTTATTAACCAATGGAGGCCTGGATTTGGAGTCACCCACAAAATTAAAATGGATTGTAATGTCCTTAAAACAAGTCAAAATGATGCTCAGTAGTGTGTGTGGCCTCCACGTGCCTGTATGACCTCCCTGTGCCTGTATGACTTCCCTACAACGCCTGGGCATGCTCCTGATGAGGCGGCGGATGGTCTCCTGAGGGATCTCCTCCCAGACCTGGACTAAAGCATTGCCAACTCCTGGACAGTCTGAGGTGCAATGTGACGTTGGTGGATGGAGCGAGACATGATGTCCCAGATGTGCTGAATCGGATTCAGGTCTAGGGAACGGGTGGGCCAGTCCAAAGCTTCAATGCCTTCATCTTGCAGGAACTGCTGACACACTCCAGCCACATGAGGTCTGGCATTGTCCTGCATTAGGAGGAACCCAGGGCCAACCGCACCAGCATATGGTCTCACAAGGGGTTCTGAGGATCTCATCTCGGTACCTAAGGGCAGTCAGGCTACTTCTGGAGAGCACATGGAGGGCTGTGCGGCCCTCCAAAGAAATGCCACCCCACACCATTACTGACCCACTGCCAAACCGGTCATGCTGAAGGATGTTGCAGGCAGCAGATCACTCTCCACGGCGTCTCCAGACTCTGTCACATCTGTCACATGTGCTCAGTGTGAACCTGCTTTTATCTGTGAAGAGCACAGGGCACCAGTGGTGAATTTGCCAATCCTGGTGTTCTGTGGCAAATGCCAATTGTCCTGCACGGTGTTGGGCTGTGAGCACAACCCCATCTGTGGACGTCTGCACTCAGACCATCCTCATGGAATCGGTTTCCAACCATTTGTGCAGATACATACACATTTGTGGCCTGCTGGAGGTCATTTTGCAGGGCTCTGGCATTGTTCCTCAAGTTCCTCCTTGCACAAAGGTGGAGGTAGCTGACCTGCTGCTGGGTTGTTGCCCTCCTACGGCCCCCTCCACGTCTCCTGGTGTACTGGCTTGTCTCCTGGTAGCGCCTCCAGCCTCTTGACACTACACTAACAGACACAGCAAACCTTCTTGCCGCAGCTCGAATTGATGTGCCATCCTGGATTAACTGCACTACCTGAGCCACTTGTGTGGGTTGTAGAGTCCGTCTCATGCTATCACGAATGTGAAAGCACAACCAAAATTCAAAAGTGACCAAAACATCAGCCAGAAAGCATTGATACTGAGATGTGGTCTTTTTGCAAAAAAAAAATTGTTATCGCCGAGAAACTTCTTAGCTAGTGCATTAGGGGGCGTACTGTTGTGCAAATAGAATACACTCCCTGACAGAAGTTATGTCGCTTATCCATATTATGTAAATCAAAGCTTATAAATGACGTTAAATTCATCCATTGGTTTTATATATAACTCTTTTGAAAGCTGAAACCCTCCCAAATTTGGTTTAGGTTAAGAAAATAAATTGGCATCAATGCTGAAATATTGATCATTTAATGAACACAGAATGGTCAGATTTTGGCAAGACAAAAGTTTTGGCGTCCACAGAAAGTAATGTGATATTCAAACAAATAATTATCTTAAAATACAAATATATGTTGCATAACATTGGTGAATGAAGTTGTGGTGCTATTAGATTCATATTTAATATTTTGTGTGACTTCCATGAGCTTGAAGGACTGCATCCATGCGGTTCAACAATGATTCATACAATTTGTTAATGAAGTCATCAGGAATAGCAAAGAATGCATCTAGATTCTTAGGTTTTGTCTTCCAAGCTTCCTCTTTCATCCTACCCAAACATGTTAAAGATGTTCATGTCTGGTGACTGGGCTGGCCAGTCCTTGAGCACCTTGATCTTTTTTGCCTGTAGGAACTTTGTTGTAGAGATGGATGTATGAGATGGAGCATCATCCTGCTGCAGAATTTGACCCTTTTATGATTTGGAATATAAGAGGTAGCTAATACTTCTTGATATTTTAGGCTATTGATATTGCCTTCCACCTTGCAAATGTTTCGCACACCCCATACTAAATGTAACCCGAGACCATGATCTTTCCACCACCAAATTTAACTGTTTTCTGGGTGTATTTTGGCTCTATACGGGCTCCAGTAGGTCTCCTGCAGTATTTGCGGCGGCTGTGGTGTAATTCTACTGAAGGTTCATCAGAGAAATCCACCTTCTGCCACTTTTCCAGCGTCCATCTGTTTAGCAAGCTATGGGACTTTGCAAATGCCACACGGTTTTTTATTTGCCTTTTGTTTAGTGCTGGCTTCTGGGCACTGATTCGACCATGGAGGCCATTTCGAGATAGAATCCTACAAACTGTTCCAGTTGACACAGGAACTTGAGGTGACCAGGCCTGTTGGAGCTCTGCTACAGTGGAAGAGGGGCTTGCTTTGGATTTTCTAACCAACAAACATTCCTCCTGAGCAGTTGTCTTGCGGGGTCTGCCAGACCTGGGCTTGTCAAACACATCTCCAGTCTCTTCAAATCTTTTATAAATTCTTTGTACTTGACGCTGAGACACATTAAAGGTGCCAGCCACCTCTGCAGTGGATCTGGTCTTCAGCCTCTTGATAATCAAGGCTTTGGTCACAGGGTGGATTTTTGGCATGTTGTCAGAGCTCAAGTTGCCATTCAAGTGAAGGTCTGGGGTGCTGGTTTCTTTTTATACACACCCACTAATTAACCGATCATTTACTGAGCACTGGTGAGGATGTAAAGTAGGATTGGGTGCATTATATGACCAGGTGACAAAACTTTTGTCTTGCCAAAATCTGACCATTGTCTATTCATTAAATGATCAATATTTCAGCATTAATGCCAATTTATTTTCTTAACCTAAATCAAATTTGGGAGGGTTCCAGCTTTCAAAAGAGTAATTTATAAAATCAATGGATGAATTTAACGTTAGGTTATAAACTTTGATTTACATAACATGGATAAGCGACATAACTTCTGTCAGGGAGTGTATTCTATTTGCACAACAGTACACCCCCTAATGCACTAGCTAAGAAGTTTCTCAGCGATAACAATTTTTTTTTTGCAAAAGAGAAACTCTGTATAAATGTTTACAGCTTTAATTGTGTGATAGGAGCTCCAAAGGGAGATGAAACCTCGAGTGTAGCTAGCACAATCATGATCAACATACTGGACACTGAGACACGGAGGAGAATAGAAGTATATTGGCTGCCATAGTGAGTCATAAATAAGCACCTACCTCTGGATTATAATGCTATTGAAGTATATAAATAGGAGAGTTCTAATCCCATGCACATTAACTCTAATTCCCATGAGGATGCTGTATGGCAGTGAAACATATTAATAGGATATATTTACAGCTTGTAACAGATTTTAATAGGTTTTCCTGTGCTATAAGGTGTACACTAATGCTGGCGTCCCTGTGTGTTGCCTCTCCCTCACCCCGGGAGGGACGCCGACATACTAACAGCCCTGGCCATGCGGCGGTATCCCCGTTCTTTGCTCAACTTCCTGATCCTCTGGTCCTGTGCACGTCACACAGGTATCCCAGCGGCATGCATAGTGCTTGAGCACCAATTCTTAAAGGGGCAGTGTGCACTTTGGAAATGCCCCAGCCAATAGCTGAGAGGTATCAAGTACATGAGGCATGCTCCCAAGTAGGGAAGTGCCTGAGCAACCCCTGTAATTTCCATACCTTGTGTGTTTGTGTGCAATTAGTATGTTGCCAGGTCTCTGTCCTTGAATTAGTTGGTGTTTAAACCTTACCTGTTTCCTGAGACCCATATTGAACCTGAAGCTGCTACAGTGGTACCAGAGCCTGACACCACTCTGTCAGTCCCTGAATCTGAAACCGCATCTGCAGACCGTGAACCCGAAACCACATCGGCGGTCCCTGAATCTGAAAGCGTATAGATGGTCCCTGAACCTGAAACCGCATCTGCAGCCCCTAAACCTGAAACCACATCGGTGTCTGCAATCTGTGTCTGCAATCCTGACCCCTGGAGTAAGTAGCTGCAGTAACGGGGACTGCCTAGGAGTCATACCTGGAGGTGACCTGCAGCTCAAGCCTAACTACACATCGGGAAAACTCTAGTGAAAACCAGGTAGCCACTTAGCTTTTACCCCTCCTGGGTAAACCTGGCCCCGTGGCACTGTGGATTCAGGGTCCACCCTGTGACATAAGGGAGTAGACAGCAGTTGTTCCCGATGTTGGCTAATTGATAATACTATTACCAATATAATTACCAATAGTTGTTTATGCACCCGTCTCATCTTAAGGCTAAGCTCCTCTCCCTTTCAATTTGACTCCACATCGGGTATCACAACTGGCTCAGTGTTTTTGCAGATACATCATCTACCAACACATTTTAAAGCCACTTAGACCCATTTTGTGTCGAGTATGGAATCTATAATGAGTTCATTTGCCATTGTTTGGAGATTGCCATCAACCAGTGTCTTCTGTTGTCATCATGTTGCATCTGCTGCTTCTGTGACTGCTGGATAACTAACCCATGTTGTTTGTTGTAAGCATCACAAAAATTTTATTAGAGTCACATTATGTTGCAATCTGCTGTGGATTTATAACTTGCATCTGCCCTTCGTGACCTGTTGATTTAAAGCATTTTTGCCGTAAGCATTACAAACTGTTAATAGGTCTATTCAAAATACACAACAATTTCTGTTGATTCTGCCATCTACATCTGACTGCTGCTTCAGACAGGCCATTTTCTTTTTCATGTGTCCACACAGTTTCTGTGTTCTTCGTGTTCCTTCTTGTTTGTCTTGCCGTCCAGGATAGTGTGCTGTTTGGGTCCTTACTTGCCACATGTCTTCCAGCCTTTCTGTGCCAATGCCTGAGATATCTGTTTAGGCTGACCTGTGGCTTTGTGAATCACCCTTTTCAAGTGAGTGCTAAGAATAGTGCTAGTAGTAATATAAATCAGTGTATATAAAGCAACAAAGAGGACACTGCAATTTATCCTACTGTTTCTGACCCACTTCACTGTAAAAATTAAGGAAATGTAAATAAAATGCAAGTTTTAAAGAGTAATCCTCTTTTTATTTTTTCAAAAAATCACAGTACACAGAAATTAGGGAAAATTTTTAAGATACTTAAGAAAAAAAAACCAATATGGAAGATCCGATTGGAAGATC
>JARQOD010000006.1:94479552-94513673 GCA_033576555.1 Oophaga sylvatica
AGACTAAGGAACTCAATAAGGTTACTATTAGAAACCGTTATCCATTGCCTTTAATCCCTGAGTTATTGGAGAGAGTGCGACATGCCAAAATTTTCTCTAAACTAGATCTTCGTGGGGCCTATAACTTAGTCCGTATTAGACCTGGGGATGAATGGAAGACTGCATTCAGGTCACGCTATGGACACTTTGAATATCTAGTTATGCCTTTTGGTCTGAGTACCGCCCCAGCCACTTTCCAACACTTGGTGAATGACATCTTCAGGGATCTCCTAGATACATTCGTGGTAATTTATTTGGATGATATTCTAATTTTTTCTAACTCCACAGAGGAACATCATGGACATGTGAGAATGGTCTTGGAACGTCTAAGACAAAATCATCTTTACATCAAACTTGAAAAGTGTGAATTCCATAGGACCGAAATTCAATTTCTGGGGTATGTACTGTCTACACAAGGAATTAGTATGGATGGAAGCAAAACCCAAGCCATCAAGGATTGGCCAAGTCCTAGAAATGTGAAGGAGGTACAGCGCTTCATCGGGTTTGCCAACTTCTATAGACGTTTCATTAGAAATTTCTCTGTGGTAGTGTCACCTATCACCCAACTTACCTGGAAAGAGTCTAGGTTCTCCTGGACTCCCCAAGCCCAGGAAGCATTTTCCCGTCTAAAAGATAAATTTACCACCGCACCTATCTTAGTACATCCCAACCCCGAGCTTGCCTTCATAATAGAGGTGGATGCTTCAGACTGTGCCGTTGTAGCTATACTCTCTCAGAGAACAGGTGAGAAGAATGTCTTGCATCCTGTGCCTTCTTTTCCCAGCAGTTGTCTTCGGCTGAGAGGAACTACGATGTGGGCAATAGAGAGTTGTTGGCCATTATTGCCGCCTTCAAAGAATGGAGACACCTTCTTCAGGGAGCTGCACAGCAAATAGTCGTCCTGACAGACCATCGTAACCTTGAGTTTATCAGGTCGGCTAAGTGCCTGACTCCTCGCCAGGCTTGCTGGAATCTTTTCTTAAACCAATTTAATTTTATCATTTCTTATAGACCAGGATCGCGCAATGGAAAGGCTGATGCACTCTCTAGGATTTACTCAGCAGAGACACGTCCAATTACTCCTCCTAAGACTATTCTTCCTGACTCTAGATTCCTAGGAGTAATTCATAATCAAGACCTACTTAAGGACATCAAGGAAGCATACCATGCGGATTCCTTTTTGGCACAACCCCCAAGGGACGTAAGTCTTGTCTTTAAAATGGTGTGTGGATTCAGGGACAACGTCTGTATATTCCTGAAACAGTCAGATTGAGAGTATTGCAACTCATTCACGATTCCAAGATAGCTGGGCATAGAGGAATTCTAAAGACACAGGAATTTCTCTCTCGTTTCTTTTGGTGGCCCACTTGCAGGAAGGATGTTTTAAACTATGTCACTTCATGTGAAGTCTGTGCAAGATGCAAAACACCTCGCTCCTCACCAACTGGTCTGTTACAGCCTCTTCCCACCCCGTCCCGCCCGTGGGGATCCATTTCTATGGACTTCATTGTGGAGTTACCAACCTCTCAAGGGAAGAACACCATTCTAGTGGTGGTTGACCGTCTAACAAAGGCAGCTCATTTTATCCCTTGTGTCGGCTTACCCACTGCAAAACAGACATCAGATTTGATGACTAAAGATGTGTTTCGCTTACATGGAGTACCGGATGAGGTTATTTCGGATCGAGGGGTGCAATTCACTTCTAGGTTTTGGCAAAATTTCTGTGCAGCATTGGACATTAAAGTAAACCTTTCTTCTGCTTTTCATCCCCAGACTAATGGACAGACCGAACGAACCAATCAAACCCTGGAGCAGTATCTCCGCTGCTTTATCTGCCACCTACAGGATGATTGGGTGGATCTACTTCCATTAGCTGAGTTCTCGTATAACAACTCTCAGAGTGCCTCCACTAAGCAGTCTCCTTTTTACTCTAATCTAGGTTATCATCCTAACATTCTACCACGATTTCCCATAGAAACGCCTTTACCAGCAGTGGCTGAAAGAATCACGTCTTTACAGAAGAATATGGATCTTCTAAAGGAGAATCTGGAATCGGCTCAGGAAAGGTACAAGAAAGCAGCAGATAAATTTCGTAAACCTGCACCAGCTTTCAAGGTAGGAGACTTGGTCTGGCTGTCAACCAGAAATCTTAAGTTAAGGATTCCATCGTCTAAGTTGGGACATAAGTACATTGGACCCTATAAAATCAGTAAAATTATAAGTGCCGTTGCTTGTCGTCTTCAACTGCCCAGAACTATGAGAATTCACCCTGTCTTTCATGTATCCCTACTAAAGGCTGCGACACCCAATACGTTTCCTGGATGTTCTTCTCCTTGCCCTGACCCAGTGCTAGTCGATGGTCGGGAAGAATTTGTGGTGGAAAGGATTTTAGATTCCAGGTTGTATAGAAATCAGTTACAATATCTGATTAAATGGCAGGGCTACCCAGTGGAGGACAACTCATGGGAACCAGTCAATAACGTTAATGCTCCTCGCTTGCTCCGTCAGTTTCATCAGAGGTACCCACACAAGCCTGGCCTGAGGTCATCCGGAGGTTGTCCCTAAGGGGGGAGTAATGTAAGGTTCTGTGTACATGTTCCTGAAACTCAGTTTGTTCGTCAGCCATTTTACTTTCTGTCTTGCTGCAGCTATCTTGCCCTCAGTCAAAATGGAGTTTCCAGCTTGCATGTTCCCGCCCTGATTCTCTCCTTTTGCTTCTTAAGCAGCCACAGCTGAGCAATCAGTGCTTCAGAATCTAGCCTGCAGTGAACCTGTGACCTGACTCCTAAAGCCTTGGACCTTGTACTCCAGCTATTCCTACTGAGGAACTCTGAAGCACTTGTGGACTCTGAACCCTGCTCTTTGAAAGACCCACGTTTGCATGGACTTACGGTAACAGAGAAGAAGATCCTGAACCTGTTGTGGAGAGTGATTGCTGAGCTTAGATTACTCTGGCCTGCTGTGTCTCCTGCTTCTGTGTCTGCAAACTGTGTGACTATTTTTGCCAACTTGTATGAAGTAATACAAGACTTTCTATATCAAACCTGTGTCTCATGTATTTTCATCGCACCCAAGCACAAGACGCTATATGAACTGTACTACATACATTACAATCAGCAATTCATGAATTTCTTTTGGGGGGCGTTTATACCAATCCGCGTGTGGTAAAATTGATTAAGCAGTTTTATTCTTCGGGTTAGTATGATTATGTCGATACCTCATTTATATCATTTTTTTATGTTTTGGCGCTTTTATTCAATAAAAACAATTTTATATAAAAAATAATTATTTTTGCATCGCTTTATTCTGCGAGCTATAAATTTTTTATTTTTTCACTGATGATGCTGTATGGCTTTTTTTTTTTTGCGGGACAAGATGACGTTTTCAGCGGTACCATGTTTATTTATATCCGTCTTTTTGATCGCGTGTTATTCCACTTTTTGTTCGGCGATATGATGATAAAGCATTGTTTTTTGCTTTGTGTTTTTTTTAAGGGGTTTACTAAAGGGGTTAACTAGTGGGATAGTTCTATAGGGAGGGTTGTTACGGACGCGGCGATACCAAATATGTGTACTTCTATTGTTTTTGGGGTTTTTTATTTACAGGAAGAAATGAATTTATTGGGGAATATTTTTTTTTTCCTTTATTTTTGAATTTTTTTTTACACTTGTGATTTTCATTTTTTTTAAACTTTTTTACTTTGTCCCAGGGTGGGACATGACAGTATAGGGATCGCTGGTCTGACAGTGTGCATAGCACTCTGTCAGACCAGCGATGTGACAGGCATTGCTGTTGGCTTCCTCAGCGCCTACTCTCAGCAGGCACTGATGAAGCCGCTTCCCTGCAGCACCCCATGGCCATCTTGGATCCGGGGTCTTGCAGGGAGGAAGGCCTCAGAACAGCGCGATCACATCGCACTGTTCTGAGGGTCTCAGGAAGCACGCTCCCATGGGACAGCATTCTGTCTGGCTTTATACCGAACATCTTTTGACTACTAGCCTATTTTAGCTGTTTATATATTTTGCCTCACCTTGTACTTTTTTGTCTATTTAACTTTTTGCAATAAATTATTATTATTCATAAAAATCCTCCCTGTTCTGCTGGACTTATCTGGTATTATATTAGTTTATTACGGTCCTGCACCTATTCTCTTTTCTTTTTTGGTTGCTGTTGTTGGTCTGGGAGGTATATCCAGTAGGACATTGCAAAAAGAGAAAATCCAGCTCAACGATGAAGTGAAGATAAAAAAATCTTTATTCACTTGTCATTCCAAATACAGAGGAGTATCAGCATAGATGTCCGCAGATGAATGCGTTATCAACGCGTTTCAGGTGACGCAGCACCCTTAGTCACCCTTAGTTGAGCTGGATTTTCTCTTTTTGCAATGTTCTATGTCTGACACAGCGGTTCCTTGCTCCGATTCCTGGTATGCTGCACTGGTGAGCTGGACTTTCATTTCTACTTACATATCCGGTAGGCCACAGATCGCATCGCTCTGTTCTGAGGGTCTCAGGAAGCACGCAGGGAGCCCCCTCCCTGCGCGATGCTTCCCTGTGCCCCCGGTACACCACGATCATGTTTCACATAGTGCCGGGTGTCAGCTGTGATAATCAGCTGACACCCGGCCGCGATCAGCCACGCTCCCCCCAGGAGCGCATCCGATCGCATGGGACGTACTATCCCGTCCGTGGTCATACGGGCCCAGGTACCATGGACGGGATAGTACGTCTGATGGCAGAAAGGGTTAAAAAAGAAAAACTGAAATATTACATGGTCATAAGTATTCGGACCCTTTGCTCAGACACTCATATTTAAGTCACATGCTGTCCATGTGATCCTCCTTGAGATGGTTCTACTCCTTCATTGGAGTCCAGCTGTGTTTAATTAAACTGATAGGACTTGATTTGTAAAGGCACAAACCAGTCTATATAAGACCTCACAGCTCATAGTGCATGTCAAGACCAAATGAGAATCATGAGGTCAAAGGAACTGGTCAAGGAGCTCAGAGACAGAATTGTGGCAAGGCACAGATCTGGCCAAGATTACAAAAGAATTTCTGCAGTTCTCAATGTTCCAAAGAGCACAGTGGCCCCCATAATCCTTAAATGGAAGAAGTTTGGGACCACCAGAAGTCTTTCTAGACCTGGCAGTCCAGCCAAACTGAGCAATTGTGTGAGAAGAGCCTTGGTGAGAGAGGTAAAGAAGAACCCCAAGATCACTGTGACTAAGCTCCACAGATGCAGTAGGAAGATGGGAAAAAGTTCCACAAAGTCAACTATCACTGCAGCACTCTACCAATCAAGCCTTTATGGCAGAGTGGCCCGATGGAAGCCTCTTTTCAGTGCAAGACATATGAAAGCCTGCATAGTTTGCTAAAAAACACATGAATGACTCCCAGACTATGAGAAATAAGATTCCCTGGTCTGATGAGATGAAGATAGAATGTTTTGGTGATAATTCTAAGCGGTATGTGTGGTGAAAACCAGGCACTGCTCATCACCTGCCCAATTAAATCCCAACAGTGAAACATGGTGGTGGCAGCATCATGTTATGGGGGTGTTTTTCAGCTGCAGGGACAGGATGACTTTTTGCAATTGAAGGAAACATGAATGTGGCCAAGTATAGAGATATCCTGGATGAAAATCTCTTCCAGATTGCTCTGGACCTCAGACTTGGCCAAAGGTTCATCTTCAAACAAGACAATGACCCTAAGCATACAGCTAAAATAACAAAATAACAAAGGAGTGGTTTCAGAACAACTTTGTGACCATTCTTGACTGGCCCAGCCAGAGCCCTGACCTAAACCCATTTGAGAGACCAGAAATGGCTGTCCACCAACGTTCACCATCCAACCTGACGGAACTGGAGAGGATCTGCAAGGAAGAATGGCAGAGGATCCATGGGCGTACCCACCATGGGGCAGGGGGGCAACTGCCCCCACCCCTAGTAGCAGGGGCGCACAATGAAAGAACTTGGAGAGCGGCCAGCCAGGCAGCCACACACAGCTGACAGGGGGCGGGCGGGACTCACTGCAGAGCAGGCTGAGACCCGTGGCGTTGCTATGGCACCCGGCTGCACACTGGGATTGGATTCGGCCGGGGTTCAGACAGGGTTCAGAGGCATGTCATGTACAGCGTGCAACGTAAGCACGCCTCTGAACACTGTCTGAACCCTCTGGGTTCACTGTGTGAAGCTAGAGAGAGCAGGACAGGGGACCCCGGGCACCGAGAGAAGCCCACATATTCCCTGAGGACCATGTTCAGCAGGAGCTCCTGGAGGAGACATTCCGGCAGATCTATGTGAGTACTACTACCTTGCTGCTGCTACAGAACATCTTGCAAGGGGGTCACTATAGGTTAGCTCCAAACTATGCATCTAGTGAATCTATGATATCCTGGGATTTGTAGTCCACAGGCAGTTCTCCTCTTCCCTATTAGTCCAACTTTATCTGCTGGGACTTCTAGTTCTCCAGCTGCTACGGTTTATTACTCTTTACCTCTCACCTGCTGGGGATTATAGTCCCACAACAGTAACTTTTGGACTGCCACAAGTTGTTACCTTGCGATGCTGCTGCAGAACATCTTGGCAAGGTTGCACTTTATGAGGTTTTCAACCTGTGTCTAGTTGACAAGTTTCTTATGACATGCTGGTAATTGTAGATGAGTGGCTGCTGCAGAACATCTTGGCCACATCTAGTGTTTGATCTACAGGGACTTATAGTCCCATAGAAGTTGAACAATTACAATTTGTAGATAGAAATGATGCAGTAATTCACCAAATAGGACTATAAGGCCTGGCCTCAACTCAACCTGATGATACAGTGTGTGTTTTGTAAATTTGGAAGCTGCTGCAGAACATTAAATATTCCCATAAAAGTTGAAGAGGTTGTAGGTAAAGTTTTGGACTATTAGGACTATGCTCCATGTCCTCTTCTTAGTGATATGGTTTGGTCTGCAGGTGCAAGCTGCTGCAGAACAGCTTGTGGCTATTTCTGAACTAAATCCTAATTTGTGATGCTAGATTTGCCCAATAATTGAGCTACTATTAGGTGATGCAGGAGGCTGAAGGACCCCTATCATCCATGAGGTACCAGGTTCCCCATTCCCAGTGGCTGCACATATGAGGTCACCCCATTAATGGGTTTGTGAAAAGTTCTGCTTTGTTAGCGCTCTCTTGTCTATGGGCTGTGTCTGGTATTGCAGTTCAGTCATATATCTCTCTTTTAATGTAGAGTGACTATTTGGGGATTTAAGGGGTTTTAAATTTGGTTCCCCCTACACCACAGCTAATCAGTGTTATATTAATATTTACTAAGGAAATGTCATATAAAATTTGCACATTGTTTTGAATAGCATTTATATACATTTCTCATCCATTACATCAAAGAAGGCGACATTGACTGCGACACAAATGGCCAAAAATTGCTCTAGGCTGCTGCTGCTCCATCGATGGGGTTGCATTATGACCCACAAGGTATTGCAACTGCGACAATCAAGTTGCAAAAAAAATCCAACTGGTTCTGATTCTTTGTCGCGGTACCTAGCCGGGTCACAATGCAACCCCATTTACCTGCATTATAGAAGCGGCTGTTTCATGGCCAAAGTTGACGTATAGCCCCAGCTTAATGAAAAATTACTATTTTCATATCGTGTGCGGTATATAGAGTGTAGTGTATGGTGTATACAGGTCATACACATTGTGTGTGGTATATAGAGTGTAGTATATGGTCTATAAGGGTCATACACATCGTGTGCGGTATATAGAGTGTATATACACTGCTGTATTATACTTTTCATATACAAGTTATAATGCCTTATTGTTTGTATAGAGGTTAGTGTGCCATGTATAATATATGGTATATACAGCGTAGTGTCGCATACACTGCTGTATTATACAATATACAACAGTTCTAATGCTCCATACCTAATATGCAGGATAATGTACAGTGTATATGATGTAACCTGTATAAGATGTGACATTGGCTTGCCCCCCCACTTTTGATCCTGGGTACGCCCATGAGAGGATCCCCAAATCCAGGTGTGAAAAACTTGTTGCATCATTCCCAAGTAAACTCATGGCTGTACTAGCTCAAAAGGTGCTTCGACAACCCCTGGCAAAAATTATGGAATCACCGGCCTTGGAGGATGGAGGCCTTGGAGGATGTTCATTCAGTTACTTTATTTTGTTGAAAAAAAGCAGATCACGGACATGGCACAAAACTGAAGTCATTTCAAATGGCAACTTTCTGGCTTTAAGAAACACTAAAAGAAATCAAGAACAAAAAATGTGGTAGTCAGTAATGGTTATTTTTTTTAACCAAGTATAGGGAAAAAATTATGGAATCACTCAATTCTGAGGAAAAAATTAAGGAATCACCCTGTAAATTTTCTTTCCCAAAACTAACACCTGCATCAAATTAGATCTGCTCGTTAGTCTGCATCTAAAAATGAGTGGTCACACCTTGGAGAGCTGTTGCACCAAGTGGACTGACATGAATCATGGCTCCAACACGAGAGATGTCAATTGAAACAAAGGAGAGGATTATCAAACTCTTAAAAGAGGGTAAATCATCACGCAACATTGCAAAAGATGTTGGTTGTCCACAGTCAGCTGTGTCTAAAATCTGGACCAAATGCAAACAACATGGGAAGGTTGTTAAAGGCAAACATACTGGTAGACCAAGGAAGACAAAGCGTCAAGACTGGAAACTTAAAGCAATATGTCTCCAAAACAGGAAATGCACAACAAAACAAATGAGGAACGAATGGGTGGAATCTGGAGTCAACGTCTGTGACCGAACTGTAAGAAACCACCTAAATGAAATGGGATTTACATACAGAAAAGCTAAACGAAGGTCATCATTAACACCTAAACAGAAAAAAACAAGTTTACAATGGGCTAAGGAAAAGCAATTGTGGACTGTGGATGACTGGATGAGTCATTTTCAGTGATGAATCGCGAATCTGCATTGGGCAAGGTGATGATGCTGGAACTTTTGTTTGGTGCCGTTCCAATGAGATTTATAAAGATGACTGCCTGAAGAGAACATGCTAATTTCCACTGTCAATGTTGATATGGGGCTGCATGTCAGGTAAAGGCACTGGGGAGATGGCTGTCATTACATCTTCAATAAATGTACAAGTTTATGTTGATATTTTGGACACTTGTCTTATCCCATCAATTGAAAGGATGTTTGGGGATGATGAAATCATTTTTCAAGATGATAATGAATCCTGCCATAGAGAAAAAACTGTGAAAACATTCCTTGAAAAAAGACACATAAGTTCAATGTCACGGCCTGCAAATAGTCCGGATCTCAATCCAATTGAAAATCTTTGGTGGAAGTTGAAGAAAATGGTCGATGACAAGACTCCAACCTGCAAAGCTGATCTGGCAACAGCAATCAGAGAAACTCGGAGCCAGATTGATGAAGAGTACTGTTTGACACTCATTAAGTCCATGCTTCCGAGACTGCAAGCTGTTGTAAAAGCCAGAGGTGGGGCAACAAAGTACTAGTGATGTGTTGGAGGGTTTTATGTTTGTTTGTTTTACATGATTCCATAATTTTTTCCCTCAGAATTGAGTGATTCCATAATTTTTTCCCTATGCTTGGTTAAAAAAAATAACCATTGCTGACTACCACATTATTTGTTCTTGATTTCTTTTAGTGTTTCTTAAAGCCAGAAAGTTGCCATTTGAAATGACTTCAGTTTGTGCCATGTCTGTGATCTGTTTTTTTTCAACAAAATAAAACAACTGAATGAACATCCTCCAAGGCAGATGATTCCATCATTTTTGCCAGGGGTTGTACTCAATACTGAGCAAAGGGTCTGAATACTAATGACCATTGACCATGTGATATTTCAGGTTTTTTTTGTAATAAATTTGCAAAAATTTCCACATTTCTGTTTTTTTCAGTTAAGATGGGGTGCAGAGTGTACATTAATGAGAAAAAAATGAACTTTTTTGGCATTTACTAAATGGCTGCAATGAAACAAAGAGTGAAAAATTTAAAGGGGTCTGAATACTTTCCGTACCCACTGTACACAACACCCCACATTTATTCCATAGAGCAGAGCAGTAACTAAGCTTTCCTTCAAATAAGATACAAGTTTTGCTTTACTGCCCTCACTTTGTATTTAAATACACTGGCCCAGGCAATGTGCCCCCTCTAGCTACACACCTGCATTGAGAGTGTCTCTCAAAATAGTCATACTTCTACCCACCTATTCCCTTTCTCCCTTAGGTAGGTGCAATGAATTATAGACCTAGAACAGGTGAGCAGAGAGAGGGGAGGGCGGTTTGCATATGCCCCTTTATATTATAATCTGATAGTGCAAAGGAAAAAAATCTCTATTAATCATGTTATGTCTTTAGTTATTTTTAATCTCCCAAATTTGATATTACCATATTCAACCAGGATGAAGAAACAGTGTTAAATCACTTTGTAACAGAAATGCAGATCTGTTTACTGTGCGAGATCAGTTGCTTATTGTACAATTTATCTTCATCAACATCAGCGGTTATTGTATCTACATCCACCAGATATGTTTAGATACATCCTCTCCCGTCCCAGTCTCAGGGCAGCATGACACAAAGCCAACATGCAAATTGTTTTATAGATTATTTCCTTTTTGTGCTGTACTAGGAATACTGCCTAAGAAATCAGTCATTCCTTTAGCTCTGACTGTTCAATAAAGGAATACACTGAGTTGTGCTTTCCTAATGCTTTGTGTCAGCTCTGGTGTTCCAGCTCTTCCTTTGCTCTTTTATACCATACGTTATACATTTTTTTTCAGATTTAATATAATATTATTTAGCTCAGTGAAAATCTACTGTAGATAAATACATCCACAACTAATTAAGAGTGCAGATTATTGCTGTAGATTTGTTAGTATATTGGTTTCTTGGGAAATTAACCAGGCTTGCAAACAAAAAAATAAAATTATTTCTAGATTTTTGTATTTAAAATGATCAACACTAGCAGTAACTGGCATAATCATTGTCATTTGGCAGCTTTTGTTGGATTCCTCAAAAGTACAGATTTTCATTGCCGCTAGAGAACAAGAAAATATAAAAATTATAACGTTAAACTTATTAAATACAAATTGACTCTATAGAGAGGAAGAAGGCTTGAGCTCTAGTGCCACCTATTGGAATTAGCAATCCTAAAAGTCAATATCGACTCTTTAACGAGCCTTGCCATGTGACTTAGGATAGACGACAAACCAGAATCTCAAATTTCAGACATGGTGTTTCTGGGTGTTGCCCCTTGTCAGTGCAGAGCATGAGATCTGAATTGGCTTATTGAGAGGGTTCTGACTGGGATCTAAGCGGTAATGTTTCTCCTTGCGGAGAGTGTTATACCAGTGTAAGGAGGCATATAAGCCATGTAATGCTCCTCTGGGATTATTTAATCTCCAAGAGGAACATAGCATGGCTTATAAGCCTCCTTACACTGGCATGCCAGGCATGTCACTCCCCACAAGGAGAAACGGTAAACCATTGATCAAAGTTAGATTAAAGTTATTGAACTTAAAGGGATTCTAAAGGGATGTAAGTTATCATCACCTAATAGTAAAAGCAAAGGTGATAGCTTGTTTGATGCTGGGGTCCGACAAAACTGTAGAAAGGGCTTTGGAATAGCCCACTTGAATGAAGCGATGGTCCCGCATTTGCCCATCTGCTCCATTCATTTGTGAGATTTGGACCAAGCCAAGCTCTGTATTTGGATATGTCCGACAGTATCATAGATGAGAGGAGGTATGACGCACATGCGGGACCTCAGCTCCACTTAAAGATGGATAGGGGGTAACTTGCATTTATAGTATGACTCCTTTAAAATAATGGAAAATAAATAAAGCATTCATAATTCTGCTAGCCTTTAATGGAAACAATTGAGGATTTATTTTGAAAAGCAATTTAATTAACCCCTTAATGTCCATGGACGTGCACAGTCCATCATGGCAGGATGTCAGTTTTGGCACCTTGATGGACTGTGCACGTCCAGCCTTTGAACTACCATTGCGTGTAAACACGCAGTGGTAGTTCAGTGCCAACAGCTGTCACGGACAGCTGACAGGCACAGCAAGCGGTGCGGGGACCTTTGCAGTCGGTCCCCACACCTACAGCGCTGTGATTGGTCAGTCAATGTGACTGACCAAACACAGCAGCGATCAGGCAGAAGAGGCTGAAATTTCAGCCTTTTCTGCCCGATCAGTGCAAGAGCTCGGCGCTGCAGTGGCCAGGCTTCCTGCACTAACAGCCAGGAGCGGCGCCCCCGCCGCCACTGGCTGTTAACCCCCTGACTGCTGCGATCGAGCGCGATCCCAGTACTCACGGGGAGAGGCAGAGGGTCGGGAGCTCCCTCTGCCTCAGATCGGCGCCCCGCAATACATTTTCAGGGCCCGATCTCTGCCTTGATGACCCGGGGGTTGTCATGACAACCTCCAGGTCATCTAGCTACGGAAAGCCGCGGTGACCATGGTCACAGCAGCTTTCACTATAGGTACAATGCATTGCAATGCTGGAGCACTGCAATGGTTTGTAACTGCAATCAAAAGTAAAAAAGTGAAAGTCCCATAGAGGAACAAGGTAAAAAAATCATTTTTTTAAAAAAATTGTAAAAAAAATATTAAAAAATAATAAAAAAAATTCCCCTAAAAAAATACACATTTTTATGTAATAAAAAAAAACAAAACAAAAAAATGCACATGTTTGGTATCGCTGCATCCGTAAAAATCCCATCTATAAAAGCGGAACCCTAGTTAACCCCTTCAGTGAAAGCCGTAAAAAAAAACACAAAAAAGTAGTAAATTATACTTTTTCCAAGCGGTATCATCATACCGCTTGGAAAAAGTACAATAACACGTGATCAAAAAGACGGATATAAATAAACATGGTACCGCTGAAAACTTCATCTTGTCCCGCAAAAAACAAGCAGCTATACAGCATCATCAGCGAAAAAAGAAAAAAGTTATAGCTCGTGGAATAAACTGATGCAAAAATAATTATTTTTTCTATAAAAATTTTTATTGTGTAAAAAACGCCAAAACATAAAAAAAATATATAAATGAGGTATCGCTGTAATCGTAGTGACCCGAAGAATAAAGCTGATTTATCAATTTTACCACACGCGGAACGGAGGAAAAAAAAAAAAACAATTCCTGAATTGCTGGTTTTTGTTCATTCTGCTTCCCCAAAAATCGGAATAGGAAGCGATCAAAAAGCGTTATGTGCCCGAATATGGTACTAATAAAAACGTCAGCTCGTCCCACAAAAAATAAGTCCGCAGATAACTCTATCGGCCGAAATATGGAAA
The DNA here is from genome assembly GCA_033576555.1 of Oophaga sylvatica. Classification (NCBI taxonomy): domain Eukaryota; kingdom Metazoa; phylum Chordata; class Amphibia; order Anura; family Dendrobatidae; genus Oophaga; species Oophaga sylvatica. The sequence goes on from JARQOD010000006.1 coordinate 94,492,913, forward strand.
AATTATAGCTCTCAAAATACGGCGATGCAAAAATTTCTTACAAAAAATTCTTCCAAAAAAAAGCATCTTTTAGTGTGTGACAGAAGCTAAACATGAAAAAAGGTATAAATCTGGTGTCGCTGTAATCGCACCGACCCGAAAAATAAAGTCGCCTAATCACTAATACCGCACGAGGAACGGCGTAAAAAATAAAACCAATTCTTCACCTTTTGTGGATTTGTTCATTGTGCCTCCCAAAGATCGCAGTAAGGCGATCACAGTGGTTCCCCCCCACATATGGGGTATCAGCGTACTCAGGACAAATTGCACATCAACTTTTGGGGTCCTATTTCTCTTGTTACCCTTATAAAAATAAAAATTTGGGGGCAAAAAGATTATTTTTGTGGAAAAATATATGATTTTTTTATTTTCACGGCTCCACGTTATAAACTTCTGTGAAGCACTTGGGGGTTCAAAGTGCTCACCACACATCTAGATAAGTTCCTTGGGGGTCTAGTTTGCAAAATGGGGTCACTTGTGGGGGGTTTCTACTGTTTAGGCACATCAGGGGCTCTCCAAGTGTGACATGACACCCGCAGACCATTCCATCAAAGTCTGCATTCGAAAACGGTGCTCCTTCCCTTCCGAGCTCTGCCATGCGTCAAAATAGTGGTTTACCCCCACATATGGGGTATCACCGTACTCAGGACAAATTGCACAATAGCTTTTGGGGTCCTATTTCTCCTGTTACCCTTATAAAAATAAAAATTTGGGGGCAAAAAGATTATTTTTGTGGAAAAAAATATGATTTTTTTTTAGTTTCACGGCTCTACGTTATAAACTTCTGTGGAGCACTTGGGGGTTCAAAGTGCTCAGCACACATCTAGATAAGTTCCTTGGGGGGTCTAGTTTCCAAAATGGGGTCACTTGTGGGGGGTTTCTACTGTTTAGGCACATCAGGGGCTCTCCAAATGTGACATGACGCCCGCAGACCATTCCATCAAAGTCTGCATTCGAAAACGGCGCTCCTTCCCTTCCGAGCTCTGCCATACGTCAAAATAGTGGTTTACCCCCACATATGGGGTATCAGCGTACTCAGGACAAATTGCACAATAACTTTTGGGGTCGTTTTATCCTTTGGAAAATAAAAATTAGGATGAAAAAATCATTTTTGTGGAAAAAATATGATTTTTTAATTTTACGGCTCTACGTTATAACCTTCTGTAAAGCCCTTGGGGTTTCAAAGCTCTCACCACACATTTAGATAAGTTCCTTGGGGGGTCTAGTTTCCAAAATGGGGTCACTTGTGGGGGGTTTCCACTGTTTAGGCACATCAGGGACTCTCCAAATGCGACATGGCGTCCAATCTCAATTCCAGCCAAAAAAGTCAAAAGGCGCTGCTTCCCTTCCGAGCTCTGCCATGCGCCCAATTAGTGGTTTACCCCCACATATGGGGTATCAGCGTACTGAGGACAAATTGCACAATAACTTTTGGGGTCCTTTTATCCTTTGGAAAATAAAAATTGGGATGAAAAGATAATTTTTGTGGAAAAAAAATAATTTTTTAATTTTACGGCTCTACGTTATAACCTTCTGTGAAGCCCTTGGGGGTTCAAAGCTCTCACCACACATTTAGATAAGTTCCTTGGGGGTCTAGTTTCCAAAATGGGGTCACTTGTGGGGGGTTTCCACTGTTTAGGCACATCAGGGACTCTCCAAATGCGACATGGCGTCCAATCTCAATTCCAGCCAATTTGACATTTAAAATCTCAAATGATGCTCCTTCCCTTCTGAGCACTGCCGTGCGTCTAAAGATTGTTTTTTCCCCACACATGGGGTATCGGTGTACTCAGGAGAAATTGTACAAAAAATATTGTGGTTCATTTTCTCCTGATACCCTTGACAAAATTTAAAGAATTGTGTCGAAAGAAAAATTTTGGGGAATAAAGTTAAATGTTCATTTTTTTCCTTCCACATTACTTCAATTCTTGTGAAGTACCTAAAGGGTTAATAAACTTCTTGAATGTGGTTTTGAACACCTTGAGGTGTCACTTTTGGGTATTTTCTGTCATATTGACCCCTCAAAGTCACTTCAAATGTGAGGTGGTCCCTAAAAAATGGTTTTGTAAATTTTGTTGTAAAAATGAGAAATCGCTGGTCAACTTTTAACACTTATAACTTCCTAACAAAAAAATATGTTGGTTCCAAAATTGTGCTGATGTAAAGTAGACATGTGGAAAATGTTATTTATTAACTATTTTGTGTGACATATCTCTCTGATTTAAGGGCATAAAAATTAAAAGTTTGAAAATTGCATATTTCCGTTTTTTTCATAAATAAACGCAAGTTATATCAAAAAAATTTTACCACTAACGTGAAGTACAATATGTCACGAGAAAACATCTCAGAATCGCCAAGATCCGTTGAAGCGTTCCAGAGTTATAACCTCATAAAGAGACAGTGGTCAGAATTGTAAAAATTGGCCTGGTCATTAACCTACAAAATGGCTTGGTCGTTAAGGGGTTAATTGCTATATAAAAGGTAATCCTGTTACTTAATTCCTGCCTTAATTATCCAGCCTGAGACTACAGTACAGACCAAAAGTTTGGACACACCTTCTCATTTAAAGATTTTTCTGTATTTTCATGACTATGAAAATTGTACATTCACACTGAATGCATCAAAACTATGAATTAACACATGTGGAATTATATACTTAACAAAAAAGTGTGAAACAACTGAAATTATGTCTTATATTCTAGGGTCTTCAAAGTCGCCACCTTTTGCTTTGATGACTGCTTTGCACACTCTTGGCATTCTCTTGATGAGCTTCAAGAGGTAGTCACCGGAAATGGTTTTCACTTCACAGGTGTGCCCTGTTAGGTTTAATAAGTGGGATTTCTGGCCTTATAAATGGGATTGGGACCATCAGTTGTGTTGAGCAGAAGTCTGGTGGATACACAGCTGATAGTCCTACTGAATAGACTGTTAGAATGTGTATCATGGCAAGAAAAAAGCAGCTAAGTAAAGAAAAATGAGTGGCCATCATTACTTTAAGAAATGAAGGTCAGTCAGTCAGAAAAATTGTTGGAAGACCATTTCCGGTGACTACCTCTTGAATAACATTCCTGAGACCTTGTAACACTAATGAGTCACATGACACCAAGAAGGGAAAATGGCGGCTATACTTAGTGATGTACTCAGTTGTCTGAGCGCTTTAGACATTTATGACTATGTGTTGAGTAATTTAGAGGGCACACCAAATTTACACTGTTATACAAGCTGTACACTGACTACTTTACATTGTATGAAAGTGACATACTGTCTCATCAGTGTAGTCTCATGAAAATATATAAGAAAATATTTACAAAAATGTGATGGGTGTACTCACTTTTGTAATATACTATATTTGAAAAATATACAATGAGAGGAATTTGACTTCAGAGCCGCCAACATCCATTAAGCTTGAATAGCAATGATGACTTTATGATTATGTTGTCTATGTACAGTATATTATGACATTCATTTATTTCACTTTTTTCTGTAATACAGGGAGATGATGACACTCCAAAGCACCTGATACAGTCAGAGCCAATAAGTGCAAGAAAATACAACTCTCATGACCACTGTGAGGACCGTAATGAAACACCACATAGGCTTTGTGAATCAGAACCTCCATGTCATGGTAAGTAATTTCAAGTTAATACTGGATACTGAACAACATATTAATATGTATTATGATAGCTTGTCCCTAACCATTACCACAAGCAGTCTTAGAAGCATTTAGTTACATTACAATGGAAAAAATAACTGAAGTGGAAATGAGAGGTAGGTTATTACCGTATTTTTCGGACTATAAGACGCACCGGACTATAAGACGCACCCAGGTTTTAGAGGTGGAAAATAGGGAAAAGTATATTTGAAGCAAAAAATGTGGTAAAATATTTAATAACATAAATAACATACTATTATATGTGGTGTTATTCTATATAAAAGTATATTATTATGCTGGAAGCTACGGGCAGGTGATGGTTGTGCGGGACCAGTGTGGTGTCTGTAAAGTACTATGTGAAAACACTGGAGGGTGAGTATAAGAATGGGGGCCTGGGGCTTATATTTAAAGCACCACGCCAGCACTGCAAATAACACTGGAGTGCTGCTTTAAGTTCCCATGGGAGAACTATAACTCCCAGCATGTCCTGCAGATCCTATGGCATGCTGGGAGTTATAGTCCACCACAGGATGGCAGAGTGCTTTTTAATGTGCTGTATTTACTAACCTTTTGATTAATTCTTTCTTGTACAGTGTGTCTGAAGGACCTGTGATGACATCATGAAGAGGCAGGGCTTTGTGTGGTCATGTGATGCTCCAGCTCGCCCTCTTCATGACCTCATCACAGGTCCTCCACAGGAGCATTCAGCATGGTATCAGCACAGCCCCTGTGCTGTCAGGTGTGCGATGCCTCCTGCTGCACTCTGCTCCTGCCGCCTCCGTCTCCTTCCGACACAGATCTCCCCAGCTGCTGCTGCAGGAATCCAGCGCTGGTGAAACCGTGTGGCTCTGTCATTTGCTGCTCCCCGCTCACTGCTCAGCTGATAGGTGGGCGGGGAAGCAGCTAATGAATATTCACTGCACTTAAGTATCGGGACCAGTGGTTTCCCCAGCTCCAGTTTCCTGCAGCAGAGGGGATATTTTCCTGCTTCCTGCGATCCCACTCCACCGCTGCCCCCTGCCCCCTCCCACATGTTACATTCCAACCATAAGACACACCCACACTTTCCTCCCAAATTTGGAGGAAAAAAAGTGCGTCTTATGGTCCGAAAAATACGGTAGTCTGAGAGGGAGCCAATATCCATTTCCTCTTCCCAGGCTATTAATATCAGCCCAGTTGTCTGCTAATCTTTTGTTGGTCATTTTTTTGGGTTCCCCCTTTTAATAACCAGTAAAGTGAAGTAGACAGCTGTGAACTGACATTATAGCCTGGCAAGCGCCATGATTATTGTCCCCTTCTCATACTATTAAGACCAGCTCTCAGCTGTCTCCTTTCCCTCAGCTGGTTAATAAAAATGAGGGGGAACCCCATGCCATTTTTTTTAATTTGTTTAATACATGTACAGTAAGCTACACATGCACTGCACTAATTATATATCTCACTGACATCTTTCTATCTATTCTTTATATGTATCTATATATCTATTCTATTTTGACGGTGCACGCTGTGAATTTACTGTACTCGGCTGATGAAATGTCGGATTTCCTATGAGATAGGTGTGTAAAAGTTGCACGGCACACGCATGGTCTGTGCGGTGAAATTTTTTTGCTCACACCCATTGACTTGTATTAGTGAATCTCAGCCGTTTTAGGCGTCCATACGCAGCATGCTGCGATTTTTTCCATGCCCCTAATCCAGATGAACACTGCCTAATTGAATAACATTGTGGGGAGTGCAACGCGATTTTTTTTCTTAAATTGTCGATTTTATACGCAGATGTGAGCGAACCCTAACTCTTACTGTGCTCCTTGTTTGTTAAAAACTAGAAACTTTTCTAAAATACAAAGAAATTGCTATTTAAGAAGCACATCATTTCTGGTTTAGACTGAATTTATTCCTGTTTTATAAAAGCTGCTACTTCCAACAGTTCTGAATATAATGTTATGAGCAGTCTGATCTGAAGCTTACACAATGTGTCATTTATTGCCTCGAGAGATTGGGCTGCCGAAAAGATTTTCATGAAAAGACATTGAATATTATAAAATTAAGTTTTATAACTGCAATATTGTAATGTGCAAAGTCACAAAAGAAAAATGAAAAAAATGATATTACGTCTTTATTGGCTAATAATGCTTCTTATTAAAAAGTTAAGAAGGAAAAACTAAGTTTATGAAGTAACAACAAGTTATTCTTTCTATAAGGCCTAATTGGCATATCCTGGAAGAGAGAAGCCATTTAGGACCCAGTTTTTTGCATACTTTAATGCTATTGAAAATCCTCTGTGCAGCAGAAGGAAGAACTTGTTACTTACAGCAAACACTTATCCCTCCATTTAATTGTTTATGGGTATGGATGTAATTTACTTATGGGTTCTCAGCATTTCTTCAGGGAGGACGCTCAATAAAAAGAATTGCCTCTTTTAACTCATAAGATAGCGAGATCCTGTAATTGTGGCTGCGGCGTTTTCTGCCAACGATACCTGGAGTGTGTTAAATATGAAATCTGCCAAGATGACAGAACAGAGCAGTCTGGACTCTTGTAAACAGCAAAATTTTTGGCTAGATAAAAAGTAAAATAATGAACGGAAATTAAGGGGAACACAAAATATAAGTGCTACTGAAAAATAATGGAATAACTGCAGGTTCGGTGGATGACCGGACCCGATCCTAGTGATCTGCTTGTATAAGCCTCACTGGGGATGTAGGAACTGGAGGATCAAGTAGTTCTTCTGACATGTCTGGTTTATTAAATACTTATATTACTTATAAAATTATCAGTTCTAGAGTTTTTTTTTAGAATTGTATGTTTTTTTCTTTCTTATTCTTATTGGAAATGGATTTGGTTAATAGACAACAGGATATTACATTGTACTTGTCCATAGGGTGTGGCAGTATGTAATGAAGCATCAGAAGTTAGAAATGGGATCCTATTACTATTAAAAGTACCAATTTTAATACATATCCTATATCACAACATGTGAGATGAAAGCTTCTTAATCTTTTTTGAGTACAGATAAAATCAATAAAAATTGTATTATTCAATGTTCACTGCTCAAAAAACTGTACAACCTCAAAGTCAGTTAAACTTCAATCTGTCCAGGTAGGAAGCGTAAGCAATTAAAGTGAAGTTGTCATCAGGATTTTGCTAAGTAAACTACAGACACTGTCAGGTTGGTGCTGTTACACTGATTAAAATGATACCTGGGTTGAAGAAACCCATCTTGTGGTTGTTTTCAGTTTTCAATTAATGCAATTCTCGCGCTTCAGGTTGGGTCATTTGACGCCATAGACAATTCATTTTTTCTTATCCTCTCTAACTGACTTTTCTCTAGTTTCACTTTGCTAGTGCTCTTGTCCCTACAGGTAACATGAGGCAGTATCTGCTGCTCATTGAGATTGCACAGGTAGTCCAGCTCATCCAGAATGGCACATCCATTCATGCCATCGCAGTAAGGTTTGCTGTGTCTCCCAGTACAATCTCAACAGCATGGAGCAGATGGAGTAGGACAGGGTTGTAGAAGGGTATGAGCGCAGCTGCAAGACTGGTATCTGTATGAGGAGAAACAAGAGGGTACTGATAGCCCGTGGTACCCTTTATGCTGTTAGGTATTTGGATGATAACTTTGGAGTCATTGTTTGACATCATGCTTAAGCTTTGGGCCCTGGGTTTTCCCTGGTGCTGGTGCAGTGTGTATAAGTTCCTGCCTGACAGTCATTAATTTAATGCCATTGACTGGTCCTCACCTTTCCCAACCTCTGGGATATCATGATCCGGTGCATCCAACACTGCCAAGTGGCAGCACAGACTGTTTAGGAGCCCAAAACATAATAGAGTCCATTGATTATCTAATATCTTTGCAGTTGCTCTCTTGTCTACCTCGAAAGAAATCAGACCCTTGAGAAGAAAATATCAATTTTATTATGTTTTTGTAAACTTCTTGCCCTCCAGAAATGGCTGTTCATATTATTATGTATTGTAATATGACATACTCCTAATAAATGCATCTACACGCCCCTGTTTATACGGGATACATGGTAAGAATGCTACTACATACGTTAAGTAAATGGGAAGACATTATTATTCACCATCTTAATGGTCTATGTCTAGTAACTACTCCCATGTGTCGGTTTACAGTTTCAGCCTTTGACATATGTGCTGTATTATATCTGTTGATTGCCAATTACCTCTTTAAAAAGATCAGGCTAACAGAGAGAAAAAGCAGAGTACAGAACATAAACGCTTTAAATTAAGGTAAAAAGCAGTGTAGACACTAGAAATGAGATTCTATTATTGCTAGATTGGCTTTCAACATTTCAGTAATCATTTTTGCTGTGTTTACTTGAAATGTAAACAGTACAACAGCCGAACCCTCATTTTCTAGGCATGCACAACAAGCCATTCGTGACTTAATGCTCAATTTATTTATGCAGCCATGCATAATTTCATTTAGAAGCTCCAACATAAGGAAAAAAAACAGAAAAAAGTTACAGAAATGCATTATGTAAAGTATACAGCTGACTTACTGTGGGAATCTATTCTGCAATTAAAATACGTTCTTCATATTGCCAGATGTAGAATTTTACCACTGATTTCATTTAATTAGTCATTTAAAAAGCTTTGCTGCAAACAGATGCCAAAATAAAGTGTTAAAATGATATGAAAATGAGCCGTTCCTATAGATAGGAAAGTGGTTTTCATAACATGTTAGAACATTTCTACCGCAGCAGCGCAGGAATCCTGGCCTATTTCTGTATTGGAAATCATCCACAGCTAAGAACGAGATAGGGATTCTATTATGTAATATTATTTCAGTTCACTTTGTTTGGCAAATGGTTTATGTAGAATGAAAAATGTACTGTTCCCATGATTTTAATCATTTCATGACGTTAAGGTGTTTCTGAACATGTTCTGCAGGATCACACAGCTCCCCTATCTCCTGACTTCCTGCTTGCCAGGGGCAGTGCTCTCCTGCTTCATTGACAGTTCAGACCACTGTCATAATTGTATCACTGGACCCAAATTATGTGCTCTCTGCTACTGCAAGCAGAGGCAAATTTTCCTCTGGTTCATAGCAATGATTGCACATCTATTGGAAGAGTTTGCACTCCTGGCCTAGCTATGGTGCCACCACCTCTAATTGACTGCACCAATGTCTGATAACCTGGGCAACAACCACTGTTCTTAAGAGAAAATATTTTTAGTAACAAGTAAATTGCAAAAAAAATGTGCTTAGCAATTTTAACCATTTATGTTGATGAAAATAAACATTTATTGGGTATAGATAGAGTAAACACAAAGAAATAACTTAGACATAAAGTAAAAGCGACCACAAAGCTTTTTGATAATTGCCAGACTTTTATTTTTTGACATCTCACTCAACAAAAAATCATGGATGTACACCAGGAGAAAGCAGAGCCAATAGGTGACAAAAGATAATGATTATAGTTATATTTTTATTTATTAGAAAAGATACAAAGCTTTATAAAAAAAAAGCAATATCATGCAGAGAATAATGGTAAAAAATGACTCAGAGCAAAAGTACCAAAGGTGCCACAGGACGATCAATCCCCCCCACATATAGAAGTCCACATAAGAAGTAATCACCAGCAAAAAAAAAACCATAGCAATGTGATTTTAGGGCATATATCAAATAGGTTAAGTGTCCAAAGAGAGGTCCTCGCCAGTGCAAGAGATACCATCAATACAAGGGTTCAAGCTCGAGCCCATAAGTAGTAAGAGGGACACTTACCAAGGTATAGGACTCTGGAGGGGAGAGGAGCGTCCTGGGCAGGCAGTGTGGAGCACACTGCCTGCCCAGGACGCTCCTCTCCCCTCCAGAGGAGGTTTTTTTGCTGGTGATTACTTCTTATGTGGACTTCTATATGTGGGGGGGATTGATCGTCCTGTGGCACCTTTGGTACTTTTGCTCTGAGTCATTTTTTACCATTATTCTCTGCATTATATTGCTTGTTTTATAAAGCTTTGTATCTTTTCTAATAAATAAAAATATAACTATAATCATTATCTTTTGTCACCTATTGGCTCTGCTTTCTCCTGGTGTACATGTTGTTCTGGAGTGGGTGCACTTTGTTGCCCTTTGGGCTTTTGCCCCTCATTTGTGGCACTATTTGTATGCCACCATGGGATATTTTTGTATGTGCAAAAAATCATGGATGTAGTATCTGCTAAATATACAAAGTAATATACACAGTGCAGTCTGGAAAGGATATCGTAAAATGTACAGTACGTTTCTAGCATACTGTTCTTTTTTTAAATGTGTATTCCTTTCTTTGAGAACTGGCTTAGGCTCTATTGACAAACTGGCAGTGCCCGGTTTACAAACTAGATAAGTTTTATAGGTTTGGTCATAAACCGAATATGTATGCAAGTTGAAATAGGGCAGGGGAAAAAAACAATACTCACCTCACAGTTGACCACTCCAGTTGCCGCCCTGCTTGCCATCCACCATGTGGTCCTCTTTTTTTCACCATTGCACGCAGTATCTCCAACCACTTCACTATAGACCAGGACTTCCAGCTGCGTCCAGACCTCTGAGGTTACTGCGTGTCATAAGGTCGCAACATCAATGTCTCAACCTTCTGGCGCACAGTGGTCTCCAGAGCCTGAACATGGTCAGACGTTTTGCAGATGCAGCACACAATGGCGGAAAGAAGAGGACCAAAATGTAAGTAGCAGGATGGAGAGATGAGTATTAGGTTTTTCTTAACCAATATTCACCTCTACGGCCGCCTCACTGCTCATTGTTTGGTCCTTTTTTTTTGATCGTCAGGTGCATCTGAAAAGTGACTTGTGTGCCTCGCCACAACTCGTGCTCAAGTAGGAGACTGGAATATGATTTCTGGCGAAAGGCATCCTGCAGCTTGTCAAGAATTAGACGAGCTGTGGCGTCATTACGTCATTCATGCCTCAGCTGTTCCTATTTTGGTGCAGCTGGGTGTAACTAGCATGCAAATCTTGCTTTGCGCAAAAAAATTGCGACTTATCAAAAGTATTTTCACCAGAAATCTGGCAAAAATACTCTGATGACTTGGGACCTTTATGTTCAGAAGTAAGTGGATACTTGACCATGATATCTATATGAACATGTTTGACAAAACCCTGGACAGTAAATTAGAATTTGGCACCTTTTTACTTATATAAAAGTGTTATGTTACGGTAGCTGAGGAGTGCAGGTAAAAAAGGCAATACACCAGAGCAGTTGGAATCTATGGGATTGCAGTACCCTGACTAACCACCGCAACTAGAGGCAGCCGTGGAGCGTTCCTACGTTGGTCCTAGACGCCTCGTCACAGCCTGAGAAACTAACTACACCTAAAGATAGAAATAGGAAAGCTATCTGCCCCGTAGCAGAACCCCAAAGATAATAGAAAGCCCCCAAACATGTAATGGCGGTTAGACAAGAAGAAATACTGACACAGAAAGAAAATAGTATGAGCAAACGCTGGGGCCCAAACTATCTAAATAGAAAAGGACAGGAAGGGTACTTACTGCAATCCCAGAAAACCCTGAAAAACACCAACTCTACTAATTTCAAAATCACCTGAGATCACACGACCTCTACCACCTAAATTAGTTCTCTGGTGTAACAAAAACAGCAGCCACTGAAAAAACAGGAAAAAGCAAAAGTACAAAACACAGTGGCTGAACTAAACTGAGAGGGCAAAAGCCCCCGGAGGGGACCCAGAAGGCCCCCACAGAAGTGCAGGACCAAATGCAAAAATATAGCAAAAACACAAAATAAGAAATTGTCTTATCTGATAGCAGGAGATGCAGACACGACACAGCAGGCTACAAGGGAAACTGGAAAGAAGGATTCAGACCAGAACAATTGATCACCGGCAACCCTGATGGGAAAATGATTCCCTTAAATAAGACCAATCAGTAACACCTGATTCCCAGTCCTCACAATCCTCACTAGTACCGCTTGTAACCACCAGAGGGAGCCTCTGCTCAGAACTCATCTCAAACCCATTCACAACAGTACCCCCCCCTTGAGGAGGGGTCACCGAACCCTCATTTGAGCAACCAGGTCGGTCAGGATGAGTTCTATGATACGCACGGATAAGTCTCCTAGCATGTATGTCCGAAGCAAACACCCAAGAATTATCCTCCTGACCATAACCTCTCCATTTAACCAAATACTGGAGTCTTCGTCTAGAAAAACGAGAATCCAATATTTTCTCAACCACATACTCCAGATTGCCCTCAACCAAAACAGGGTCAGGAGGCACAGCAGCAGGAACCACTGGCTCAACAAACCTCTTCAACAAGGACTTGTGGAACACGTTATGGATCTTAAATGTCCCTGGAAGAAGCAAACGAAAAGAAACAGGATTAATAATCTCCATGATCTTATAAGGTCCAATGAACCTAGGCTTAAATTTAGGAGATGCTACTCTCATAGGAATATTCTTTGAGGACAACCAGACCAAGTCCCCCACTTTAAACCGAGGACCATCAGTCCTATGCCGGTTAGCAAACCGCTGGGCCTTCTCCTGAGAGAGGGACAACCTCTCCACTACCTGGTCCCAAATCTGCTGCATACGCTCAACAACAGAGTCAACACCTGGACAGACAGAAGCCTCCGTCTGTCCTGAAGAAAATCGAGGGTGAAACCCAGAATTACAGAAAAACGGAGACATCAAAGTGGCAGAGCTAGCCCTATTATTAAGAGCAAACTCAGCCAAAGGCAAAAAAGAGACCCAGTCATCCTGATCAGCAGACACAAAGCATCTTAGATAAGTCTCCAATGTCTGGTTTGTTCTCTCAGTTTGACCATTGGTCTGAGGATGAAATGCTGAGGAGAAAGACAATTGAACACCCAGTTTAGAACAAAAAGTCCTCCAAAATCTGGAAACAAACTGGACTCCTCTGTCAGACACAATGTTCTCAGGAATGCCGTGTAAACGAACCACGTGCTGAAGGAACAACGGCACCAATTCAGAGGAGGAAGGCAACTTAGGTAATGGCACAAGATGTATCATTTTGGAAAACCTATCACAAATCACCCAGATGGTGGTCATTCTCTGAGAAACAGGAAGATCGGAAATGAAATCCATAGAGATATGGGTCCATGGTCTCTTGGGCACAGGCAATGGCATCAACAAACCACTAGAGCGAGAGCAAGACTTGGAGCGAGAGCAAGTCCCGCAGGACTGCACAAATTCCCTGACATCGCGAGACAAGGTAGGCCACCAAAAGGACCGACTAACCAAGTCTCTGGTACCAAAAATTCCAGGATGCCCAGCCAATGCGGAACAATGAATCTCAGACATCACACTCTTTTTCCATTGGTCCGGGACAAACAATTTTCCAACAGGGCAGCGCTCGGGCCTATCCTCCTGACACCCCTCCAAAGCAAGTCTCAAATTGGGCGAGATGGCGGAAAGAACTACACCCTCCTTTAAAATAACAGAGGGATCAGATAGCTCAGGAGAGTCCGCAAGGAAACTCCTCGAGAGGGCATCCGCCTTAACATTCTTAGTGCCAGGAAGAAAGGAAACCACAAAATTAAAACGTGTGAAAAACAAGGCCCACCTGGCCTGTCTAGGATTGAGTCGCTTGGCAGATTCCAGATAGACCAGATTCTTATGGTCCGTAAGGACCACCACCTGATGTTTGGCTCCCTCCAGCCAATGTCTCCACTCTTCAAAAGCCCACTTCATGGCCAATAACTCCCGATTACCCACGTCATAATTACGTTCAGTAGGAGAAAATTTTCGAGAGAAAAAGGCACAAGGGTTACTTTTAGAGGTCTCTGGATCTTTTTGGGACAAAACGGCACCTGCCCCAATTTCAGAGGCATCAACCTCCACCTGAAATGGCAGAGAAACATCAGGCTGCCGTAGAACAGGAGCAGAAGTGAATCTCTGCTTAAGTTCCTGAAACGCAGAGACTGCCTCAGGAGGCCAATTCACCACATCAGAACCCTTTCTGGTCAAATCAGTTAATGGTTTAACAATAACAGAGAAATTACCAATAAATTTACGATAAAAATTGGCAAAACCCAAAAATCTCTGAAGAGCCTTTAATGAAGTAGGTTGGACCCAATCACAGATGGCCTGAACCTTGACCGGGTCCATTTCAATAACAGATGGGGACAAAATGAATCCCAGAAATGAGATCTTCTGTACGCCAAAAAGACACTTTGATCCCTTCACATACAGAGCATTCTCTCTCAAAATCTGGAATACAGTTCGAACATGTTTCACATGAGAGTCCCAGTCATTAGAAAAAATCAAGATATCATCCAAATAAACAATCAGAAACTTGTCCACAAAATCCCTGAAAATGTCATTCATGAAGGACTGGAAGACGGAAGGAGCATTAGTGAGCCCAAAGGGCATCACAAGGTACTCAAAATGCCCTTCAGGGGTGTTAAATGCCGTCTTCCATTCATCCCCGTGCTTAATGCGAATAAGGTTATACGCCCCCCTGAGGTCAAGCTTGGTAAACCAAGTAGCGTTTTTCACCCTGGAAAACAGGTCAGAAATCAAGGGTAACGGGTATTGATATTTCACAGTAATATTGTTCAAGAGACGATAATCAATACACGGCCTTAATGAACCATCTTTTTTAGCCACAAAGAAAAAACCGGCACCTAAGGGTGAAGAGGATGGTCTGATATGACCCTGCTCCAATGATTCCTTGATATAAGACCGCATAGCGTCATGTTCAGGTACAGACAAGTTAAAAAGGCGACCCTTAGGGAATTTACTACCTGGCACTAATTCAATAGCGCAGTCATAGCTCCTATGGGGAGGTAAGGATGCAGATTTACTTTCGCTAAACACATCAGAAAAATCAAACAAAAAGTCAGGAACATCCTCAGCCTGGGGGGAGGCAGAAAAAACAGGAGTGTTGGCACTAACACATTGGCAGCCCCAACTGGTTACAGACACAGATTTCCAATCCAAAACAGGATTATGAGACTGTAACCAAGGGAAACCCAGCACTATAATGTCATGCAGATTATATAGAACCAAAAATTTGCAGCACTCCTGGTGATCAGGTTCAACCCTCATTATCACCTGAGTAGAAAACTGGGGTTTATTCTCAGCCAAAGGGGTAGAATCGATCCCCAGTAGGGGAATAGACTTCTGTAGGGGTATCAAGGGAAATCCACAACGTTTAGCAAAATCATAATCCATCAGGTTAATAGCTGCTCCAGAATCAACGAAAGCCTGAGCAGAAAATGAGGACAGAGAGCATATCAGAGTGACAGTTAATAAAAACTTAGTCTGAACACTACCCAAGACAACTGAGCGTGCAAAATGTCTTCCCCGCTTAGGGCAGACTGAAATAGCATGAGAGGCATCACCACAGTAGAAACATAACCCATTGCGCTTTCGAAACTCATGACGCTGTGCCCCAGACACCACTCCATCACACTGCATGGGCTCAGCAGCTGGCTCACAAGGCAACACCACTCCACGCATACTTCTCCGCTCACGCAAACGTCTGTCAATTTGAATCGCCAATGACATAGAATCATTGAGACCAGAGGGGACAGGGAATCCCACCATAACATCCTTTACATTATCCGACAGACCCTTCCGGAAAAGGGCCGCCAAAGCGTCGTCATTCCATTTGGTCAGGACTGCCCACCTACGGAATCTCTGACAGTATAACTCAGCGTCATCAAGCCCCTGATTTAATGCCAACAAGGTTTTTTCAGCTTGATCAGTGACATTAGGCTCATCGTACAATAACCCCAAAGCCTGAAAAAATGCATCAACATCACTCAAAACAGGATCCCCAGGTATCAGGGAAAAAGCCCAATCCTGAGGATCGCCGCGCAGGAGAGAGATGATAATTTGAACCTGCTGCGCTGCGTTCCCTGAGGACTTAGATTTTAAGGCAAGAAACAATTTACAATTATTTTTGAAATTCTGAAACTTAGCTCGATCCCTAAAAACAAATCTGGCATGGGGTTCCTAGGTTCCACAACAGGCAACCCAGCAAGATAGATAGCAATACTCCGAACCTCAGTGGCAAGCTGATCCACACGGCCAGACAACTGTGCAAACTCCATTGGGAGAAAAGATCCTCCCCAGCACCCAGAGATACAGAGGGGAAAAAAAAAAAAAAATGAAACAAACAGAAAAATATCTCTGACAACTTTTCTTCCTTCAAAATATTTTTTCCCTTCTGTGAGTACCATACAATTTTTAGGCCGGTGATACTGTTATGTTACGGTAGCTGAGGAGTGCAGGTAAAAAAGGCAATACACCAGAGCAGTTGGAATCTATGGGATTGCAGTACCCTGACTAACCACCGCAACTAGAGGCAGCCGTGGAGCGTTCCTACGTTGGTCCTAGACGCCTCGTCACAGCCTGAGAAACTAACTACACCTAAAGATAGAAATAGGAAAGCTATCTGCCCCGTAGCAGAACCCCAAAGATAATAGAAAGCCCCCAAACATGTAATGGCGGTTAGACAAGAAGAAATACTGACACAGAAAGAAAATAGTATGAGCAAACGCTGGGGCCCAAACTATCTAAATAGAAAAGGACAGGAAGGGTACTTACTGCAATCCCAGAAAACCCTGAAAAACACCAACTCTACTAATTTCAAAATCACCTGAGATCACACGACCTCTACCACCTAAATTAGTTCTCTGGTGTAACAAAAACAGCAGCCACTGAAAAAACAGGAAAAAGCAAAAGTACAAAACACAGTGGCTGAACTAAACTGAGAGGGCAAAAGCCCCCGGAGGGGACCCAGAAGGCCCCCACAGAAGTGCAGGACCAAATGCAAAAATATAGCAAAAACACAAAATAAGAAATTGTCTTATCTGATAGCAGGAGATGCAGACACGACACAGCAGGCTACAAGGGAAACTGGAAAGAAGGATTCAGACCAGAACAATTGATCACCGGCAACCCTGATGGGAAAATGATTCCCTTAAATAAGACCAATCAGTAACACCTGATTCCCAGTCCTCACAATCCTCACTAGTACCGCTTGTAACCACCAGAGGGAGCCTCTGCTCAGAACTCATCTCAAACCCATTCACAACATAAAAGTATCTATTTTTTGGGAATACTTATCTCAGGATTTGAAGGAGTGTCTGCGAAAAATGTATACTCATTCACCTAAAAGATCATTTATAAGATTAGATACTTATGTTGGGTTAGAAGGACTGGCTCAAAGTCATGTTTCCTCACGTCAGATTCATCAAATAATGTCTAGTCATGTAGGAACTGGGGCCATTCCTAAACTGTCGTCATAAGGTTAGAACCATATAAGTATCAAAATGGCTTTGTATGCAATAGAATTTACATTAACCCCTTAAGGACCAAGCCATTTTGTAGGTTAAGGACCAGGCCAATTTTTACAATTCTGACCACTGTAACTTTATGTGCTTATAACTCTGGAACGCTTCAATGGATCTTGGCGATTCTGAGAATGTTTTCTCATGACATATTGTACTTCATGTTAGTGGTAAAATTTCATCAATATAACTTGTGTTTATTTATGAAAAAAACGGAAATATGGCAAAAATTTAGAAAATTTGCAATTTTCAAACTTTAAATTTTTATGCCCTTAAATCAGAGAAATATGTAATAGTGAAAAATAGTAAATAAATAACATTTCCCACATGTCTACTTTACATCAGCACAATTTTGGAACCAACATTTTTTTTTGTTAGGAAGTTATAAGTGTTAAAAGTTGACCAGCGATTTCTCATTTTTACAACAAAATTTACAAAACCATTTTTTTAGGGACCACCTCACATTTGAAGTGACTTTGAGGGGTCAATATGACAGAAAATACCCAAAAGTGACACAATTCTGGACCCCTCAAGGTGTTCAAAACCACATTCAAGAAGTTTATTAACCCTTTAGGTACTTCACAAGAATTGAAGCAATGTGGAAGGAAAAAATGAACATTTAACATTTTTCCCCAAAATTTTTCTTTTGACACAATTTTTTAAATTTTGTCAAGGGTATCAGGAGAAAATGAACCACAATATTTGTTGTACAATTTCTCCTGAGTACACCGATACCCATGTGTGGAGGAAGACCAATCTTTAGGTGCACGGCAGTGCTCAGAAGGGAAGGAGCATAATTTGAGATTTTGAATGTCAAGTTGGCTGGAATCGAGAGCGGACACCATGTCGCGTTTGGAGAGCCCTGATGTACCTAAACAGTGGAAACCCCCATAAGTGACCTCATTTTGGAAACTAGACCCCCCCAAGGAACTTATCTAAATGTGTGGTGAGCACTTTGAACCCCCAAGGGCTTCACAGAAGGTTATAATGTAGAGCCGTAAAATTAAAAAATCATATTTTTTCCACAAAAATGATCTTTTCACCCCCAATTTTTATTTTCCAAAGGCTAACAGGACCCCAAAAGTTATTGTGCAATTTGTCCTGAGTACGCTGATACCCCATATGTGGGGGTAAACCACTATTTGGGTACATGGCAGAGCTCAAAAGTGAAGCAGCGCCATTTGAATTTTTTGGCTGGAATTGAGATTGGACGCCATGTCGCATTTGGAGAGTCCCTGATGTGCCTAAACAGTGGAAACTCCCCACAAGTGATCCCATTTTGGAAACTAGACCCCCCCAAGGAACTTATCTAGATGTGTGGTGAGCACTTTGAACCCCAAGGGCTTCACAGAAGGTTATAATGTAGAGCGGTAAAAAAAAGTTATTGTGTAATTTGTCCTGAGTACGCTGATACCCCATATGTGGGGGTAAACCACTATTTGGGCGCATGGCAGAGCTCGGAAGGGAAGGAGCGCCGTTTTAGAATGCAGACTTTGATGGAATGTTCTGCTGGCGTCATATCGCGGTTGGAGAGCCCCTGATGTGCCTAAACAGTAGAAACCCCCCACAAGTGACCCCATTTTGGAAACTAGACCCCCCAAGGAACTTATCTAGATGTGTGGTGAGCACTTTGAACCCCCAAGGGCTTCACAGAAGTTTATAACGTAGAGCCGTGAAAATAAAAAATCATTTTTTTCCACAAAAATGATCTTTTTGCCCCAAATTTTTATTTTTATAAGGGTAACAAAAGAAATAGGACCCAAAAGTTGATGTGCAATTTTTCCTGAGTATGCTGATACCCCATATGTGGGGGAGAACCACTGTGATCGCCTTACTGCGATCTTTGGGAGGCAGAATGAACAAATCCACAAAAGGTGAAGAATTGGTTTTATTTTTTACGCCGTTCCTCGTGCGGTATTAGTGATTAGGCGACTTTATTCTTCGGATCGGTGCGATTACAGCGATACCAGATTTACATCCTTTTTTCATGTTTAGCTTCTGTCACACACTAAAAGACGCTTTTTTGGAAGAATTTTTTGTAAGAAATTTTTGCATCGCCGTGTTTTGAGAGCTATAATTTTTCCATATTTCGGCCGACAGAGTTATCTGTGGGCTTATTTTTTGCGAGACAAGTGGATTTTTATTGGTACCATATTCGGGCACATAACTTTTTTGATCGCTTCCTATTCTGATTTTTGTGGAAGCAGAATGAACAAAAACCAGCAATTCAGAAATTTTTATTTATTTTTTCCTCCGTTTCGAGTGTGGTAAAATTGATAAAGCAGCTTTATTCTTCGGGTCACTACGATTACAGCGATACCTCATTTATATCTTTTTTTATGTTTTGGCGTTTTTTACACAATAAAACTTTTATAGAAAAAATAATTATTTTTGCATCACTTTATTTTGTGAGCTATAACTTTTTTATTTTTTCGCTGATGATGCTGTATAGTGGCTTGTTTTTTGCGGGACAAGATGACGTTTTCAGCGGTACCATGTTTATTTATATCCGTCTTTTTGATTGCGTGTTATTGCACTTTTTCTAAGCAGTATGATGATACCGCTTGGAAAAAGTATAATTTACTACTATTTAGTGTTTTTTTTTACTGCTTTCACTGAAGGGGTTAACTAGGGTTACACTTTTATAGATGGGATTTTTACGGACGCGGCAATACCAAACGTGTATTTTTGTTGTTGTTTTTTTTACATAAAAATGTGTATTTTTTAGGGGAATTTTTTTTATTATTTTTTTAATTTTTTTTTACAAATTTTTTTAAAAATGTTTTTTTACCTAGTTCCTTTATGGGACTTTCACTTTTTCACTTTTGATTGCAGTTATAATACATTGCAATGCTCCAGCATTGCAATGCATTATACCAATGGAGAAAGCTGCTGTGACCATGTTGTGAGCATGTTCACAATGGCTTTCCGTAGCTGGATGATCCAGAGGTTGTTATGACAACCCCGAGTCATCAAGGCAGAGATCGAGCCCTGCAATTACATTGCAGGGAAGCTGATCTGAGGCAGAGGGAGCTCCCGACCGTCTGCCTCCTCCCTGAACGCTGCGATTGCGCTTGATCGCAGCAGTCAGAGGGGTAACAGCCAGGGGCGGCGCGGACGCTGCTCCCGGCTGTCAGTGCAGGAAGCTCGGCCACTACAGTGCTGAGCTTCTGCACTGATCGGGCAGGAGAAGCTGAAATTTCAGCCTCTCCTGCCCGATCGCTGCTGTGTTTGGTCAGTCAGATTGACTGACCAATCACAGCGCTGTAGGGTGCGGGGACCGACTGCAAGTGTCCCCGCACCTCTTGCCGTGCCTGTCAGCTGTCGTAGACAGCTGACGGCATTGAACTACCACTGCTTGTTTACAGATAGTTCAAAGGCATGACGTGCACAGTCTGTCCTGGTGCCGGAACTGACATCCTGCCATGACGGACTGTGCATGTCAATGGACAGTAAGGGGTTAACCTTCACTAGAAATAAGGCACCTATCCCATACCCTGGAGAACCAAACTAAATTATTATCCCTCCTCCATCAAATTTTAAAGACAGCGCTATGCATTTTGGTAATGAGCATTCTATGGGCACCAATTCCAGAGAAGACGTTTCTACTGCTTTTGAGACTGCAAAACCTACCAGAAGCAAAATAAACATAAACTCTGTTGTAACTAAATAAGTATAATGCAAAAGTGCATTTAAAGATCTCAGGGTTCTTAGTAATACTGTTTTTGATCAAAAATAGCATAAAAGCCATCCCACCGTCGACAAGGTGACCT
>JARQOD010000006.1:94513773-94607005 GCA_033576555.1 Oophaga sylvatica
TTTTAAAACACAGTCTTTATATGATAATTCCTTTGAAATAACATGTAGATATTGTAGAGACCGTGTGTCATGTGTCAATCAAAGTCCATAAATTCAAATGTTGATAAGAAAACAAAGTCCATTGATGAAATGAAGCTTTAATATCTGAGCAGTGTCACCTTTAAAGACCTGGACTTACATTGGCTCGCCTTGGATATTTCTGGAATCCTCCATGCCATCCGCAATGGTCTTGGAACAGGTGTGACGTCTTTGGTCAACAAAGCAAGGGTTAAAATGACTCTTCCTTGCTAAAGATAGCATCATAATCAGTCCTTAGTCCTAATGCACAGGACACATATCAGGGTTGTAGCATCCTGACAATTAACTTATTGTTCACCAGCTTTCATTGAAGCTTCATAGGTGATAGGAAACCACTGGAACGTGATAAAAGCGTGATAACACAGTTCATATTAGCATCATAGGATCATCGTCCTCTGCCATTGTGGTTGTCAGTCGTGAATACTGCAGTTGTGGTTGTCAGTGGTGGATACTGCAGTCGTGGCTGTCAGTGATGAATACTGCAGTTGTGGTTGTCAGTGAAGAAATGAATTGTAATTGACAGTCTATTATTACTCAGACATCATATAGCCTTTTTACCTTCTGGAACTTTGGCTTTTTCTTCTTGCAACTTTTTAAAATTACTTGAATTTAGAAATATGAAAAGTCTTTATTAACGTAATTCCAATATCTTGCTTGAAGTCTTCATTCCCTATTCTATACCAAATCTGGTAATTTTCCTAACCTATAATATCACAGCGTACCATAGCAATCAGTAATATCCATAGAATTATTATCAGAATAGTAATATGGAATTCATGTTTATATGTGAAACAATAATAAATGATAATGCATTATTAACAATATTCTTCATGAGATAGAAACATTTTTATGTCATAGGTGTAATTACCTTTTCAACCCATAGGTGTCAGTGTGTTTTTCATGTAACAAGTGTTTCCATCTTTATTACTAAAACTTTATTAATGGAATATATTTATTAGACCAATAATAGGTAAGAATGTATAGCCATGAACCAAAATGTGAATATGAGTGAATGAATGAATGAAAGAATTATTGTATTTACTCAGAATTAAAACATTTTCTTTTAATGAAACGATATCTTTACTATATTTAATGAAGCAATATTCTCGTACTAGACATTACTTTATTAAATATTGATGTTTCTTGATTGAGATAAAAAATAAAAATTAAGAATCAAAAATAGAGATAAAGGAAGAATAAAAATTAAAAAATGAAAAATAAGAATAGAAACAAAAATAAGAATAAAAATAAGGCCTTTATATATTTATGACAAATGCTGAGTAGTTATGTTCTCTAGTAGTTATACCATTGTACCTTTCTACATTCTTTACAATGTGTGAAGAAGAGGTATTGATGAAATGTGATGATGTATTCAAGATCAAAAACACATTTCCCCCTTAATACCAAAAAATATTATTTTATGAAATTCATTTATCAAAACCAAAATGAAAAAAATAATTGTTTTATAAATTATTTATGTAACTTCTATTTTAGCTTTATACCATATATTTGTCTGAAGATGTGTACCATCTATATAACCATTAAAAATAAAAATAACATTGAATATCATAAAATTATCTTTTGGGAAAAGGAAAAATAATAATCTAAATGTAAATTTTCTTGATAAACAATTTTGATGTGTGATTACACTTATCTACTATTAACTAAAAAATAATAATTACTAAAGGAATACATGTTGAGTAGATAATATTCATTATGTTCTTAATATAATTGAACTGATTTGTATTATTTCTCTTAAAAGCAAGGTTTTTTTTGTTTTCTCGCATACCATGAATTATGATACTTCTTTCATACATCACACATACATTTTCTCTTAGCAGCTGCTCATACACGCATCTGTCATCTGTCACTCAGACTGTGAAACATATAAGTTTACACCACAGATTCCTCATACAAAAAGGTAGGAATACATGTATATTAACCCAAATAATTGTATCCTAATTATCAATGCGCATTGTAAACTACTAAATTTAATATTTTAATATTTCTTTAAATATTCCCCAAATACATATAACAAACTTTGTGAACCATTTTATAGATAGAAGGACTCATAAGAAAATTAGTTATGAGCTGGTACTTGGTGCAAGGGTTTGCAAACTGTAATTGAACCCTGAAACTTAAGAGGCCTAAAGAAAAAATTATTTTCACTGAAGCTACAAGAGCTTTAAGTTGCAACCACTGAAATAGGGGTATATGGTAGCCTTATTATTAGAACAGTTTAAATGTTACATACTTTGACTGTCATGCAGTAAGAACATATTGCCATGCAAATAAATAACTTCAAAATGTTAGCAACACACAAAAACTAAATT
Source organism: Oophaga sylvatica (assembly GCA_033576555.1). Taxonomy (NCBI): domain Eukaryota; kingdom Metazoa; phylum Chordata; class Amphibia; order Anura; family Dendrobatidae; genus Oophaga; species Oophaga sylvatica. The sequence continues at coordinate 94,516,185 of JARQOD010000006.1, forward strand.
TAGATTCAGTTAGTTATATATTAGTTATATATTATTTCCTTTTAAGTGTTAAATATATATCATGCAGTTATTACAAATTCCTGTGTAAATAAAAGCATAAATCCATGTAAGAGAATTTTTCCCGATTAAGTCCTACTTTGAAGTGAAAATTCTAAGGATAAATAAGAGATAAGGTTAAATATCATATACAAAAACAAAACAATTGCAATGTCTTATACATATATATATATATATATATATATATATATATATATGGCTTTAATGTAATTCTAAATATTTCTGTAGTTTATTTTAATTATATCACTATAGATATAGATATACAGTTATACAATCTCTACTTATACAAGTATACTATAGATACTGTATGAATATATATATATATCTACAAAAACTGTAGAACTACAGAATTATATTTATAAAATAATTACAAATAACTGAATAATATATTGTATAATACTTTTACACAACATATAATTTCATTTTCAGTCAATTCCTAAACCAAATCTTATTTCTTTGTCAAAGATGTCCTGAAAAACTCTTTTTAACATTCCTTTTTTTAATGATTGTTTGAGCAGCTCCGATAATGAGCTGTAAACTGAAGACTCAGTTATGTCACTCTGAGGAATCATCTGTTTCTGTCTGTCAGTGTCCGCCATTTGTCTCTTTACAGAGTGGTCTGAACTTTGAATTTTCAACTCTTTTTGCAAAGTGGATCCTTGGATCATTTCGTAAGGTTTATAACAAATATGTAATTTTCTTCGTATGTCATAGATTTGATTACAGGGATGACTCAGTTTAGGAGATTTTGACACTGGCTTTTGAAAAGATCTTACTCTATCTGTTTGATTTATTTTACTTTCACGATTCTCGTGTTTTCTAGCAAAATCAAGGGATTGCGCACATTCAAATAAAGTATCTTTTTGTGACACAATAACACGAGATACAGAATTTAGAAATCCAAATTTGTCTACAAAATACTTTATCATTGATTGTGTTTTGACATTGGTAATTAGAGTTTTGTACAACCTTTCAAATATGGACATGAATGTAAAAGTACATTCTTTCCGACCAATCCTTATTTTTTGAAGAATATCAATATCTGGACAATTTTCATTTAATGCACAGAAAATCAGAATTTTCAATCTGTCTTTATCATCTAGATCTCCATGTAAGTCGTTATCACAAGACAATTTTAATGTTAAACGTCTGGAAAAGGTTGCAGGAAGCCACAATTTAAATAATTGATTTTTCTCGTCATTACTTAAATCAAGCTTTTCAACAGAACTTTCGAATATTTCAGAATTTCTGCATACATGGATTTTGTTATCATATGCAGGAATGATTTTGCATAATTTTAGCAAATTTTTCCTAACTTTGATTTGGAGTTGGGCCTGTGAATTGTCTTCTATTTTTGGTGGCCTTTGAACATCCGTCCCTCGTACGTCATCTGCATCAGTTCTCAAGTCTCCTCCCATGTTCCCTCCTACATCAGTTCTCAAGTTTCCTCCCACATTTCCACATTTTTTTTATGTCATCAGAGACAAGGTCACCTTGAGTAGCCATTACAGACACATGTCCCACATCTTGCTCAGTTTCCTCATTACAGTCAATTTCGGGAACATCACTAGTATCATCTGACACTATTTCTACACAGTCATTTTTAGATTTCTCTAATACAAACTTGTGAAATACGTCAACTAACTGTAAAATGTTTTTCAATTTCTCTCTTTCTCTATTAAAGGACACCAGCTTAGATTCTAGCTTTAGATTTTCCATTTCACATTCTGCATATAAGCTGAGCCATAAAACTTCTAAATTAGACTGATCTACAGACATAAATTTCAGTCTACTTTGCTTAGAAAAAGAAGTAATAACATCCATGTTTCTTACCTTGAAATATCTCAGCTTGTAGTTCCTTTCTTGGACAATGCTGGCCTCTTGTCATCAGCACGTCAACACTTCTGATTCCTGTAAATTCCTGTAGTACGTCTGGCAACTCTTAGTCCTCATTCATCTGTAGATTCTGTCTGATTCTTGTGCCGTGAAATAGTGGAATTCTTGAGACTTGGACAACAGGTGTCTTTGGCAAACTTCACCTCCCCCGTGTACAAGGGAAAGAATCCACTCAAAAATAGCACAGAAACAGAACTGTCTGGCTCGCCAAAATGTTAAAGATGCTTATTTTAAGTATATTTTTCCAGGACTTGTTACCAGATGCGATACTTCTAAAGAAAATGTCACGTTTCTTATAAAAAAAATATAGTGGTTTATTGGACTGTTCATCAAAAAAACATCATTACAGGAAAACATAAAATGAGTGAAATAGTTACGAAGAGATTGTCCATTTGTCCATAGCAAAACTTGTACACATCTTTCCTTGGTGTCCTGATTGGTAAAATGACATTCTGTCTTTGTCAGCAACGTCTCAGGGAAGCACCACATGGTTACATAGCAGCTGGCTGTTCATTCATCGTAGTCCTTGTCCCATTTGTCTGTATAGAGAGTGCGAGAGCAAGAGCGCCCCCCTCCCTTCGTGTAGTCATTATATATATGTCCCTTAGATCACGTGGTCTCTATATATGGAGTTGCCACTTTACCATACAGAAATAGCATGTGTAATGTCAGCTGAAAGTCAATGTACTCAGTACAGAATTGAGTGTAAAGAATAAATCCATAACCAATAATTAATATTTAACAAGATCGCACCAGAGACACAATCTATTGGGCTGCCAGTTAGTATACATTGACAGGCTGGATAATGCACTGAACTGCACTACACCATTAGTGCAGTGTATTATCTATATGCTCAAGTTCCCTTGTGAAGCTAATAGAAAAATGCTTTCAAATGTTTAAAAAAGTAAGAAAATATAATAGAAAAATCATATATAAATAAATATTTCAAAATTAGAAGTACAAAATTAGTTTTTTTTCATAAAGTAATTTTCTTGTGCAAAAGTTTCAAAACATTAACAAAAATAAATTGTTTTTGTCTGTAATCATATTGACCTCTACTATATACTATATTTTTTATTTATCATGAATGATGGACTCCAAAATAAGGAAAACTACAGAAGCAGTGCCAGAATTGCTGTTTTTGGTTGGTTCATCCATACTACCCAAAACTGGGATAAAAAGTGCTAAAAAATACCCCAAATTTTATCATTGTAAACTATATATTGTCATGCAAAAATAACTGCTTATAAAAACAGATGCCATGTCGCATGGATGTAAAAGAGTGGCTTAATTTTAGCAGAACTGACCTCTTTTTTTTCTTCTTCTATTTTTCTGACATTCAACAGGACACTGACATGAAGGATATGATGCTTCATCTGGAAAACGTCCTGGCATCCAGTTGTTTGGGTGAGACAGCTTAGACTGTAGAAGCTTTAATGTATATTATCAGTACAAGTGACTTGTCATTTTTCCTGGAATCAAGATAGCGATCAAAATGGTATGTAAAATTATTAAAATTGTCTGTGAGAATAACAATAGGCAAAAAAGACCAAGAGGTATATTCCAAGCTATAGTATTTTCTCCGCTGCAGCTCACCTAATGTATTATATAAGATATAAGATGTACTTAGAAAATGTAATACAAATTGAATTAGGAAGGAATTACCTAGGAGATTCCATGGAAAGTGCTGGTGGCCTGAATAGAAAATAAGATGAAATCTATAATGAAATACTTATAATCCAATAATGTGAATTTATTGGATCATATGTTTAAAATAAATACATTGTACTAGTATCATAAAGTTTTAATGCATTTGTGGTCAGAGGTGACTGCTTCAGGCGCTAACATTATATAATGATTTCCCATTTGCACACAATACTTTACTTCAAGTATGAAATGTTTTTATATTACTATAATATCCCCAACAAAAGCATAATAGTGAAAAAAAGTCGTATAAGATGGGTTACATTTCACTGACACTTCTTTTTGTCAATTATGATCTGACACATTTTCTATGCTTAAGCTTGAAAATCTGCACAGCACAATAAATCCATATATGTGTCTATATGAAAGAATTTAACTTTTGTTATCTCTGTGACCCTAAAGAGTAGTTAAAAAAGCATTGGTAACCCCTGGAGCAATTGCTAATAGCAAGTGAAACCCCTATATGCAAAACTAATATTCCTATTTTTAACCCCTATACCCCCCCTGAGCCTGTTTACACCTTCATGACCAGTTCAAATTTTACAATTCTGACCAGTGTCACTTCATGAGCTAATAATTCTGGAACGCTTCTGATTTTGAGACTGGTTTTTCATGACAAATTGTACTTCATGACAGTGGTAAAATTTATTTGAAATGACGTTCATTTATTTGTGAAAAAAAATCAGAAATTTGCAGACATTTTTGTAAATTTTGCAATTTTCAAAACTTTTATTTTATATGGTGTTAAATGAGAGTTATGTCACACAAGATAATTACCGTATATACTCGTGTATAAGCCAAGATTTTCAGCCCATTTTTTAGGGCTGAAAGTCCCCCTTTCGGCTTACACGCGAGTCATATACGGGGTCGGCGGGGAGGGGAGCGGGGGTGTCGGATCATACTCACCCCTCTGCCGGCGCGTCTCTGCAGCCCCCCTGCTTCTCCCACGATCTCCGGCTCCTTCCTGCAGCGGTCACATGGTACCGCTCATTAAAGTCATGAATATTCACATATTCATGACTTTAATGAGCGGTACCACGTGACCGCTGTAGGAAGGAAGAGCTGCGAAGACCGCCGGAGAAGAGGAGAGGCTGCAGAGGCGCGCTGGCGGAGGGGTGAGTATAGCGATATTTACTTGTCCCCGGACCACCGCTGCGCTGCTCCCTCTTTTGACTCCTCTGGCTGTGAATGTTCAGGCAGAGGGCGCGATGACGTCGTTAGTACGCGCCGCGCCCCCTGCCTGATCATTCACTGCCGAGGACCCGGAAGAGGGAGCAGCGCAGCGGTGGACCGGTTCGGTGACAGGTAAATATCTCAGGTGCCGGGGTCCTGAGCGAGCGGTGACACCGGCACCTGTCCCCCATAGCGTACCGGTGTCACTGCCTGCTCAGGACACCGGCACCTGGCCCCCAGCGACGAGAGGTGAGTATGTCATTTTTTTTGCAGCAGCAGCACGGCAGCATAAGGGACCTATACTATGGGGCATAATCTGTGGAGCATATGGGGGCATAATCTGTGCAGCATATGGGGGCATAATCTGTGGAGCATATGGGGGCATATTCTGTGCAGCATATGGGGGCATAATCTGTGCAGCATATGGGGGCATAATCTGTGGAGCATATGGGGGCATAATATGTGGAGCATCTTGGGCATAATCTGTGGAGCATATGGGGCATAATCTGTGCAGCATATGGGGGCATAATCTGTGCAGCATATGGGGGCATAATCTGTGCAGCATATGGGGGCATAATCTGTGCAGCATATGGGGGCATAATCTGTGCAGCATATGGGGGCATAATCTGTGGAGCATATGGGGGCATAATCTGTGGATCTTATTGGGCATAATCTGTGGAGCATATGGGGCATAATCTGTGGAGCATATGGGGGCATAATCTGTGGAGCATATTGGGCATAATCTGTGGAGCATATGGGGCATAATCTGTGCAGCATATGGGGGCATAATCTGTGCAGCATATGGGGGCATAATCTGTGGAGCATATGGGGCATAATCTGTGGAGCATCATATGGGGGCATAATCTGTGGAGCATATGGGTGCATAATCATTTTTCACCCTAGGCTTATACGCGAGTCAATAAGTATTCCCAGTTTTTTGTGGCAAAATTAGGGGATTGGCTTATACACGGGTCGGCTTATACATGAGTATATACGGTAATAAATAACATTTAACACATGTCTGCTTTACATCAGCACAATTTTTGAAACATAATTTTTTTGTAAGGAGGGTTAAAAGTTGACCTGCAATTTCTAATTTTTCTAAGTCATGTGCCAAGGCTCGTTAAAGGGTCGATATTGACTTTTTAGGATTGCTACTTGCAATAGGTGGCACTAGAGTTCTAGCCCTCTTCCTCTCTGATGAGACAATTTGCTTATTTTCCGGAGGAGCATTGCAGCTTTAAGCCTCCTCATCTCGGCATGCTTAGCATGTCAATCTCCGCAAGGAGAAACGATACTTCTTGGATATTGGTCAAATGCCTCTCACACAGCCAAACCAGATATCACACTTTGCACTGATGAGGGGCAGCACCCCGAACCACAGTGTCTGCAAATTGAGAATCTGGTTTGGCTTTTATCCTAAGTCATGTGACAAGGATCGTTAAAAGGTCGACATTGACTTTTAGGATTGCTACTTCCAATAGGTGGCACTAGAGTTCTAGTCCTCTTCCTCTCTGAATAGAAAATTTGCATATTTCCTGGAGGAGCATTGCAGCTTTAAGTCTCCTCATCTCGGCATGCTTAGCATGTCAGTCTCCGCAAGGAGAAACCATACTTCTTAGATAATTTTTCCAGCAAAATTTATAAAACCATTTTTTAGGAACCACATCACATGAAGAGACTTTGAGGTGCCTATATGACAGAAAATACCCAAAAGTGACACCAATCTGAAAACTGCACCCCTCAAGGTGCTCGAACCACATTCAAGAAGTTTATTAACCTTTCAGGTGCTTCACAGGAATTAATGGAATGTAAAAGGAAAAAGTGAACATTTCATTTTTTTCACAAACATTTTACTTTAGACCCAAATTTCTTTATTTTCCCAAGGGAAACAGGAGAAAATGGACCCCAAAATTTGAAAAGTTGTGCAATTTCTCTGATACCCCATATGTGGGGGAAAAGTATTGTTTGGGCTCACGGCAGGGCTCCGAAGTTAAGTAGCAGCGTTTGACTTTTTGAACGCAAATTGACTGGAATCATTAGTGGACGCCATGTCGCACTTGGAGAGCCCTTGATGTTCCTAAACAGTGTAAACCCTCCAAAGTGGCGCCATTTTGGAAATTAGACCCCTTAAGGAATGTACATTTGTGCTCAAAAGTTTACATTGCCCGGCAGAATTTTTCCTTTCTTTGCCTTTTTTCAGAGAATATGAATGATAACACCAAACCTTTTTCTCCACTCATGGTTAGTGGTTGGGTGAAGCCATTTATTGTCAAACTACTGTGTTTTCTTTTTAAATCATGACAACCCAAAACATCCAAATGACCCTGATTAACAGTTCACATACCCCATTTCTTAATACCGTGTATTGCCCCCTCTAACATCAATGACAGCTTGAAGTCTTTTGTGGTAGTTGTGGATGAGGTTCTTTATTTTCTCACATAGTAAAGCTGCCCACTCTTCTTGGAAAAAAGCCTCCAGTTCCTGTAAATTCCTAGGCTGTCTAGCATGAACTACGTGCTTGAGATCTCCCCAGAGAATGTAAAATTTGCTAAAAACATTAGTGAACGCCGTGTCCCGTTTGGAGAGCCCGTGATGTGCCTAAACAGTAGAAAACCCCCACAAGTGACCCCATTTTGTAAACTAAACCGCTCAATGCATATATCTAGATATGTGGTGAGCACCTTGAACACCCAGATGTTTCACAGAAGTTTATAATGTAGAGCTGTGAAAATAAAAAATCACGTTTTCCACAAAAAAGTACTTTTAGACCCAATTTTTTTATTTTCATAAGGGCAACAGGAGAAATTGCACCATATAAATTCTTGTGCAATTTCTCCTGAGTACGCATAATCCTGAGTATGAGGGGAAAACTACTGTTTGGGTGTACGGCAGAGCTCAGAAAGGAAGGAGTGACAGTTTGGAGTGCAGACTTTGAATGAATTGTGTGCGAGTGTCATGTCATTTTTGGAAAAGCCCCTCATTTGCCTAAACAGTGGAAAACCCCCACAAGTAACCCCATTTTGGAAACTAGACCCCTCAAGGAATATATTTAGATGAGTGGCAAAAACCTTAAACCCCAAGGTGCTTCACAGAATTATACGTTGATCTGTGAAAATGAAAAAAAAATTTCCCCACAAAACTTTTGTTTTAGCCTCAATTTTTTTCATTTTCACAAGGATAACAAGAGAAAATGGACCTCAAAATTTGTTGTGCAATTTCTCCTGAGTACGTTGACAACCCATATGTGGTCAAAAACTGCTTTTGAGGCACAGTGCAATGCTCAGAAGGGAAGAAGCGCCTTATTGGAGTTCAGATTTTGCTGGAATGTTTTGAGAATGTCATGTCACATTGGCAGAGTCCCTGATGTTACAGAACAGCGGAACACCCCCATATATGACCTAATTTTACAAACTACCCTCCCCAATGAATTAATTTAGGGATGCAGTGATCATATTGAAACCACATGTGCTTCACAGAATTTTATACTATTGGGCGCTGAAGAAAGAATAATTACATTTTTACCACGAAAATGTTATTTTAGCCCCAAGTTCTTAATTTTTCTATTGGCTAATTGGAAAAAATGGATCTGTTTGTTGTAAAAATTTCTTCTGAGTGCGCCATTACCCTACATGTAAATGGGAAATACTTTTCAGGCAGAGTGGAAAACTCAGAAGGGAAGGAGCGCCATATTATAGTGCAGATTTTACTGTTATGGTTTGTGGGTGCCATGACTTACTGGGAGAGCCCCTGAGGTACTGAAACATCAGAACTCATAAGTGACACCATTTTATAAACTACACCTCTTGATGAATTTATCTAGGGTTGCAGTGATCATATTGACGCCACAGGTGTGTCACAGAATTTTATACCATTGGGCAGTGAAGAAAAAATATTTACATTTTTGCCTCTGCTTTAGCCACAGATTTTACATTTTCACAAGGAGAAATGGGTAAAAATTGCATCAAAATTTGGCCCACAGTTTCTGCTAAATGTGGAAATACCCCATTTGTGGCTGTATAGTACTACTTAGCCATACAGCGAGACTTGGGATGGACGGAGCCCTATTTGCCTCCTGAAGCCCAGATTTTCCTGGAATAATTTGCGGACTCCATATACAGATCCCCTAAGTGCTAGAAGAACAGAATTCCCCCTAAAATGACCCCATTTTGGAAATTATACCTCTTTGGGAATTTATCAACAGGTGTAGTGACGATTTTGACTCCATGGGTGTTTTCCAGAAACAAGAAGCAGTGGATGTTACTGAGTAAATTGCAAACTGCCATTGTAGTGCCCAGTAAGTTGTAGTGACCAGTACGTTGTACAGTAGTGACCAGTAAGTTATGCCCAGCTTATGCTTCTGGAGACATGCACCTGTAAATTTGGCTGTCTCTCATCACTATAGAATTGCCAAACATGAGGATGGTAAATGTGGTTTAGGCACATTGAGGCTCAGAAGGGAATGGGGCATTTGGATTTGGGAGAGCAGAATTTGCTGGATTTCTTTTGGGGAGAGAGGAGTAGCGATGGGTGGACCGCTGGATGTTCCAGTCCGGCGGGTTTGACCGAACAGTTAAAAAAAGTTTGGGTACCAGAACAGCACCTTGAGCCAAACATGGACCCCATTCAATCGAATGGAGGGCCCGAGCATCCAGTGTTTGCCACTCTGTTATGTGCATAGGAGGTAAAAAGTCTACCTCCGGTCACTGCAAAACTGAGAGTTGGGGGCTGCAACCCTCAGCTGTCAGTTTTAGCAAGTCTGATTATCGAGTATAGAGTGGTCCCCCCAGTTTTGACAAATATCCAAGCTAAAGTAGATAGCTGGGGGATGGTATTCACAGGACGGTAAGGGCCCATGGACATTGGCCCCCAGCCTGAAAATAGCAGCCCGTAGCCACCCAGAAAAGGTGCATCTATCTATTCTATTATTCATCGGGTCATTACAATTACAGCGATACCACATTTATATCAAATTTTTATGTTTTGGTGCTTTTACACAGTAAAACTATTTTATAGAAAAATAAATATTTTTGCATTGCTTCATTCTGAGAGCTATAACTTTTTTATTTTTCCGCTCATGGAGCCATGTGGCAGATTACTTTTGCAGGACAAGATGACTTTTCAGTGATACCATTTTTAGTCACATTTATCTTTTTGATTGCGTTTTATTCCACTTTTTGTTCGGCAATATGATAAAAAACATAGTTTTTTGCCCCCCCCTTTTTTTTACTCTGTTCACTGAACAGGTTAACTAGTGGAACATTGGGAAGTTCGTGGATACCAAACATATGTACTTTTCTACTTAGTCCCAGTATGGGGCTTACACTTTCAGCAGCCTAATTGCAGTTATAATCCATTACTATGCACGAGGATTACAATGGATTATAACTGTTGGCGCTGCACTGACACAAGCCCCTCAGACCATGCTCTGTGCGTGGTCTGAGGGGCTTGCCGTAGCCTGGTGACCTAGACATCGGGTCACCAGGGAAATGATTGGACTCCCACAATGCAAGTGATCGCAATATTTAGGGGGTTAAAGTGCCAGGAACGGTGCGGGCACCGCGCTTGCACTGAGTGCAGCTGTCACCCGGCACCAATCGCCTGGACGTACTCAGTACGTCTAAGGTCGGTAAGTACCTGCCAACCAAGACATACTGAGTAGCCTTGTCCCTTGTGCACATGGATTTCTCAGGAATCTCTGAATCTTTTGATAATATCATGCACTGTAGATGGTGGGATATTTAAAGTCTTTGCAATTTTACATTGAGGAACATTTTTCTGAAATTGATCCTCAATTTTTAGCTACAGTTGTTCACAGATTGGTGAACCTCTGACCATCTTTGCTTATGTGAAACTTTGCCTCTCTAACATTCTCTTTTTACTTAGTGATGTGACTTAGTTGAAAATTGAAATTTCAAAAAACTGACCGTCACATCCGTGAGGATTGGTATTGTTAGGTCCTGCAAACGAGAATCGCCTTAACGTGGCTTCCAAGTACACATGAATTGGGCAATTTATGCGCTAAGCATTCTCAATTTTTTCATATTTCTAATGCAGTAATGCAATTCAAATTTCATATTTGCATGCTATGGTGCTACAGAGTGCTGCCTTTTTTGTTTTAGCTGAAAATTGATCATCCAGCTGTTTTTCAGTACTAAAACATTTCCAGCTTTTTGTTAACAATCCCAACTTTTCAGCTTTTTTAAGATTTGCTGCTGACATCAATTTCAAAATGAGTTAATTTCTTTCCAATTAATTGTGAAAATGTCTAACTTTCACCTTCTGATATTTGTTCTTTGTTCTATGTTCTGTTGTGAATGAAATATGGCTATGAGAGATTACCACATCATTGCTTTCTTGTTTTCTTTACATTTTACATTTTATGCAGCAGTCCAACTTTTTTTGAAATTGGTCTTATACAATGTCCATATGAGTATTATCAAGCTGTCCATAGAATAGTAACTCTATTTGGAATTTATAGCATATAGCTGAATTTGTATAGTAAGATAATGCAAACATCACTCAGATAGCAGATTACGTAAATTGTAATGGATGATGGGATTTATTCTGAGTTGTTAAGGACTTTTTTCCCTAAAGGGTATGCCACACTGAACAATATCGCTAACGGGATCGCTAAAAAACGTCACTATTTAGCGATCCCGTTAGCGATGTTGTTCAGTGCGGCAGCTGCCAGCGACGAGCTTCCTGCTGTGATCTCGCTCGTCGCTGGAATCGTTCCGGACCCTATTTTCTCGTCGGCGCTCCCGCTGGGTAAGTATATATCGCTAGTGTGGCACCTTTTCTTAGCGATTTAGCGGTACTTTTGTACCGCTAAAGTCGTTAAGAAGATCGCTAACGGCGATAGCGTTGTTAACTATATCGCTAAATGTGGCCGCACTTAGCGATATAGAAACAATCCCGCTAGCGATCGCATTAGTATGCGTCGTTATCGTGATCGCTAGCGGGATTGTTTAGTGTGGCAGTACCTTAAGTTGAAGACAAGTGGAGATTTATTCAAGTTTATATTTGGTGGCCACCAGAGCAATCATTGCGAACATCTGGTTGGGGAAGCTGGATATAGGACCCCTCCTGATCGGATTTTGATAACAGGTCATGCAGCACAATATCATCATTGACCGTGGAAATTTGCATGTTCTCTTCAGTCAGTCATCTTTATAAATCTCATTGAAACTGCACCAAACAAAAGTTCCAGCATCATCACCTTGCCCAATGCAGATTTGCGATTCATCACTGAATATGACTTTCATCCAGTCATCCACAGTCCACGATTGCTTTTCCTTAGCCCATTGTAACCTTGTTTTTTTCTGTTTAGGTGTTAAAGATGGCTTTTGTTTCTTTTCTGTATGTAAATCCCATTTCCTTTAGGCAGTTTCTTACAGTTCGGTCACAGACGTTGACTCCAGTTTCCACCCATTCGTTCCTCATTTGTTTTGTTGTGCATTTCCTGTTTTGGAGACATATTGCTTTACGTTTCCGGTCTTGACGCTTTGATGTCTTCCTTGGTCTACCGTATGTTTGCCTTTAACAACCTTCCCATGTTGTTTGTATTTGGTCCAGATTTTAGACACAGCTGACTGTGAACAACCAACATATTTTGCAACATTGCATGATGATTTACCCTCTTTTAAGAGTTTGATAATCCTCTCCTTTGTTTCAATTGACATCTCTCATGTTTGAGCCATGATTCATGTCAGTCCAGTTGGTGCAACAGCTCTCCAAGGTGTAATCACTCATTTTTAGAAGCAGACTAATGAGCAGATCTATTTAGATGCATGTGTTAGTTTTGGGAGTGAAAATTTACAGGGTGAGTCCATAATTTTTCCCTCAGAATTGAGTGATTCCATAATTTTTCCCCTATGTTTGGTTAAAAAAAAAAACATTACTGACTAACACATTTTTTGTTCTTGATTTCTTTTAGTGTTTCTTAAAGCCAGAAAGTTGCCATTTGAAATGACTTCAGTTTTTCGCCATGTCTGTGATCTGCTTTTTTTAAACAAAATTAAACAACTGAATGAACATCCTCCAAGGCCGGCGATTCCATAATTTTTGCGAGGGGTTGTGCATTCTAGTTAGATACATCTATGCCCCTTTTGATGCATCCCATGATTCTACAGTCCTGCTCATCGTTATTGACACCCATGACGTTTAAGCACATAATGTGGAATATGAAAAAAATGAATCAAGTAGAACAGTTTATTTTTTATAGAACACTTGTGTTAAATACAAAAGATAAACAATAATTTAAAACAATGGGAGTGTAAAATAGAAAATCCTAAAGCTTGCTGTGACACTGGTATTGGTACTCTTTACATTAAATTAGTATGGAAACACATTTTGACTCGACTGTGGTAAATCACAAATGAGAATCACCTGTGATTAATTGTCAGTGCCCATGTGACATGAATTAGCCAGTGAAGGTTGACTTTAGTGTTTTAAGATGCCACATAGTAGGCCCTGTTCCTTTGTCACAATGGTGACAATAAAGGAACTGTCTGAGAACATAAGAACTGCTATTATTATCAAATATAAGACTTCTAAAAGGTATAAGGCCATGTCCAAAGACTTGGTATCCCAGTTTCAACAGTGCACAATGTTATAAAGAAGTTTGCCAACCATGATACCTTTAACAACCTCCCTGAACATGGGGTAAAGAGGAAAATTAACAAGACATGTCTTCGAAGGTTGGTGCGAATGGTGGAAAAAAACACCACATCAAACATTCAAAGACCTGAAGGTCAACTTGGAACAGTCTTGGGTCATAGTTTTAACAAGTACTAAACGGTGCACACTAAACCAAGCAGAACTTTTTTGGGTGAAGGCCAAGGAAGAAACCATTGCTAAAGAGAAAGACATTAAAAGGAACGACTGATCTTTGCCAAAGGGTACCTTGACAAACCACAATCCTTCTGGGAAAATGTTCTGTGGACAGATGAAACAAAAATAGAGCTTTTTGGCAATGCAAAGCAACAGTTTGTTTACAGACGGCGTAATGAAACTTATAAGGATAAGAACACCGTACTAACAGTTAAGCATGGTGGAGGATCCATAATGCTGTGGGGTTGCTTTGGTACCGGAGGCCTTGACCATATCACAGTAATCATGAAATTAGAAAATTATCAAGAGATTTTAGAGCGAAAAGTCCTACCCATTGTAAGAAAACTTGGTTTGAGTCAAAGATCATGGGTCCTCCAGCAAGACAATGACTCAAAACACACATCCAAAAGTACACAGGAATGGTTGAAAAAGACCTGACGTCAAACCCATTGAAAACCTTTGGTGGTGAGCTGAAATATGACATTGGGAAAAAGAACCCTGCAAACATTCAAGAGCTTGAACAAACTGCAAAGGAAAAGCGGGAGAAAATACCAGCTGAGAAGTGCAAGAAGCTTATAGATGGCTACAAGAAATGTTTGGAGGCAATCATCAATGTGAAAGTATTAATTAGGGGTCTCTTTATTGCTGCACATGCTGTTTATTCTGTTTCTTCTTTGAAATTGTAACAAGCAAGTTGAAAAACAATGTTTTATTGTTGTATTACTTTGAACCACTAATTGAAAAATCCAGAGATATAACTTTGGTACATTTCCATTTATTTCTGAAGATATTGTACAGTCTATGAAAAACATGAAGGAGTGCCAATAATGGTGAGCAGCACTGTATATTTGCCTTTATCAGCAGCTACCTGACACTAATTGCTAACATTCTTTCATCCAAATCCTTTTTCATTGTATAGGTTTTTTTACGCTATGCAACATCAACGCCTATGAGCACAGTCATGGCCATTAATTGTTGTTTCTCATGTGTTACTTATGGATAGCTCAAAAACAGCTGAAAAGAATATTGGAAAGTTATAAAAGAAAACTGAAGTATTTCAGACATTTTCTTTATTTTTTATTTAGATTTTGTGCTAATCATGGAAATAAATGAATGTTTAGGTTCCCTGCTGCACATATATTTTTCTTTATATGCTGCTTTTTACTTCTATGTTATTTTTCCCTGTGGTCTAACTCCCCTCTATAATGAATGTACATCTAGTAGTGGAATTTTTGTCCTCCAGACACTTTACACATTGCCTGTAATTTGCTTTATGTACCACTCTAACAAGGCAATTTCTCATTATATTTTCTGCTAGCCTTCCAGTGCTCCATAATGCCATTAAAATGAACATTGAATTGCATTGTCTCTCTACACATTGATTTGTAGATACTCAGACAGCCACCAAAGTGTCTCCATCAATTCCCAGGCCATCAAGTGATATCAACGACACTATGGCACAGACTAAGCTGAAGCGCATGAGAGAGTAAGTGTTATTACCATTTTGTAGGGATAATTGGAAAACCAAGGTATATGTCAGCCTGATTTCTTACAGGCTTATTTTCTGTTGTGTGCAAGTCAGGTTAATGTAGTCTATTCCAATACAATCTTGCTTGTCTTGTACATTGCAAAGTAAAATGTGAAATCATATATAACTGGATAATGAAAGGTGCATTTTGAATTTGAAAAATAATCACAAAATAACTAAATTTTTGGCAACATATTACTTAGTTTGTACACTGTCATCTCTTTAAGTCTTTTTAATTATTCATGGTTATGAGTTTTCTTGATTAGTCATCAGTCATGTTCGATTATGTGAGTATTTTTTTAACATTGTGGCAGGTTTCGTGATATAATGAAAGACACACGTGGTCAAAATTGTTGGTAACCCTCGTTTAATGACAGAAAACCCACAATGGTCATAGAAATAACTTGAATCTGACAAAAGTAATAATAAATCAAAAATCTTTGAAAATGAAATGAAAGTCAGACATTGCTTTTCAACCATGCTTCCACAGAATTTAAAAAAAAAAAAAACTCCTGAAATAGGCCTGGACAGAAATGATGGTACCCTGAAAATAATGTGACAAAAGGGACATGTTAAATCAAGGTGTGTCCACTAATTATCATCACAGGTGTCTACAATCTTGGAATCAGTGAGTGGGCCTGTATAGAGGACTACAGATACTCTCTGTGCTGTTTGGTGACATGGTGTGTATCACACTCAACATGGACCAGAGGAAGCGAATGAAAGAGTTGTCTCAGGAGATTAGAAAGAAAATTATAGACAAACATGATAAAGGTAAAAGTTATAAGACCATCTCCAAGCAGCTTGATGTTCCTGTGACTACAGTTGCACATATTATTCAGAAATTTAAGCTCCATGGGACTGTAGCGAACCACCCTGGACATGGCCGCAGGAGGAAAATTGATGACAAAGCAACGAGACGGATAATATGAATGGTAACAAAAGAGCCCAGAAATATTTCTAAACAGATTAAAGTTGAACTTCAAGCTCAAGGAACATCAGTGTCAGATCACACCATCCGTCATTGTATGAGCCAAAGTGAACTTCATGGGAGACGACCAAGGAGGACACCATTGTTGAAAAAAAATCATAAAAAAGCCAGACTGGAATTTGCCAAACTACATGTTGACAAGCCACAAAGCTTCTGGGAGAATGTCCTATGGACAAATGAGACAAAAATGGAACTTTTTGGCAAGGCACATCAGCTCTATGTTCACAGATGGAAAATGAAGCATATCAAGAAAAGAAAAGAACCCTGTCCCTACTGTGAAACTTGAAGGAGGCTCTGTTATATTCTGGGGCTGCTTTGCTGCATCTGGCACAGGGTGTCTAGAATCTGTGCAGGGTACAATGAAATCTCAAGACTATCAAGGGAGAAATGTGCTGCCCAGTGTCAGAAAGCTTGGCCTCAGTTGCAGGTCATGGGTCTTGCAACAGGATAATGACCCAAAACACACAGCTAAAAACACCCAAGAATGGCTAAGAGGAAAACATTGGACTATTCTGAAGTGGCCTTCTGTGAGCCTTGACCTAAATCCTATTGAGCATCTTTGGAAAGAGCTGAAATATGCCGTCTGGAAAAGGCAACCTTGAAGCACGAGACAACTGGAGCAGTTTGCTCTTGAGGAGTGGAACAAATTACCTGTCGAGAGGTGCAGATGTCTCATTGACAGTTACAGGAATCGTTTGATTGCAGTGATTGCCTCAAAAGGTTGTGCGACAAAATATTAAGTTAAGGGTACCATCATTTCCGTCCAGGCCTATTTCATGAGTTTTATTTTTTTTTTAATTCTGTGGAAGCATGGTTGAAAAGCAATGTCTGACTTTCATTTGTTCATTATCATAGACTTTTTAGTAATTATTACTTTTGTCAGATTCAAGTTATTTCTGTGACCATTGTGTTTTTTTCTCTCATTAAACGAGGCATACCAACAATTTTGACCACTTGTGTAAATCTTGTATAGTGAGATTGCTGCACCACACAAAGTGAGAACTTACTAAGATGCAAGAAAAACTAAATTTTATAGTTTAGCGTTCTAAAACAAATTAAAAATCAAGCAGCCATGTAATTCTATTCAACTAGCACAGTCAATACGTACAACTTACTACTTTGTATGCAGCAAGTAATATATGAGAATATGAAAAACGCTGCAACAACAGCAGACAGTACAAAACGTGAATTCACAATACAGCCAGTAATTGGTCTGAATCACCAATCTAATAACCACATATCTATCAGGTATCTGACAGGTGGCCTGCCACTGCAGGTCTGTATGTATGAAACTAGCAGTGGTCCAGCTACACCCAGGTTACCATAAAACTCTACAACATAAATGTACAAATCGCACACTGTCCCTTACCACATGGTTCATATAATATAAGAACAGAATGTTCTCGCCTATTAGTTAGAATATGGCAAGTTTGTCACTAGCATATACAATGGACTCGAAGTTCCTAAATTCCTTCCCATCCATTTCTTCCATGAAATCCATTGTGAGCAACAGTGTAACTGAAATATAGGGTTGATGTACCATTACACTGGCGTACTGGCCTAGAGATACTGTATGTTCAATTTATGTGACGTTATTTGCACGCCTAAATCTGAGCCTCTTATCAACTGCTAAGTATTGCAGCCCACTATTCGGCAGGCTGTTTGGGCAGGTATCATGGAGACAGAGAGATTAATCACTACTCCTCACTCCTATCTCGCTGGCCTCTGATGTCTTGAGACCTGTGAACTTGCCCCTTATGGTCTTGGTGCAAGGCATCCAGGTGTGGTTCTTTCCAACCGCTGCCTGCTCAATCTGTCCAATGTCTGACGTCAGTGGTGACATATGTTATGACTCTCCTCTAATGCTTAGCAACTGGTAAGTTGATTTAGGCTCACAATGAACACCACATTCATTGCAAATATTTGCAGACCAGCACTCCGGTATCAAGAGATATTACTCTTATTTTTCAGTTACACAGTTCCTCAGAACACACTCCACTGATTTATCCCTGTGGAATAAAGCCCCCGTCACACACAGCGATCTCGCTAGCGAGATCGCTGCTGAGTCACTAGTTTTGTGAGGCAACAGCGATCTCCCCAGCGATATCACTGTGTGTGACATTCAGCGACGATCAGCCCCCCTGCCGGGTACCGCTGATTGTCCTGGACATTTTTTTGATCGTTGGTCTCCTGCTGGCCAGCACGCATCGCTGCGTGTGGCAGGCAGGAGACTAGCGATCAGCTGGTAACCAAGGTACACATCGGGTTTCCAGGCCCCGGGCGGTGCCTGGAAACCCGATGTGTACGTTGGATACCAGCGCGCTGCTGCAGGGGAGCTGGTAACCAAGGTACACATCGGGTTTCCAGGTGCCGTGCAGCGCCTGGAAACCTGATGTGTACCTTGGTTACCAGCTCCCTGCACCAGCGGGCTGGTATCCAATGTACACTGCAGGTAACTAAGCGACGTTACCCGCAGTGTCGCGGTCCTGATCGCTGCCTGAGCTGCCTGTTTGCAGCTCAGCAGCGATCATGTAGCGACACATCAGCAATCCTGACAAGTGCATATCGTTGTCGGGATCGCTGGTGTGTCGCTATGTGTGACGGGGCCCTAAATCTGTTGGGAGGCATGTAGGGACTGATAAGACATTGCGTATGCTAGGTACAGTGGTGGACTTCCCTTGTCAAGGTTGGGAGTTAAGTGCCCTAGGCATGATAGAATACTTAAGGAGACAATTTTCCCATCCAGCACCAGCCTCTTCAGCTTGATTGATAGCTCACTGTCTGTGTTGCATCAAGAGCCATGCAAGGAAAACAGACAGTAAGCCATCAATCAATCAAAAGAGGCAGGTGCTGAACCAGGAAACACCCTCAGGAAGCAGTGGCTCCTTAAGTGATCTGTCACACTTAAGGTACTGCCACACTACACAATCCCGCTAGCGATCTCGTTAGCGTCGCATACTAATGAGATCGCTAGCGTGATTATTTCTATATCGCTAGTAGCTACCTAATTTAGCGATATCGTTAAGGACGCTATCGCGGTTAGCGATCTCCTTAACGACTTTAGCGGTACAAAAGTACCGCTAAATCGCTAAAAAAGGTGCCACACTCAGCGATTAGATACTTACCAGCGGGACGCCAGCGATGAAAATAGGGTCCGGAACGATCAGGACGACGGACGAGATCACAGCAGGGGCCACGTCGCTGGTAGATGCCGCACACAACAACATCGCTAACAGGATCGCTAAATAGTGACGTTTTTTAGCGATCCCGTTAGCGATGTTGTTTAGTGTGGCATACCCTTTAGAGCCTTAATGCCTCATGTGCATATGAATTAAAATGCTAATTACTCTGGAATGCAGTAACAGGAGATATAAAGGTGTCAATGGATTTACATTCCAAGACACACATTTCCCTAAATGCAGTTTGGGTGTGTGTGGGGTTAGGGGGGGTCTTACTCACAGATTTCCTTTTGATGCAAAGATTAAAAGTAACATCTGTTAAAAATAGAAAATATTGTTACTGCATATTGAGTTGAAACTATTCAACTGTTCTTATATTTGTAGAAACAAGTACCGTAATAGCCAGTAAATTCATATAGATCAGTAAATAATATATAGGCAAATACAATAACTGTAGGTATAATTGTCAAGTATGACTATGTCCCCTTCTCTCTGCTAATAACCTATGTAATTAGTAATTAGAGATGAGCGGTGTTCAACTCGAACTGTTCGCCAATCTCAAATTCAAGCTGTTTTGGGCGGTGCTTGAGCCGTTCGACGAACCCAAACGATTTGGAAAAAATCCGGCTGTTCGAGGTTATGTTCGATAACTGTTCGTGCACCAAAATCGTAACTGGATTTTTTCACAGTAATGGAAATTTTTTTGATCGATGGTCTCCCGCTGGCCAGCACGCATCGCTGCGTGTGGCAGGCAGGAGACCAGCGATCAGCTGGTAACCAAGGTACACGTCGGGTTTCCAGTCGCGGGGCTGTGCCTGGAAACCCGATGTGTACGTTGGATACCAGAGTGCTGCTGCAGGGGAGCTGGTAATCAAGGTACACAGCGGGTTTCCAGACACTGCGCAGCGCCTGGAAACCCGATGTGTACCTTGGTTACCAGCTCCCTGCATCAGCGGACTGGTATCCAATGTACACAGCCGGTAACTAAGCGACGTGTGTCGCTTGTTACCGGCGTACTCGCTGTCCTGATCGCTGCTGAGATCTGCCTATTAGGCAGCTCAGCAGCGATCACATAGCGACGCAGCAACAATCCTTATCTGGTCGCATCGCCAGAGGGATCGCTGCAGCGTCGTTATGTGAGAAGGGGCCCTTAGGGCTGATACTCACTGGAGCCAAAAACGGACGATTGCGAGCCGATAAAAAATTGGATTGCAATCTAACCAATGTTAGTCAATAGGTATGTTCTCATTTGCGATTTTTTTCTCAGCTGAAATCGGTCTGAGAAAAAAATTGCAGCAAGCTGCTATTTGCAGTGATTTTGGCATGATAATCGCCAATGCAAGTCAATGGGTGCGAGACATAATCGCATAGCACTCGCACCATGCGATTGCTGTCCGATTTATTTGCACCTGTGTACTTTAAAAGGCCGGCAATTCATCCCCGGCTACTGTAAAATCACACTGACAGCTCACAAAACACTACATATATACACAGAGAATACATATATATATATATATATATATATATATATATATATATATACATGTCATTGTGACATATATATATATTTATAGTTCATACACTTCTACATAGTGTAATAGCCGCTAATTCAATTGCCGGCTTCTGTGAAATTACAGAACCACCCGACATGAAACAGTTAACCATGTCATTTCATCGATGGTGTCGCAGGATGAGCGTGCAATAAAAAATAATGAAAACTGTGTTGTGTATTATTTCATTATAAGACTTTTTTCTGGCTGTGTATTTTTTTTACACATTTTCAACCTTTATGATTAATAATGGATCGGTGTCTTATTGACGCCTCTCCATTATCAACCGGGCTTATTGTCACCTTTCAATCTAAGGTGACATTAACCCCTTATTACCCAACTTGCCACCTCTACAGGGCAGTGGGAAGAGCCAGGTAAAGTGCCACAATTGGCGCATCTTTGGATGCGCCAATTGTGGGTCTGCTGCAGGCTGGTATTTTTAGGCTGTTGAGGGCCAAAATCCATGGGCCTTGACAGTCTTTTAATACCAGGCTGCAGCAGTCAGCTTTTTACTTTGCTGGTTAACAAAAATAGGGGGACCCCACGCCATTTTTTTTTTCGAGCATATCCCCTATTTTTCTTAACCAACCAACATAAGCAGACTGCTGTAGCCTGGTATTATCAGGCTTGCAAGGTTCATGGATATTGGATCCTTAACAGCCTTAAATACCATGCCTCAGTAGTCTGCTTCATCTGGCTGGTTAACAAAAATAGGGGGACCCCACGCCATTTTTTTTGCGAGGGGATCCCCTATTTTTGTTAATCAGTTCACTTCAGGTCAGCCGGGATTCCCTCTGACGTCATTGATGCTGTGCGGTGTCCCCGGCTGACCTGAAGTGAAAGTGGGAAGCAATCTATTAAGCTTCCCACACTAATCACTTCCTCTCCTGTGAGAAGAGATGATTCATTCGGGGATTTACTGCGAGGCTGGCAGCATTAGCTGCGGTCCCTGCAGTAAACGTTAACCCCTTCAGAAGGATTACATCGGGGGACCTGACTGAACACGGATAGGTAAGAATAATGTTGCTTTATTATTTTATTTTTATTACAGGAGAACAAGGGATTCGGATGGAGTACCAGTAAAATAAAAGATGGTCAAAAACTATGTGTATTTATTTCATTAAAATGATTTTTAATTAATGTGTGTGTTTTTTTAACCATTTAATACAATAGGATTAATAATCGATAGTTGTCTAATTGACAACTCTCCATTATTAACCTGGCTTAAAGTCACCTTCCAATAGCAAGGTGGCTTTAAACCATTATTAACCCATTAGCCACCACTACAGGGCAATGGGAATAGATGGGATAAGTGCCAGAAAGGGCGCATCTCGTTATAGATGTGCCTATTCTGGGGTGGCTGGGGGCAGATGTTAGTAGCCAGGGGGGGCACAAAATAAATGCACCCTCCCTAGGCTATTATTATCTGCCCCCTCTCGCTGGCTTTGCCTGTCTGGTTGAGAAAATACAGCGGGAGCCCACTCATTTTTTTCAACGAATTTACACCTTTAATTAACCCCTAGATGTCTGAAATTTTGCACACATACACTCATGTAATTGTTAGTGAAAACCATATAGAAAACTACATGAAATGACATGGTTAACTGTATGTAAACCATGTGTTATTTCATGTCGGGTGGTTCTGTAATTTCACAAAAGCCGGCAATTGAATTAGCGGCTATTATACTATGTAGAGTTAGTTGTGTCTTCTGAGCAGTTTGTCATCTTTTGGACACCTTTGAAGTGTTTTCTATGTGTTTTCTATGTGTTTCTATGTGTTTTTGTTTGCCTGCCATTGGTTTTAATGGTGTTCGACGGTGTTCGACGAACAGTTCGACGAACAGTTCCTCGAACACACGGGTGTTTGGCGAACTGAACTCGAACACTACAGGGGTGGCTCAACACTATTAGTAATAACTTAAAGGCTTTCTTCAACAGTGTAGTAAAATGGCCCATGTCACATAATTCAAACAGCAGCCCGTGCTAGTCACATGCCAGGACGGGCAACAATCTGAAGAAACCCAGTGTCCAAGACTTGTCTCTGTTAACTGAGGAGCTATATTGTAAGTGCAAATACAGATGAGCTGACTAAGTAGGGCTGTGACATTAGAATAATTAAATCTTTTTCTTCAGTTGACAGAGCACAAAGGTTTTTTTTTTCTCCAGCCTCAATCTTCCATGCTCAATCAGTCAGCCAAGTAGAAGATTTATTTCTTCTGATGTCACACCTCTTCTCCTTGAATCACAGAGGTATGTGTCCTTATTATAGAGTTACCCTGTCAGTTGAGACACAGGTCTCAAGAACTATGTTTCTTCAAACAGCAACCTATCTTGACATGTAACTAGGAAAGGCTGTTATTTAAATTTCCGTATGTGATGGGGCAATTTTATTACATTCTTGGAGGAACTCTTTTAGTCTTAGAGAAACCCAGCCACTTTTAGGTTATTCAGAACAAAATAAGATTTATGAGTGATATTCTTGTACTTTGCTGTTCAGTGGACACTTTGGAAACTAAAGCTATTCTTTAGCGCCATGCATAAAGTGTGGCTGTATCTGTGTTGTTATCCATGATATCGAGCCCAATGACATCTTCATACTGTAAAAGTTAGGTTATTTTTGACTCACTGAGGAAGAAAAATTGAAAGGCACTGCTTCTAATGGTGCCAGTACACCCCATATAGTTGTTAGCCAATAGGTATCTCTCGTGTTTGTCCCCAAACACATGAATGCTGGGCTCAGTCGAATGTTCACATGTAGAGTTGAGCGAAACAGGTCGGTCAGATTCAAAAGTCGCCGACTTTCGCCAAAGTCAGGTTTCGTTGGCCAAAACACGACCATAACGTAAGGTCGGCCATGCAGTCGTCGAAACGAGTGCCAAAGTCGAGTTTCCCAGAATGCTTTCAGGTGCCTTTTTTCAGCCAATGAGCAAGGACGTACACTGTGGGAAACGAGATGACTTGTGCAGCGTCCACCACCATCTTAGAGGAGGGCATTGCAGTGATTGGCTTGCTTTGGGGGGCGTCATAGTGTCTATAAAAGCCCTGACCGCCGACCGCCATTTTACTTCGGCTGATCTTAACAGTAGGGAGAGGTTGCTGACACTGTTTATCAGTAGGGAGAGAGTTAGGGCTGGAAAGAGAAGTTCTTATGTGCTTGTGCTGATAGGGGGAGGGGAGGATTTTCTTGTGTGCAGCAGCGCTGGTTAATAGGCTGCCTGATAGCTGTCTTGCTGTGTGTACACTGCTGTGCAGACTGCTTTTTACACAGCACTAATACTTGTATTCTTATTTTCTGCACAGCTACTGAGCGTTCATTTTTTCCCACACCGTATAGAGCTGTACGCTCCTCACACACTACCGTGTACCAGCTGGTCTCAGGGACAAATACATGCTGACTATCTGTGTGTAACTCTGGAAATATATACGAAGATTTACAATTTCCCCTACACTGTATACAGCTTTTTGCTTCTGATACAGTACCCTTTTTCTGCTTTTTGTATTCTGGTCAAATCCATACTGAGTGAGCGTCTGTGTGTTACTCTGGAAATATATACGGAGATTTAAAATTACCCCAACACTGTATACAGCTGAAAGCTACTGATACAGTACCATATATCTGCTGATATTTTGGGTACATTTTCCCAAACATGAGGAAGTATGGTGGAAGAGGACGTGGGTGGGGGGCCAGCTGTTATTCCCCATTGACTTTGCATTGGGGTCGGGTTTCGTTTTTTGGCCGCGAGCTAGTCGGCCGATCTCGTTCGAGTCAACTTTTGTGAAAGTCGGGTTGTCCGAAACCTGACTCGACCCGAAAAAAGGCAAAGTCGCTCATCTCTATTCACATGTTCTCTTTCGGGATGGGCTGATGTCAGGAAAATCTAAAGAACTACAAAACAAAAGGAACAGGTATTTGAATTGAAACTGACCTATTCTTATGTCCCTTCACATTATCTGTCAATAAAGGGTCAGGAGGCCCCTTTATACATCAGTCAACTTTCCGTTACTGCTGAAAAGGTATGTTTAGCTCACTATAATTAATGTGAACAGATAGCCTGCAAGTCTGTAATGCCTGCTTCTGTACACCAAAATCTGAGACTAAATTTTCAGGAGTAAGTGACAAATGCAAACATGATCATGTGGTGCATTAAAAGAGGTATGGATACACATGATGAGAGCATTATACTGCCTCTGTACAAATCCCTGGTTAGAGCGCACATGGAGTACTGTGTACAGTTTTTGGCACCGGTGATCAGGAAGTATATAATGGAACTAGAGCGAGTACAAAGGAGGGCAACAAAATTAATAAAGGGGATGGGGCAATTACAATACCCAGAGAGATTAGCAAAATTAGGATTATTTAGTCTAGAATAAAGATGACTGAGGGGCAATCTAATAACCATGTATAAGTATATAAGGGGACAATACAAATATCTCTCTGAGGATCTGTTTATACTAAGGAAGGTGACTGTCACAAGGGGACATTCTCTGCATCTGGAGAAGGTTTTTCCACCAACATACAAGAAGATTCTTTATTGTTAGGGCAGTGAGAATCTGGAATTCCTTGCCTGAGGAGATGGTGATGACGAACTCAGTCGAGGGGTTCAAAAGAGGCCTGGATGTCTTCCTGGAGTGTAACAATATTGTATCTTACAGTTATTAGGTTCTTTAGAAGGACGTAGATCTGGGGATTTAGTCTGACGGAATATAGGCTGAACTGGATGGAAAAATGTCTTTTTTCGGCCTTGCTAACTATTTTACTATGTTACTAAACTATTTCCATTATTAGCATTCTATTGATTTTTCATCATGATTTTCAGATAAAAAAAAATTAAAAAGGAAAAGAGTTGCATTTTTGCCTCAGTTTTCTAAGTATAAGATCTAAATGTCGAGATACGACCTCTTGCCCTTATTGGTTTGCCATACTTATACAATTGCACAATATTGTCACCACCTTTTTCAGTACAAATGTTTATCTGTATAATTAAGTGCTTTTTTTGCCCCGAGATGACCTCTACTTTTATTTGATCCTCATTTAATCAAATTATATCGGCTTTCCCTTCTTCCAAAATGACCCGTGGCAATGTCTTTCCGTCATGGTGAAATTAGGGTCATAATTAATTCAACAGGCTTAAGATTTAAGCAGGCATATTATTACATTTCTTGGTTTTCTGCAATGTAGAAGCAATATCTCAATGTACTTCTGTAATGTAATTAAATCAAAGCACATATTTCAGATTTCAATTGCTTCTTATCATTTCTCTGCCCCGGAGTGTTGTTTTGTTAACTAAAAGCCACAAACAGCATGCAAATGACAGGATTGTTTATGAAGCCAATAACTGTAATACGCGGTAAATGGGAGTGATATATACTAGGCGAGGTTATTACACTGCATACAGCACATAGAAATGAAATATGATTTCTGACACTCTGCATGGCACAGATATAGTTCTGGGCACATTTTTTTCAACCCCTTGAAACGTAGGAGCTATAATCAAATGGAAGTTCATATTCGATAGCAGAAATGGTTAACACTTTTTATTCATTAATTATACTTTACAAGTTGTTGAATGGTAGAAAGGTCTTTGCAATTTTATAGAAATAAGGCTTAAAACATATCGGCCCTTTGATACGAAACGTGTAGAAAACCTTGCTCCCCTATTCCCCACAAAAAGGGGAAATTGTTTTTAGTGCACATATCAATCTTATATGTTCATGAGCTGTCCTGATTGCCACCCACTGCTTTTGATAGGGTGGTTCCTATTTATCAGCATTACACTAACAAAAGAGCATTTATCAGCATTCTGGCAGTACTTTAGATTCTGGAACGTCTACTTAGGCAACATGATTTCTAAATAAAATAATTTGCAGAGTACCTATTTAGTAGATTATCAAATGTGATCAAGTTGATTAAAAATAGTTCTCATTTGAATCACTGTATAATAGAACAAAAGCTCAATTCGTCTTTATTTGTTTCCAAACTCCAGTCCTCACGGCCCCAGCAGATCATGTTTTCAGGATTTCCATAGTGTTGCACAAGTGACAGAATTCCTGATGCCTTGATGATACTTCCATCATCTGTGCAATGCTGAGGAAATCCTGAAAAAATAACATGTTGAGGGCCGTGAAGACTGGAGTTTGGCAAACATTGTTCTAGAAGCTATAGAATAGATTGATTGTAGGGGCAATTGCATCCATTCTAGGCAATACATTCTGAGCAGCACAAATCTTTCTGCTAGTTTCCTACAGTGTATCACTAATTAAAAATGAACTAATTAATTGAAAATGGTAATAATTTTCCCATTTAATTGTCCTGAGTAAATGATTAGCTGGTCTATGACACGTTAATAACACATATAGCCCATTTTGATTTTCGGTTACTATTGTGATTGAACACTTTAATGCCTTATCTATCTTATAATGTTTTATAGCATGTTAGATATGAAGTCTTCAGTGTAGAATGAGCACATTACCACACTTTCCAAAGTGAGAACACGAGTAGTGTAGATCAATCACATAAGGCCTGTGTTCTTTCTTTAAAGAGTCGGAAAAATCATTAAAGCATTACTGTGGCTTGTTTAATAGTGACAGCAATAAGTTAGACGCCACATTCTCAGAAATGTGGGGAGTTTGAGTGGTTTATTGATACTGTCAAAGAAAGGAAAACAGTTCTAGAATTAATTGCTGAGGTGACTTCAAGGAAAAGAATGAAGGCAAAATCTTATGTGGTTGACTCATTTATTCAAGGCTATGACCAATGATCAAACGTTGAAATCATCTCTATCTGCGGCTGTGTTCCTTAGACTTTGTGTTTGTCTATTAATCTTACTTTGCAGTTTACATCAGTGACCTATTGGTTTTCCATTTTTTTCTTATTCAAAGTAATGGAACATTTCCAGAATGACAACCCATATATATGAAAATGTAAAAAAAAATGCTAAGAATATAAAGAAGGCACAAATTGTTTGCAGCATCTAAAAAAAATCCTTCTCAAATTAAACTAGGGAAGATTTATCAATTATTTCATAAGGTTGACACTATACAAAATGAAGAACCAGACATTTCAATCACCCCAAATGTATCATACTGACACAAACTTTAATATACAGTCTGTGAAATACGAAAGACTAAACACACCACCTCATGTCAATCACATGCATCTGTGACTTGCTCACAAAAATGCATTTTGGAATATGGCACTAACTAGCTCACACCATTTTTGTTGCAATATTGTCGTCAGATCCTCATAGGTCTTACATAAATGGCATTTCTAAAAATTGGCAAATAACATGTTGGCCAAAACACCCTTTAAAATCAGCTGCACTATCCTAAATCAAAAGCTACAACACATTGCAAATAGTGAACAATTTACATACTGTATATACTAGAGTATAAGCCGAGATTTTCAGCCTATTTTTTAGGGCTGAAAGTCCCCCTCTCGGCTTATACTCGAGTCATATACCGGGGGGGTCGGTGGGGGAGGGGGAACCTGGGATGTCCTATATACTCACCCCCTCCTGGCGCAGTCTCTGCAGCCCCTGCTCTTCTCCCACGGTCTCCGGCGCCTGTGTTCAGCCATCAGTGGTACCGCTCATTAAAGTCATGAATATGCACATATTTATGACTTTAATGAGCGGTACCACGTGACCGTTGTAGTTAGGCATAGCGCCGGAGACCGCGGGAGAAGAGGGGCTGCAGAGATGCTCCAGGAGAGGGTGAGTATATTCCATATTCACCTGTCCCCGTTCTACCGCTGATTGCCGCTGTGTCCTCGCATCCTCTAGCTGTGAATGTTCAGGTCAGAGGGCGCGATGACGTAGTTAGTACGTGCCGCACCCTCTGCCTGAGCATTCACTGCCGGAGGACCTGGACGACAGCGGCGCTCAGCGGTGGAACGGGACAGGTGAATATTGCAGGTGCCGGGGCCCTGAGCCAGCAGTGACACCGGCACCTATCCCCCATAGCGCGCCAGTGTCCCCATGTGCTCAGGACATCGGCACCTGGCCTCCAGCGACGAGAGGTGAGTATGTCATTTTTTTTTCATTTGCAGCGGCAGCAGCAGCATAAGGGACCTTGTGGGGCATAATACATGGGGCAGCATATGGGGCACAATACATGGGAAGCATATGAGGCATAATCTATGGAGCATCATATGGGGGCATAATACATGGGGCAGCATATGGGGCACAATCTATGGAGCATCATATGGGGCATAATCTATGGAGCATCATATGGGGCATAATACATGGGGCAGCATATTCTATGGAGCATCATATGGGGGCATAATACATGGGGCAGCATATGGGGCACAATACATGGGCAGCATATGGGGCATAATACATGGGGCAGAATATGGGGCATAATACATGGGGCAGCATATGGGGCATAATACATGGGCAGCATATGGGGCATAATATATGGGGCATAATACATGGGGCAGCATATGGGGCAGAATACATGGGGCATCATATGGGGGCATAATACATGGGGCAGCATATGGGGCACAATACATGGGCAGCATATGGGGCATAATACATGGGGCAGAATATGGGGCATAATACATGGGGCAGCATATGGGGCATAATACATGGGCAGCATATGGGGCATAATATATGGGGCATAATACATGGGGCAGCATATGGGGCATAATACATGGGACAGAATATGGGGCATAATACATGGGGCATCATATGGGGGCATAATACATGGGGCAGCAAATGGGGCACAATCTATGGAGCATCATATGGGGCATAATCTATGGAGCATCATATGGGGGCATAATACATGGGGCAGCATAATCTATGGAGCATCATATGGGGGCATAATACATGGGGCAGCATATGGGGCACAATACATGGGGCAGAATATGGGGCATAATACATAGGGCAGCATATGGGGCATAATATATGGGCAGCATATGGGGCATAATATATGGGGCATAATACATGGGGCAGCATATGGGGCATAATACATGGGGCAGAATATGGGGCATAATACATGGGGCAGCATATGGGGCATAATACATGGGGCAGCATATGGGGCATAATACATGGGCAGCATATGGGGCATAATATATGGGGCAGCATATGGGGCATAATATATGGGTCATAATACATGGGGCAGCATATGGGGCATAATATATGGGGCAGTATATGGGGCTCCTGATTCAATATGGCTATTCAAAAACATTTAACCTACTTTAATTTTACTTTTATTGGTATCTATTTTTAATTTTGAAATTTACCAGTAGCTGCCTCATTTTCCACGCTAGGCTTATACTCGAGTCGATAAGTTTTCCCAGTGTTTTGTGGCAAAATTAGGGGGGTCAGCTTATACTCAGGTCGGCTTATACTCGAGCATGTACGGTAATACCCTTTGTTTATCAGTAATATTGCCTATCCCAGAGGACAGTTGTAAAATATAAGTAAGTCATGCCCAAAAAATTTACTGTGAATAAAAATACACCATGAATGTTTCACTAGCTTAAAGGGGTATTCCCATCTCCAAGATCCTATCACAATATGTAGCAGGTGTAACAATAATAATATAAGCACATATCTCCAATGGGAAATGTAGTATAGTTTTTCTGATTCGCCATCTCTTTTTCCTCATGTGCAGGCATTGCAGGATCTTAGGTATCCATGGTTATGACCACAAGCAACCAGTTAACTGTCACTATATCAGTGGTTGTAGACATGGATACCTAATTTCTTACGATGCGGGAACATGAGGAAAGAGACATAGCGAATCAGAAGAATTATACTATATTTCTAATTGGAGGTATTTTCTTTTCATATGTAAAGCGCCATGGAATAAATGGCGCTATATAAATGTATAATAATAATAATAATTTTCTTATATTATTTTTATTACACTTACTACAAATTGGGATAGGATCTTGGAGTTGGAATACCCCTTTAGGTACTAGACTATTACACCAGCTTACTGATGTTTCAAGCACAATAAATTGACCCACTGGTCCAGTAGATGTTCATCATTGGAGCCGACTTTGGAACTCATCTTGTGCTGTTTATGACAATTAGGCTGGAGTCACACGATCGTATAAAAATCGCTCCAATGTTGATCCAGAAAATTAGGACAAGTGTCATGTGAGTACAATGTGATTTTTCTCACCTAGCATCCATCTGACATGTGTATATAATCCGTATGCAATGCGTTTTTTACATAATCTTGTAGATACTGTAATTCTCTATGTAACATAACGCTAGTTTATAAACTAATAAAGCAATCTTATATACAGATGTAGATAGATAGAAATATACAGATATATAAGAGATAGATAGATAAATAAATAGATAGATAGTGTGGTGTAGTGAC
Source organism: Oophaga sylvatica (assembly GCA_033576555.1). NCBI lineage: Eukaryota > Metazoa > Chordata > Amphibia > Anura > Dendrobatidae > Oophaga > Oophaga sylvatica. Next base: position 94,547,433 of record JARQOD010000006.1, read on the forward strand.
ACCTGATGCAGCTAGGGGGCACTGTGTATGCTCCTCAAGGTATGCATGGAAGCATGGTTTGTGTTGTGGTGAAGGACCTGTGATGAGGTCGTGATCAGGTGACCTAACCATGTGATCCTGACCTCACCTATGTTATGTGTATCAAAAGGACCTGTGATGAGGTCATGATCAGGTGACCTAACCATGTGATCCTGACCTCACCTATGGGTGGGGTTACACCTATGTAATGGAGTTTGTTTTGCACCTGAGAGAGAGTGTGTGGGAGTCTGCCAGTGTGGACAGGCTTCCATGTGTCCAAGGCAGGACATTACAGAGAGGTCTCTGTGACTGAAGAGTGAGGCTCCAGGCAGGAGCTGAAGCATTGAAGAGCTGTATTATATGTTACCATATGGTTTATGATGTAATAAACCTAAGGACTTTTTGCATAAGATCGAGTCTCCTGATTTACCTCTGAAGCAGCCGAGTGAGTGAAACCTTACAATTGGTGGATGGAATGCTGGCAGCGGCCCAAGGAGCACATGTTCCAGGACTGGGAATGAGGAATCAGAGGAGGAACGGACGGTCTATGAAAACCGTGAGTGTGACCAGTGGTCACGAATAAACTGCATTGATGTTTATATGTGGTGCCTCTGAAGATAAGAGGTATCTGAAGAAACTGTTAAGCAGTGGTGACAGACAGGAGTCTGTGTTATGTGACCGGGGTCATTGAGAAGTAAGCAAAAAGCATGCTGAGAGGATACCTCAGAGGAGGTGTCCGGAAACCTGCGTGGCCAACAGGTAACAGACAGGAGTCTGTGGTGTACTGACGGGTCAGTGAGACTGTTTTTTCCTTTGTGGGATATCTCTGCGAGAAGAGGTGTCCGGAAAATCTCTCTGGCTGAGAGTGGTGACAGACAGGAGTCTGTGTTGTGCTGACGGGTCAGTGAGAAACTGTTTTTTTTTCTGGGACACGTGTGAGGTGTTTGCTGTGGCTCGTGGAGTCATGAAGGTGACAAGCGGCTGGCTGTGACTCGTGGGGTCACGAAGGTGACAAGCGGCAAGACAGCGCAGGTGCAGAGACTTGTGGTGGCAGGAGCTACAGTGACTGTTGCAGCAAGAGGTTCTGCAGCAGCCGGAGCTGCAGTGGCAGCCACAGCAGCTTGGGAGTAGCATCTGGAGGTGCTGGTTGTTGGTGGCTGCAACGGAAGCAGTAGCAGTACCACCAGGAGCTGGTGTGGTAAAGAGAACAGTGTGAACCGAGGCACACGGACTCTTAAAGGGCCGGTGCACGCCCTGGGTGGAAGACACTGTCTGAGGGTACTGTGTGGACTGGGGCCTGTGGGAGCCGTGGTGTGTACCCCAGTGATGGGTGGTGTCCCAAAAGGGGGGCGGCAACCCAAAACAGGGATGGTTACCCAAAAGGGGGTGGAGTCTCAAAAGGGGGTGGTAGCCCAAATCAGTAAAGTGGCCCGAAAGGGGGCGGAGTCCCAAAAGGGGGTAGCACCGATTTCCTCAGTGGACATATCTGAGGAACAGCGGTGTGGGTGTTATACGTATTCCGCATGTGGCATAGACTTCCCGTTTGATAACAGCCCACAGGTGTGTACGGTAATGTTACATAGGGAAGGAGTCTCTGGACAGTTGGACTCAAAGAGTCAGGTGACTCTGAAAGGAACTCCGCTAGTTCTCTGTCTGACCGAGAAAAAGGTCCAGGTGTGCTGCATCCATGGGCTCATTGTGGACTAGTTGGTAGACAGGGTGACGCTTGAGATGTCCACAAGTGTCGAGGATCAAGATGGCGGTATACCACCGAACGTATTGTACCCCTATGAGAGGGCACGGGACTTTGTATTTTTTGAAAATGCATGGGAACTTGATAAAGTGTGTTGTTGTTTAGAGGAGGGAGCCCCATCACAGCAGGCGGCTGTAGTGGTTCCTTGCCGTGTGAAGTGTGAAAAGGAGGTAAACCCTAATAGCGATAGTCCCGAGTCCCAGGTGACCAGAAGAAAGTGTGGGTCAGACCAACTCGGGGACTTGGAGGTGACGAGACGTGTGACCGTGGGAAACGGTTTAGCTCTAGCGCAGGGGTCTGACACCTGTCTAGGTGGGGACGTGCTGTTCCAGGATGACAGGGGGAGTGGGAGTGACTCCTGTGCAGACTGTGACTCGACCGCAAGGGAAAGCGAGTGCAGTAAGGTGGAGCCAAGTAAAAATGGTAGATCTTCCTCTCGCCGCAGGGGCCGCGGAAAGGCGGGACAGGCTACTAAGAAGAGAAATGATGAGGAAGAGTCAGGGTCAGGTACCAGTCAGGTTACTGTCCTTGATAAAGAGGCCACGTTATCTCTGACAAATCCCAGCACAGAGGTAGGGCTGGAGGTAGAACAGACCTGTAGTAGATCCACATCTGCAATGCCCGGAAAGGGTGAAATGGCTCAGAATGATGAAAGCTCCAGGGTACCGGAGGTAGAGCTGTTGAAAGAAACAGTAAAAGAGGCAATTGAGCACAGATTGGAGGAGCTGGAGAAGGAAGTCTCTAAGCTCAGAGATCATCTGTCAGCGTTTCATAGTATGAACAAGGCCCTATGGAAAGATATGGAAGTGCTCAGAGAGGCCCAGGAGAAGCATCAGCAGGAACTTCTCCGGAGGGAGGATGAGTGTCGTGGCTTGGCAGAGGAGTGAGATAAAGTTCTTCGTAAGCTCACGATGGAGAAAGAGACTAATGCCCAGCTCCAGAAATCCACGGGAGACGAAGTACAGCAAGCAAAGTGCCACACAGATGGCCACACAAGAAATGCTGAGGTCTTGGAGAACTGCGCTGATGCTCAGGAGGAGGAGGTCCAACAGCATGTTCAGGAAAAGGAGACATCGCTTTTCAATTGTATGATAGAGGTACCCGAAGACATGCAAGAAGCTTGTGCCAGTGAGGATGTACATGAGGCCTTTAGAAAAGCGGTAGAAGCATGTAGTGTGAACTGGGTGCCAGAGATGAAACAGTTAGTCATACTGTCGACTAAGGAAGTCACACTGAAGCGAGTGGCTGTCCTGAGAGACATGCACCTACATTGTCTCCGCACAAAGCAACTGATCCTGTTGAGAAATCACTAAGCCACTCGACGTTTGGAGCAAGCAAGAAAGGCTCAAAGTCAGCTTGGATTAATGGAGGACATCATTCAAGTGCCCAGAGGTCTGGTGAAGAAAGTCATCGGAAGACTTGGGAAAATGATGCAGGAGATGGTGAATAAGTCCGGTGTGACGAGAGTCAGGATTCCGGCTGATGACAAAGTCCAGGTCGTGGGTGAAGACGGGATGGTTCCGTTCCTCATTATCGGGTCCAGGGAGAGCCTTGGGAATATCCGGATGCTCCTGGAGTATCGTGTGTCCTACCTGAGAGAAGTAGAGCAACTACGACTTGAGAGGGACCAGGTCAACAGGAACCTGCAGAAAATAGAAAGAAGATGGCCTCCACCTTCAACCCGTGGTATTGAGAGGAGAAGAGATAGAAGTAGTGATGCCTCAGTTAGCTCAGTGATGAGTGACTTAAGCAGGAGAACCTATAGTGAAAAAAATGAAAAGGACGCAGACCAGACAGGACGTATGGGTGCAAGTGAATTGCGACGCCGTACTGACCGCTGGGGAGGCGGGTGGTCTGACAGAGGGCCCGACTTAGCCAGACGGTTTGACTGGCAGAGACGACCGAGAATGATCTCTGGTCGGGTAATAAGTGTTCAACCCCACAAGTTTGAACAGAGGGGGGAGGTATGTGGTGTAGTGACACCTGATGCAGCTAGGGGGCACTGTGTATGCTCCTCGAGGTATGCATGGAAGCATGGTTTGTGTTGTGGTGAAGGACCTGTGATGAGGTCGTGATCAGGTGACCTAACCATGTGATCCTGACCTCACCTATGTTATGTGTATCAAAAGGACCTGTGATGAGGTCATGATCAGGTGACCTAACCATGTGATCCTGACCTCACCTATGGGTGGGGTTACACCTATGTAATGGAGTTTGTTTTGCACCTGAGAGAGAGTGTGTGGGAGTCTGCCAGTGTGGACAGGCTTCCATGTGTCCAAGGCAGGACATTACAGAGAGGTCTCTTTGACTGAAGAGTGAGGCTCCAGGCAGGAGCTGAAGCATTGAAGAGCTGTATTATATGTTACCATATGGTTTATGATTTAATAAACCTAAGGACTTTTTGCATAAGATCGAGTCTCCTGATTTACCTCTGAAGCAGCCGAGTGAGTGAAACCTTACAATAGATAGATAGATAGATAAAATAGATAGAATATATAGATATCCTGTAGACTTGTCACTTCACAAACCCCCTACATATAATAAACTTGCACCTTTCAGGGACTTTCATGTGGCAATAAAGGGTATTTAGCCTTATTTAACCTATTAAATAAATAAATAATAAAAATAAATAAATAAATAATACATAATCAAAAAAACTTTGTGGGGTCCCCCGCCTATTTTTGATAACCAGCCAAGGTAAACGAGACAGCTGCGGGCTTATATTATAAGGCTGAAAAGGTCCCTGGTCCCTGTAGCAACCCCAGAATTGGCACATGACATGAGATGTACCAATTCTGGCGCTTTGCCTTGTTCTTCCTAATTGCCCTGGTGTGGTGGAAATCGGAGTAATGGTAGTTGGTACTAATGGTAGTTATGGTTAATGATAGCTGTGATTTTTTCAAAAATCACAGCTGCCATCATCCCGTGGGGTTAGTAATGGAGAGATGTCTATCAGACACTCCCATTACTAACCCATTAACCCATTAAGACACACACACAGAAAAAAAAAGTTTATTTCAATAAACACTCCCCACACATTCCCTGGTTCACCAATTCACCAATACATTTAAAAATAAAAGCAGATCCACCATAGTCCAGACAAATAAAAAGTGAGAAAAATAAACAATATACTCTCCCTCGGTCACCAATATACAGCTCTGGCAAAAATTAAGAGACCACTGCACAGTCTTATAAAAATCAGCTTCTCTACATGTCTGACATCCATTCCATTCCAGTGTCAGTTGAATTCCAACCAGAGTACACCTCATTCTACTTAATGTGCTTCTGATTAGGTGATCACCTGAACCAAATCTTATTTAATGAAGTAAAGTATAAAATGCACTGCTGTGATGTTCACAATCCTCTTGCAATAGCACAAGATGGATGGCAAAACAAGTGCTAGTAATATTCCAAAAGTAATAGGAATGAAAAAAATAACTTTTAACCATGCCAAAGGAGTTGAAAAGAAAAGTCTTGAGTGAGGAAAAGAGGGGCTCAATTCTGGCTTTACTAGCAAAGGGATACAGTGAGCGTAATGTTGCCTCCATCCTTAAAATTTCTAAGATACCAGTCCATTACAACAAGGTCAAGCAGCAGACATTGGGGACAACAAAGCTACAGACTGGCAGAGGGTGAAAACGACTCTCCACTGACCGGGATGACCATCATCTTATTCGAATTTCACTCAGCAAACGCAGGATGACATCAAGTGACCTACAAAAGGATTGCCAAATGGCAGCTGGGGTTAAGCGCATGCCAAGAACAGTTCGTAACAGGCTCCTAGAGGCAGGGCTCAAGACATGTAAAGCTAGAAAAAAGCCTTTCATCAATGAGAAGCAAAGGAGAGCCAGGCTGAAGATTGCCAAAGACCATAAGGATTGGACCATGGAGAACTGGAGTAAGGTAATCTTCTCTGATGAGTCTAGTTTTCAGCTTTGCCCAACACCTGGTCGTCTAATGATCAGATGGAGACCTGGAGAGGCGTACAAGCACAGTGTCTTGCACCCACTGCTGTGAAATTTGGTGGCGGATCGGTGATGATCTGGGGATGCTTAAGCAAGGCTGGAATTGGGCAGGCTAATCTTTGCGAAGGGCGTATGAATCAAGCCGCATACAAGATTATCCTGGAAAAACAGTTGATTCCTTCTGCTCAGGCAATGTTCCCCAACTCTGAGGACTGTTTTTTCCAGCAGGACTATGCACCATGCCACACAGCTAGGTCAATCAATGTGAGGATGAAGGACCACCACATCAAATCCCTGTCATGGCCAGCCCAACCTCCAGACCTGAACTCCATTGAAAACCTCTGGAATGTAATCCAGAGGAAGATGGATAGTCACACGTCATCAAACAAAGAAGAACTGCTTACATTTTTGTACCAGGAGTGGCATAAGGTCATCCAAAAGCAGTGTAAAAGACTGGTGGAAAGCATGCCAAGATGCATGAAAGCTGTGATTAAAAATTATGGTTATTCCACAAAATATTGATTTCTGAACTCTTCCTGAGTTAAAACATTAGTATTGTTGTTTCTAAATGATTATGAACTTGTTTTCTTAGCATTATTTGATGTCTGCAAGCACTGCATTTTTTTGTTATTTTGACCATTTCTCATTTTCAGAAAATAAACACAAAATTTATTGCTTGGAAATTCGGAGACATGTTCTCAGTAGTTTATATAATAAAAGAGCAATTTACATTTTACTCAAAAATATACCTATAAGGCCGGGATCACACATGCGAGTAAATCGACCGACACTCGCATGTGAAATCCCAGCTCTGGCGCTGGCACTTAGGAGTGGAGCGCGCAGCTGCATATAAATACATGCAGCTGCTCGCTCCACTCCCTAGTGCCGGCGCCAGAGCTGGGATTTCACATGCAAGTGTCGGCCGATTTACTCGTATGTGTGATCCCGGCCTAAAGAGAAAAATCAGACAAACTGAAAATTTTGCAGTGGTCTCTTAATTTTTACCATAGCTGTATTCCCAAAAATGTCATGCAGATCCGACGTAGTTCAGGGTTCCTTGAATCCGGTGATGGCGACTGTGAATAGCAGGAATGATAATGCTATTCAGACACCAGGTACTGACGTCACCGCTAGTCCGCAAGACCCAACAGGTGATCCTAAAGCTTGCCAGTCTGATGCTACTAGAATAAAAATACTGTGCAGAATATAAATGCTTTTGTTGACAGGACGTTATGCCCTTCAAAGGCTTTTATTTCTGAAATGTGTTTATTTTGAGGTATACTATATAAGAGAAAAAACAAGAAAAGTAAAAAAAAAAATATAGACATTATTGCATTTAACAGTGTACAACATAGAGAAAGATTTCCAATAATGACCAAGTTCTGGAATATTGGCTTACCTGAATGTGATGTAACCTATTTGTGCTTGAGCTTTAGTATTGTTTTATAACTCAGAAGTAGTATTTAATAAGAAGAACCATGGCAGCATGACTAATACAATTTTAGTCTTCCTACTGTAATAATGGCCTCCTATTTCATTCACATAGTTAATCATGTTCGGGTTTTTATCATGTCACTAAGGTCTTTGCATTCGGCACAATTCTAATTACGTTTAGCTTAGTGTTGAGAAAACTGAAAATGAAGAAAATAAAAGAAACATTTTAGTGATGAAAATCATGATTTGTTTCTCCAGTTTTTCTTCTGCACAAACGCTTTGAGCGCTACAGACTGTCAATTTTTCTATATTAGTTTGTGAACAAGAAAAAAATCTGAAAATGATATTGTTTAACCCCTTCATTACCTGGCGATTTTCTTTTTTTTCTTCCAAAAGCCATAACTTTTTATTTTTCCAGCCACAGAGCCATCTAAGGTTTTTTTTTTATTTTGCAGGACGAGTTGTACTTTTAATAACACCATTCATTTTACCATATAGTGTACTGAAAAATGGTAAAAAAAAATTCCAAGTGCATTGCAATTGCAAAAAAAGTGCAATTCCATAATTGTTTTTTGGGTATTTTATTTGCAAAGTTCACTATATGGTAAAACTGACCTGGCAGTATGATTCCCCAGGTCAGTATGAGTATGCGGATACAAAACATGTTGACTTTTTTTTATTAAAGTAGTAAAGAAAAATGTGGGAGTTTGTAAAAAAAATTAGATTTTGTTGTCATTTTCCGAGATCAGTAACGTTTTCATTTTTGGGATCTGGGGCATGATAAGGACCTATTTTTTGCGCCCTGAACTGATGTTTTTACTGATACCATTTTGGGGTAGATACAATGTTTTGATCGCTTCTTATTGCATTATATTGCAATGTTGCAGTGGCCAAAAAAAACGTAATTTTGGCCTTTTGATTTTTTTTTCTCTTTACATTGGTTACTGATCGGATTCATTTATATTATATTTTCATAGATTTGACTTTTTTGAATGCAATGATACCAACTGCATTTTTCTTTTTTTTTGTTTTATTTTTAATGGGGTGAAAGGGGAGTGATTTGAACTTTTCTTTTTTTTTTTTACTTCTTTATTTTTTAAAAAAAATTTCTTTTTTTTTTACTTTTTTCTGAATTGATTAGTCCCTTCATGGGACTTGAAGTTGCAATTGTCTGATCAATTGTGCTATACATACCAGTGCATCAGCACTGCTATGTATAGCAGAAATCTTGATCTCCTATGAATGCCAGCCACGGACCAGCATTCACCAGAGGCTCATAATGACAGGTCATCAGCAGACCCTTGATTGTCATGCCAGCCCATCGGTGCCCCGTGATCACTTGACACGTGCACTGATGGGTGGGATGGAAGATGCGCTTCCATCCGATGTGTGGTAAACCCCGGTGTCAATGATTGACAGCGGCTCTTAACTGGTTAACAGCTGCGGGCAGATCTCCGCTCCACCTGCAGCTGTTAAAGGCACATGATCACTGATTAACTCCGTCATCATGAACTGGGAAAAATGTGGGCTTGGCATGCAAGTCTACATCAAAGGCAGGTACACTACTTTTGACATACAAGTACATCAAAGGTAGTGAAGGGGTTAATATTTCAGAAAAATCTGCAGCAAAATGTTGCATGTGTCATGTGTTAATTTTGTTACTGGTATCACATTTTTCATGGAATTGGAAAATATTTCTGCATGCCTAACATCCAAACTTTTATTTTCTGCAGCATGCATTGTGCTGTAATTTCTTGTGGATTTTGTAAGGAGCTGTTACCAAAAATGACCTATTTTGAAAGGGAAATTATCACCAGGTTTCTGCAGCCCTTTTTAGAGCAGCATGATGTAGTTGTTGAGACCCTGGTTTGAGCGATGTGTCACTTACTGAGCTTTGCTGCTGCAGTTTTGAAAAATCTGTTCTATCTTCTTCAGATCTAGCAGTTCTCTGAATGCTGAGCTCTTTATAACCCCGCCCACATCACTGATTGGCAGCTTTTGTGTACATTGCCTTAAGAAGAAAAATGGTAATCAAGGGTAGTGGGCGAGGTTCTGCAGAATTCAGAGATATGGAGAACTACCTAGCAACAGGTTATGTAGTCCTCTAGTGATAATCTTCTGGTGATAAAAAGAGTGATTTTCTCAAAACTGCAGCAAGTAGTCCAGTAAGTAATAATCAAAGTACAAAAAATAAACTTATCAGCTCATCCAAAGTTCAATCTGACTTTCAGATCCAAAATTTCACATACAGAGGGATGCACAGATGATTAATCCCAGATGGATTGGGATAGAGCATTACTAAAAATAGTGAGGTTTTGGTCCAGCAGTCCCAAGGATTTAAAATGACATCTTTATTCCAAAAATGTTAAAAACATGATAAAAAAATCAAAAAGGAAAAACTAGGAAGGGGGAGAGGGTAATAAAACTACAGTGGCTTGCGAAAGTATTGACCCCCTTGGCATTTTTTATGTTTTGTACCTTACAACCTGAAATTTCACTTTTTTTAGGGTTTGCATCAGTTCATGTACAGAACATGCCTACAACTGTGAACATTTAGTTTTCTTTTTATTGTGACGCAAGCAACAAATAGGACAAAGTATCTGAAAATTTCAGTGTGCATAACTTTGTAGGGCCTCGTTTTGCGGCAATAACAGCTGCAAGTAGTCGCTTTGGATAAGTTTCTATGAGCTTTCCACATCTTTCCACTGGGATTTTTGCCCATTCCTCCAGGCAAAACTGCTCCAGCTTGTTCCAGTTAGATAGTTTCCTCTGGTGAACAGCAATCTTCAAGTCTGACCACAAATTCTCAATTGGATTAAGGTCTGGACTTTCACTAGGCCACCCCAAAACATTTACACATTTCCCCTTAAACCACTCGAGTATTGCTTTAGCAGAATTCTTTGGGTTATTGTTGGAAGGTGAACTTCCATCCTAGACTCAAATCCCTGACAGACTGAAACAGGTTTTGTTTAAGAATATCACTGTATTTCACATCATCTATTTTCCCTGTAACTTGGACCATTTTCTCTGTCTCTGCTGCCGAAAAACATCCCCACTGCATGATTCTGCCACCACCATGTTCCACTGTGGGAATGGTGTTCTTAGGGTGATGAGCTGTTTTGGCTTGGTGCCAAACCTAGCATTTACCTTGGTGCCAAAAAGTTCAATTTTGGTCTCATCTGACCATAGCACCTTCTTCCATACACTTACACAGTTTCCCACAGGTCTTTTGGCAATCAATACAATCCTTACAATTTTTGTGTGTACGTAAAGGCTTTTTCTTCCTACTCTTCCAAAAAGACTAGTTGGAGTGTACAGCTTTTTGTGGTCTAATGGACAGATACTCCAGTCTCTGCTTGGGAACTCTGCAGCTTCTAAAGGGTTACCTTTGGCCTGTGTGCTGCCTCTCTGATTAATGCCCTCCCTGCCCAGGCTGATCGTTTTGGTGGGCAGCCCTCTCTTGGCAGGTTTGTTGTGGTGTCATATTCTTTCCATTTGATGATAATGGATTTGATAGTGCTCCTGGGGATCATCAGAGATTGGGATTTTTTTTATACCCCAACCCTGACTTGTACTTCTCAACAACGTTCTCCCTGACTTGTTTGGAGATCTCCTTGGTCTTCATGGTGTTTGGTGAGTGGTCCCTCTTGCTTAAAGGTATTGCAGCCTCTGTGGCCTTTCAGAAAAGGTCTGTATATGCTGACAGACCATGTGACACTTAGATTGCACACAGGTGGACTTCCTTTCACTAAGCATGTGACATATGAAGTTAATTGCTTGCAACAGAAATTTGTAGGGAATTCATAGCAAAAGGGGTGACTACATATGCAAATGCCAATTTTTAGTTATTTGATTCCATAAATTTAATTTAGTCCTATATCTTGCTCACTTCACTGCCTTATCAATTTTAGCACACAGTGAAAGGCATAAAAAAAGCAGTTTCTGAGTAGCTGGTTTTATTCATTCTGCCTCCCAAAAATCAGAATAAAAGCGAACAAAAAATGTTATGTGCCCCGAAATAGTACCAATAAAAACATCAACTCATTCCACCAAAAACAAGCCCTTACATGACTCTGTTATCAGAAATATAGAAAAATTATAGCTCTCAGAAAATGCAGTGCAAAAACTTTATTTTAAAAAAATAAATATTTTTTAGTGTGTGACAGCAAACAAGCTTAAAAAATATATAAATCTAGTATCACTGTAATCTCATCTACCCAAAGAATAAAGCGGTCTAATCCCTTATACCGCACAAGAAACGGCGTAAAAAATAAATGAAACCAATTCTGCACCTGCTGTTCATTTGTTTATTCTGCCTCCCAAAGTTCGCAGCAACGCTTTTCACATTTATCCTGTGTTCAAAGCAAACTCTGTCTAGCCTATGATCCTACGATGTCCTTCTTTTTAGGCATGCACAAAAGTCTGGTCGACCATGGTTTGTGCACCTCTGAAAAGAAAAAGAAGAATATTCAAGTGTTTATTTCTGCTAATGTTGATGATTATAGCTTACAGTCAATGAAAACCCAAAAGTCATTATCTCAGTAAATTAGAATAATTAACAAAAAACACCTGCAAAGGCTTCCTAAGCATTTTAAAAGGTCCCTTAGTCTGTTTCAGTAGGCTCCACAATTATGGGGAAGACTACTGACTTGGTAGACGTCCAGAAGTCAGTCATTGACACACTCCACAAGGAGGGTAAGCCACAAAAAGTCATTGCTAAAGAAGCTGGCTGTTCACAGAGTGCTGTATCCAAGATATTCATGGAAAGTTGAGCGGAAGGAAAAAGTGTGGTAGAAAAAGGTGCACAAGCAACCGGGATAACCGCAGCCTTGAAACTATTGTTAAGAAAAGGCCATTCAAAAATTTGGGGGAGATTCACAAGGAGTGAACTGCTGCTGGAGTCATTGCTTCAAGAGCCACCACACACAGATGTATCCAGGACGTTGGCTACAAGTGTCACATTCCTTGTGTCAAGCCACTCATGACCAATAGACAAAGCCAGAAGCGTCTTACCTGGGCCAAAGAGAAAAAGAACTGGACTGTTGCGCAGTGGTCCAAGGTGTTGTTTTCAGATGAAGGTAAATTTTGCATTTCATTTGGAAATCAAGGTCCCAGAGTCTGGAGGAAGAGTGGAAAGGCCACAATCCAAGCTGCTGGAGGTCTAGTGTGAAGTTTCCACAATCAGTGTTGGTTTGAGGAGCCATGTCATCAGCTGGTGGAGGTCCACTGTGTTTTATCAAGACCAAAGTCAGCGCAGCCGTCTACCAGGATATTTTAGAGCACTGTCATGGGTGTATCGCCACGAGGATCGTCGCGATTACACACTCTGACTTCTCACAGCTGAGTTGCTGTTTCTTTGTGTTTGGTAATGAGGGAGTTAATTTTACCTAGCTCTTTGCTAAGACTAGGTCCAGCCTCGCCCGGCTGCTTTTGATTATGTTCTAATTAGATTCCTTCATATACCTGCCAGTCTGCTTGTTAGATGCCGGTGAAAGCATTCATGTAGTCTAGCAGACTGGATCGGTTCTGAGAATACTTAAGCTAAGAGCTCCTTAGTTGTTTTTACTCTTATAGCTTATAGTTTATCTCTGAGACCTTAGGTGTTCCTACTGTGTGTGAGTGTTGTATGTAAGACTTTATTTACTTTATTTCTTGTCTTTCTTGTATGTCTTTCTGTTCATTAACCGTTACCTGTTCATTCCCTTTGGTGGTAATCAGGGTCCTTCTTAGGACTAGATTACAGTTGGCAGGGATTGATAGGAGACAGGGTTTACGCTGGCGGCCTGGACCTCTGTACCTTTAACAGTACCTCCAGGTAGAGGGATTAGTTAGGACCGCAGTTTAGGGTCAGCATAGACCCCGGTCACCCTCTAGCCGGAGTCAGCGTATAACGGATTCCGTATTGACCCACTGGACATTCTGTCAGGTAATTCTATGTTATCATATATCTATGCGCATGTTATATAGTATGTTGCCCTTTTGATATAGATTACTGTCATCACATATATATATATATCTGCTATACAGCGTGACATTTTCACCGGCACATACTAAAGATTCTCCCCAGCTGTCATGGATCCAGTAGCCCAGCTGGCCCGGCAGTTGCAGGGGTTGTCCATGGAGTTTGCAGACATTAAGTCCAAGGTTTTGTCCCCCCCCGGAGCAAACCAGATCTGAACCTAAGGTTGCTCTCCCGGACAGGTTCACTGGTGGGCGGGACAAATTTTTTACTTTCCGGGAGGCATGTAAATTGTACTTTCGGCTGCGGCCTCGGTCATCTGGGAGTGAAGAGCAGAGGGTGGGAATTGTTATCTCGCTCTTACAAGGGGACCCTCAATCTTGGGCATTCTCTATTCCTCCAGGCTCCCCAGATCTCCAGTCAGTGGATCGATTTTTTACTGCCCTGGGTCTGGTATATGATGATCCGGATCGAGTTTCCCTTGCTGAAACAAAGTTACGTAAAATACGGCAAGGAAATCATCCAGCGGAGGAATATTCTTCTGAGTTCCGTAGATGGGCAACAGATACTCAGTGGAATGACCCAGCTCTTAGGAGCCAGTTTTGTCAAGGGTTGTCTGACAAATTAAAAGATGTGTTGGCTCAGTATGATTCTCCTCCATCACTGGAGGCTGCTATGGCCCTCGCTATTCGCATTGATAGACGAATTCGGGGAAGACGTGAGGTAACTCCGCCTCCCGTGATGACTCCACCTACTACTAAAGTCCCTTATACTGAGGTTCCCCTGGTCTGTTCTGAGGAACCCATGCAGTTGGGAGGGACATCTTTTTGTAGGAGGGAATCGGCGGTGCACCGCAAGACTAGAAGGTGTTTCTTTTGCGGGAGAGAGGGACATTTTGTTGGGGGGTGTCCATCCCGGGCCTCTTTGAGCAAAGGAGTTAACCTGGGAGTGTGTATTTCGTCCCCAAATCCCTCTCAGTTTCTCGTGCCTGCGGAGGTGGTGATTGGTACTAGAACTGAGAGGATTTCTGTTTTTCTTGATAGTGGGTCCGGGGCTAATCTGGTGGACGCTCGGTTTGCCCAGGTGCATGGTATGCAACTGAGTGTATTGGCCAAACCGGTCCCTATAGTCTCTATTGATTCTAGACCTCTCGGTCAAGGTAGCTTGGTACAAGCTGTTCATAACATAGATCTTCGAGTAGGGGCAATACATAAAGAGCAATTGTCTTGTTATGTGTTGGAGGGTCTACCTACTCCTATTGTGTTGGGACTTCCTTGGTTGTCTAAACATAACCCAGTGATTGATTGGCAATCCGGAAAGATAAGCCAGTGGGGTGAATTTTGCAGGAATAACTGCATGAGCACGGTCATCGGTGCGGTTGTGCCTAGGACTTTGTCTCCTTTTCTGGAGGACTTTGGGGAGATGTTCTCAGAGGAGGGGTGTAAAGAGTTACCTCCTCATCGCGCATATGACTGCTCAATAAAGTTGCTTCCTGATGCCTTATCTCGTACTTTCCCAGGGGCCGGGAAGACGGATGATCCTGTTCCTATTCCTCAGGAGGGAGTTGTAGTGTCAGCTGTATGCTCTGAGCTTGAGGGGGAGGTATTGGGGGCTCAGGGGGACGCCCCTGTGGGACTTCCAGGGAGACTGATAGTTCCAGATCGGTTAAGACTGAAGGTTACGGGGAACCGTTACAAACGGATGGCTGATAGGGGGAGAGTTTCTGGTCTAGATCTGAAGGTGAACGATCTGGTTTGGTTGTCTACCAGGAATATAAAACTTAAAGTTTCCTCCTGGAGGTTGGGTCCCAGATTCATCGGGCCGTACAGGATCAGTTCCATAATTAATCCTGTGGCATTTCGTCTGGACCTCCTCCTACGTTTAAAATTCATAATGTGTTTCACAAGTCATTACTTAAAAAGTATGTGGCACCAGTCATACCGTCACCTCTACCTCCTCCTTCAGTGGTGGTCAATGATAACGTGGAATTTCATGGGTCGAAAATCATTGACTCACGTCTCAGTCGCCGATCCCTTCAGTACTTGGTTCATTGGAGGGGGTATGGTCCTGTGGAGAGGACGTGGGTCCCTGCGTCTGATGTTAACGCAGATCGATTGGTTCGGACCTTTCACACAACTCACCGGGCAGACCTGGCCCTGAGGGTCCAGAGTCCCCTCGTAGAGGGGGGGGGTACTGTCATGGGTGTATCGCCACGAGGATCGTCGCGATTACACACTCTGACTTCTCACAGCTGAGTTGCTGTTTCTTTGTGTTTGGTAATGAGGGAGTTAATTTTACCTAGCTCTTTGCTAAGACTAGGTCCAGCCTCGCCCGGCTGCTTTTGATTATGTTCTAATTAGATTCCTTCATATACCTGCCAGTCTGCTTGTTAGATGCCGGTGAAAGCATTCATGTAGTCTAGCAGACTGGATCGGTTCTGAGAATACTTAAGCTAAGAGCTCCTTAGTTGTTTTTACTCTTATAGCTTATAGTTTATCTCTGAGACCTTAGGTGTTCCTACTGTGTGTGAGTGTTGTATGTAAGACTTTATTTACTTTATTTCTTGTCTTTCTTGTATGTGTTTCTGTTCATTAACCGTTACCTGTTCATTCCCTTTGGTGGTAATCAGGGTCCTTCTTAGGACTAGATTACAGTTGGCAGGGATTGATAGGAGACAGGGTTTACGCTGGTGGCCTGGACCTCTGTACCTTTAACAGTACCTCCAGGTAGAGGGATTAGTTAGGACCGCAGTTTAGGGTCAGCATAGACCCCGGTCACCCTCTAGCCGGAGTCAGCGTATAACGGATTCCGTATTGACCCACTGGACATTCTGTCAGGTAATTCTATGTTATCATATATCTATGCGCATGTTATATAGTATGTTGCCCTTTTGATATAGATTACTGTCATCACATATATATATATCTGCTATACAGCGTGACAAGCACTTCATGCTTCCCTCTGCTGACAAGCTTTTTGGAGATGAAAATTTCATTCTTCAGCAGGACTTGGCACCTGTCCACACTGCCAAAAGTACCAATACCTGGTTAAAAAACACCAGTTTCACTGTGCTTGATTGGCCAGCAAACTTGCCTGACCTTAACCCCTTAGAGAATCTATGGGGTATTGTCAAGAGGAAGAAGAGAGACACCAGACCCAACAACGCAGACGAGCTGAAAGCTGATATCAAAGCAACCTGGGCATCCATAACACCTCAGCAGTGCGACAGGCTGATCGCCTCTATGCCACGCCACATTGATGCAGTAATTGATGAAATAGGAGCCCCTAACAAGTATTGAGTGCATTTACTGAACATACATTTCAGCAGGCCAACATTTTGGATTTTAAAATAATTTTTCAAGCTGGTGTTATAAAGTATTCTAATTTACTGAGATAATGACTTTTGGGTTTTCATTGGCTGTAAGCCATAATCATCAACAATAACAGAAATAAATATTTGAAATATATAACTATGTTTGTAAGGACTCTATATAATGAGTTTCACTTTTTGTATTGAAGAGAGGAAATAAATTAACTTTTTAATGATATTCTAATTTTGTTAGAAGCACCTGTAGCTCTCCACAGGGCCCTGATGTACTTGTAAAATTCTCGGATTTCGTATAGAGATGTTATGGTCATCTTTCTGTCAAAATTATATAAATCAGACAGGAAGACAATCCATCAGATGTGGTTTGTGTGGCGGTATTTTCCTCTTGAAACATTGCTTTCGAGGGAATCTGTCACCAAGTTTTTGCCACCTAATCTAAGAGCAGAATAATGCAGAGACAAGCGACTGTGATTCCAGTGATATGTCACTTACTGGGCTGCTTGCTTTATAAAATTACTGTTTCATCAGCAGGAGATTATCTCTAGAGGACTAATAAAACTTATTCATGATCCATGTATAACTACGCCCCTGTTATGTTTTGGTAGCTGAGGAGAGCAGGCAAAAACGGCAATACACCAGAGAGGTTGGAATCTACTGGATTGCAGTACCCTGACTAACCACAACTAAAGGCAGCCGTGGAGCGTTCCTACGTTGGTCCTAGATGCCTCGTCACAGCCTGAGAGGTTAACTACACCTAAAGATAGAAAGAAGAAAGCTATCTGCCCCGGAGCAGATCCCCAAAGAACATAGGAAGCCCCCAAACATGTAATGGCGGTTAGACAAGAGGAAATACAGACACAGACAGAAAATAGTATGAGCAAACGTTGAGGCCCAATCTGCCTAGACAAAAAAGGATAGGAAGGATACTTACTGCAATCCAAAAAAAACCCTAAAAAAAACAACGCTACTAATTGCAAAAACACCTGAGATCACACGACCTCTACCACCTAAATTAGTTCTCTGGTGTAACAAAACTAAGCCGCAGCCACTGAAAAAACTGGAAAAGGCAAATGAACAAATAACAGTGGCTCCAGAGGAGCTGAGAGGAGCCCAAGCCCCCCGGGGAGGGGGACCTGGCTAACTTCACAGAAATGCAGAGAAATATGCAAATGGTAAGCACAAAAACAAAAAACAGAAAATATCTTATCTGAGAGCAGGAGAAGAGGCAAGACTCAGCAAGCTTCCAAGTGAACCAGGAAACAACATTGAGACAAGAACAATTGATCACCAGCAACCATGATGGGAGGGAACCTCCCTTATATAAGACCAGTCTGTGATTCCTGATTGCCAATCCTCATTGAATGGTTCAGTTATGTTTGTAACCACCAGAGGGAGCTTCTGCTCAGAATTCATTTCTAAAACATTCACAACAGTACCCCCCCTTGAGGAGGGGTCACCGAACCCTCATTTGTGCAACCAGGTCGGTCAGGATGAGCTCTGTGATACGCACGGATCAGTATCCTAGCATGGATGTCCGAAGCAAACACCCAAGAATTGGCCTCCTGACCATAACCTCTCCACTTAACCAAATACTGGAGTCTCCGTCTAGAAAAACGAGAATCCAATATTTTCTCAACCACATACTCCAGATTGCCCTCAACCAAAACAGTGTCAGGAGGCGCAGCCATAGGAACCACTGGCTCGACAAACCTCTTCAATAAGGACTTGTGGAACACGTTATGGATCTTAAATGTCCCTGGAAGAAGTAAACGAAAGGAAACAGGATTAAGAATCTCCAAGATCTTATAAGGTCCAATGAACCTAGGCTTAAACTTAGGAGATGCAACTCTCATAGGGATATTTCTTGAGGACAACCAGACCAAGTCCCCCACTTTAAACCGAGGACCATCAGTCCTATGCCGGTTGGCAAACCGCTGGGCCTTCTCCTGAGAGAGGGACAACCTCTCCACTACCTGGTCCCAAATCTGCTGCATACGCTCCACAACAGAGTCAACACCCAGACAGACAGAAGCCTCCGTCTGTCCCGAAGAAAATCGAGGGTGAAACCCAAAATTGCAGAAAAATGGAGACATCAAAGTGGCAGAGCTTGCCCTATTATTAAGAGCAAACTCAGCCAAAGGCAAAAAAGAGACCCAGTCATCTTGATCAGCAGACACAAAGCATATCAGATAAGTCTCCAATGTCTGGTTTGTTCTCTCAGTTTGTCCATTGGTCTGAGGATGAAAAGCAGAGGAGAAAGACAATTGAACACCAAGTTTAGAACAAAAAGTCCTCCAAAATCTGGAAACAAACTGGACTCCTCTGTCAGACACAATGTTCTCAGGAATGCCGTGTAACCGAACCACGTGCTGAAGGAACAAAGGCACCAATTCGGAGGAGGAAGGCAACTTAGGTAATGGCACAAGATGTATCATCTTGGAAAACCTATCACAAATCACCCAGATAACGGTCATTCTCTGAGAAACAGGGAGGTCGGAAATAAAATCCATAGAGATATGGGTCCATGGTCTCTTGGGCACAGGCAATGGCATCAACAAACCACTAGAGCGAGAGCAAGGCTTGGAGCGAGAGCAAGTCCCACAGGACTGCACAAACTCCCTGACGTCACGAGACAAAGTAGGCCACCAAAAGGACCGACTCACCAAGTCTCTGGTACCAAAAATTCCGGGATGACCGGCCAACGTGGAACAATGAATCTCAGACATCACACTCTTCTTCCACTGGTCTGGGACAAACAATTTCCCAATAGGGCAGCGCTCGGGTTTATCCTCCTGATACCCTTCCAGAGCCAGTCTCAAATTGGGCGAGATGGCGGAAAGAACTACACCCTCTTCCAAAATAACAGCAGGATCAGATAACTCAGGAGAGTCCGCAAGGAAACTCCTCGAGAGGGCATCCGCCTTAACATTCTTATGCCAGGAAGAAAGGAAACCACAAAATTAAAACGTGTGAAAAACAAGGCCCACCTGGCCTGTCTAGGATTAAGTCACTTGGCTGATTCCAGATAAACCAGATTCTTATGGTCCGTGAGGACCACCACCTGATGTTTGGCTCCCTCCAGCAAATGTCTCCACTCTTCAAAAGCCCACTTCATGGCCAATAACTCCCGATTACCCACGTCATAATTACGTTCAGTTGGAGAAAATTTTCGAGAGAAAAAAGCACAAGGGTTACTTTTAGAGGTCTCAGGATCTCTTTGGGACAAAACGGCACCTGCCCCAATTTCAGAGGCATCAACCTCCACCTGAAATGGCAGAGAAACATCAGGCTACTGTAGAACAGGAGCAGAAGTGAATCTCTGCTTAAGTTCCTGAAATGCAGAGACTGCCTCAGGAGGCCAATTCACCACATCAGAACCCTTTTTGGTCAAATCAGTCAATGGTTAACAAAAACAGAGAAATTACCAATAAATTTACGATAAAAATTGGCAAAACCCAAGAATCTCTGAAGAGCCTTTAATGAAGTAGGTTGGACCCAATCACAGATGGCCTGAACCTTGACCGGGTCCATTTCAATAACAGATGGAGACAAAATGAATCCCAGAAATGAGATCCTCTGTACGCCAAAAAGACACTTTGATCCCTTCACATACAGAGCATTCTCTCTCAAAATCTGGAACACAGTCCGAACATGTTTCACATGAGAGTCCCAGTCATTGGAAAAAATCAAGATATCATCCAAATAAACAATCAGAAATTTATCCACAAAATCCCTGAAAATGTCATTCATGAAGGACTGGAAGACGGAAGGAGCATTAGTGAGCCCAAAGGGCATCACTAGGTACTCAAAATGCCCCTCTGTGGTATTAAACGCCATCTTCCATTCATCCCCGTGCTTAATGCGAATAAGGTTATACGCCCCCCTGAGGTCAAGCTTGGTAAACCAAGTAGTACTTTTCACCCTGGAAAACAGGTCAGAAATCAAGGGTAACGGATATTGATATTTCACAGTGATATTGTTCAAAAGACGATAATCAATACATGGCCTTAATGAACCATCTTTTTTGGCCACAAAGAAAAAACCGGCACCCAAGGGTGAAGAGGATGGTCTGATATGACCCTTCTCCAATGACTCCTTGATATAAGACCGCATAGCATCATGTTCAGGTACAGACAAGTTAAAAAGGCGACCTTTAGGGAATTTACTACCAGGCACTAATTCAATAGCGCAGTCATAGCTCCTATGGGGGGGCAAGGATGCAGATTTACTTTCGCTAAACACATCAGAAAAATCAGTCAAAAAGTCAGGAACATCCTGAGACTGGGGAGAGGCAGAAAAAACAGGAGTGTTGGCATTAACACATTGGCAGCCCCAACTGGTTACAGACACAGATTTCCAATCCAAAACAGGATTATGAGACTGTAACCAAGGGAAACCTAGTACAATAATGTCATGCAGATTATACAGCACCAAAAATTTGCAACTCTCCTGATGATCAGGTTCAACCCTCATTATCACCTGAGTAGAGAACTGGGGTTTATTCTCAGCCAAAGGGGTAGACTCAATCCCCAGTAGGGGGAATAGACTTCCATAGGGGTATCAAGGGAAACCCACAACGTTTAGCAAAATCAAAATCCATCAGGTTAATAGCTGCTCCCGAATCAACAAAAGCCTGAGCAGAAAATGTGGACAGAGAGCAAATCAGGGTAACAGTCAACAGAAATTTAGTCTGAACACTACCCAAGACAACTGAGCATGCAAAACGTCTTCCCCGCTTAGGGCAGACTGAAATAGCATGAGAGGCATCACCACAGTAGAAACATAACCCATTGCGTTTTCGAAACTCATGACGCTGTGCCCCAGAAGCCACTCTATCACATTGCATGGGTTCAGAAGCTGGTTCACAAGGCAACACTATTCCACGCATACTTCTACACTCATGCAAATGTCTGTCAATTTGAATCGCTAATGACATAGAATCATTGAGACCAGAGGGAGCAGGGAAACCCACCATAACATCTTTTACATTCTCTGACAGACCCTTCCGAAAAAGGGCTGCCAAAGCATCGTCATTCCATTTGGTCAGGACTGCCCACTTTCGGAATTTCTGACAGTACAACTCAGCGTCCTCAAGCCCCTGATTTAATGCCAACAAAGTTTTTTCAGCTTGATCAGTGACATTAGGTTCATCGTACAAGAACCCCAGAGCCAGAAAAAATGCATCAACATTACTCAAAACAGGGTCCCCTGGTGTCAGGGAAAAAGCCTAATCCTGAGGATCGCCGCGCAGGAGAGAGATGACAATTTGAACCTGCTGTGCTGCGTTCCCTGAGGACTTAGGTTTTAAGGCAAAAAACAACTTACAGTTATTTTTGAAATTCAGAAATTTAGCTCGATCCCCCAAAAACAAATCTGGCATGGGGATCCTGGGTTCCACAACTGGCAACCCAGCAAGATAGGTAGCAATACTCCAAACCTCAGTGGCAAGCTGATCCACACGGCCAGACAACTGTGCAAACTCCATTGAGAGAGAAAAAAAAATCCTCCTCAGCACCCAGAGAAAAAGAGGGAAAAATGCAACAAACAGAAAAAATAAAAACTCTGACAACTCTGACAACCTTTTTTCATTCCACACTATTTTTCCCTTCTGTGAGTACCATATAATTTTCAGTTGGGCCGGTGATACTGTTATGTTTTGGTAGCTGAGGAGAGCAGGCAAAAACGGTAATACACCAGAGAGGTTGGAATCTACTGGATTTCAGTACCCTTACTAACCACCACAACTAAAGGCAGCCGTGGAGCGTTCCTACGTTGGTCCTAGACGCCTCGTCACAGCCTGAGAGGTTAACTACACCTGAAGATAGAAAGAGGAAAGCTATCTGCCCTGGAACAGATCCCCAAAGAACATAGGAAGCCCCCAAACATGTAATGGCTGTTAGACAAGAGGAAATACAGGCACAGACAGAAAATAGTATGAGCAAACGTTGGGGCCCAATCTGCCTAGACAGAAAAAGGATAGGAAGGATACTTACTGCAATCCAAAAAAAAACCTAAAAAAACCAACGTTACTAATTGCAAAAACACCTGAGATCACACGACCTCTACCACCTAAATTAGTTCTCTGGTGTAACAAAACTAAGCCGCAGCCACTGAAAAAACTGGAAAAGGCAAATGAACAAATAACAGTGGCTCCAGAGGAACTGAGAGGAGCCCAAGCCCCCCGGGGAGGGGGACCTGGCTAACTTCACAGAAATGCAGAGAAATATGCAAATGGTAAGCACAAAAACAAAAAACAGAAAATATCTTATCTGAGAGCAGGAGAAGAGGCAAGACTCAGCAAGCTTTCAAGTGAACCAGGAAACAACGTTGAGACAAGAACAATTGATCACCGGCAACCATGATGGGAGGGAACCTCCCTTATATAAGACCAGTCTGTGATTCCTGATTGCCAATCCTCATTGAATGGTTCAGTACTGTTTGTAACCACCAGAGGAGCTTCTGCTCAGAATTCATTTCTAAAACATTCACAACACGCCCCTAACCACTGATTGGCAGCTTTCTGCCTATGCATCGTGTACACAGAAAATTTTTAATCATTTGTTTGGATGAAGTTTTACATAGCTCGGCATTCAGATAACTGGTAGCAGATATAGCATGGATTTTCTCAAAACTGCAGCCCAGTAAGTTACACATCACTTTAATCAGGGTATCTACCTTATATCATTCTGCTCTCAGATAGGGTAGCCTGACGACAAATTCCCTTTAAAGGAGAACATCTTCAGGGGAATATGCCTGCACATAGATCCCGCATAGCCTCAGATTCACAAAGGACTCCTTGTGCCTTTTGCACATGACTATTACACCTTTATTTTTTAAATTTTTTCATTTAAAAAAAATGTAGAAAGAAGATAACCCTCTATTATATCTATTTGCTTTTTTCCCTTTGTTAGCTTTTTTAGCTTCTATTATTTATGAGTATAGATTTGGAATATCATCCTCTTTTTGAACTATTCCCCGAAGTATTTTAAGAATTAGGCCGGAGTCACACTGGCGAC
Organism: Oophaga sylvatica; assembly: GCA_033576555.1. Classification (NCBI taxonomy): domain Eukaryota; kingdom Metazoa; phylum Chordata; class Amphibia; order Anura; family Dendrobatidae; genus Oophaga; species Oophaga sylvatica. The sequence goes on from JARQOD010000006.1 coordinate 94,570,906, forward strand.
AAAATCGGACGACTGCAATGCAATGAAATATCGCATTGCAGTCGGACCTATGTTAATCTATGGAGCAGCTCCCAGTATCCGATTTTTTGTGGTCCGTTTTAAACGTCCGTGTACAATCGCAGCATGCTGCGATTGTCACCGATTGTCGGTCGACAATCGCCAATGCAAGTCTATGGGAGCGATGAAAAATCGGATTACAAACGGACCACACTGTGTGACTTGCGATGAAATCGCATCGGTGTCCTTTAGAAAAGCCGGCAATTCATCCCCGGCTATACTGTAAAATCACACTGACAGCTTTAATAAAGACTAGAAAGAATAGATATATACACATAGAACACATATATATATATATATACATGTCATTGTGACATGTACATATACATATATTTATAGTTCCTAGACTTCTACATACTGTAATAGCCGCTAATTCAATTGCCGGGTTTTGTGAAATCACAGAAGCCGACATGAAATGATACATTGTTTCCACACATTTAACCATGTAATTTCATGTATTTTTATATATGTTTGAAACATACAATTACATGAGTGTATTTGTGCAAAATTTCAGACATGTAGGGGTTAATTAAAGGTGTAATTTCGTTGAAAAAAAATGCGTGGGCTCCCGCTGTATTTTCTCCACCAGACAGACAAAGCAAAGCGAGTGGGGGCAGATAATAATAGCCTAGGGAGGGTACATTTTTTTTGTGCCCCCCCTGGCTACTAACATCTGCCCCCAGACACCCCAGAAAGGGCAAATCTATAATTAGATTCGCCCTTTCTGGCACTTTGCCCGTCTATTCCCATTGCCCTGTAGCGGTGGCGAATGGGTTAATAATCTCACCTTACTGTCACCTTGCAATTGAAAGGTGACCTTAAGGCAGGTTAATAATTGATAGCTGTCAATTAGACAACTATCAATTATTAATCCTATTGAAGAAAATAAAAAAACACACACACTTTAAGAATAAATAATTTTAATGAAATAAAAACACATTTTATTGACCATATTTTATTTTACACTTAATCCGTGCGAAGCCATTGATCTCCTAAAATAAAGAAAAAAAAATAAAACAACATTATTCTTACCTATTCCGCCGATCTGTCACGTCCTACGCTGTAATCCTTCACAAAGGGTTAACTAGCTTTGAGCCAAGCAGTGCAAGTAATCCTGCATGCTCAGCTCAAAGCTCATGAATGAATAAGTTCCTCTCCTGGCGACAGGAGAGGATCTGTTTCATGAATGAAGCTTAATTGATTGTGTCCACTTTCCCTTTAGGTCAGGTCACTAAAGTTAAATTGGCAATAAATCAATTAAGCTCCATTCATGAATCTATTCCTCTACTTTCGCTGGGAGAGGAAGTTATTCATTCAGGGGAATACAGGTCTGAGACAGCATTATTAGCTCTCTGCGACCTGTAACCTGTTAACCCTTTCTGATGGATTACACCGTGGGACCTGACTGTACATCGGATTGGTAAGTATAATTTTGCTTTTTTATTTTATTTTTATTACAGGAAATGGTTTTAGCAGGAAAATAAAATATGGTCAAAAACTGTGTGATTATTTAATTAAACTTATTTTTTATTAAACTGTGTGTGTTTGATTTTTCTTTCATACAATAGGATTAATAATTGATAGTTGTCTAATTGACAGCTATCAATTATTAACCTGCCTTAAGGTCACCTTTCAATACTAAGGTGACAGTAAGGTGAGATTAACCCATTCGCCACCGCTACAGGGCAATGGGAATAGACGGGCAAAGTGCCAGAAAGGGCGAATCTAATTATAGATTTGCCCTTTCTGGGGTGTCTGGGGGCAGATGTTAGTAGCCAGGGGGGGCACAAAAAAAATTTACCCTCCCTAGGCTATTATTATCTGCCCCCACTCGCTTTGCTTTGTCTGTCTGGTGGAGAAAATACAGCGGGAGCCCACGCATTTTTTTACATATACTCATGTAATTGTATGTTTCAAACATATATAAAAATACATGAAATTACATGCTTAAATGTGTGGAAACAATGTATCATTTCATGTCGGCTTCTGTGATTTCACTGAAGCCGGCAATTGAATTAGCGGCTATAACAGTATGTAGAAGTGTAAGAATTATAAATATATGTATATATATATATGTCACAATGACATATATATATATATATATATATATGTGCTCTATGTGTATATATCTATTCTTTCTTTTGCCATTTAAATACTATTCTTTTGGATCCATTATATGTCAGTTTTGCAAGCCTGCGAGAAAATCTCGCAAGTCGGATGAAAATCGGATGTTACAAGGTACACACACATGCGATTAAATCGCATCTTTGAAGGAAAATCGGATGCCAGAAGGATGTGTGATGTTTTTATTTTGATCCGATTGTCGACCGTCTAAAACGGACTGATTTTTTGTGGTTGTGTGTGACTCCGGCCTTACAATAAACTATTTAATCCAGGTTCTGTGAAGACATTTTAATATTCCAGGTATATTTGACCTACATCCTAATGTTTCTAGGGATACCTGAATGATGTACGCTGTGTATATTTATGCTAATATATGTAAAATAAAGCAAGAAGGAACTGGTAATGGAATTAAAATGGGACTGATCATAAAGTTTATTCCCTTTTGTTAGCCTATTTTTATATCATTTATTTTGCATAGCCTTTTATGTTTTCTTGTAGAGGTATACTATACAGTTTACAAGGAACTCTAAAATAGACCAAAGCAGGTATGTGTGATCAGTAGAAGTCTGGCCTACTTTCCTTTGACAACCTCCATTACTTCAACAGATACCAGTTTGTCCGCAGAATTAATTAATATACAGACTGTGAGCACAAACATCACTCCTGGCTTCTACTATGTGACTAAAATTTAGTTTTGCTTCTTTCGATTGAAATTTATTCCCATGTCATGATATTTTTTTTTGCAAAAGTGAAAGCTTCTCGTAAGATAAGAACTTGTATCAGATTAATAAAATTAATATCTGTGCATATTCCCATTGTTTCTTTAGTGCTTGCAAATTCTATAGCATTGTACACATCAGTAATCACATTATTTCCTGTCTCCAATCTTTCTCCTTGACATGCACGGGGGACAAGCTAGTTAATTTATCAATAGCTTTTTCTTCAGTGAATGAAGCTGGTGTACCCAGAGAAAAATCTTAAAAAGAATAGAAAAAACAGACATGCATTTGTTAAGTTCTATTAGGCATTTCCTATAGGTCACATTTTACGTTTAATAAATTATTGTAACTAAAAAATGTTAAAGGGAATCTTACAGCAGATTTCACTATGTAATCCGACAGCAGTGGTTCATTTAGCGGCTGAGAGCTTGATTCCAACAATGTGTCACTGTGTCTTGTTGTGTCAATAAAATCAGTGTTTTATCAGCAGGAGATTATCACTACAGGACTAGATGTCTTGTGTCTCCTAGTCCAGCCATGCCACTGCCACTAGTTAGCAGCTGTCTGTCTGTGGGCTATACAGGGCTCAGCATAGATATGTGGCAGATAGCAGTGATTGTATCAAAATGACAGCATGCAGACACTTCACTGGAGTCAGGCTCTCTGACTCTACATCATGCAGGTCTCAGATTACATAGCAAAAACCTGCTGACAGATTCCCTTTAATGAAAAGAGTAGTAGATCTAAAAACGAATGAATGAATAAATGTGAACTTGAGGTTAACTTGCCCACACTGATTATGTTACAACAAAACAGATTTGTAGAAATTCAGCTGAACTCACATGGGAGAAAATGTGCTGACAGTTCATCATTATTGTCTGCTGCAGTCAATCACAGTCCTTAACCCATTCACGATATATGACGCATATTAACGTCATATGTTGTGTCCCCAGCATTGATGCCGGTTCCAGCACTCAGCCCACATTTTTCCCCACATATGACAGTTGACTTAATCAGCTGTCATGTGCTTTTAACAGCCATGGGTGGATTGGAGGTCTACCGCGGCTGTTAACCAGTTAAATCCCGCTGTCAATCTCTGATTTAACACATGCAAGCCAGAAGCGCTCCAGAAATCTCGCCCATTAGTGCCCTTGTCACGTGATCATGGGGCGCCAATGCGTTGTAATCATAGTCGGGGGTCATCCCTGTCATTGTGAATATCATGTAAACACCGGCTTGTGGCCGGCGTTCATAGGAGAACATGATTTTTCCTATACATAGCAGTTCTGAAGCCCTGCTATGTGTAACACAAGAGGTCAGATGATTGCAGCTTCAAGTCTCCTAAGGGGATTATTGAAGACAGAAAAAAGTAAAAAAAAAAAGTTTTTAAAAAATATGACAAAAAAAAAACAAAAAATAAAAAAGTTCAAATCACCCCCCTTTTGCTCCATTGAAAATAAAATAATAAAAAAACACATATTTGTTATTGTTGCATTCAGAAATGTCCGATTTATCAAAATATAAAGTAAATTAATTCAATTGGTAAACAGCATAATGAGAAAAAAAATCAAAACTCCAGAATTACAGCTTTTGGCCGCTGCAACACTGCAATAAAATTCAATGAGAGGCGATCAAACTTTCTGATCTACCCCAAAATGTTATCAATAAAAATGTCAGCTCAGGATGCAAGAAATAAGCCATCACACAGGTCCAGATGACGAAAAACGAAAACTTTCGGAAAATGGCGACAAATGCAAAAACATTTTTTCATACAAATTTCGGAATTTTTTTCAGCACTTAAATAAAAAATAAACTATACATATTTAATATCTGTGTACTTGTACTGACCTGGGGAATTATATTGCCACATCAGTTTTACCATATAGTGAACATGGTAAATTAAAAAAACAAAAAACAGTTGTGGAATTGCATGTTTTTGCTATTTCACCCCACTTGGATTTTTTTTCCCATTTTTCAGTACACTGTATGGTAAAATCAATGGTGTCATTCAAAAGCGCAATGTTAATGTTCACTTGTCAAAAATGCTCTGATGAGGGTTATTAATGGGTTGCTGTAGCGAGGTGACTAATGGAAAATACATCTTTACTTCTGAGGCCGGCGTCACACTGCCGAGTTTGATGCGAGTTAGTCGCACGACTTTCTCGCATCAACACCCGGCACGGCCGCCCGCTCTCGGAGCCGAGTGCGCTGCGGCATAGAAATACATGCAGCTGCACACTCGGGTCCGAGAGCGGGCGGCCGTGCCGGGTGTTGATGCGAGAAAGTTGTGCAACTAACTCGCATCAAACTCGGCAGTGTGACCCCGGCCTGATACTAATAGTCGCAACCAGAGAAATGATGCAGGAACAGCTGCGGAGCAAAAGGTAAACAGGCTTTTTTATTTTATAACATTTTCGACTTTATTGCAGATTTAGTAAACCTATGTAAAACACCCAACGTGTATAATCTTATATATAAGGTTGTTGAACGCTTCTAACCTGTCCTTCTTAAATGACTTTGCAGTCCTGAAAAATGTTGATTTTATATTTTGCATAAAATGGGAAAAGTGGATTGGCAGCAGTGAGAGATAGGAGATCCTCTATATAGAGGTGGAGTTTGGTTCCATGATCTAGGCAAATGAATCTGTAATGAATGATGTTTTTACAAATACATGAATGCTAATTACTGTACATTTTGGTAAAAACTTTTTGTTCAAAAGTATTTTAAAAATAATTAGTATATAATTATTACTTTTTTTAAAAAATATATAATAGACATACTGATTGCCTACAACACTTAAACACCATCTCGTCTTGCTAGCCTAAATGTCCCTTCTACCACCAATATGGCAGATGTTTGTATTTCTACCACCTGCTTTGCTGCTGGCTGCCGTTGAGCCTGGGCGTCTCTTGCCACTGATTAGCTGTCAGAACTGTAATTTCCATGTGCATATTAAATCAACATTTGCCTCTGAGGTCACAGCTTAATTACTGGCTTTGAAAGTGACTTTAAAGGAAAGCGGATAATCTTTCCAACAGCTCAGAACGTTTAGAAAAATAACACTGTGAAACCTAATATTAAGAAGCAGCGTAATTTGTATGATTTACATCGAAGTATATCCATATATTAATTATTGGCATGATGTGGTTACATTTCCACTCCAGTCACTTTCAACTTTCCATGTTAATAGTTGCCCTGCCTCGTATTTTAGCTCATTTTATTCCGTGGTCAAGGCATTAATTTGCTTGGAAGACAAATGTGGCAGGAATATCAACAGTTATTTTAACGCCATACTAAAAACAAAGTGATTAATTTTAGGAAGGTAGGATACGCTTATCAATCTCCATAAGTGTGTATTTTTTTTTTATAAGTCAATGGCTTTGTAAGAGAAGGAGGAATGATGACTTCAGTATTCTGCACCATTAGAGAAGAAATAGTTACATCTAGATAGAGCAATAAGATTCTCCGGACCCTGGTCCAATGGCCACTTTGGTGGTTCGTAGCTGTCAGACTTCAGCACTTCGAATCTCATACTATCGACATTATTCCCATTGTATCTTCTATTAATTAGGCAACATCTTGCAAACATCGCTTTGCAACGTAATGCCAACAGCAGATAGTGGGATGCTAATGGTGAGCTGGTCCAGCGGCCAACGATCCTTAACCAGGATCCTGTGAATCATTTTCATCAACTCTAGTTACAACTTTTTAGATGTATCAAAACTAGTGCCAATGAAAACTGCAATTATAACCCATAGCTAACAATCAGATTCTTGACTTGAGAGTTTTTTTTAATTGTTTTCTTAATTTAAGTGGTGAAAAAAAATTCGGAAACTTGTAAAAAAAAATTAGCTTTTGTCACCACTTTTCGAGACTTAGAATGTTTTCATTTTTCGGGATCTGGGGCTGGGTAAAGGCTGACGTTTTTACTAATACCATTTTGAGGTAAATACAATGTTTGATTGCCTCTTATTGCAATGTTGTGGCTGCCCAAAAAACAAAATTTTGGCATTTTGATTTTTTTTTTCGTTACGGCATTTACAAATAGTATTAATTTATTTTATATTTTGAAAAATCAGACTTTTACGAACGCAGCGATTCCAAATATGTGTGGTTTTTTTCATTGTTTTATTTTTAATGGAGCAAAAGGGTGGTGATTGAAACTTTTGTGGGTTTTTTATTGTTTCAAAACTTTTTTTTCCACTTTTATTGTATTTAACAGTCCCCTAAGCGGACTTGAAGCTGCAATCGCACGATCTCTTTTGCTGTTTATAGCAATGCATTAGCACTGCAATGTATAGCTGAAATAATAATCTCCTATGAACATCAGCCACAGGTTGAGTTTCACAGGAAGATCAAAATGACAGGCACAGGGGGTCTTCATTGCTTTTTATAAAGGAAATTGTAAAGCGCTGCGGAATATGTTGGCGCTATATAAATAAAGATTACTATTATTATTATATAAAGCAGGAAATCATACTGCTTCTGTTATGCAGTCCTTGTACCTTGAGCAACAGCTCCCAGCACAATATGATGCTCCCACAGTCCTCACACGCAGTATTATATTCCAGCATAGTATGATATTACCACACAGCCCCTAAAACAGTAAGATACCCCCCAAATGGTATGATCTCCCCACAAAGCCCCTTACAAAGTATTATACATCCATACAGCCTCCCTACACAGTATTATGTCCACACACAGTCCGCTTACACAGTATGATGTCCCAACACAGCCCAAATGCAGAATGATGCCCCTACATGGTAACCTTACACAGTGTTATGTCCCCACACAGCCCTTAAAAAATCAAGTCTTCACGCAGCTCCCTTACACAGTATTATGTTCTCATACAGCCCCAATGCAGAATGATGTCCCCACACTGCCCCCTCACATAGTATTATGTCCCCACACAGCTCCCATGCAGAAATATGTTCCTACTCAACCCCTATGCACAGAATGATGTCCCCCAAATAGCACTCATGCGCAGTATGATGTCTCCCACACAGCCCTATGTGCAGCATGATTTCCCCACACAGCCCCAATTGGTAGTATGATGTCCCCCATACAGCCTGCATGTGCAATATGATATCCCCCATAAATCTCCCATGTGAAGTATGATGTTCATACACAGCCCCATGCGCAATATGATGTCCCACACACACCCCTCATGCGCAATATGATGTACCCCACACTGCCCTTTTGCACAGTACAATGTCTCCACACAGCCACCTTACACAATATTGTATTCCCACACAACCCCAATACAGAATGATGTCCTTTCACAGTAGCCTTACACAGTATTATGTCTCCACACAGCCCCATAAAAAATTACGGTAAGTCCTTGTGCAGCTCCTTTACACACTGCTTCATCACATAGTATTATGTCCCCACACAACTTCATGCAGAAATATGTTCCTACTCAACACCTATGCGCAAAATGATGTCCCCCAAATAGCACTCATGTGCAGTATGAAGTCCCCCCATACAGCCTGCATTTGCAATATGATGTCCCCCACATAGCCCCCATATACAGTATGATGGCCCCCACACAGCCTACATGCGCAATATGATGTCCCCCACAAATCTCCCATGTACAATATGATATTCTCACACAGCTCCATGTGCAATATGATGTCCCCCACACAGCCCTCATGCGCAATATGATGTACCCCACACGGCCCCTTTGCACAGTACAATGTCTCCAGACAGCCAGCTTACACAGTATTATGTCTCCACACAGCCTCAATGCAGAATGATGTCCTTTCACAGTAGCCTTAAACAGTATTATGTCTCCACACAGCCTCAATGCAGAATGATGTCATCATACAGTATCCTTACACAGTATTATGTCCCCACACAGCCCCATGAAGAATGAAGTCCTCACGCAGCTCCCTTACACAGTATTATGTCCTCACACAGCCCCTCATATAGTATTATGTCCCCACACAGCCTCATGCAGAATTATGTCCCTACACAGCCCCTATCTGCAGTATGATGTTCCCCACATAGTACCCATGCGTGGTATGATGTCTTCCACAGAACCCCATGTGCAATGTGATGTCCCCCACACAGCCTACATGTGCAATATGATGTACCCCATAATCCCCAATGTGCATTATGGTGTCCCCCACACAGCCTGCATGCGCAACATGATGTCCCCCAAAAAGCCCTGATGTGCAGTATGGTGTCCCCCACACAGCCTGCATGTGCAATATGACATCCCCACAAAGCCCCCATGTGTGGTATGATGTCCCCCACACAGCCTGCATGCACAATATGATGTCCTCAACACAGAAACCATGTGCAATATGGCAATATGATGACCCCCGCACAGAGCTCATTCACCGTATGATGCACCCCACACAGCCCCCATGGGCAATAATTATATCACCATAAACCAGTAAAGGTGACTAAAATCACAGGAAAAAGAAGTGAGTAGAAGTGGGGTGGAGGGACACAGTGCCTACCATATTAGCTTTGCAGGTGCTAGTAAACCCCATTGTTTCTGGTAATACTATCTCCATTTTTTATTGCACCACTACGTGCTGCACTTCTAGTCCACATTACATGCATGGTTTATGAGAAATTGAATTGTCTGTATTGACAAACAGGTAATTTACTGAGAATATTCATTCTCTTTAATAGTGGGCACACGTGATCGCCTAGCAGTTGCAGGAGCCGGTGGCTGCTGCTAACACTGTGCCCGCTATTAAAGATCAATGAATATTCACTGCTCCACATGCCTATGGGAGTGGAGAGCCGTGAATATTCATTCCCTTAAGTAGTGGGCATACGTGAAAGCTTGGCAGCTGCAGTAAGCCGGCGGCTGCGGCTAACATCTTGTCCGCTATTAAAGAGAAATGAATTTTCACTGCTCTCCACTCCCATGGGCATGTAGAGCAGTGAATATTCATTTCTCTATAGCAGCAGGCACAGTTGTTAGCCGCAGCAGCCGGCTCCTGCCTCCTGTGATCTGCTGCTCTGCCGCTCCCCCATCTCCCCATCCACAGCCAGAGCCAGTACATCCGGACTATAAGACACCCCCCCATTTTCCTCAACATTTTTGGAGGAAAAAGTGTGCCTTATAGTTCTAAAAATACGTTAGTTCTTGGATTTTTTCAGTGATGTACTTTATGTTGGAAGTGCTATTCTTAATTGTTTAGCAACATCGCAAGGGACATTTAGTGTATGTATAAAACTTTCACACTCCTTATCTATGAACTGTTCCAATATTTATGTTCATCTCTATCTCCCATAATGACAGTTCTGCTTCACGTCACTTGTCTTATCTATTGCATTGTTTCTGTGCTGTGTTGTGTATAAATATGTGATTCTTCAGATTTTGTATTAGTCTTTGCCTGATGAAGAGACCTGAGTAGTCTCAAAAGCTTGCAATTTGTTACCATCTTTTCAGTTAGCCATTAAAAGGTATCAACCACTGAGGACTCTCAATTCTAAATATTTTTCTATCTACTGGCTAACATGGTACAAAGATATACATCTTTACTGTATTCCCCATGGGCAGTAAGATGTAAAAAGCAAACAAAAAAATACCTCAACCCGTTCACTCGCAGTTTGAGGCTGTGCTGTGCACTGAGGCATGGCTGCGATGTCGTAAAGCTATCGCGCGTGCTGCGCTCTCAGATGCACAAGCCCAATGATGGAAAAGGAAGCCGTCAACTCCCTGTTCAATCATTGATTTCACTGGTATCTGTATTGTATAACAAGGATACGGACAGCAGTAAAACTAAGACTCCAAGCGGAGGGCATTCGCGTGGTGCGGGACGCCTCTGCATAAAGGCCTTTGGTTGACCTGGTGTCAGGCTGCACCAGAACAGCCAGTGGACCACATATGACCTGCAGGCTGCACTTTGGCCACGTTTGCTCTATGAAATTATCTATTTGAGATGACCAAAATGTCTGTTCTTTGCTAAAGAGATTTAAAGAGAATGTAAAAAAAAACAAGGGCCAGCACTAGGGTTGAGCATTCCGATACCGAAACCCGGTTCCGATACCTGAAATCCAATGTAAGTCTATGGGAACAAAATATCGGAATATTTTTAATTCCGATATTTTGTTCCCATAGACTTACATTGGATTTCAGGTATCGGAACCGGGTTTCGGTATCGGAATGCTCAACCCTAGCCAGCACACCTGTAATATTAAAGTAATATTTTTTGTTGCACATTTACGCTGTTGCTAGTATCAAACAAAAACACATGCAATAAAAACACTATATGTAGGCATACTCCAATAAATACATGCAAAAATATTATTATAACTAATAATAATAGTAATAATAAACATAGTGATAGTGATATATTTGCTTTTATTTATTGTAGTGTGCCTATTAAATGTTTTATTGTATCTATTTATTTGCTTTAAGGGGTTGTCCACTACTCTGACAATGCCTTCTGAATCCCTCCGGATGTCTTGATTCGTCCAAAGGAGGGGAGAGTGAAGCCGCTGATTGGGGGGAAACATATATGGATTCAGAAATGGTTGTCTAAGGCTGGTTTCACATTAGCGTTCGGGGGCTTTGCGGAGGGCTGCGTACTTCCTCCAATAAGCCCCGCCTACTTCTGCATGCGTCCTGCGTACCTATCTTTAACATTGGGTACACAGGACATGCGGATGTATGCGGATGAGTCATTTTGACGTGCCTGCCGTCTGCGCAAAATGCAACTTGTGTTCCCGTGCAGTCGGCGGGCACGTCAAAACAACGCATCCGCATACATCCGCATGTCCTGCGTACCCAATGTTAAAGATAGGTACGCAGGACGCATGCAGGAGTATGCGGAAGTAGGCGGGACTTAACAGAGGAAGTACGCAGCCCTCCGCAAAGCCCCCGAACGCTAATGTGAACTTAGCCTAAGTAGTGGAGAACTCCTTTAAATAGAAGGCATTGCTTTATATTTACCTAAGTATTCATTTATCCTGCATGTTGGATATGTGGAAGCATTTGTTAAACCATGATGATTTTCCTTACAGACAGAAATGATTAGTTGTCCTTGCATCCTCTGCTGTCTAATTTCATGTCTTTGTAGTCCATAACATATGCTCATTATCTAAGTACAATCTGTTTCTTTGTGTCCTTGGGGAATGAAATATCTTGATGATTCTGGACATTAGATGCATAATTCTTTTTTTATAGGGTTGGTGATCTGCATTTACCTTTTAACTCTCTAGTACATCAAATCCATCTTAGCTGCCAACTGTTCTTGGCTTGTTTAGTGACCGTAGTTACTTACTGAAAGAGAACATAATTTGCCTAAGGTATGCTTAGGGCAGAACGAGAATTCTTAAGGGTTTTACCCGCTGAGCTCTGCCAAATGTCAATGAAACTGCTTCTTATATAAGTACTAGCTTGAACAATTTATCGGCGCTATGTTCTATGTTTTGCTTGTGTATACATTGGTTGCTTGTTGTCATCCTGCTGCCTTCATTATCATATGTCTCCATTACTTAAAACATAATCCAAGTCTCACCATCTCTACAATTCTAAAACTTTACTTCTATGTATAGCTGCATGGCACAGATCCAAGACTGAGATATATTCATTTCACTTGCAGATGAAGCCTGTCTTAAAATAAAATATATCAGAAGGATATCCTGATGCAGAGATATGCAATTCAAGACCAAACTACACAAATTCAATGGCTTTTGTTGTATTAAGAGTAGTGATGAGCGAGTATGCTCGTTGCTCGGGTTTTCCCCAGCATTCTCAGGTGTTCTCCGAATATTTGGGTATGCTCGGAGATTTAGTTGTTGTCGCCGCATCTGCATGATTTGCGGCTGCTGGACAGCCTGAATACAATTGGGGATTGCCTTTTTGTTAGGGAATCATCACATGTATTTAGGCTGTCTAGCAGCCGCAAATCATGCAACTACAGCGACACAAACTAAATCTTCGAACACGCCAAAATACTTGGAGACCACCGAGCATGCTCAGGAAAACCCGAGCAACGAGCTTACTCGCTGATCACTAATTAAGAGTCATAAGACTTAACATTCTGCATTGTGATAACTTTCTGTTGTGATGGTTTAAGAAAGGCATTTGTACATTCCTACAAATATGCTCTTTTTCAACAGGGTATTCTCAAGTTGTCTCTTGAGCATTTCAGGCAAGGCATTCTCCCTATTTTCCTTACGTCTGTGTTTTTGGCAGAGCGGGCTCTCCTCCTTGAGTGACAGATCTGTTGAAAAGTAGAACTGTAGATATATAGAACTATAGCGCTCAGCACAAATTGTGCTGTAACATATTCAGCCAAAGTGGTTTGTTATGAAGACTATTACTGCTATCACTATATACTATATATTTATTTATAGAGATAACGGCATTTGAAAAAGCACACGCTTGGCTCTGGACAGCTGAATCAAAAAGCTGAGATTACCAGACCTCCCACAAAATGCAAGAAAAAGTGATGAACACATTTTATGTACCTCAAAATGGTGTCAATAAAAGTCAGCTCACCAATCAAAAAGCAAGTCTGTTATGTTTCGGTAACTGAGGAGTACAGGTAAAAAAGGAAATACACCAGAGCAGTTGGAAACTATGAGATTGCAGTACCCTGACTAACCACCACAACTAGAGGCAGCCGTGGAGCGTTCCTACGTTGGTCCTAGACGCCTCGTCACAGCCTGAGAAACTAACTACACCTAAAGATAGAAAGAGGAAAGCTATCTGCCCCGGAGCAGATCCCCAAAGAACAAAGAAAGCCCCCAAACATGTAATGGCGGTTAGACAAGAAGAAATACTGACACAGACAGAAAATAGTATGAGCAAACGTTGGGGCCCAAACTTACTAAATAGAAAAGGATAGGAAGGGCACTTACTGCAATCCCAAAAAACCCTGAAAAGCACCAACTCTACTAATTCCAAAAACACCTGAGATCACACGACCTCTACCACCTAAATTAGTTCTCTGGTGTAACCAAAATCAAAACAGCAGCCACTGAAAAAAACTGGAAAAAGCAAATGTACAAACATCAGTGGCTAAACTGAACTGAGAGGGCAAAAGCCCCCGGAAGGGACCCTGAAGGCCCCCACAGAAGTGCAGGACAAAATGCAAAAATCTAGCACAAAAACAAAAAGAAGAAAATGTCTTATCTGTTAGCAGGAGATTCAGACACGACACAGCAGGCTACCAAGGAAACAGGAATCAAGGATTGAGACCAAAACAATTGATCACCGGCAACCCTGATGGGAAGGCGACTCCCTTATATAAGACCAGTCAGTAACACCTGATTCCCAATCCTCACAATCTTCACTGGACAGTCCAGTACCGTTTGTAACCACCAGAGGGAGCTTCTGCTCAGAACTCATTTCCAGCCTATTCACAACAGTACCCCCCCTTGAGGAGGGGTCACCGAACCCTCATTAGAGCAACCAGGTCGGTCAGGATGAGTTCTATGATACGCACGGATGAGTCTCCTAGCATGGATGTCCGAAGAAAACACCCAAGAATTGTCCTCCTGACCATAACCTCTCCATTTAACCAAATACTGGAGTTTCCGTCTAGAAAAACGAGAATTCAATATTTTCTCAACCACATACTCCAGATTGCCCTCAACCAAAACAGGGTCAGGAGGCACAGTAGTAGGAACCACTGGCTCAACAAACCTCTTCAACAAGGACTTGTGGAACACGTTATGGATCTTAAATGTCCCTGGAAGAAGCAAACGAAAAGAAACAGGATTAAGAATCTCCATGATCTTGTAAGGTCCAATGAACCTAGGCTTAAATTTAGGAGATGCCACTCTCATAGGAATATTTTTTGAGAATAACCAGACCAAGTACCCCACTTTAAACCGAGGACCATCAGTCCTATGCCGGTTAGCAAACCGCTGGGCCCTCTCCTGAGAGAGGGACAACCTCTCCACTACCTGGTCCCAAATCTGCTGCATATGCTCCACAACAGAGTCAACACCCGGACAGACAGAAGCCTCCGTCTGTCCTGAAGAAAATCGAGGGTGAAACCCAGAATTACAGAAAAATGGAGACATCAAAGTGGCAGAGCTAGCCCTATTATTAAGAGCAAACTCAGCCAAAGGCAAAAAAGAGACCCAGTCATCCTGATCAGCAGACACAAAGCATCTTAGATAAGTCTCCAATGTCTGGTTTGTTCTCTCAGTTTGACCATTGGTCTGAGGATGAAACGCCGAGGAGAAAGACAATTGAACACCAAGTTTAGAACAAAAGGTCCTCCAAAATCTGGAAACAAACTGGACTCCTCTGTCAGACACAATGTTCTCAGGAATGCCGTGTAAACGAACCACGTGCTGAAGGAACAAAGGCACCAATTCAGAGGAGGAAGGCAACTTAGGTAATGGCACAAGATGTATCATCTTGGAAAACCTATCGCAAATCACCCAGATGACGGTCATTCTCTGAGAAACAGGGAGGTCGGAAATGAAATCCATAGAGATATGGGTCCATGGTCTCTTGGGCACAGGTAATGGCATCAACAAACCACTAGAACGAGAGCAAGGCTTGGAGCGAGAGCAAGTCCCGCAGGACTGCACAAATTCCCTGACATCACGAGACAAGGTAGGCCACCAAAAGGACCGACTAAACAAGTCTCTGGTACCAAAAATTCCGGGATGACCGGCCAACGCGGAACAATGAATTTCAGACATTACACTCTTTTTCCACTGGTCCGGGACAAACAATTTCCCAACAGGGCAGCGCTCGGGCTTATCTCCTGACACCCCTCCAGAGCCAGTCTCAAATTGGGCGAGATGGCGGAAAGAACTACACCCTCCTTCAAAATAACAGAAGGATCAGATAACTCAGGAGAGTCCGCCAGGAAACTCCTCGAGAGGGCATCCGCCTTAACATTCTTAGTGCCAGGAAGAAATGAAACCACAAAATTAAAACGTGTGAAAAACAAGGCCCACCTGGCCTGTCTAGGATTAAGTCGCTTGGCAGATTCCAGATAAACTAGATTCTTATGGTCCGTAAGGACCACCACCTGATGTTTGGCTCCCTCCAGCCAATGTCTCCAATGTTCAAAAGCCCACTTTATGGCCAATAACTCCCGATTACCCACATCATAATTACGTTCAGTAGGAGAAAATTTTCGAGAGAAAAAGGCACAAGGGTTACTTTTAGAGGTCTCTGGATCTCTTTGGGACAAAACGGCACCTGCCCCAATTTCAGAGGCATCAACCTCCACCTGAAATGGTAGAGAAACATCAGGCTGCCGTAGAACAGGAGCAGAAGTGAATCTCTGCTTAAGTTCCTGAAATGCAGAGATTGCCTCAGGAGGCCAATTCACCACATCAGAACCCTTTTTGGTCAAATCAGTTAATGGTTTAACAATAACCGAGAAATTACCAATAAATTTACGATAAAAATTGGCAAAACCCAAGAATCTTTGAAGAGCCTTCAATGAAGTAGGTTGGACCCAATCACAGATGGCCTGAACTTTGACCGGGTCCATTTCAATAACAGATGGGGACAAAATGAATCCCAGAAATGAGATCCTCTGAACGCCAAAAAGACACTTTGATCCCTTCACATACAGAGCATTCTCTCTCAAAATCTGGAACACAGTCCGAACATGTTTTCCATGAGAGTCCCAGTCATTGGAAAAAATCAAGATATCATCCAAATAAACAATCAGAAATTTATCCACAAAATCCCTGAAAATGTCATTCATGAAGGACTGGAAGACAGAAGGAGCATTAGTGAGCCCAAAGGGCATCACAAGGTACTCTAAAATGCCCTTCAGGGGTATTAAATGCCGTCTTCCATTCATCCCCGTGCTTAATGCGAATAAGGTTATATGCCCCCCTGAGGTCAAGCTTGGTAAACCAAGTAGCGTTTTTCACCCTGGAAAACAGGTCAGAGATCAAGGGTAACGGATATTGATATTTCACAGTAATATTGTTCAAGAGACGATAATCAATACATGGCCTTAATGAACCATCCTTTTTGGCCACAAAGAAAAAATGGCACCTAAAGGTGAAGAGGATGGTCTGATATGACCCTTCTCCAATGACTCCTTGATATAAGACCGCATAGCGTCATGTTCAGGTACAGACAAGTTAAAAAGGCGACCTTTAGGGAATTTACTACCAGGCACTAATTCAATAGCGCAGTCATAGCTCCTATGGGGAGGCAAGGATGCAGATTTACTTTCGCTAAACACATCAGAAACATCAATCAAAAAGTCAGGAACATCCTGAGCCTGGGGGGAAGCAGAAAAAACAGGAGTGTTGGTATTAACACATTGGCAGCCCCAACTGGTAACAGACACAGATTTCCAATCCAAAACAGGATTATGAGACTGTAACCAAGGGAAACCCAGTACGATAATGTCATGCAGATTATACAGAACCAAAAATTTGCAACTCTCCTGATGATCAGGTTCTACCCTCATCACCTGAGTAGAGAACTGAGGTTTATTCTCAGCCAAAGGGGTAGAATCGATCCCCAGTAGGGGAATAGACTTCTGTAGGGGTATCAAGGGAAACCCACAACGTTTAGCAAAATCAAAATCCATCAGGTTAATAGCTGCTCCAGAATCAACAAAAGCCTGAGCAGAAAATGAGGACAGAGAGCATATCAGGGTAACAGTTAATAAAAACTTAGTCTGAACACTACCCAAGACAACTGAGCGTGCAAAACGTCTTCCCCGCTTAGGGCAGACTGAAATAGCATGAGAGGCATCACCACAGTAGAAACATAACCCATTGCACTTTCGAAATTCATGACGCTGTGCCCCAGAAACCACTCTATCACACTGCATGGATTCAGAAGCAGGTTCACAAGGCAACATTATTCCACGCATACCTTTCCGCTCACGCAAACGTCTGTCAATTTGAATCGCTAATGACATAGAGTCATTAAGACCAGAGGGAACAGGGAATCCCACCATAACATCCTTTACATTATCTGACAGACCCTTCCGAAAAAGAGCTGCCAAAGCGTCGTCATTCCATTTGGTCAGGACTGCCCGCCTACGGAATCTCTGACAGTATAACTCAGCGTCCTCAAGCCCCTGATTTAATGCCAACAAAGTTTTTTCAGCTTGATCAGTGATATTAGGCTCATCGTACAAGAACCCCAAAGCCTGAAAAAATGCATCAACATCACTCAAACAGGATCCCCAGGTGTCAGGGAAAAAGCCCAATCCTGAGGATCGCCGCGCAGGAGAGAGATGACAATTTGAACCTGCTGCGCTGCGTTCCCTGAGGACTTAGATTTTAAGGCAAAAAACAATTTACAGTTATTTTTGAAATTCAGAAACTTAGCTCGATCCCCTAAAAACAAATCTGGCATGGGAATCCTAGGTTCCACAACAGGCAACCTAGCAAGATAGGTAGCAATACTCTGAACTTCAGTGGCAAGCTGATCCACACGGCCAGACAACTGTGCAAACTCCATTGAGAGAAAAGAAAAAATCCTCCCCAGCACCCAGAGATACAGAGGGAAAAAAAAAATCTCTGACAAATTTTTTTTTTTTTTTTCCTTTAACAATATATTTTTTTTTTCCCTTCTGTGAGTACAATATAATTTTCAATTTGTTAGGCCGGTGATACTGTTATGTTTCGGTAACTGAGGAGTACAGGTAAAAAAGGAAATACACCAGAGCAAATTGGAAACTATGAGATTGCAGTACCCTGACTAACCACCACAACTAGAGGCAGCCGTGGAGCGTTCCTACGTTGGTCCTAGACGCCTCGTCACAGCCTGAGAAACTAACTACACCTAAAGATAGAAAGAGGAAAGCTATCTGCCCCGGAGCAGATCCCCAAAGAACAAAGAAAGCCCCCAAACATGTAATGGCGGTTAGACAAGAAGAAATACTGACACAGACAGAAAATAGTATGAGCAAACGTTGGGGCCCAAACTTACTAAATAGAAAAGGATAGGAAGGGCACTTACTGCAATCCCAAAAAACCCTGAAAAGCACCAACTCTACTAATTCCAAAAACACCTGAGATCACACGACCTCTACCACCTAAATTAGTTCTCTGGTGTAACCAAAATCAAAACAGCAGCCACTGAAAAAACTGGAAAAAGCAAATGTACAAACATCAGTGGCTGAACTGAACTGAGAGGGCAAAAGCCCCCGGAAGGGACCCTGAAGGCCCCCACAGAAGTGCAGGACAAAATGCAAAAATCTAGCACAAAAACAAAAAGAAGAAAATGTCTTATCTGTTAGCAGGAGATTCAGACACGACACAGCAGGCTACCAAGGAAACAGGAATCAAGGATTGAGACCAAAACAATTGATCACCGGCAACCCTGATGGGAAGGCGACTCCCTTATATAAGACCAGTCAGTAACACCTGATTCCCAATCCTCACAATCTTCACTGGACAGTCCAGTACCGTTTGTAACCACCAGAGGGAGCTTCTGCTCAGAACTCATTTCCAGCCTATTCACAACACAAGTCCCCGCCCAGCTCTACTGATGGAAACGTAAAATGTTACAGATGTCAGAAAATTGTTGCACAAGCCCCCATTTTTCGTTACATATTTTGTAATTTTTGAACCACTAAAATTAAAAAATACAAGTTTGCTTTTGCAATAAGTATCATGATGACAGGTTATTTTTACTGAATAATGAAAAATGTAAAACTCCAAAAAGTTTACCCCAAACGGGAGAATTTCGAGTTCCATAGAGAAATAAAAATAGGTATCTAAACTCTGGAAAGATGCCTTAGGAATTTAATTCTGCCAGGCCACCTGACGTCAGATACTTATCATCTACTCTATGAATAGATAATTAGGTAAGTTTAAAAGCCAAAAATCCTAAAAGAGGTTTTCCAAGTATAACTTTTATAATTCCCAGACTTGCTCAGTTAATAAAGATAAAATTAGCATTATTCAGTCATGGTAGACATGACATCATGACCACAGCATGTGACCACTGCAACCAATCACTAGACTTAGTGCTCTCCAGGCTTCTACATCGTCATGACTGCACAGTGCAGTGATAGGTTATATATGTCATGTGCTCATTGCAAAACTGGACAGGTCTGTGGACTTCAAAAAAGTTACAGTCTTATATCACCTTGAGCATGATTTGGAAGTGTACATGAGATTAAGATAAACTGCATTCAAACTTTTGGTTTGACTGCAGCTGCGGTTTACTAATGTGTTGTCTGTACTAATGGGTTAATAGGACCGACAGTACGATATGAATAGTTCTCTTTAACACACAATAAAATATTAGAATAAAAGAAGCAAACCTAAAAAATCAATCCATAATAGCATCCATTTTCTGCTTGCTGATGGTTTCCACTTATCAACTGGGTATTTTTCACGAGGTAAAACATGTAAAATTGTTTGATGCATCATCATAATGTGTTCTACTTTGATTTGTCTTGTAGGTCTGCTATACAAAGTATGGGAGAAAAATGCTTTGAAAAAGTTTACAATTACCTCCAAAAAGCACGTCAAGATAACACCAGTGAAAAAGAAGTGAAGAAGCATCTGGAGACTCTTGTTTCCAGGGCAAGTGAGTGTTTTCTGGTGGACCAGATTCTGTACCTTGAAGAAGAACGCTCATCAGCATCACCAAGACAGGACAAACGCTGATATTAATAGCCCCCGGAGGAATAAAGTCATTTACAGACATGTGTTACTGAGATCCTTCTCCAAGTGCTACAGATTGTATGGCACATTACAGCTGCACGTCTTTTGCTGTCAGAGATTTTTTCATACACAAGAGAATTTATTGAAAGGAACATATTGAAATTTCTGACATGTTGCTTTGGATGACTGGATCCAACAGTATTACATAATATTACCGATAAATAGTGTGTGTTCGTGAGGTAATGGGGACCTGTCATGTGTGCAGCAGATTGTCAGAAGTGTATAGTATGCTTTGCTGTCGGTTTTCTTATTAAAGTTGTTAACAAGAGTAACAAATGGGACAACAATTTTTATTTTGACTAACAGGACAGCTCCTCTCATATCCACAGGCTGCAACAGGTACTGAAGCCAATCCATAAATAACTTAATTAATGAAGACCTCCCACTAACCTTTTTATGCATTAAATGTGTGTGTACATGCATGTAATGTAGTGTGAGTATATTAATATACTCACCTACCGCTGCTCTCTCCGATGCCCAGCACCGTCCTTCTCTGCTTGTTACTGACGTCATTGCTCTGCAGACTGGCAGAGTCACACTGCTGTTGTGAATATGCTGGAGGCTGCTTCTGAGCTGGGGCTCCCTCCGGTGGTTGCTGAGGATAATGAACTGATTAATGAATGGCCTTCAGCTGGCGCTGAATGGTAGGATATAAGTGGCCTGATTTCCCAGCAGCCTTGCCGGTTATCAATTGTTCTTCTGGTCTTGCTTGAAGCACTGCTAGTTTCCTGCTCTCCTTCAGATAAGTGTTTGCTGTTTTTTTTTTCTCTGTTTGATTTTCTCTTCTGGTTTGCTGCCTGCAGTGGACTGCAGCCTGTCCCCTTTTGAGGGTCTGGCGCTGCAATTGTGCTCCGTTTGTGTCTGCACTTTTGCTTTGCTCTTTTGTTACTTTTAATTTGCTGAATAGCGTTTTGTTACACCAGAGATCTGATTTAGGTGGAAGAGGTCGTGTGATCTCAGGTTTTTTGGCAATCAGAAGTGTTGGTATTTTTGTTAGAGGTTTTGTTGGATTGCAGTCAGAATTCTTTCCTGTACTTTTCTGTCTAGACAGATTGGGCCCCAGCGTTTGCTCATTCTATTTTCTGTCTGTGTCCGTGCTTTCTTCTTGTCTAACCGCCATTACATGTTTGGGGGCTTCCTATTTTCTTTGGGGATCTGCTCCGGGGCAGATAGCTTTCATCTTTCTGCCTTTAGGTGTAGTTATCTCTCAGGCTGTGACGAGGCATCTAGGATCAACGTAGGAACACTCCACGGCTAGCTCTAGTTGTGTGGTTAGTTCAGGTTACTGCAATCCAATAGGTTCCAGCCTCTCTGGTGTATTACCGCTTTTGATATTTTTTGCCATTTCTCCTCAGTTACCGAAACATAATACACTGCATTCTGTGTGACCCGAAAGTGACTTTAACAGTGGAGTGTGAGAACGAGGCCCCATAGGTTCTCATTGTAACAGCGATTTTCAGCTCATGCATAGAGTATAGAGTGAGCTGGCTAGTTGAAGTTGCGGTGACGTCACTCAGAAGCAGAGAAGAATGGTGCTGGACATCGGAGAAAGTCGTGGTAAGTCAGTATATTAATATACTCACACTGCATAACATGCATGTACACACACATATACTGCATAGAAAAGTTAGTAGGAGGGCTTCTTTGAATTGAGCTGAAATACCTGTTACAGTATACAACTAAGAGTGGTGCGGTTTCTGAAAAAATAAGTCATTTTCCAAACACCTTTCAGGTACCAGTTTGTTTATGTTAAAGTATCTGTATAGAAGTCTATAAACCCAACAATTCAAAACTTTTACTTAAAGTGAACCTGTAACCAGTTTTGTCATATATCAAGTAAAACTATCACTTTATTCACTAGTGATGGGCGAACCTGTGGATGTTCGGGTTCGGCCAAACATCTCAAAAAAGTTTGGCTCTGGTACCAGAACGGTACCCAAACCCGAACCCGGACCCCACTGAGATGAAGGGGGGCTCGAACATCCAATGTTTTCCACTCTGTCATCTGTGTGACAGCGCGATAAACATAGGCTCTGATCGGCTGTAAGTTCGTTACTGCTGGTCTGAAAGCTATGATTCCCACGCTGTCAGATGACAATGTGAGCCAGCAGCTGTCGCCGGCGGTAAAAAGGTTACCTCCAGTCACACGAGTCAGCTGATGAGAGAGTACTACGCTGAAAACAGAGAGAGCAGGCGCCGCTGATGGGAATATTCATCAGCAGGCACCTGTCAGTTTTGGCTTCACTGGTTATAAAAAATAGGAGAGACCCCACGTTATTTTATTTATATATTTATTTATAGCACAGGTGCCGACTGATGAATACTTACATCAGCAATAGCAGGTGTAGGCTGATGGGAGTAGTACTCTCTCATCAGCTGACGCCTGTGACCGGAGGTAACCTTTAAACCGATGGTCACGCCAGCTGGCTCATGCTGTCATCTGACAACGTGGGAACCGCAGCTCTCTGACCGGCGGTAATGATCTTACACCAATCAGAGTCACCAGAGTTTTTCACGCTGTCATCCAGATGACAGCATGGGAAACACCCGATGTTCTGGATGCCGGACCCAAACAGTAACACGGACTTCCTGGAAAAGTCCGTGTTCAGGGTCCTTGCTTGAAAACTAGGTGTTCGGTACGGACCCTGAACTTTACTGTTCGGGTTTGCCCATCTTTATTCAGTGCCTGTGCTGCATTCCTTAATAGGCTATATAACCCCCTGACTCCCCCTGTATAACTTCCAAAAATCTTTTGAAGTTCTCACGCTCTGTATGTTAATCCTGTCGGTCTGGTCCCATGGACATCCATTTTATGCTCTCTATCCATCCTCCCGGCTGCTGTTCGCCTTTCTCCTGCCTGAGGTGGATGGTGACTCCTGCAAAATCTTGTACCTGCACAGAGAAATCGGGAGAGCACAGAATGGATGCCCATTGGACTGGACCAACAGGATTAACATACAGTGTGGAAGAACTTCAAAAGGGTTTTTGAGGGTATACAGGGGGAGTAAGGGGTCATATATAACCATTTATGGAATGCAGTATCGGCGCTGAATAGGGTGATAGTTTTAATTGATATATGACAAAACTGGTGACAGGTTCCTTTTAAATCAATGTGGCCTGGAGAGCTTTCTTTTAAAGAGTACCTGTCACCAGTCTGCGGCTGCCCTTTTTATTTAAGAAAAGAGTGTAGAGCCTCATCCTGGTCATTTTTTTGTGGTCACAACTATCCTTAATGTCTTGCTAAAGAACCTGACTTCCTAGCAAAAAGTCAGGTTTAATCCTCCCGATTGTGGGATCCTAACTTGCAGACCTGTGAAAGAGCAAGATCTTTAATGTTATTGTGAAATATCACTCTCAGCACTAACCCAGGGATGCTGCATACTTTACTAAGCGGTTGCGAAACATTCACCACTCCAATGAAGTTACTGCTTCACAGGGCGGTGGAGCGTTGTCTTATCCCACTCTGCATCCCACAACCCTTTTACTGTTGCTAGAAAGTCAGGTTCTGAAGGGGGACATTAGTGACATTTGTGACCACTTGTTAAGAGGTGATATTTAGAGTAATCACAAGTCTGAGGTTCCACAGTCTATTCTTAAAGGACCTCTCTGGTGTTTTATTTTTATTGCCCACTCTTTGTTATCAGTCAGTAGTATGTGTAGAATGAACTCATTAAAATATCTACCAGTTGCTATATTCTGCCGTTTCCAGCGCTGCTCTGGTACTCTCCTGTGTCACGTGACTTCATTTGTTTCTTGCCATCTCACATGCTCGTTAGTTTCACTATTAATTAAATTCTATGAGACGCTCATTGACTTACATTGGGAAAATGACCTCAGTTCTACACAGAAACGCTATGTGTGCCCCCCGGTTACAATTTTGGTCATGTGATGTAGGACAGGATCGGTACAACACTGGAAACGGCAGAAGACAGCAGTATAAGTATTTTAATGCACTCGTTACTGTTTGTGGCACATTAGTATATGGGAGGGGGGAAACTTTTCAAGATGGGTGGTGACCATGGCAGCCATTTTAAATTCGGCCATTTTGGATCCATCTTTATTTTTTCCAATGGGAAGAGGGTCATGTGACACATCAAACTTATTGAGAATTTCACAAGAAAAACAATGTTGTGCTTGGTTTTAACGTAACTTTATTTTTTCATGAGTTATTCACAAGTTTATGACCACTTATAAAATGTGTTCAAAGTGCTGCCCATTATGTTGGATTGTCAATGCAACCCTCTTCTCCCACTCTTGACACTACCTCTTGAAGCTCAACAAGAGAATGCCAAGAGTGTGCAAAGCACTCATCAAAGCAAAAGGTGGCTACTTTGAAGAACCTAGAATATAAGACATAATTTCAGTTGTTTCATACTTTTTTGTTTAGTATATAATTCCACATGTGTTAATTCATAGTTTTGATGCCTTCAGTGTGAATGTACCATTTTCATAGTCATGAAAATACAGAAAAATCTTTGAATGAGAAGGTGTGTCCAAACTTTTGGTCTGTACTGTATATGCTCCAGAAAGTTGAAAATTACAGCTATTTTAAAATATACGGTATTTGGTGAAAATATGGCATAAGGGTGACTAACAGTGCACATAAATAAATGTATTACGCTATGATTTGACTGTACCAACTCCCATCAAATGTGAAATCATTCATAACATGATGATATGTTGTGAATTACCTGATTATTTCATCTGTTAATGTTAATTACTGTCACAACATTGTGTCTATAATACAATCATCAAAAGTACTGTTGTGGGTTTTATTTTATTCCGTATCGGAGTTTGCCATTTTTTGCATGATTTACTATTTTCTTTGAAAAGTTCTCTGGTTTGACCCTTGAGACTAAAAAGCTGCATCAGTTTCTATCAGTATCTACAGTAAGCAGTTCAACAAGTGTCTGCAGAAAATGTTCAGCATATGCCTCATTAAAACGTTCATGTTTCATGTGCATGGTCTATCCATGTTTTCCATGAATAGGAGACGTACTGTACCCATCATAGTCAATGGGCATGTTCATATGTCGTTTTTCTTTTGAAAGAACAAAGAAAAAAACATTACTAATTTGATCCAATTTGTGGATCAAAATCAAGGGGGCTATGAAAGAAAAACAGGACACAGATGTCATCTAGGTGTCTTTCGGGTGCTCTCAGTTTTTTATGGTTTAAAGGGAATCTGTCAGCAGGTTTTTGCTATAAGAGCAGCATGAGGTAGAGGTAGAGGCAGAGAGCCTGAGTCCAATTCCAAAATGTATCACTTATTAGGCTGTGTGATGTAGTTACAATACAATCAGTGTTTTATCAGCAGGATATAATCATTACTGGACTACATGTCTTATGCAGGCTAGTCAGGCTAATCAGGGTAACAAAGCCTACTTCACTGATTAGCAGCTCGCTGACTGTTCACAGTGTACACAGGAAGCTGCCAATTAGGAATGGTTTTATCAACACTACACCAAGCACTCCAGTAAGTGATACATTGCTGGAATCAAGTTCTCTGTATCTACCTTATGCTGCTTTCAGATTCCATAGCAAAAACTTTCTGACAGATTCCCTTTTATTCCCTTAGTGTCTGCAAACATTATAGTGAATCTCAGGTTGTATTGCAGCTAAGGTAAAGTAGCTATATTTAAAGAATCTTCAACAGTGAGTGAACGAGGTTGTGAGTGGTTTGTTCTATGTGTTTGGATTCAGTGTGATTTGAGATTCAGTGACTCAGTATTAGGCCGACGTCACACTAGAGAGGAATATGGACGAGTGAGAGGCGTTAAAACAACGCATTACACTCCGACCAATGTTTCTCTGTGGGGCAGCTCCCATCATCCGTATATTTCTCGGCCGTATTTTACAGAGTGAGAAAATCGCAGCATGCTGCGATTGTCAGCGTATTACGCCCGTAGTACGCCAATGCAAGTCTATGGGTGTGAGAAAAATATGGATTACACACGGACCACACGTGTGACTTGTGAGAAATACGCAAGACTTCTGCAGGTCACAGGGAATGGGGCAATCCATGAATCAGGAAGCTTACACATGCAAATTAGCTCAAAAAGAGCGCCAGACATCCCGGAAGAACGCCTCCATGGAGTCCTGCAGCATGTCTACACACGTAAATGTAGAGATGCTCATCGTTTTGGTCCAGGAAAGGCCCGAAATTTGGGACCAATGGAATGCACACTATTCAGACCGGGCCAGAAAAGAGGCGGCATGGAGGCGCTTCTGTGGGCAGATGTTTTCACGGTTTGTTGAAAGCCCATGTGAGGAGCAGCACCAAATGAGTAAGTTACCTCATTTTTGTCCAATCATCTTAAAAGCCAGAACTTAATAATTTACCACAGTATCCCTAAAATCTGATTATAGCTATTTTGTACTAATTGTTTTGAAGCGCTAAAGTGTTATTATACTGACACCCTACTAGGCCCCCATGACTATGTGAAATGTTTGTCTAACAATTTGGCAATGTGCAGCTAGGTAAATAATGAAATTATATGTCACATTGCAGTGGAAGATGTCATGAGACGCTGGGGCAGCATTCTCAACCAGTACCAGTGGGAACGTCAGCAGAGGGCCAGGAGTGGGGCTGCAGCACCGACCAAGCGCAAATATATATACTTTGACCGTCTTGGGTTTTTGGCTCCTATTCTGGATCTCAGACCGTAAATACATACATCACACCACATTACTGTTTAGGGTCAGATCTCCAACATTTTCTATTTAAATTTGATTTCTTAACAGAACTCAGTCCAACCTCACTGAAAGGGAGACAGGGTCGGATTCAGAGGCCATTATAGACCTGGTCGGGGGAGGTGAAGAGGTGGCTGGCCCATCTTCTGGGCCTCCCAGCTGCATCCCCCAAGCTCCACCAGCACCAGGACTTGGCCCACCAGCTGCAGCAGCACCCAGCAGCCTTGTGGAAGCAGCCAACAGCAGCAGCCCTACTGTACGTCTGGGTGGCTCCCCCCAGCCTGCTGCCATATCATACCATGGGAGACGAAGGCGAGACAACACTGCCTCTGATACCCGGAGGCATGTGGATACAGGGGTCCTCAATTACCTGTCCAGAGCAGCCGTGGATGAGGGTGAAGAGGCTTTTTCGCGTAGCCTTGCCCGTTACCTACGCCTCCAACCCCGTGAGGTCAGGCTACATGTACGAGGATCCATTCAGATCCTAATTGATGCATGCACACACCCAATACCCCATATGAGGTGTTTGAGTTCCTTGAGAGGTGGCAGCTCTCACCCAGTAACCTTCTTCGCCTTACCCCCCACCCAGATGTGCATGGTCAATTAGGATCTGAGGGACCTCATGCACGTGCGCCTGCACCTCAACCCATTCCCCCACAAAACAAACCTTGGCAACAACAGGGTCAAATGGCAGCCTATAACCCACCTGACCAATATGGCCACTTGTACAGATCCAGTGTTGGAGGCTGGTCCCAACCTGGATTTGGCCAACATGGCCATATTGGGGGGTATGATTCTCATGGGTACCAGCATCCCCAGGAGTATAATCTCCTTTATCATTATGGCAATTTGCCCACACAACAATCTGACCGTGGCCACATGTTACCTCAGGGCCAAGAAAATCCACCCCAACAGGGTGATGGTCAAGGTGGTCACCCAAGCCAGCAACAAAGAGATGCTGGGCACTCACCCTCACCTCCACCAACATAACACCAACTGTGATTTTTATTTTTCTGAATGCCTCCAAAAACCATATGGTACAAATATGGTCGTCACTAGCCAAAGAGACAGTTTGTTATTTTACTTATATATTATTATTTATACAAATGTTTGTTATTTTTTATTACTTATTTTGATACTTGTTGTGTAAAGCATATTTGCACTAGTCTAATGTAAAAAAACAACCATATGGTACAAATATGGTTGTCAGTAGCCAAAGTGACAGTTTGTTATTTTGCTTATATATTATTATTTATACAAATGTTTGTTATTTTGTATTACTTATTTTCATACTTGTTGTGTAATGCATATTTGCACTAGTCTCATTTTACAAAAAATACCATATGCAAAAAATATGGTAGTCACTACCTAAAGTGACAGTTTGCCAATGTAGAAAGTATTTTAATGGCAAGTTTGGACTCTTCTTTCATTAATTCTTTATGGAACACCACCTACACATCTGTAATGAACATTAACAGAAGACACAAAGACAATGTAAGGGAAAAAACATATTTATATAGAAACACATAACAACATTACAGCATTGATAATGCCTGCTCTTGACAGGTAGTAGTACCTTGAGGTGACACAAAATATTGGGTAAATATATCAGGGCTTTGAGTCCTGAGAGTGGACGACGTAAAGGGATGACATGTGGCCTAGGCATATCCCCATTGTTCACCACACATTCACCAACATCAGATGGGGCACAATCATGCATTCTTGTGAAATTATATCAAAAAACTGACCGGCACATCCAAACATAGATTCAGTGTGAACAGGTGCTAAACCTAGAGTCACCAACTCATATACATACAAGAAGAAAAGGTAGCACACTGTAGCGCTATAGCTTGCAAACACAAAATATGAAAAATATGAAAAATGAATTGCATCATTACCTTAGAAATATGAAAAATTGAGAAGTCTTAGCGCATAAGATGGCCAAATTATGTGAGCCTGATAGCCACGTCAAGGCTCTTCTCGTATATCAGGTCCTAACTAATGCCTATCCTCGCTTAGAAAAGTCTGTCTGCATGGGAACCTATGAATCCTCTCTTCAGACTAAAATCTACATCTCTGTGGAGGGGTGATGAACCTGTTGTAATTAAAAAGCCTGTGACCACCAGGTGGAGTGCTCAGGCAGAAGGTAAATGAATACATATCAAAAAACTGACCGGCACATCCAAACATAGATTCAGTGTGAACAGGTGCTAAACCTAGAGTCACCAACTCATATACATACAAGAAGAAAAGGTAGCACACTGTAGCGCTATAGCTTGCAAACACAAAATATGAAAAATATGAAAAATGAATTGCATCATTACCTTAGAAATATGAAAAATTGAGAAGTCTTAGCGCATAAGATGGCCAAATTATGTGAGCCTGATAGCCACGTCAAGGCTCTTCTCGTATATCAGGTCCTAACTAATGCCTATCCTCGCTTAGAAAAGTCTGTCTGCATGGGAACCTATGAATCCTCTCTTCAGACTAAAATCTACATCTCTGTGGAGGGGTGATGAACCTGTTGTAATTAAAAAGCCTGTGACCACCAGGTGGAGTGCTCAGGCAGAAGGTAAATGAATACATATCAAAAAACTGACCGGCACATCCAAACATAGATTCAGTGTGAACAGGTGCTAAACCTAGAGTCACCAACTCATATACATACAAGAAGAAAAGGTAGCACACTGTAGCGCTATAGCTTGCAAACACAAAATATGAAAAATATGAAAAATGAATTGCATCATTACCTTAGAAATATGAAAAATTGAGAAGTCTTAGCGCATAAGATGGCCAAATTATGTGAGCCTGATAGCCACGTCAAGGCTCTTCTCGTATATCAGGTCCTAACTAATGCCTATCCTCGCTTAGAAAAGTCTGTCTGCATGGGAACTATGAATCCTCTCTTCAGACTAAAATCTACATCTCTGTGGAGGGTGATGAACTGTTGTAATTAAAAGCTGTGACCACCAGGTGGAGTGCTCAGGCAGAAGGTAAATGAATACATATCAAAAATGACGGCACATCCAAAATAGATTCAGTGTAACAGGTGCTAAACCTAGAGTCACCAACTCATATACATACAAGAGAAAAGGTAGCACACTGTAGCGCTATAGCTTGCAACACAAAATATGAAAATATGAAAATGAATTGCATCATTACCTTAGAAATATGAAAAATTGAGAAGTTAGGATAGATGGCCAAATTTGTGAGCTGATAGCCACGTCAAGGCTCTTCTCGTATATCAGGTCTAACAATGCCTATCCTCGCTTAGAAAAGTCTGTCTGCATGGGAACCTATGAATCCTCTCTTCAGACTAAATTACATCTCTGTGGAGGGTGATGAACCTGTTGTAATTAAAAGCCTGTGACCACCAGGTGGAGTGCTCAGCGAAGGTAAATGAAACATATCAAAAACTGACGCACATCCAAACAAGATTCAGTGTGAACAGGTGCTAAACCTAGAGTCACCAACCTATACATACAAGAAGAAAGTAGACACTGTAGCGCTATAGCTTGCAAACACAAAATATGAAAAATATGAAAATGAATTGATCATTACCTTAGAAATATGAAAATTGAGAAGTCTTAGCGCATAGATGGCCAAATTATGTGAGCTGATAGCCACGTCAAGGCTCTTCTCGTATATCAGGTCCTAACTAATGCCTATCCTCGCTTAGAAAAGTCTGTCTGCATGGGAACCTATGAATCCTCTCTTCAGACTAAAATCTACATCTCTGTGGAGGGGTGATGAACCTGTTGTAATTAAAAAGCCTGTGACCACCAGGTGGAGTGCTCAGGCAGAAGGTAAATGAATACATATCAAAAAACTGACCGGCACATCCAAACATAGATTCAGTGTGAACAGGTGCTAAACCTAGAGTCACCAACTCATATACATACAAGAAGAAAAGGTAGCACACTGTAGCGCTATAGCTTGCAAACACAAAATATGAAAAATATGAAAAATGAATTGCATCATTACCTTAGAAATATGAAAAATTGAGAAGTCTTAGCGCATAAGATGGCCAAATTATGTGAGCCTGATAGCCACGTCAAGGCTCTTCTCGTATATCAGGTCCTAACTAATGCCTATCCTCGCTTAGAAAAGTCTGTCTGCATGGGAACCTATGAATCCTCTCTTCAGACTAAAATCTACATCTCTGTGGAGGGTGATGAACCTGTTGTAATTAAAAAGCCTGTGACCACCAGGTGGAGTGCTCAGGCAGAAGGTAAATGAATACATATCAAAAACTGACCGGCACATCCAAACATAGATTCAGTGTGAACAGGTGCTAAACCTAGAGTCACCAACTCATATACATACAAGAAGAAAAGGTAGCACACTGTAGCGCTATAGCTTGCAAACACAAAATATGAAAAATATGAAAATGAATTGCATCATTACCTTAGAAATATGAAAAATTGAGAAGTCTTAGCGCATAAGATGGCCAAATTATGTGAGCCTGATAGCCACGTCAAGGCTCTTCTCGTATATCAGGTCCTAACTAATGCCTATCCTCGCTTAGAAAAGTCTGTCTGCATGGGAACCTATGAATCCTCTCTTCAGACTAAAATCTACATCTCTGTGGAGGGGTGATGAACCTGTTGTAATTAAAAAGCCTGTGACCACCAGGTGGAGTGCTCAGGCAGAAGGTAAATGAATACATATCAAAAAACTGACCGGCACATCCAAACATAGATTCAGTGTGAACAGGTGCTAAACCTAGAGTCACCAACTCATATACATACAAGAAGAAAAGGTAGCACACTGTAGCGCTATAGCTTGCAAACACAAAAAATGAAAAATATGAAAAATGAATTGCATCATTACCTTAGAAATATGAAAAATTGAGAAGTCTTAGCGCATAAGATGGCCAAATTATGTGAGCCTGATAGCCACGTCAAGGCTCTTCTCGTATATCAGGTCCTAACTAATGCCTATCCTCGCTTAGAAAAGTCTGTCTGCATGGGAACCTATGAATCCTCTCTTCAGACTAAAATCTACATCTCTGTGGAGGGGTGATGAACCTGTTGTAATTAAAAAGCCTGTGACCACCAGGTGGAGTGCTCAGGCAGAAGGTAAATGAATACATATCAAAAAACTGACCGGCACATCCAAACATAGATTCAGTGTGAACAGGTGCTAAACCTAGAGTCACCAACTCATATACATACAAGAAGAAAAGGTAGCACACTGTAGCGCTATAGCTTGCAAACACAAAATATGAAAAATATGAAAAATGAATTGCATCATTACCTTAGAAATATGAAAAATTGAGAAGTCTTAGCGCATAAGATGGCCAAATTATGTGAGCCTGATAGCCACGTCAAGGCTCTTCTCGTATATCAGGTCCTAACTAATGCCTATCCTCGCTTAGAAAAGTCTGTCTGCATGGGAACCTATGAATCCTCTCTTCAGACTAAAATCTACATCTCTGTGGAGGGGTGATGAACCTGTTGTAATTAAAAAGCCTGTGACCACCAGGTGGAGTGCTCAGGCAGAAGGTAAATGAATACATATCAAAAAACTGACCGGCACATCCAAACATAGATTCAGTGTGAACAGGTGCTAAACCTAGAGTCACCAACTCATATACATACAAGAAGAAAGGTTAGCACACTGTAGCGCTATAGCTTGCAAACACAAAATATGAAAATGAATTGCATCATTACCTTAGAAATATGAAAAATTGAGAAGTCTTAGCGCATAAGATGGCCAAATTATGTGAGCCTGATAGCCACGTCAAGGCTCTTCTCGTATATCAGGTCTAACTAATGCCTATCCTCGCTTAGAAAAGTCTGTCTGCATGGGAACCTATGAATCCTCTCTTCAGACTAAAATCTACATCTCTGGGAGGGGTGATGAACTGTTGTAATTAAAAAGCCTGTGACCACCAGGTGGAGTGCTCAGGCAGAAGGTAAATGAATACATATCAAAAAACTGACCGGCACATCCAAACATAGATTCAGTGTGAACAGGTGCTAAACCTAGAGTCACCAACTCATATACATACAAGAAGAAAAGGTAGCACACTGTAGCGCTATAGCTTGCAAACACAAAATATGAAAAATATGAAAAATGAATTGCATCATTACCTTAGAAATATGAAAAATTGAGAAGTCTTAGCGCATAAGATGGCCAAATTATGTAAGCCTGATAGCCACGTCAAGGCTCTTCTCGTATATCAGGTCCTAACTAATGCCTATCCTCGCTTAGAAAAGTCTGTCTGCATGGGAACCTATGAATCCTCTCTTCAGACTAAAATCTACATCTCTGTGGAGGGGTGATGAACCTGTTGTAATTAAAAAGCCTGTGACCACCAGGTGGAGTGCTCAGGCAGAAGGTAAATGAATACATATCAAAAAACTGACCGGCACATCCAAACATAGATTCAGTGTGAACAGGTGCTAAACCTAGAGTCACCAACTCATATAATACAAGAAGAAAAGGTAGCACACTGTAGCGCTATAGCTTGCAAACACAAAAATATGAAAAAAAATGAAAAATGAATTGCATCATTACCTTAGAAATATGAAAAATTGAGAAGTCTTAGCGCATAAGATGGCCAAATTATGTGAGCCTGATAGCCACGTCAAGGCTCTTCTCGTATATCAGGTCCTAACTAATGCCTATCCTCGCTTAGAAAAGTCTGTCTGCATGGGAACCTATGAATCCTCTCTTCAGACTAAAATCTACATCTCTGTGGAGGGGTGATGAACCTGTTGTAATTAAAAAGCCTGTGACCACCAGGTGGAGTGCTCAGGCAGAAGGTAAATGAATACATATCAAAAAAACTGACCGGCACATCCAAACATAGATTCAGTGTGAACAGGTGCTAAACCTAGAGTCACCAAACTCATATACATACAAGAAGAAAAGGTAGCACACTGTAGCGCTATAGCTTGCAAACACAAAATATGAAAAATATGAAAAATGAATTGCATCATTACCTTAGAAATATGAAAAATTGAGAAGTCTTAGCGCATAAGATGGCCAAATTATGTGAGCCTGATAGCCACGTCAAGGCTCTTCTCGTATATCAGGTCCTAACTAATGCCTATCCTCGCTTAGAAAAGTCTGTCTGCATGGGAACCTATGAATCCTCTCTTCAGACTAAAATCTACATCTCTGTGGAGGGGTGATGAACCTGTTGTAATTAAAAAGCCTGTGACCACCAGGTGGAGTGCTCAGGCAGAAGGTAAATGAATACATATCAAAAAACTGACCGGCACATCCAAACATAGATTCAGTGTGAACAGGTGCTAAACCTAGAGTCACCAACTCATATACATACAAGAAGAAAAGGTAGCACACTGTAGCGCTATAGCTTGCAAACACAAAATATGAAAAATATGAAAAATGAATTGCATCATTACCTTAGAAATATGAAAAATTGAGAAGTCTTAGCGCATAAGATGGCCAAATTATGTGAGCCTGATAGCCACGTCAAGGCTCTTCTCGTATATCAGGTCCTAACTAATGCCTATCCTCGCTTAGAAAAGTCTGTCTGCATGGGAACCTATGAATCCTCTCTTCAGACTAAAATCTACATCTCTGTGGAGGGGTGATGAACCTGTTGTAATTAAAAAGCCTGTGACCACCAGGTGGAGTGCTCAGGCAGAAGGTAAATGAATACATATCAAAAAAACTGACCGGCACATCCAAACATAGATTCAGTGTGAACAGGTGCTAAACCTAGTGTCACCAAATCATATACATACAGAAGAAAAGGTAAGCACACGTAGCGATAGCTTGCAAAACAAAATATGAAAAATATGAAAATTGAATTGCATCATTACCTTAGAAATATGAAAATTGAGAAAATCTTAGCGCATAAGATGGCCAAATTATGTGAGCCTGAAAGCCACGTAAGGCTTTCTCGTATATCAGTCCTAACTAATGCCTATCCTCGTTAGAAAAGTCTGTCTGCATGGGAACCTATGAATCCTCTCTTCAGACTAAAATCTACATCTCTGTGGAGGGGGATGAACCTGTTGTAATTAAAAAGCCTGTGACCACCAGGTGGAGTGCTCAGGCAGAAGGTAAATGAATACATTCAAAAAAGACCGGCACATCCAAACATAGATTCAGTGTGAACAGGTGCTAAACCTAGAGTCACCAACTCATATACATACAAGAAGAAAAGGTAGCACACTGTAGCGCTTTTAGCTTGCAAACACAAAATATGAAAATATGAAAATGAATTGCATCATTACCTTAGAAATATGAAAAATTGAGAAGTCTTAGCGCATAAGATGGCCAAATTATGTGAGCCTGATAGCCACGTCAAGGCTCTTCTCGTATATCAGGTCCTAACTAATGCCTATCCTCGCTTAGAAAAGTCTTCTGCATGGGAACCTATGAATCTACCTTTCAGACTAAAATCTACATCTCTGTGGGGGTGATGAACTGTTGTAATTAAAAAGCCTGTGACCACCAGGTGGAGTGCTCAGGCAGAGGTAAATGAATACATATCAAAAAACTGACCGGCACATCCAAACATAGATTCAGTGTGAACAGGTGCTAAACCTAGAGTCACCAACTATATACATACAAGAAGAAAAGGTAGCACACTGTAGCGCTATAGCTTTCAAAACACAAAAAATGAAAAATATGAAAAATGAATTGATCATTACCTTAGAAATATGAAAAATGAGAAGTCTTAGCGCATAAGATGGCCAAATTATTTTGAGCCTGATAGCCACGTCAAGGCTCTTTCGTATATCAGGTCCTAACTAATGCCTATCCTCGCTTAGAAAAGTCCCGTCTGCATGGGAACCTATGAATCCTCTCTTCAGACTAAAATCTACATCTCTGTGGAGGGGTGATGAACCTGTTGTAATTAAAAAGCCTGTGACCACCAGGTGGAGTGCTCAGGGAAGGGTAAATGA
>JARQOD010000006.1:94607105-94719334 GCA_033576555.1 Oophaga sylvatica
AAAATAAAAAATATGAAAAAATCATCATTACCTTAGAAATATGAAAAATTGAGAATCTTAGCGCATAAGAATGGCCAAATTATGTGAGCCTGATAGCCACGTCAAGGCTCTTCTCGTATATCAGTCCTAACTAATGCCTATCCTCGCTTAGAAAAGTCTGTCTGCATGGGAACCTATGAATCCCTCTTCAGACTAAAATCTACATCTCTGTGGAGGGGTGATGAACCTGTTGTAATTAAAAAGCCTGTGACCACCAGGTGGAGTGCTCAGGCAAAAAGGTAATGAATACATATCAAAAAACTGACCGGCACATCCAAACATAGATTCGTGCAACAGGTGCTAAACCTAGAGTCACCAACTCATTATACTACAAAAGAAAAGTAGCACAATGTAAGCTAAGCTTGCAAACCAAATATTAAAAATATGAAAATGAATTGATCATACCTTAAATATGAAAATGAGAAGTCTTAGGCCATAAATGGCCAATTATGTGAGCCTGATAGCCACGTCAGCTCTTTCGTATATCAGGTCTAACTATCCACCTCTAGAAAGCTGGCATGGAACTATGATCCTCTCTTCAGACTAAAATCTAATCTCTGTGAGGGGTGATGAACCGTTGTAATTAAAAACCTGTGAACATCAGGTGGAGCTCAGGCGAAGTAATGAATACCTATCAAAAACTGACCGGACATCCAAACGTTAAAATCATGTGAACAGGTGTAAACCTAGAGTACAACTCATATACATACAAAAGAAAATGTAGCACATAACGTTAGCTTGCAACACAAAATAGAGAAATATAAAAGAATTGCATCATTACCTTAGAAATATAGAAAAATTGAGAATCTTAGCGCATAAGATGGCCAAATTATTGAGCTGATCACCACGTCAAAGTCTAAAATTAACTATAGCAAGGGTCCTAACTATGCCTATCCCGCTTAGAAAGCTTCTGCATTGGCTAACTAATCCATCTCTTCGCTAAAATCTAATCTCTGTGGAGGGATGAACCTTGTAATTAAAAAGCCCTGTGGACAACCGTGGATGCTCAGCAGAGGTAAAAATATCAAAAAACTGACCGTCAATCCAAAAAATCACTGTGAACAAGGTGCTAAACCAGGTCACCATCATACATACAAAAAAAGTAGCACACTGTAGCCTAAGCTTGCAAACACAAAATATGAAAAATAAAA
The DNA here is from genome assembly GCA_033576555.1 of Oophaga sylvatica. Lineage (NCBI taxonomy): Eukaryota > Metazoa > Chordata > Amphibia > Anura > Dendrobatidae > Oophaga > Oophaga sylvatica. The sequence continues at coordinate 94,608,296 of JARQOD010000006.1, forward strand.
TATGAAATCATTACCTTAAAATGAAAAATTGAGAAGTACTTATGAATAAGCGCATAAGATGGCCAAATTATGTGAGCCTGATAGCCACGTCAAGGCTCTTCTCGTATATCAGGTCCTAACTAATGCCTATCCTCGCTTAGAAAAGTCTGTCTGCATGGGAACCTATGAATCCTCTCTTCAGACTAAAATCTACATCTCTGTGGAGGGGTGATGAACCTGTTGTAATTAAAAAGCCTGTGACCACCAGTGGAGTGCTCAGGCAGAAGGTAAATGAATACATATCAAAAAACTGACCGGCACATCCAAACATAGATTCAGTGTGAACAGGTGCTAAACCTGAGTCACCAACTCATATACATACAAGAAGAAAAGGTAGCACACTGTAGCGCTATAGCTTGCAAACACAAAATATGAAAAATATAAAAATGAATTGCATCATTACCTTAAAATATGAAAAATTGAGAAGTCTTAGCGCATAAGATGGCCAAATTATGTGAGCCTGATAGCCACGTCAAGGCCTCGTATCAGTCCTATATGCCGTATCCTACTTAAAAGCGTCCTCGTAGAAATATGAATCCTCTCTTCGCTAAAATACATCCTTGAGGGATGCTTACCTGTTAATTAACACTGAGCTGTGAACCTTGTAATGAAAAAGCCTGACCCAAGTGCAGCAGAAGGAATAATATGAAAAACACCGACTCCAAAAAATCTGAACGGGCAAACATCCAAACATAGATTCATAGATTGAAAGGCTAAACCTGAGCGCTACATTCAACAAGAAAATCAAGCCTATAGGCACACATTAAGATGTCATACTAAAATTGGATCTAGAGACATATCTGCACACTTCCGTATAATATCCTCCGTAATGTCGAGGATTATCCTCCAACTCTAATTGTAGACCTGTTAAAAGCTTGACCATTGCAAACACAAAATATGAAAAATATGAAAAATGAATTGCATCATTACCTTAGAAATATGAAAAATTGAGAAGTCTTAGCGCATAAGATGGCCAAATTATGTGAGCCTGATAGCCACGTCAAGGCTCTTCTCGTATATCAGGTCCTAACTAATGCCTATCCTCGCTTAGAAAAGTCTGTCTGCATGGGAACCTATGAATCCTCTCTTCAGACTAAAATCTACATCTCTGTGGAGGGGTGATGAACCTGTTGTAATTAAAAAGCCTGTGACCACCAGGTGGAGTGCTCAGGCAGAAGGTAAATGAATACATATCAAAAAACTGACCGGCACATCCAAACATAGATTCAGTGTGAACAGGTGCTAAACCTAGAGTCACCAACTCATATACATACAAGAAGAAAAGGTAGCACACTGTAGCGTATAGCTTGCAAACACAAATATGAAAATATGAAAAATGAATTGCATCATTACCTTAGAAATATGAAAAATTGAGAAGTCTTAGCGCATAAGATGGCCAAATTATGTGAGCCTGATAGCCACGTCAAGGCTCTTCTCGTATATCAGGTCCTAACTAATGCCTATCCTCGCTTAGAAAAGTCTGTCTGCATGGGAACCTATGAATCCTCTCTTCAGACATAAATCTACATCTCTGTGGAGGGTGATAACTGTTGTAATTAAAAAGCCTAACAGTGAGTTAGGCATTAGTTAGGACCTATATCAAAGAGCCTGACGGGCTATCAGCTCACATAATTTGGCCATCTTATGCGCTAAGACTTCTCAATTTTTCATATTTCTAAGGTAATGATGCAATTCATTTTTCATATTTTTCATATTTTGTGTTTGCAAGCTATAGCGCTACAGTGTGCTACCTTTTCTTCTTGTATGTATATGAGTTGGTGACTCTAGGTTTAGCACCTGTTCACACTGAATCTATGTTTGGATGTGCCGGTCAGTTTTTTGATATGTATTCATTTACCTTCTGCCTGAGCACTCCACCTGGTGGTCACAGGCTTTTTAATTACAACAGGTTCATCACCCCTCCACAGAGATGTAGATTTTAGTCTGAAGAGAGGATTCATAGGTTCCCATGCAGACAGACTTTTCTAAGCGAGGATAGCATTAGTTAGGACCTGATATACGAGAAGAGCCTTGACGTGGCTATCAGGCTCACATAATTTGGCCATCTTATGCGCTAAGACTTCTCAATTTTTCATATTTCTAAGGTAATGATGCAATTCATTTTTCATATTTTTCATATTTTGTGTTTGCAAGCTATAGCGCTACAGTGTGCTACCTTTTCTTCTTGTATGTATATGAGTTGGTGACTCTAGGTTTAGCACCTGTTCACACTGAATCTATGTTTGGATGTGCCGGTCAGTTTTTTGATATGTATTCATTTACCTTCTGCCTGAGCACTCCACCTGGTGGTCACAGGCTTTTTAATTACAACAGGTTCATCACCCCTCCACAGAGATGTAGATTTTAGTCTGAAGAGAGGATTCATAGGTTCCCATGCAGACAGACTTTTCTAAGCGAGGATAGGCATTAGTTAGGACCTGATATACGAGAAGAGCCTTGACGTGGCTATCAGGCTCACATAATTTGGCCATCTTATGCGCTAAGACTTCTCAATTTTTCATATTTCTAAGGTAATGATGCAATTCATTTTTCATATTTTTCATATTTTGTGTTTGCAAGCTATAGCGCTACAGTGTGCTACCTTTTCTTCTTGTATGTATATGAGTTGGTGACTCTAGGTTTAGCACCTGTTCACACTGAATCTATGTTTGGATGTGCCGGTCAGTTTTTTGATATGTATTCATTTACCTTCTGCCTGAGCACTCCACCTGGTGGTCACAGGCTTTTTAATTACAACAGGTTCATCACCCCTCCACAGAGATGTAGATTTTAGTCTGAAGAGAGGATTCATAGGTTCCCATGCAGACAGACTTTTCTAAGCGAGGATAGGCATTAGTTAGGACCTGATATACGAGAAGAGCCTTGACGTGGCTATCAGGCTCACATAATTTGGCCATCTTATGCGCTAAGACTTCTCAATTTTTCATATTTCTAAGGTAATGATGCAATTCATTTTTCATATTTTTCATATTTTGTGTTTGCAAGCTATAGCGCTACAGTGTGCTACCTTTTCTTCTTGTATGTATATGAGTTGGTGACTCTAGGTTTAGCACCTGTTCACACTGAATCTATGTTTGGATGTGCCGGTCAGTTTTTTGATATGTATTCATTTACCTTCTGCCTGAGCACTCCACCTGGTGGTCACAGGCTTTTTAATTACAACAGGTTCATCACCCCTCCACAGAGATGTAGATTTTAGTCTGAAGAGAGGATTCATAGGTTCCCATGCAGACAGACTTTTCTAAGCGAGGATAGGCATTAGTTAGGACCTGATATACGAGAAGAGCCTTGACGTGGCTATCAGGCTCACATAATTTGGCCATCTTATGCGCTAAGACTTCTCAATTTTCATATTTCTAAGGTAATGATGCAATTCATTTTTCATATTTTTCATATTTTGTGTTTGCAAGCTATAGCGCTACAGTGTGCTACCTTTTCTTCTTGTATGTATATGAGTTGGTGACTCTAGGTTTAGCACCTGTTCACACTGAATCTATGTTTGGATGTGCCGGTCAGTTTTTTGATATGTATTCATTTACCTTCTGCCTGAGCACTCCACCTGGTGGTCACAGGCTTTTTAATTACAACAGGTTCATCACCCCTCCACAGAGATGTAGATTTTAGTCTGAAGAGAGGATTCATAGGTTCCCATGCAGACAGACTTTTCTAAGCGAGGATAGGCATTAGTTAGGACCTGATATACGAGAAGAGCCTTGACGTGGCTATCAGGCTCACATAATTTGGCCATCTTATGCGCTAAGACTTCTCAATTTTTCATATTTCTAAGGTAATGATGCAATTCATTTTTCATATTTTTCATATTTTGTGTTTGCAAGCTATAGCGCTACAGTGTGCTACCTTTTCTTCTTGTATGTATATGAGTTGGTGACTCTAGGTTTAGCACCTGTTCACACTGAATCTATGTTTGGATGTGCCGGTCAGTTTTTTGATATGTATTCATTTACCTTCTGCCTGAGCACTCCACCTGGTGGTCACAGGCTTTTTAATTACAACAGGTTCATCACCCCTCCACAGAGATGTAGATTTTAGTCTGAAGAGAGGATTCATAGGTTCCCATGCAGACAGACTTTTCTAAGCGAGGATAGGCATTAGTTAGGACCTGATATAGAGAAGAGCCTTGACGTGGCTATCAGGCTCACATAATTTGGCCATCTTATGCGCTAAGACTTCTCAATTTTTCATATTTCTAAGGTAATGATGCAATTCATTTTTCATATTTTTCATATTTTGTGTTTGCAAGCTATAGCGCTACAGTGTGCTACCTTTTCTTCTTGTATGTATATGAGTTGGTGACTCTAGGTTTAGCACCTGTTCACACTGAATCTATGTTTGGATGTGCCGGTCAGTTTTTTGATATGTATTCATTTACCTTCTGCCTGAGCACTCCACCTGGTGGTCACAGGCTTTTTAATTACAACAGGTTCATCACCCCTCCACAGAGATGTAGATTTTAGTCTGAAGAGAGGATTCATAGGTTCCCATGCAGACAGACTTTTCTAAGCGAGGATAGGCATTAGTTAGGACCTGATATACGAGAAGAGCCTTGACGTGGCTATCAGGCTCACATAATTTGGCCATCTTATGCGCTAAGACTTCTCAATTTTTCATATTTCTAAGGTAATGATGCAATTCATTTTTCATATTTTTCATATTTTGTGTTTGCAAGCTATAGCGCTACAGTGTGCTACCTTTTCTTCTTGTATGTATATGAGTTGGTGACTCTAGGTTTAGCACCTGTTCACACTGAATCTATGTTTGGATGTGCCGGTCAGTTTTTTGATATGTATTCATTTACCTTCTGCCTGAGCACTCCACCTGGTGGTCACAGGCTTTTTAATTACAACAGGTTCATCACCCCTCCACAGAGATGTAGATTTTAGTCTGAAGAGAGGATTCATAGGTTCCCATGCAGACAGACTTTTCTAAGCGAGGATAGGCATTAGTTAGGACCTGATATACGAGAAGAGCCTTGACGTGGCTATCAGGCTCACATAATTTGGCCATCTTATGCGCTAAGACTTCTCAATTTTCATATTTCTAAGGTAATGATGCAATTCATTTTTCATATTTTTCATATTTTGTGTTTGCAAGCTATAGCGCTACAGTGTGCTACCTTTTCTTCTTGTATGTATATGAGTTGGTGACTCTAGGTTTAGCACCTGTTCACACTGAATCTATGTTTGGATGTGCCGGTCAGTTTTTTGATATGTATTCATTTACCTTCTGCCTGAGCACTCCACCTGGTGGTCACAGGCTTTTTAATTACAACAGGTTCATCACCCCTCCACAGAGATGTAGATTTTAGTCTGAAGAGAGGATTCATAGGTTCCCATGCAGACAGACTTTTCTAAGCGAGGATAGGCATTAGTTAGGACCTGATATACGAGAAGAGCCTTGACGTGGCTATCAGGCTCACATAATTTGGCCATCTTATGCGCTAAGACTTCTCAATTTTTCATATTTCTAAGGTAATGATGCAATTCATTTTTCATATTTTTCATATTTTGTGTTTGCAAGCTATAGCGCTACAGTGTGCTACCTTTTCTTCTTGTATGTATATGAGTTGGTGACTCTAGGTTTAGCACCTGTTCACACTGAATCTATGTTTGGATGTGCCGGTCAGTTTTTTGATATGTATTCATTTACCTTCTGCCTGAGCACTCCACCTGGTGGTCACAGGCTTTTTAATTACAACAGGTTCATCACCCCTCCACAGAGATGTAGATTTTAGTCTGAAGAGAGGATTCATAGGTTCCCATGCAGACAGACTTTTCTAAGCGAGGATAGGCATTAGTTAGGACCTGATATACGAGAAGAGCCTTGACGTGGCTATCAGGCTCACATAATTTGGCCATCTTATGCGCTAAGACTTCTCAATTTTTCATATTTCTAAGGTAATGATGCAATTCATTTTTCATATTTTTCATATTTTGTGTTTGCAAGCTATAGCGCTACAGTGTGCTACCTTTTCTTCTTTCTTGTGAAATTATGCAGGACAACACAAGCTTTGATTACCTCATTGACGTTGGCTTCACTCAGCTGAATGGCAGACTGGAGGACCCGCCATTTTGCACAAAGAATACTAAAAGCACACTTCACCAGTCGCCGGGCCCGTGATAGGCACAAGTTAAAGATCCTACGCCGGTGGTCAAGGTTTCAACTGTCAACCAGAGCCAACAGAACTACAGAAAAATATTGTTTATAGTTATAGAATTGGGACCCTGAGTTCGGTGGCTTACGCACACGGATGTGCTTCCCATCCAGGGCTCCTATACAATTTGGAAATTGGCATTGCTCCTCAAATCCCCTGGCAATCCTCATCCAGTCTTACATCTTGGGCTCAGGCATGACCACTTGATGAAGTCTGATCCAGATTTGGGAACATGTATAACGAACTATGCCAGATATGGTTGATCTCACTATCAAAAGCTCCAGATGGAGTGCGGCATATGAAATGCCAGTTGTCAGGAACCTACAATTAAACAAATGTAGAGAGATCAAACATTACACCATGCAAAAGCTTTCACAAATTCAATATAGATCACCAGAATAGTGTGTAAATTACAAGCAAGCCAAACACTACATATACACAAGTCAAAGGTCTATGTGAATTTCACATAAACATCATAGTATTGTTACTTAGAGCTGATATTTGGGATATATTAAGATAATTAAGCAAAAGGGCAAAGAAAAGTTGAGGAAAACACATCATCAACATACAGTATGTAGCTGAGGAATACATACCGTAAAGTAAGGAGAAGGCGCTCCTCTTCAGAGATAGATTTGCGCATCCTGGTGTCCTGGTAGGTGATCCCTGGGCGCACTCCAAAAAAACATCAAAGGTGGCAATGCCCATCCGACAATATGCTGTAGGAAAAACTTGTCAGGATGTGTCCGAAGAGATGCATAAAGGCAGTTAAAATGGCCTTTAGTGAGGCGTTGCCTCAAATGCGGATGCACCCACATTTGTCTCCTCCTCCTCGGATCAACAATCACTGGGTATGGGTGGCCAAAGTGGCGGGACAAAACCCTGTTGTACAGAACTCGGTCAGTTGGGGTGAACTGAAGTGTGTCAGACATTTTGGCAAACAACCAGCAGTACTCCAACACAAGCACAGCACCAAAATGGCGAGATTGGGGGCTGCCACCTGATGCAGAGCCAATAAATAGGGTTGCTGATGATGGTTTAAATGATTTTCAGGCCTAAAAACCGTTATATGTCCATTTTGCAAGGTCGCAAGAAAAAACCACAATACAAATGCCATACGGATTACATACGGATGCTTACATGTTCAAAATACGCAGCCACACCTTGACAACGGATGAAAAACGGATCACTGTTCAGGGAACTTTTCTGAGTATTACGTTCGTACAATACGGTCTGTATTTTTATATGTTGGGTCTGACGCCGGCCTTAGTGATGAGTGCGCATGCTTGGATAAGCTCTTAGGCTGATGGGAGTGGTACTCTCTCATCAGCTGTGACCAGAAGTAACCTTTAAAATGATGGTCACACTGTGATTGCACCCAAGCATGCTCAGATAACACCTTATCCAAGCACGTTCCCTCAACACTACTCAGTATTTTAAGGAATTTAGAAGGGAGAGACTTTTAGTAATTCAGTGTTACTATGTACTTGTTATGCTTTTGTCTTGTGTAATCCAAATTTTTAAAATGTGCTCCATTATTGACAATGTCATCCAGTGTACATCTTGTCACATGTATGCAATCTTTGACCGGCCGTGTGAGGGTGCATGCTGCTGTGCGAGGTGTGTGCACATTGTACATTAGAAAGCCCACGTAACTGATCTAAATGAGCAGCGCCATTGACAATATGGAAAGGAGTTTGCTGCTCACTGAGCAGACACTTGCTGGGAGGGTAGGCCTGATCTGGCACACCCCAACAAGGTGGCTAAGCTGACAGATGATGAATGTATGAATCATAATTTTTATGTTCCCTACTAGATGGTGGCCCGATTCTAATGCATCGGGTATTCTAGAATATGTATGTAGTTTATTTGCTGCGGTGTATATAGAGGCTTCTGGGGTGTATATAGAAGCTGCTGGGGTGTATAAAAAGGCTGCTGCTGGGGTGTATATAGAGGCTTCTGGGGTGTATATAGAGGCTGCTGGGGTGTATATAGAGGCTGCTGTGGTATATATAGAGGCTTCTGGGGTGTATATAGAGGCTGCTGGGGTGTATATAGAGGCTGTGCGGTGTATATAGAATCTGCTGCTACTGTGGTGTATATAGAGGCTGCTGTGGGGTGTATATAGAGGCTGCTGGAGTGTATATAGAGGCTGCTGCTGGGGTGTATATAGAGGCTGCTGGGGTGTATATAGAGGTTGCTGCTGGGGTGTACATGGAGGCTGCTGCTGGAGTATTTGTGGAGGCTGCTGCTGCTCGGGTATATGTGGAGGCTGCTGCTGCTGGGTTATATGTGGAGGCTGCTGCTGCTGGGGTATATGTGGAGGCTGCTGCTGGGGTATATAGAGGCTGCTGCTGGTGGGGTGTACGTGGAGGCTGCCGGTCGGGGTACTTCTGCTGCGAGCAGCCGGGAGATGACTGGCGCATACACCGGATGTCCAGAGGATCCTTGCGGTCCACAGAGAGGCTATCCAGTTGCTGTCTGCGTTCCAGATACTGGAAGCACCGGCAACCGCTGACCGGAAGTGCTTCATCATTTGAAAGCAAGTTGCGAATATAAGGTTAGACAGCGCTAAACTGCCCACACATGATGGCGACTTACTGATGACATGTTTGCATTGGCCCCTGAGTACTCCCCTGATGAGAGAAAAAGCAATGCGTCAGGGGAAGGGAGAATGGGGGGAGAGTATTCACCACTAGATTGGGATAGAGGAAGACAGCAATCATTTCTTCTGAATTGGGTGAGACCTCTCCTGTATACATGGTGTATTCTGCCTGCATGTCGCAATTGGTTTACTTTATGGGTGTCATTAAGGACCTGAGTTAGGTGTATTGTTCACCACTGTAACAGAGTATTTATGCATACATAATATTGATGACACCTTATGGTCCATTTGTCGTGTACTATGACCTTATGATATAACCCCTGGCAAAAATTATGGAATCACCGGCCTTGGAGGATGTTCAGTCAGTTGTTTATATAGAAATGACCTTTTATATTTCTATTACATTATTCCTAACCCTTTTCAGGTATAAGTGCTTGTGACAATTTTCTGAGTTGCAGTTTTCTTAATGCATTTTTATACACTGCTCAAAAAAATAAAGGGAACACTCAAACAACACATCCTAGATCTAAATGAATGAAATATTCTCCTTGAATACTTTGTTCTGTCCAAAGTTGAATGTGCTGACAACAAAATCACACAAAAATCATCAATGGAAATCAAATTTATTAACCAATAGCGGCCTGGATTTGGAGAGACCCCCAAAATGAAAGTGGAAACAAGTTGAAATGAAAATCAAAACAAGACAAAATTAAAGTGGAAACAAGTCAAAATGATGCTCAGTATTGTGCGTGGCCTCCATGTGCCTTTATGACCTCCCTACAATGCCTGGGCATGCTCCTGATGAGGTTGCTTATGTTCTCCTGAGGGATCTCCTACCAGACCTGGATTAAAGCATCCATCAACTCCTGGACAGTCTGTGGTGCAACGTGACATTGGTGGATAGAGCGAGATATGCTTTCCCAGATGTGCTCAATCGGATTCAGGTCTGGGGAACGGGCAGGCCAGTCCATAGCTTCAATGTCATCATCTTGCAGGAACTGCTGAACACACTCCAGCCACATGAGGTCTGTCATTGTCCTGCATTTGTAGGACCCAGGGCCAACCGCACCAGCATATGGTCTCACAAGGGGTCTGAGGATCTCATCTCGATACCTAATGGCAGTCAGGCTACCTCTGGCGAGCACATGGAGGGCTGTGTGGTCCTCTAAAGAAATGCCACCCCACACCATTACTGACCCACTACCAAACCGGTCATGCTGAAGGATGTTGCAGGCATTATGTAAGGTTCTTTGTCTCTTTTGACATGTTCCTTGAAAACTCAGTTTTCCGTCGGCCATTTTGCTTTCTGTCTTGCTGCAGCTATCTTGCCCTCAGTTAATATGGAGGTTCCAGATTTCATGTTCCCGCCCTGATTCTCTCCTCTTGCTTCTTAAGCAGCCTCAGCTGAACAATCAGTGCTCCTGAATCAAGCTTCAGTCAGCCTGTGACCTGACTCCTGGAAACCTAGAATTTTGGACTCCAGCTATTTCCTACTGAGGAACTTTGGAACACTTTTGGACTCTGGAAACCTGCTGTCTGGTGAATCCATGTTTGCAGAGGAATTACGGTACAGAGAAGAGATCCTGAACCTGCTTTGGAGAGTTATTGTAGAGCTTGAAGTTACTCTGGCCTGCTGTGTCTCCTGTCTCTGTTCCTGCAAACTGTGTGACCTTTTCTGCATGCTTGTATGAAGTAATACAAGTCATTTCATATCAACCTGTGTCTCATGTGTTTTCCTCGCACCCAAGCACAAGACGCTATAGGAACTGTACACTATACATGACAAGATTCAGGAGCCAATGTTTAGTCTCTGCTGGGTCTGGGAAAGCCGTGTCTGCTGTGACTGTGGATCTCAGATGTCCGTTTAATACCTTCTGTGATGACAGTGGTTGTGACTTCTCACAACCATTCCAGGTGAGCGCATTTCCTTAAATGTTACTCTGGAGTGTTACCACAGGTAAACACTATTGTTTTTTTTTTTTTCCTTTTCTCTTCTCCTTCCAGCACTTCTGCCTTAAAAGATCTGGAAGATGGAGGCCCGCATAAAGGAACTTTGCGGAGTGACTGATACAATCCTTTCAGATGTACAGACTTTAAAAACCCGTTTTGCAAGCCTACAGGACCTCACTAATCATAATTTGCAAGTGTTTGGACAGACTACCCAGGAATTGCGAGCCAGGATTGAGACTCTAGAGGAACGAGCCCAGGCTCCTGCCATAACCCCGAGTTCTGGGATCCCCAAGTTACCTCCTTTTCGTTTTGGCGGTGAACGTGAGAAATTCAGGGGATTTATTAACCAATGCAATCTATTTTTCTCTGCACATGCTTCACAATTTCCCACTGAACGATCCAAAGTGCTTACTATAATCATGTTGCTTACCAATAAGGCTTTGATGTGGGCAAACCCTCTGATTGAGACTGAGGATGATTGTTTGAATCACCTTGATGCTTTTATTTCAGCCATGGGGCAGGTGTTTGATGACCCCAATCGAGGTGCAACAGCTGAAGCAGCCATGTTAACTTTGCGCCAAGGTAAGCGTTCAGTAGCCGAATATGCCTTGGATTTCAGGAGATGGGCTCTTGATACCACTTGGGACACTTCCGCCAAAAAATCTATTTTTCGGAAAGGGTTGTCTCCACTGATTAAGGATGAACTTGCTCGTGCCGACCCTCCCACTGCGTTAGGTGACTTTATTAACTATTGTATCCGTATTGATGCTCGTCTGACTGAACGCAGACAAGAGAGATGGTTCGAAAATAATCGCACTAACCTTTTCCTACCTCCCTCCTCAGCTAAGGAACCTTTGAGTAGGATCACAAGGGAACCAGAACCTGAACCCATGCAGGTGGACTCTTTACAAAGACGGGTTAGTGATGCACGCAAAGAACATCGTATAAAGGAAAATCTATGTTTTTACTGTGGTAAGTCAGGGCACTTCATTATAAACTGCCCCAGCCATTCTCGTAAGACTACTGCAGCAGTCATTCACTGTGAGTGTTGCGAGAGGAGCTCTGTCATGTCCGAGCCTCAGATTCCAGAGAGATCTGCTGCAAGAGATCTTGATTTTTCGGACTTAAACTCTGTTAGTTCTGGGGACAATGACGGTATAAACGCTGCAATTTTTCAAGTTTCCTCAGCGGTGTCCAGCTGAGTTGTAAAAGAAACAATTCTCATTGCTTCCTTTCCATCAAACTCTGGGTTGACTCAGTCTGGGTGTCTAGCTCTGCTATGATCGACTCAGGAGCAAGTGGAAATTTTATGGATATCTCCTTTGCTCTGAAACAGGGGATACGTTCAGTGAAGAAGGCTACTCCAGTACAGATGGAGACTGTGGATGGCTCCCTGCTGACCTCTGGACCAGTGGATCAGGAAACAGAGCCTTTGAGGGTCCTTATGGGTAAAGATCATCAGGAGAAAATGTCTTTTATGCTTATCTCTTCTCCCCACTTTCCCATTATTCTAGGGCTACCATGGCTGCAGGCGCAGAATCCTACGATTAACTGGGAGACCAAGGAATTACACTTTCCGGAGAAACAGATGAGTCAAGGAGTTTCAGCTTGCTCTGTTCCTAAAGGAACCATGTCAGTCCCTGAACTACCAGCTGTATACCAGGACTATGTGGATTTATGTGACAAGAAGAACGCTGATCAGCTTCCTCCTCACCGTCCATATGATTGTCCAATCGAATTATTGCCTGGAGCCGAGATACCTTTTGGTAAGATCTACCCCCTAGCGGGGCCCGAGCTAAAAGCTTTGAAGGACTACATAGATGAAAATCTAGCCAAAGGCTTCATACGCCCCTCTTCATCTCCCGCAGGTGCACCCATCTTCTTTGTGAAGAAGAAAGATGGATCTCTGAGACCCTGCATAGACTATAGGGAACTCAATAAGGTTACTATTAGAAACCGTTATCCATTGCCTTTAATCCCTGAGTTGTTGGAGAGAGTGCGGCACGCCAAAATTTTCTCTAAACTGGATCTCCGTGGGGCCTATAACTTGGTCCGTATTAGACCTGGGGATGAATGGAAGACTGCATTCAGGTCACGCTATGGACACTTTGAATATCTAGTTATGCCTTTTGGTCTGAATACCGCCCCAGCCACTTTCCAACACTTGGTGAATGACATCTTCAGGGATCTCCTAGATACATTTGTGGTGATTTATCTGGATGATATTCTAATTTTTTCTAACTCCACAGAGGAACATCATGGACATGTGAGAATGGTCTTAGAACGCCTAAGACAAAACCATCTCTACATCAAACTTGAAAAGTGTGAATTCCATAGGACCGAAATTCAATTTCTGGGGTATGTACTATCTACGCAAGGGATTAGTATGGATGGAAGCAAGACCCAATCCATCAAGGATTGGCCAATTCCTAGAAATGTGAAGGAGGTGCAGCGCTTCATCGGGTTTGCCAACTTCTATAGACGTTTCATTAGGAATTTCTCTGAGGTAGTGTCACCTATCACCCAACTTACCCGGAAACAGTCTAGGTTCTCCTGGACCCCGCAAGCGCAGGAAGCATTTTCCTGTTTAAAGGATAAATTTACCACCGCACCTATCTTAGTACATCCCAACCCCGAGCTTGCCTTCATAATAGAGGTGGATGCTTCAGACTGTGCCGTTGGAGCTATACTCTCTCAGAGAACAGGTGAGAAGAATGTCTTGCATCCCTGTGCCTTCTTTTCCCAGCAGTTGTCTTCGGCTGAGAGGAACTACGATGTGGGCAATAGAGAATTGTTGGCCATTATTGCCGCCTTCAAGGAATGGAGACACCTTCTTCAGGGAGCTGCACAGCAAATAGTCGTCCTGACAGACCATCGTAACCTTGAATTTATCAGGTCGGCTAAGTGCCTGACTCCTCGCCAGGCTCGCTGGAATCTTTTCCTAAACCAATTTAATTTTGTCATTTCTTATAGACCAGGATCGCGCAATGGAAAGGCTGATGCACTCTCTAGGATTCATTCAGCAGAGACACGTCCACTTACTCCTCCTAAGACTATTCTTCCTGACTCTAGATTCCTGGGAGTGATTCATAATCAAGACCTACTTAAGGACATCAAGGAAGCATACCATGCGGATTCTTTGTTGGCTCAACCCCCAAGGGACCTAAGTCTTGTTTTTAAGAATGGTGTGTGGATTCAGGGACAACGTCTGTATATACCTGAAACAGTCAGATTGAGAGTATTGCAACTCATCCACGATTCCAAGATAGCCGGGCATAGGGGAATTCTAAAGACACAAGAATTTCTTTCTCGTTTGTTTTGGTGGCCCACTTACAGGAAAGATGTTTTAAACTATGTCACTTCATGTGAAGTCTGTGCAAGATGCAAAACACCTCGCTCCTCACCAACTGGTCTGTTACAACCTCTTCCCACCCCGTCCCGCCCGTGGGGATCCATTTCTATGGACTTCATTGTGGAGTTACCAACCTCTCAAGGGAAGAACACCATTCTAGTGGTGGTTGATCGTCTAACAAAGGCAGCTCATTTTATCCCTTGTGTCGGTTTACCCACTGCAAAACAGACATCAGACTTAATGATTAAGAATGTGTTTCGCTTACATGGAGTACCGGATGAGGTCATTTCGGATCGAGGGGTGCAATTCACTTCAAGGTTTTGGCAAAATTTCTGTGCCACATTGGACATTAAAGTAAACCTTTCTTCTGCTTTTCATCCCCAGACTAATGGACAGACAGAACGAACCAATCAGACCCTGGAGCAGTATCTCCGCTGCTTTATCTGCCACCTACAAGATGATTGGGTGGATCTACTTCCACTGGCTGAGTTCTCTTATAACAACTCTCAGAGCGCCTCCACTAAGCAGTCTCCTTTTTACTTCAATCTAGGTTATCATCCTAACATTCTTCCTCGATTTCCCATAGATACGCCCTTGCCGGCAGTGGCTGAAAGAATCACTTCTTTACAAAAGAATATGGATCTTCTAAAGGAAAATCTAGAATTGGCTCAGGAAAGGTACAAGAAAGCAGCAGATAAATTTCGTAAACCTGCACCAGCTTTCAAGGTAGGAGATTTGGTCTGGCTGTCAACCAGAAATCTTAAAATAAAGATTCCATCGTCTAAATTGGGACATAAGTACATTGGACCTTATAAGATCAGTAAGATTATAAGTGCTGTTGCTTGTCGTCTTCAACTGCCCAGAACTATGAGAATCCACCCTGTCTTTCATGTATCCCTACTAAAGGCTGCAACACCCAATACGTTTCCTGGACGCTCTTCTCCTTGCCCTGACCCAGTGCTGGTCGATGGTCAGGAAGAATTTATGGTGGAAAGGATTCTAGATTCCAGGTTGTACAGAAATCAGTTGCAATATTTGATTAAATGGCAGGGCTACCCAGTGGAGGACAACTCATGGGAGCCAGTCAATAATGTAAATGCTCCTCGCCTGCTCCGCCAGTTTCATCAGAGGTACCCTGACAAGCCTGGTCTGAGGTCATCCGGAGGTTGTCCCTAAGGGGGAGTAATGTAAGGTTTTTTGTCTCTTTTGACATGTTCCTTGCAACTCAGTTTTCCGTCGGCCATTTTGCTTTCTGTCTTGCTGCAGCTATCTTGCCCTCAGTTAATATGGAGGTTCCAGCTTTCATGTTCCCGCCCTGATTCTCTCCTCTTGCTTCTTAAGCAGCCTCAGCTGAACAATCAGTGCTCCTGAATCAAGCTTCAGTCAGCCTGTGACCTGACTCCTGGAAACCTAGAATTTTGGACTCCAGCTATTTCCTACTGAGGAACTTTGGAACACTTTTGGACTCTGGAAACCTGCTGTCTGGTGAATCCATGTTTGCAGAGGAATTACGGTACAGAGAAGAGATCCTGAACCTGCTTTGGAGAGTTATTGTAGAGCTTGAAGTTACTCTGGCCTGCTGTGTCTCCTGTCTCTGTTCCTGCAAACTGTGTGACCTTTTCTGCATGCTTGTATGAAGTAATACAAGTCATTTCATATCAACCTGTGTCTCATGTGTTTTCCTCGCACCCAAGCACAAGACGCTATAGGAACTGTACACTATACATGACACATTATAAAGGAATCAACATATAAAGGAATTGTTGATTTTATGTCTGTATGGCTTAGAGGAAGGACCGCTTCAGGTCTGAAACGCGTCAGGCATTGGGGCTTCCCCCTCATGTATTGTTTTTAACCATGAAGATTTTCTGAATAAAGATGATGTTTTTATGGAAAAATCTCCAGTGCCGGAAAAATCCTTTGTCTTCAAGATGGTATATTGTTGCTTTATTATTTTACTTTTGTTACGGGAGATTGAGGGCTGCGGTGCAATTAGGTGAGGTCATAAGTATGGTTTAATTGAGAATATTACAGGAGTCTGTGTCATTTTTTTCAATAAAAGGACTTTATTCTGGCTGTGTGTTTATTTACAATACAACTATAGGATTAGTAGTGGTAGGTGTCTTATAGACGCTAAGCTGTTGTTTTGTTGTCACCTGATGATAGAAAGGTGACATCAACCCCACAAATATTACCCCACTTGCCACTGCTACAGGGCAAGTGGGAAGAACCGGGCAAAGCGCCAGAATTGGCGCATCTAATAGATGCGCCTTTTCTGGGCAGCTGTGGGCTACTAATTTTGGGCTGCAGGTGCCTATATCAAGCCTGAGAATACCAGCCCCCAGCTGTGAGCTTTAGCAAGGCTGGTTGTCAAAAATAGGGGGACCCCATGCCTTTTTGTTAAATTATTTATTTATTTAAATAATTTAAAAAAAAACAGCATGGGGACCCCTCTATTCCTGATAACCAACCTTGCTGAAGCTGATAGCTGAGGATTGCAGCCCTCAGCCGTGAGTTTTGCCTGGCTGGTTATAGAAAATACAGGGGAAACCATGACGGTTTTTTTCATTTATTTACTTATTTATAGGGCTGGCGGCGGCTCATGAATACTTCCATTAGCCGCTCCTGCTGTCACTGTTATTAGCAGCAGGGGTAGGCTGATGGGAGTAATAGTCCCATCAGCTGATGCCTGCTGTCTCTTTTATCACTTAAATGTTACTCTCATCATTCTCCTCTGCTTGCGCCGATCGCCAGCAGAGCAGGGGAGAATGATGAGAGCCGTGTTCAGCACCCAGCGCCGGGGAACAGCGCTTACTGCAACGCTTCTTCCCTGGCACCCGTCCGTGTGGTACTGATGTGGCACACGAAGCACACACGTATTACAAACACAGACACTGACATCTCCGGTACCGGAAATATCCGGACGTGTTAAAGAGGACTTATAGCGGGTTTTTATGTTTGGCTGCTGTCTCACGCTAAAATGCTTTTTATTGCAAAAATAGTTTTTGCATCACCACATTTTGAGCTATAATTTTTCCATATTTTGGCCCACAGAGTCTTGTGAGGTCTTGTTTTTTGCAGGGCGAGCTGATGTTTTTATTGGTACAATTTTTGGGCACATGACATTTTTTGATCACTTTCTATTCCGATTTTTGTGAGACAGAATGAGCAAAAAACAGCAATTCATGAATTCCTTTTTTGGGGTTTTTTATACCATTCCGTGTGTAGTTTTATTCTTTAGGTCAGTACAATTACAGCGATACTTCATTTATATTTTTTTAATTTTTTGTCGCTTTTATGTAATAAAAACTATAGAAAGAATAATTATTTTTGCATCACTTTATTCTGAGAGCTATAACTTTTTTATTTTTCCGCTAATGGAGCTGCATTATGGCTCGTTTTTTGGTGGATAAGATGACGTTTTCAGCGGTACCATGTTTAATTATATCGATCTTTTAGATCGCGTGTTATTCCACTTTTTGTTCGGCAGTATGATGATAAAGCATTGGTTTTTTTATGTTGTTCACTAAAGGGGTTAACTAGTGGGACAGTTTCATACTGTAGGTCGGGTCGTTGCGGACGTGGCAATACCAAATATGTGTACTTTCATTGTTTATATTTTTTTTTATTCAAATATTTATTTAGAGATAGAATATATATATAGATTTTTTTTATTTTTTATTTTTTATTTTTTTTAATATTTTTACAATTATTTAAAAAAAAATTTTTTACTTTTTCCTAAGTTTTTTACTTAGTCCCACTATGTAACAATCATTTTTTGCAGGCTGATCGCTTCTACAGCATGCATATGAAGCAGCATCTGCATGCCATAGAAGCTGTCAGTGCTGCTCTGACAGTGAGACTTGCTGATCATGCACTGCGCATGATCAGCAAGTTTCCTCGCTCTGGTGACCCGGATGCTGTCATGATGACATCCGCTCACCATGGCAACGATCGGGACCCTGCATCACACCGCAGGGTCTCCGATCCAAAGCACAGGGCTATCAGCCCTGTGCCGGCTTTCGGAATGCTACGATCTTGTTTGATCACAGTTTTTCGGGGTTAGAGTGCCGGAAGTGGTCTGTGACCGCTCCTGGCACCTAGTGCCGGGTGTCAGCTGTCAGAATCAGCTGACACCTGGCAGTGATCGGCTGTGCACCCCCCCTGAGCACGGCCGATCGCTCAGACATAATATTCCATCCATGGTCAAATAGGCCCAGATCACATGGAAGGAATATTACGTCTGATGTCAGAAAGGGGTTAATAAAAGATCTAAATAAGTGAACTAAAGGTAAGCAAACCAAATTTGAAGACTATGTAAAGCTAGGAGGGATAGCTAACACTAGAGGATACGGAAAGGATTCAAAAGGATCTAGATAAGATTGAGCAAAGGACAGCAACTAATAGAATGTCATTAGACAGGGAGAAATGCAACATTCTACATCTGGGCAAGAAAAACAAAAATTACATCTATAGAATGGGAGAAATAGAACTAAGCAACAGCACGTGTGAAAAAGACATGGGTATACTAATAGATCAGAGACTGCATGAGTCAACAGTGTGATGCAGCAGCAAAAAAGGCAAACGCTGTTCTATGATGTATTAAAACAAGCATAGAGTCTAGATCATGTGAAGTAATTATCCTCCTCTTCTCCTCCTTGGTCAGATCTCATCCGGAATAATGTGTCCAGTTCTGGGCATCACATTTTTAAAAGACATCGGAAAACTGGAGCAAGTTCAGAGAAGAGTTACCAGGATAGTGAGCAGATAGAAAACTATGTCATATGAGGAGCGATTAAAGGATCTGGGAATGTTTAGCTTGGAAAAAAGACTAAGAGGAGACTTAATAGCTGTCTACAAGTATCTGAATGGTTGTCACAGTTAATCACAAAATAGGTGACCAATTAATGAAAACAATGGTCACCCAATGTACTTCTGAATAAAATATTTTTTTTATTGATATAACAACATTAAAAGTCATAAATAAGAAAAAGGTGCTTTGTCATAAGAAAGAGGGATAAACATGCCATACGGTGTAGAGGGATCCTCCTTATTCTCATTTGCACATTGAAACACAAGAAGCAATGTAATGAAACTGAGAGGATGAAGATATAGATTAGAAATTAGAAATTTTTTTTTGACAAACAGGGTGATCAATGAGTGAACAGCTGCCACGAGAGGTGTCGAGTACTCCTTCAATGGTAATCTTCAAACAGAGGCAGGACAGACATCTGTCTGAGATGGCTAAGTGAATCCTGTATTGAGGAGGGGGTGGGACACAATAACCCTGGAGGTCCCTTCCAGTTCAAACATTTTATGATTCTATGATTGTATATACTATGCTCCCTCACATATTTTTTCACCAATAGATTTCTCACCCATACTGTCCCCACACGCTCCCCCCAACCGACCCTGCACACATTTCACCTCCCTACTGTCCCCTCACACATTGCCCCTTGCTCTACATACTGACTTCTCACACATTTCCTTCCTCCGCACTGTGTCATCACACATGCTCTCCATACTGTCTCCTCACAGGTTTCCCCCCTGCACCTCATACTGTTTCTTCACACCTTCCCACCCTGTTTCCCATACTGTGTCCTCACACATTTCTCCCATAGATTTCTGACCCATACGGTCTCCTCACGCTCTCCCCTAATGTCCCTGCACACATTTCTCACCCCTACTGTTCCCTTACACATTTCCCCACTCCCCATACTGTCTCCTCACACATTTCCTTCCTCTACACCAGGAATCTCAAGCATGCAGCCCGTAGGCCACATTCAGCCCCTGAGCCTCTATTGAGGGGCCCTCGAAATCAGTGAGCCACGGGCCCGTCAAAATCAGCTCTTATTTTCAACTGAATGTGCATCCTTTATTACAGGGTGAGGGACATTATTACATGATTGTGGACAGTATTACAGGACAGGGAACCTCAATACAGGCTGAGGGACATTATTACAAAATGGGACATTATTACAGGCTTGTGGGCATTATGACTGGACAGGGAACTTTATTACAGGATTGGAGACATTATTACAGGATGTGGAAAAACAAGAAGAGGTTGATCCAGTTTCCAGAGATTTTCAAATGCTAGTAAAAGGACAGCATAAGCAGCAACGCGTTTCAAATGCACATGGCGTTCTTTGTCAGAGCTGTGTTTTTTCTTATCTCATTATTACAGGATGGGGGCCAGAATTACTCCATGAAGCCGATTGTAAAACTATATTACTGTATGAGGCCAATTGCGGATCAAAAAAAGGAAAACATTTAAAAACAATAGTAAAATAAAGAATGAAAACATAATGAAATAATATTTGTCCATTAAAAATGCTGTTTTATGTAAGAATTGAAGTAAAAGAGAAGTCTCACTGAACTCCACCTCTCCCTTATACTGTTCTCTTACAAGATTCCAAATGACAATAAAACTGTGGTTTCTTCAACTCTGTTGAAGCGCCTTACCACATCGACGTTCACCAGCTATGAAGCGTAAGAGAGTGAAGTCAGCATCTGATCAAGCTGCTGACATCACCCTTACCTGGAAATGCCGGCTGTCAGGGCTTCAGTTGTATTTTCTCATGAAAAACGCAAGAAAAATTGAATTTAGGGAGCTTGTCTGTTTGACAGCTGGCTCATAGAATGACATAATCCCACTTCTGTAGGCAGCAAGATGCAGTCACCTGCTGGGAGACACCTCAAACAACCGATGCTGCCAGTGGCAAATGCACTTCCTGCCCCTCCTGGTGTTCGCCATTGGTCTGATCGATCGTGTACAACCTCTTTCCCATACCTATTGCTATCTCTAACATTGAGAGAAGGGGAAGCAAGTTTAAAAGAGCTGGCTCAGTCAGGAGAAGCATGCAGTTTGTTAGAAGTCAGTTATATAGAAAAGTTAAGCAGATTTTTCACAGATGAAAGTTTTTCAATAATTGTAACCACTGATTGAAGACCACTTGTACAAGATATAGTTGTTAATGTGGACAGAATTGTTAATGAGTTGAACACCAAACAGAGATACAGAGTTTTTTTTGTTTCTAGCTGGTTACAGCTATATGGGGTGCAGGAGTAGAAACACCAAGTGGGTCCAGGTGCCTCAGAGGGCCCAAAGACCCTTCTGTGACATAAGAAGGTCCTGATCCAGATTTTTCACAAGGGCCATGGAACTTCAAATTTCACCTCTGTGTTTAAAAGTGAGGACTTCCAGGCATACAAAAGCAGCATTGTTCATTACATAGTATGTTTTGCATGCTATGTTAAATTATTCCTCTAGCCACACAGACAAAACCTCAGGAGAACTAACCCTGGCAAATCTTTTCCCAGCATTGATAATGTCCTCGAGGTATATTTAGATTTGAGTATTGGAGCATACACTGAAAAAAAAATCACGTCATTGCTTAGGGCCTTATCAGGTCAGTGTGCAGCTGTGATATTGTAGACCTCTGTGCACATCTTATAATATGGAGATAATGACATCTGTACACTCATTCACAGAAACCTGTATGAAAGCATGTAAATATGTAGATACTGTCCCAGAATGCATAGGTCATGTAGTATTTTTAGGAATATGCCTGATTTACCCATTATTATAGCTTGGTATTAGAGTTCAGTTATATAACTAGGGCATGTTGAAGTGATAAAGATGAATAAATCAAGATTATGGTTTATTCAGCCGTGAAATCAGCGAGTTGCTTCTCTCTCTCACTTGTTTCCTATTTCGGAAACATGGAGTCAAGCAGAACAGTGTCTGTGCGCAGAATTTTACAATGTTAATTCTATACACTCTGCACAACCAATGTGAGCTTGCAAACATGAAACATTACATTAGCATTTTCATTGAAATCTGCACACAATTGAGATGAAATTATGGTTATTTTTTGCCATCAGGGGATTTAGTAAGACTTACTGGCAATGTGGATTTATCAGTCCTGTGCTCTGCTGAGATATAGTTTGTAATTGTATTTTTCTGTAGGATAAATGTTTATGCAAACATATCTAGGGAGGCTGAGTCTTAAGTTTAGCTTTTTTACCATTTTGGTGATATCATATGTTATACCTGTTGAGCTCTATTAGATACAATGGATATAAAAATCTACACACAACTGGTTAAAATGCCAGATTTTTGTAATATAAAAAAATTCCTACCAAGAAGAGTCATTTCAGAACTTTTTCTACTTGTCACCTGTAACATGTATAATTCAATAAAAAAAAAACAAATCTTTTCGGGTGGAAAAAGAAAAAAATCTAATTAATTAAGTCTTATTAGGTACGAGTCTATTAGCATGAAGCATCTAGAATTAGCAATATTTTTCCAATCTACCATGCACTAGCTCTCCAAATCTGTCAGATTGCAAGGACATCTCCTGTGCACAGCCCTCTTGCTCAGCTCTTGTTGGGCCGTACCAAAACTTTGATGTTCTTCTGGTCTGAGCCATTTTTTTTTTGTTTATATGGAGGTATGCTTAGAATCGTTGTGGTGCTGAATAGAGTTGAAGAGGAGAATGATTTTCGCAGGGAAAGAGACTTCCTGTTTCTACATAGGGAGGAGAAAAGAGAAGAATTAGCTGAGTAGAAAGGCAAAATGAGCAATTGGAAGTACATAGTGCCTAGATGAAATATATTAAGAGGATAAAAACCTTGATGGGAGTGCTTCTTTAACAAGTAGTCTAAGGTTTTTCCTGGTTCATTTGATATTTTAATATGTTCAGAAATAAAGGAAAAATAGAGAGCCCTCAAAAGGTACCTTCTCTTCAAATCCAACCAAGGACATCTGCATAGAGTTTGCATGTTCTCCCTGTGTTTGCATGAGTTTCTTCCAGCTACTCTGGTTTCCTCACAGACTCCAAAGATTGATTATAGGGAATTTTGATTGAAAGCACTACAGAAGACAATGACTGATGACAATATTTGTAAATATATTAGACTAGGTTCACATTAGCGTTCCTCAGAGCTGCGGAGGGCTGCGGACTTCCTCCATAAAGCTCCGCCCACTGCTGCACCTCCTCCGGTCAGCTCCACCTACGTCTGCATGCGGCCTGCGTACCTATCTTTATCCCCTTAATGACCGCCGATACGCCTTTTAACGGCGGTAGTTAAGGGTACTTAAACCACAGCGCCGTGAATTCACGGCGCTGTGGAAAAAGTATATAGTGCTCCCCAGAGTCTGATTTTCTCCGGGGTCTTGGCTGCCGGGGGTAGCCGAGACCCCAGAGAACATGATTTGGGTCAGTTTTTACCAACCCCGCTTTTGCGATCACCGTTATTAACCGTATAATGGCAACTGCAAAATAAAAGCTGCAATTCTGCTTTAACTTTCTCTCTCCTCTGATGTGATAGCACATCAGAGGAGAGAGAAATAGGGTCCCCGATCTCCCCCCAGTACTTCCCGGTGTCCCTGGACCCTCCTGCCTCCTCCGGTGGGCGCTGCCATCTTGGTCCGGGAAGAAAATAGTGGGCTCATGCGCAGTGCACCAGCCAAATCTGCCGGCCGGCAGATTCATTCATTCATTGTGATAAAAAAAGAAATAGTAAATAACCCCCTCCTTTATCACCCTCTTAGTGAAATATAATAAAATAAAGAAAATATATTTATTTTCATTTTCCATTAGGGTTAGGGTTAGAATTAGGGTTAGGGTTGGAATTAGGGTTGGGATTAGGGTTAGGATTAGGGTTAAGGTTGGGATTAGGGTTAGTGTTGGGATTAGGGTTAGGGTGTGTTGGGGTTAGGGTTGGAGCTAGAATTGAGGGGTTTCCACTATTTAGGCACATCAGGGGGTCTCCAAACACGACATGGTGTTCAAAAAGTCAAATGTGCTCCCTCCTTTCCGAGCCCTGCCTTGCGCCCAAACAGTGGTTTACCCCAACAAATGGAGCATCAGTGTACTCAGGACAAATTGCATACCAATTTTGGGGTTCTAATTTCTCCTGTTGGGAAAATAAAAACTAGCTGGCTAAAAAAAACATTTTTGAGGAAAAAAATGATTCTTTATTTTCATGGCTCTGCGTTTTTAAACTTCTGTGAAGCACTTGGGGGTTCAAAGTGCTCACCACACATCTAGATAAGCTCCTTGGGGGTCTAGTTTCCAAAATGGGTTCACTTGTGGGGGTTTCTACTGTTTAGGCACATCAAGGGCTCTGCAAACACAACATGATGCCCGCAGAACATTCCAGTCTGCATTACAAAATGGCACTCTTTCCTTTCCAAGCTCTCCCATGCGCCCAAACAATGGTTCCCCCCACATATGGGGTATCAGCAAACTCAGAAAAAATTGCACAACGTTTGTTGTCCAATTTCTCCTGTTACCCTTGGGAAAATAAAAAAATAGTGGGCTAAAAAAAAAATTTTTGAGGAAAAAAATATTTTTTTATTTTCACGGCTCTACGTTATAAACTTGTGTGAAGCACTTAGAGGTTCAAAGTGCTCACCACAGATCTAGATAACTTCCTTAACAGGTCTAGTTTCCAAAATGGGGTCACTTGTTGGTGGTTTCCACTGTTTAGGCACATCAGGGGTTCTCCAAACGCGACATGGCATCCAGCCAATTCTGCGTTGAAAAAGTCAAACGGCGCTCCTTCCCTTGCGAGCTCTGCCGTGCGACCAAAAAGTGGTTTACCTCCACATAAGGGGTATCGGCGTATTTAGGAGAAATTGCACAACAAATTTTGTGGTTCATTTTCGCTTTTAACACTTGTGAAAGTAAAAAAAAGTTAAATGTAAATTTTTTTCCTTCCAAATTGCTTCCGCTCCTGTGAAGCACATAAATGGTTAATAAACTTCTTGAATGTGGTTTTGAGCACCTTGAAGGGTGCAATTTTTAGAATGGTGTCACTTTTGGGTATTTTCTATCATATAGACTCCTCAAAGTGACTTCAAATGTGATGTGGTCCCTAAAAAAAAATGGTGTTGAGAAATCGCTGGTCAACTTTTAACCTTTATAATTTCCTAACAAAAAAAAATTGTTTCCAAAATTTTGCTGATGTAAAGTAGACATGTGGGAAATGTTATTTATTAAGAAATTTGTATGACATATCTCTCTGATTTAAGGGCATAAAAATTTAGTTTGAAAATTGCTAAATTTTCAAAATTTTCACCATATTTCTGTTTTTTCATAAATAAACGCAAGTCATATCAAAAATATTTACCACTAATGTGAAGTACAATATGTCACGAAAAAACATTCTCAGAATTAGCAGGATTTGTTAAACCGCTCCAGAGTTATAACCTACTAAAGTGACAGTGGTCAGAATTGTAAAAATTGGCCTGGTCATTAATCTGCAAATTGGCTGTCACTAAGGGGTAAACATTAAGTATGCAGGCCGTGCGGATGGTATTTTCCTTTAACCCCTGTTCGTATTATCTTGGTAGTCTGGTTGGTGTATTACAGTACACTACTTCTCCCCTCTTCCCTGGTTAGGGAAGGGTACAGACTGAGGGCGGATTCAGGAGCAAAGGCAAGGTACATGGCCCTGGCATCTTCACCATCATAAATATCCAGGGAACAGGGTGAGCTAAGGAGCCCCTAGCGTTAGGGACAGGGAAGAAGCCCCTAACAACAGAGTCGTGACACTTATGCATAAAAAATCTAAAAGATAAATAGCCGTGCTGTATGGATTTGAATTCTATCTCAATAGCTCAATAACAATTTATGCAATGCATAGGGTAAAATGTGCTGAAACGTTGCAACGTTCAGCAGCAAAATCTGCATTGATTGTGGCAGCTACAAAACTTTGGTGCGAATTTTCCACTGCAGACATAAACCTGTGTGCACAAAACTAAAATTATATGTACATAGTTGAAAATGGGTCCCTAGAATCATTGGCTCTAGTGTTCCCAATTTATATCTGTGAAGTACCTAAATTGCTTAGAGAGAGTTTTAGAAGTAAATAAAATCGGTAGTAACCCTTTTTTGCATTGAAAAAGTGGAATTTCACTGTAAATCCCCATATGGTAAGCAAATAAAGTCTTAAGCAAAGTACTACTGAAAGAGCTATGGCAAATACATACGGTAAACTTGTCATATCCCTACATTACTTTAACCATCTTAGAATTGAAAACACTTGACGAGAAAAAGTTTGCGATGTGATATCATGGCACAGGTGGAACTTTGTGTGATATAGACTTAAAACCACTGCTTTACAATGAACCGTATTGATTCGAATAAGTCATATTCACACTGTGGTGGTAGTAACAACTCGTGTGTTATTTTCTTCCTATGTTTTCCACTATTTCCTTGAAATCTTCCCTGTGTGACATTCTGACGGAAATCTGATAGATTGAGTATCTATAGACTCCTCCAGCTGCTCTCGTTTTCATTACGATGTCAAGCAAAGCTTACATATGGATGCAGTCTGCAGGAATATATTGAATCTCAAGTAATGTGGCTTTCCTGAAACTTTCATAAAAAAGTCATGCAGAAAAATATTTCAACCTAAATATCAAATTGGTCATGCATTACTAAATCAGATATTACAGAAACCACCTACATTTGAAAACATAGGTATGCAAGAGTAAAAGTGTTTGAAAAGTAAAAGTACGTTCCCATGATCCGAAAGTAGCAGTGCTCCGCAACAGAAATTGTCACGCTGCGGTCTAGAAAGACATTGTCATTGTCTGCAGGTGATACGCAGTCAACTATGCACACATAGTGGACATGGCATTTCTAGAAATCCTATCCTCTTTGCTGTAACAGCTGGCTGCTGCGAGTTTGATGCTGCATAAATGCGCATTGTCAAACCCGCAGTAATTAATCATGTCCACAATCAGGAACTGCTGCGGGCTTGACACTGCATATTTAACCCCTCTCTGACATCTGACGTACTATCCCGTCCATAAAACCCGTGACAATCTGACCATGGACAGGATAGTACGTCATAGCGATTAGCTGCGCTCCCAGGGGGAGCGCAGCTAATCGCCGCCGGGTGTCAGCTGATTATCACAGCTGACACCCGGACTCTGTGCCAGGAGCGGTCACAGACCGCTCCCGGCACATTAACCCCTTTCACACCGCGATCAAACATGATCGCGGTGTACTGGGGGCACAGGGGAGCATCGCGCAGGGAGGGGGCTCCAAGCGCGCCCCCCTGAGACCCTCAGAACAGTGCGATGTTATCGCGCTGTTCTGAGGGCTTCCTCCCTCCCAGGACCCGGATCCAAGATGGCGCCGGGGTCCTGGAGGGAGGCGGCTTCCTCAGTGCCTGCCGAGAGCAGGCACTGAGAAGCCTGCAGCGCTGCCTGTGAGATCGCTGGTCTCACAGAGTGCTGTGCACACTGTGAAAGCAGCGATCTCACATTTCACAGTGATGTCCCACTCTGGGACAATGTAAAAAAGTAAAAAAAATAAAAATAAACGTGTAAAAAAAAAATTCCAAAATAAATAAAAAAAAATAAAAAAATATTCCCCAATAAATTCATTTCTTCCTGTAAATAAAAAAAATAAAACAATAAAAGTACACAAATTTGGTATCGTCGAGTCCGTAACGACCCCCCCTATAACTGTCCCACAAGTTAACCCCTTTTGTGAACCCCTTAAAAAAAAAATAAATAAAAACAAAGCAAAAAATCAGTGCTTTATCATCATACCGCTGAACAAAAAGTGGAATAACACGCGATCAAAAAGACCGATATAAATAAACATGGTACCGCTGAAAACGTCATCTTGTCCCGCAAAAAACGAGCCATCATACAGTATCATCAGCGAAAAAATAAAAAAGTTATAGCTCGCAGAATAAAGCGATGCAAAAATAATTATTTTTTATATAAAATTGTTTTTATTCTATAAAAGCACCAAAACATAAAAAAATGATATAAATGAGGTATCACCATAATCGTACTGACCCGAAGAATAAAACTGCTTTATCAATTTTACCACACGCAGAATGGTATAAACGCCTCCCCCAAAAGAAATTCATGAATTGCTGATTTTTGTTCATTCTAACCTCCCAAAAATCGAAATAAAAAGCGATCAAAAATGTCACGTGCTCAAAAATGGTACCAATAAAAACGTCACCTCGTCCCGCAAAAAATAAGACCTCACATGACTCTGTGGGCCAAAATATGCAAAAATTATAGCTCTCAAAATGTGGCGATGCAAAAAACTATTTTTTGCAATAAAAAGCGTCTTTTAGCGTGACAGCTGCCAATCATAAAAACCCGCTATAAATAGTAAATCAAACCCCCCTTTATCACTCCCTTAGTAAGGGAAAAATAATAAAATTAAAAAAATGTATTTATTTCCATTTTCCCATTAGGGTTATGGTGAAGGTTAGGGTTGCGGCTAAAGTTAGGGTTAGGGTTGGCGCTAAAGTTAGTATTAGGGTTATGGTTGGGATTAGGGATAGGGTGTGTTAGGGTTAGGTTTGTGGTTAGGGTTGGGACTAGGGTTAGGGTGTGTTGGGGTTAGGGTTGGAGTTAGAATTGGGGGGTTTCCGCTGTTTAGGCACATCAGGGGCTGTCCAAACGTGACATGGCGTCTGATCTCAATTCCAGCCAATTCTGCGTTGAAAAAGTCAAACGGTGCTCCTTCCCTTCTGACCTCTGCCATGCGCCCAAACAGTAGTTTACTCCCACATGGGGTATCAGTGTACTCTGGACCCTAAGAGTTATTGTGCAATTTGTCCTATTTCTTCTGTTACCCTTGGGAAAATAAAAAACTGGGGGCAAAAGTATCATTTTTTTTAAAAAAAATGATTTTTTTTTGTTTTTACGGCTGTACGTTATAAACTTCTGTGAAGCATTTGGGGCTTCATAGCGCTCACCACACATCTAGATAAGTTCCTTATGGGGTCTATTTTCCAAAATGGGGTCACTTGTGGGGAGTTTCCACTGTTTAGGCGCATCAGGGGCTCTCCAAATGCGACATGACGCCCCCAGACCATTCCATCAAAGTCTACAATCCATAACGTCACTACTTCCCTTCCGAGCCCCAATGTGCACCCATACAGTAGTTTTCTCCCACATATTGGGTATCCGCGTACTCAGGATAAATTGGACAACAACTTTTGGGGTCCAATTTCTCCTGTTACCCTTGTGAAAATAAAATATTGGGGGCGAAAAAAATAATTTTTGTAAAAAAAAATATTTTTTATTTTTACGGCTATACATTATAAACTTCTGTGAAGCACTTCGGGGTTCAAAGTGCTCACCACACATCTAGATAAGTTCCTTGTGGGGTCTATTTTCCAAAATGGGGTCACTTGTGGGGGGTTTCCACTGTTTAGGTGCATCAGGGGCTCTCCAAATGCGACATGACGTCCCCAGAGCATTCCATCAAAGTCTGCAATCCAAAACGTCACTACTTCCCTTCCGATGTCACGCTGTATAGCAGATATATATATGTGATGACAATAATCTATATCAAAAGGGCAACATACTATATAACATGCGCATAGCTATATGATAACATAGATTTACCTGACAGAAAGTCCAGTGGGTCAATACGGAATTCGTTATACGCTGTCTCCGGCTAGAGGGTGACCGGGGTCTATGCTGACCCTAAACTGGGTCCTAACTAATCCCTCTACCTGGAGGTACTGTTAAAGGTACAGAGGTCCAGGCCACCAGCGTAAACCCTGTCTCCTATCAATCCCTGCCAACTGTAATCTAGTCCTAAGAAGGACCCTGATTACCACCAAAGGGAATGACCAGGTAACGGTTAATGAACAGAAAGACATACAAGAAAGATAAGAAATAAAGTAAATAAAGTCTTACATACAACACTCACACACAGTAGGAACACCTTAGGTCTCAGAGATAAACTATAAGCTGTAAGAGTAAAAACAACTAAGGAGCTCTTAGCTTAAGTATTCCCAGAACCGATCCAGTCTGCTAAACTATATGAATGCTTTCACCGGCATCCAACACCCAGACTGGCAGGAATATAAAGGAAACTAATTAGAACATAATCCAAAGCAGCCGGGCGAGGCTGGACCTAGTCTTAGCAAAGAGCTAGGTAAAATTAACTCTCTCATTACCAAACACAAAGAAACAGCAGCTCAGCTGTGAGAAGTCAGAATGTGCAATCGCGACGATCTTCGTGGCGATGCACCCATGACAGTACTCCCCCTTCTACGAGGGGCCTCCGGACCCTCATGACCAGGTCTGTCCGGGTAAATTGTGTGAAAGGTCCGAACCAATCGATCTGCGTTATCATCAGACGCAGGGACCCACGTCCTCTCCTCAGGACCATACCCCCTCCAATGAACTTCCACGTTATCATTGACTACCACTGAAGGAGGAGGTAGAGGTGACGGTATGACTGGTGCCACATACTTTTTAAGTAATGACTTGTGAAACACATTATGAATTTTAAACGTAGGAGGGAGGTCCAGACGAAATGCCACAGGATTAATTATGGAACTGATCCTGTATGGCCCGATGAATCTGGGACCCAACCTCCAGGAGGGAACTTTAAGTTTTATATTCCTGGTAGACAACCACACCAGATCGTTCACCCTCAGATCTAGACCAGAAACTCTCCTCCTATCAGCCATCCGTTTGTAAGGGTTCTCCGTAACCTTCAGTCTTAAGCGATCTGGAACTATCAGTCTCCCTGGAAGTCCCCCAGGGGCGTCCCCCTGAGCCCCCAATACCTCCCCCTCAAGCTCAGAGCATACAGCTGACACTACAACTCCCTCCTGAGGAATAGGAACCGGATCATCCGTCTTCCCGACCCTTGGGAAAGTACGAGATAAGGCATCAGGAAGCAACTTTATTGAGAAGTCATATGTGCGATGAGGAGGTAACTCTTTACACCCCTCCTCTGAGAACTTCTCCCAAAAGTCCTCCAGAAAAGGAGGCAAAGTCCTAGGCACAACCGCACCGATGACCGTGCTCATGCAGTTATTCTTGCAAAATTCACCCCACTGGCTTATCTTTCTGGATTGCCAATCAATCACTGGGTTATGTTTAGCCAACCAAGGAAGTCCCAACACAATAGCAGCAGGCAGACCCTCCAACACATAACAAGACAATTGCTCTTTATGTATTGCCCCTACTCGAAGATCTATGTTATGAACAGCTTGTACCAAGCTACCTTGACCAAGAGGTCTAGAATCAATAGAGAGTATAGGGACAGGTTTGCCCAATACACTCAGTTGCATACCATGCACCTGGGCAAACCGAGTGTCCACCAGATTAGCCCCGGACCCACTATCAAGAAAAACAGAAATCCTCTCAGTTCTAGTACCAATCACCACCTCCGCAGGCACGAGAAACTGAGAGGGATTTGGGGACGAAATACACACTCCCAGGTTAACTCCTTGGTTCAAAGAGGTCCGGGATGGATACCCCCCAACAAAATGTCCCTCTCTCCCGCAAAAGAAACACCTTCTAGTCTTGCGGCGCACCGCTGATTCCCTCCTACAAAATGATGTCCCTCCCAACTGCATGGGTTCCTCAGAACAGACCAGGGAACCTCAGTATAAGGGACTTTAGTAGTAGGTGGAGTCATCACGGGGGGCGGAGTTACCTCGCGTCTTCCCCGAAGACGTCTATCAATGCGAATAGCGAGGGACATAGCAGCCTCCAGTGATGGAGGAGAATCATACTGAGCCAACACATCTTTTAATTTGTCAGACAACCCTTGACAAAACTGGCTCCTAAGAGCTGGGTCATTCCACTGAGTATCTGTTGCCCATCTACGGAACTCAGAAGAATATTCCTCCGCTGGACGATTTCCTTGCCGTATTTTACGTAACCTTGTTTCAGCAAGGGAGACTCGATCCGGATCATCATATACCAGACCCAGGGCAGTAAAAAATCGATCCACTGACTGGAGATCTGGGGAGCCTGGAGGAATAGAGAACGCCCAAGATTGAGGATCCCCTTGTAAGAGCGAGATAACAATTCCCACCCTCTGCTCTTCACTCCCAGATGACCGAGGCCGCAGCCGAAAGTACAATTTACATGCCTCCCGGAAAGTAAAAAATTTGTCCCGCCCACCAGTGAACCTGTCCGGGAGAGCAACCTTAGGTTCAGATCTGGTTTGCTCCGGGGGGACAAAACCTTGGACTTAATGTCTGCCAACTCCATGGACAATCCCTGCAACTGCCGGGCCAGCTGGGCTACTGGATCCATGATAGCTGGGGAGAATCTTTAGTATTGGCCGGTGAAAATGTCACGCTGTATAGCAGATATATATATGTGATGACAATAATCTATATCAAAAGGGCAACATACTATATAACATGCGCATAGCTATATGATAACATAGATTTACCTGACAGAAAGTCCAGTGGGTCAATACGGAATTCGTTATACGCTGTCTCCGGCTAGAGGGTGACCGGGGTCTATGCTGACCCTAAACTGGGGTCCTAACTAATCCCTCTACCTGGAGGTACTGTTAAAGGTACAGAGGTCCAGGCCACCAGCGTAAACCCTGTCTCCTATCAATCCCTGCCAACTGTAATCTAGTCCTAAGAAGGACCCTGATTACCACCAAAGGGAATGACCAGGTAACGGTTAATGAACAGAAAGACATACAAGAAAGATAAGAAATAAAGTAAATAAAGTCTTACATACAACACTCACACACAGTAGGAACACCTTAGGTCTCAGAGATAAACTATAAGCTGTAAGAGTAAAAACAACTAAGGAGCTCTTAGCTTAAGTATTCCCAGAACCGATCCAGTCTGCTAAACTATATGAATGCTTTCACCGGCATCCAACACCCAGACTGGCAGGAATATAAAGGAAACTAATTAGAACATAATCCAAAGCAGCCGGGCGAGGCTGGACCTAGTCTTAGCAAAGAGCTAGGTAAAATTAACTCTCTCATTACCAAACACAAAGAAACAGCAGCTCAGCTGTGAGAAGTCAGAATGTGCAATCGCGACGATCTTCGTGGCGATGCACCCATGACATCCGAGCCCCAACGTGCACCCATACAGTAGTTTTCTCCCACATATTGGGTATCAGCGTACTCAGGACAAATTGGACAACAACTTTTGGGGTCCAATTTCTCCTGTTACCCTTGTGAAAATAAAATATTGGGGGCGAAAAAAATAATTTTTGTAAAAAAAAATATTTTTTATTTTTACGGCTATACATTATAAACTTCTGTGAAGCACTTCGGGGTTCAAAGTGCTCACCACACATCTAGATAAGTTCCTTGTGGGGTCTATTTTCCAAAATGGGGTCACTTGTGGGGGGTTTCCACTGTTTAGGTGCATCAGGGCTCTCCAAATGCGACATGACGCCCCCAGAGCATTCCATCAAAGTCTGCAATCCAAAACGTCACTACTTCCCTTCCGAGCCCCAACGTGCACCCATACAGTAGTTTTCTCCCACATATTGGGTATCAGCGTACTCAGGACAAATTGGACAACAACTTTTGGGGTCCAATTTCTCCTGTTACCCTTGTGAAAATAAAATATTGGGGACGAAAAAATCATTTTTGTAAAAAAAATAAAAAATTTTATTTTACGGCTGTACGTTATAAACTTCTGTGAAGCACTTGGGGGTTCAAGGTGCTCATCACACAGCTACATAAGTTCCTTGAGGGGTCTAGTTTCCAAAATGGTGTCATTTGTGGGGGTTTCCACTGTTTAGGCAGATCAGGAGCTCTCCAAACACGACATGGCATCCAGCCAATTCTGCGTTGAAAAAGTCAAACGGCACTCCTTCCCTTCCAAACTCTGCCATGCACCCAAACAGTGGTTTACCCCCACATATGGGGTATCAGCGTACTCAGGACAAATTGCACAATAACTTTTGGAGTCTTGTTACCCTTGGGAAAATAAAAATTGGGGTGAAAAGATCATTTTTGTGGAAAAAATATGATTTTTTAATTTTACGGCTCTACGTTATAAACTTGTGTGAGGCACTTGGGGGTTCAAATTGCTCACCAAAGATCTAGATAAGTTCCTTAAGGGGTCTAGTTTCCCAAATGGGGTCACTTGTGGGGGGTTTCCACTGTTTAGGCACATCAGGGACTCTCCAAATGCAACATGGCGTCCAATCTCAATTCCAGCCAATTTTGGTTGGAAAAAGTCAAATGGTGCTCCTTCCATTCCGAGCTCTGCCGTGCGCCCAAACAGTGGTTCCCCCCCACATATCGGTATCAGCGTACTCAGGACAAATTGGACAACAACTTTTGTGGTCCAATTTCTCCTGTTACCCTTGGGAAAATAAAAAAATTAGTGACTAAAAATAATTTTTGTGGGAAAAAATAGGATTTTTTATTTTCATGTCCGGGCATTATAAACTTGTGTGAAGCACTTGGGGGTTCAAAGTGCTCACCAAAGCTCTAGATAAGTTCCTTAGGGGGTCTAGTTTCCAAAATGTGGTCACTTGTGGGGGGTTTCTACTGTTTAGGCTCATCTGGGGCACTGCAAACGGAACATGACCCCCATCAAAGTCTGCATTCCAAAACGTTACTACTTCCTTTCCAAGCCCTGCCGTGCGCCCAAACAGTTTCCCCCCCCACATATTGGGTATCAGCGTACTCAGGACAAATTGGCCAACAACTTTTGGGGTCCAATTTCCTTGGGAAAAATCAAAAATTTGGGACTAAAAAATCATTTTTGTGGAAAATTGTTTCTTTTTTTTTTCACACCCAGGCATTATAAACTTTTGTGAAACACTTGGGGGTTCAAAGTGCTCACAACAGATCTAGATAAGTTCCTTAGGGGGTCTAGTTTCCAATATGGTGTCACTTGTGGGGGGTTTCCACTGTTTAGGCGCATCAGGGGCTCTCCAAACGCGACATGGCATCCAATCTCAATTCCAGCCAATTTTAGTTTGAAAAAGTCAAACGGCGCTACTTCCCTTACGAGCTCTGCTGTGCGCACAGACAGTGGTTTTCCCCAACTTATGGGGTATTGGCGTACTCAGGAGAAATTGCACAACAACTTTATCTGTCCATTTTCTCCTTTTACCCTTGTGAAAATAAAAAAAAAGTTTGTAAAAGATCATTTTTGTGGCTAAAAAGTTAAATATTCATTTTTTCCTTCCACGTTGCTTCAGCTCCTGTGAAGCACCTGAAGGGTTAATGAACTTCTTGAATGTGGTTTTGAGTACCTTGAGGGGTGCAGTTTTTAGAATAGTGTCACTTTTGGGTATTTTCTGCTACATAGACCCCTCAAAGTGACTTCAAATATGAGGTGGTCCCTAAAAAAAATGGCCTTGTAAATTTTGTTGTAAAAATGAGAAATCGCTGGTCAACTTTTAACCCTTATAATTTCCTAAGAAAAAAAAAATTTGATTCCAAAATTGTGCTGATGTAAAGTAGACATGTGGGAAATGTTATTTCTTAACTATTTTATGTGACATATGTCTCTGTTTTAAGGGAATAAAAATTCAAAGTTTGAAAATTGCAAAATTTTCAAAATTTTCGCCATATTTGCATTTTTTTCAAAAATAAACGCAAGTTATATCGAAGAAATTTTACCAATAACGTGAAGTACAATATGTCACGAGAAAACAATCTCAGAATCGCGCAGATCCGTTGAAGCGTTCCAGAGTTATAACCTCATAAAGAGACAGTGGTCAGAATTGTAAAAATTGGCCCGGTCATTAACGTGCAAACCACCCTTGGGGGTGAAGGGGTTAAAAATAAATAAATATGCGTGCATAGCTACCTGCGTATCACCCGCTGACAATGACATGCGGCGCATCTTTCTTTTATGAATTTACTTATATCATCAAATAAGACAATTTAATACATACATACACATGCGATCATGCAGCAGCGCAGGCCTGCTGCAGGTGAGATTTTTTTTACAATGTATAAAATATTCATTATGTAAAATAAGGGTGAGGTCACTGAGGGATCAGTGACCTGCCAGAAACCATACATATGAATACCTAATTAGAGCACCACATGAAGACCCCCCAAAGGCCACCCCGGAGCACGGGCATATCATTAACTAAAAACTGAAAATAAAGATTAAACAACAACCGCAAGATGGATTTCATCAACCAAGGTATCATTTTAATTAGTATAACGGAGCAGACCTGACAATGTCTGTAAGTTACTGGGCACAATCCTGCTGACAGGTTCCCTTTAAGGACTTGTAGATAAAGAGCTGGCAGAATCCTGTGTATTCTTTTCATGTTAAATGAAGGTATCATGAGTAGGGTTGAGCATTCCGATACCGAAACCGTTCGATACCTGAAATCCAATGTAAGTCTATGGGAACAAAATATCGGAATATTTTAATTCCGATATTTTGTTCCCATAGACTTACATTGGATTTCAGGTATCGGAACCGGGTTTCGGTATCGGAATGCTCAACCTAATCATGAGTTGAATTTGTATACTAGGTAGAATATATGAGATTGTATCTCTCACAGCTGGTATGGCAAATGTAAAATCCCAGTCTGGCTTATGCTGAGCTACATTTTACAAAGTTTATTTTGTAATATTGAAAAAATATCAAAATGAAACTTTGAGTGAGTAAGAAGAGAATAAACCTAAACACACAACTACTCTAATGTGTTTCTGCCCTGAGGGAGAAGTGTATATGAGAGCAAGGCCTAAAGGATAACTACTTGTAACTGACTGATCATTTAGACATCCTGTTTCACATAATTCAGTCAGCAGAAAACACATTACATAATCATTTAAATCAAATAAACTGGCAGGGAATTGATACTATTTTCTACATAATATTCATACTAGGGTTTGAATTACTGTCAGGCGTCTGGTGTCAGCGGATGTTATAATCTTGGCTTTGAAATGAGAGACTAGAATTTTCCTTTTTCATCAATTTTCTTTTTATATTAACTTTTTTATTGTGAATTTCAAAATAAAATGCTAAAACTTTATTATGGACAAAAATATATTATTTTTGCTGTGAGTGCATTTTTTTAAGGCAGCCAGAAACCAATTGCAAGAGGAGAGGAATGGGAGAGACGGAAAACTTTAGGACCTAAGGTTTAGATTATCTGATTAAGAAAAATAATTGCTAACTATTTTAATAAGGAATTTGGAACTAATACTAGGCGTGCACCATTCATCGTCCTCCGAATCGAATAGAGAGCAGTGCGAAAGACTATCTCTTTATTATATTGCATTGCATTACATGGACAGCCCCCTTGATTTTAGCAAAGAAATTGGCACTCAAAAGATGTGTCAGGTTGTTTTATTTTACAGATGCAATCCACAGTAAATGCAATATGTTTCACTCAGATCACTGACCTTCCTCAGGTGCACAGTTTGCCTTAAAAAATAGGTATACGTTCCAAGCAAGGAAAACACCCTATGTGTAGCGTTTCAACACTTTAAGCGGTAGCATAACATTGGCTATGTCCTGGCACAACACTTAGGCCGGCGTCAGACCCAACATATAAAAATATGGACCGTATTGTACGGACGTAATACGCAGAAAAGTTCCCTGAGCAGTGATCCGTATGTCATCCGTTGTCAAGGTGTGGCTGTGTATTTTGCTCATATAAGCATCCGTATGTAATCCGTATGGTATCCGTATAGCGTTTTTTTCTCGCAATATTGCAAAATGGACATATAACGGTTTTTAGGCCTGAAAATCATTTAAACCATCATCAGCAACCCTATTTATTGCCTATGCATCAGGTGCCAGCCCCCAATCTGGCCATTTGGTGCTGTGCTTGTGTTGGAGTAGTGCTGCTTGTTTCACACAATGTGTGATACACTTCAGTTCACCCCAACTGACCGAGTTTTGTACAACTGGCTTTTGTCCCGCCGCTTTGGGCAGCCATACCCAGTCGTAGTTGATCCACAGAGGCGGAGAAGAATGTGGGTGCATCCGCATTTGAGGCAACGCCTCACTAAAGGCCATTTTCACGGCCTTCATGCATCTCTTCGGACACATCCCGACAAGTTTTTCCTATATTGTCGGATGAGCATTGCCAAATTTGACATTTTGTTGGAGATTGTGCGCCCAGGGATTACCTACCAGGACACCAGGATGCGCAAAGCTATCTCTGCAGAGGAGCGACTTCTCCTTACGTTACGGTATGTATTCCTCAGCTACATACTGTATGTTGATGATGTGTTTTCCCACAACTTTTCATTTCCACTTAGGCCTTTTGCTTAATTATCTTAATAATATATTCCAAATATCAGCTGTAAGTAACAATACTATGATGTGTGTGTAAAAATCACATAGACCTTTGACTTGTGTATAATTCTTGTTAGGCTTGTTTGTAATTTACATACTTTTATGGTTATCTATAGTACCTTTGTGAATCCTTGTGCCTGGTGTAATGTTTGAACTCTCTACATTTGTTTAATTGTAGGTTCCTGACAACTGGCATTTCATATGCCGCACTCCATCTGGAGTTTTTGATTTGGAGATCAACCATATCTGGCATAGTTCGTGATACATGTTCCCAACTCTAGATCAGACTTCATCAAGTGGTCATGCCTGAGCCCAAGATGTAAGACTGGATGAGGATTGCCAGGGGATTTGAGGAGCAATGCCACTTTCCAAATTGTATAGGAGCCCTGGATGGGAAGCACATCCGTGTGCGTAAGCCGCCGAACTCAGGGTCCCAATTCTATAATTATAAACAATATTTTTCTGTAGTGCTGTTGGCTCTGGTTGACAGTAACTACAGGTTTATAATTGTAGACATTGGGGCCTATGGAAGAACTGGAGACTCTAGAGTCTTCAATTCTTCCATTATGGGTCGGCAGCTGTGCAATAACCAGTTGCACCTACCACCACCACGTCAACTTCCTGGCTCCAATATTGAACCTGTGCCGTATGTTGTAGTTGGGGATGAGGCCTTTCAATCATCAAGGAATGTAATGAGGCCATATCCGTGACGAAACCTTGACCACCGGCGTAGGATCTTTAACTTGTGCCTATCACGGACCCGGCGCCTAGTGGAGTGTGCCTTTGGCATTTTTTGTGCAAAATGGCGGGTCCTCCAGTCTGCTATTCAGCTGAGTGAAGCCAACGTCAATGAGGTCATCAAAGCATGTGTTGTCCTACATAATTTCACAAGAATGCATGATTGTGCCCCATCTGATGTTGGTGAATGTGTGGTGACCAATGGGGATATGTCTAGGCCACATGTCCTCCCTTTATGTCGGCCACTCTCAGGACTCAAAACCCGTGATATATTTACCCAGTATTTTGTGTCACCTCAAGGTACTACAACCTGGCAAGATGAGTGTGAAGGACGGCCCCCGTCCTTCCACATCACCAATGTGAGGTAACTCCACAGGCACAGCTCTCCGGCGCCCCCTTTGTCTCTCAGGTCAGTAAGGGAACTTCACCTAGAGCAAATGACTGCCGGGGAGGGTGTCCTGTTACCCACTGGGTATTCAAAGATTCGTGATCAGAGTAAAAGCATCAGCCCAAGATTAATTTTATGGTTTAATTGCCTTAAGGGCACACTAGATAATTACAATAATATACAGTAAGCTATACAACGGAATTACAATGGATTTGCAGTCAGAGTAAAATACAACAATAATGTACAAGGCTTAGAAGTATTAGCTAGAGGTCAATATTACCAGGTTGTAGGGACATGTGGAGGCAGGGAGCTCTGCGATCCACAGGTGAAAGTCTTAGTTGCTGGACAGTCCCCCAAAACGTGTGCTGCTGCTCCCTTGGCAGTTCTGTCCCTAGTTGCTTCTTGGCTTCTGTGAGAATGGATCTGGTCTGCCCTTAGCTCACAGTTCTTAAACCTGCTAGGTCCCTCCCCTTGGTGTCCGAGGGTGGGCTGACAATCTCCACCCTTAGCCCCCTGCAGAATTTATTCCCAATACCTAATAAAGGGGTTAACTTTCTCCAGGACGATCGGATCAGGACACGAGAGGTACCAGCGGATGCAGTATGTTTTGCCTGTCACATGGATATCAAACCTGGCCCGATTGGGTCATTGTGGATGGCCAATCTCTATATCTCAGCCCCCCAAGCCATCACCGACTCGGGAGTTGCACCATCAAATGCCCGAGGTCCGCAGGGTCACACAGATATTTTTATGAGAATGTACCTACAAAGATGTGCTCATAATTCATAATCCTAGAACGGAGCCTTCATGTCTGGTATATAAATAGATGTGTTTTCATGGTCTGGCTGAAAGGTATAGTCTAATTGAAGCCCCCTGGCATCTCATTACCATGCTAACAAACCTTACTATTCACCATGCTGGCTTGGCTCTGTTTTGGGTCTTAACTCGTTACCATACTAAAGACCTTGCCATTCAAACATGGGCCTGAATCACTTAGCATGCTAAAGCCCTTTTGATTCACAGTGGACATCAAACCCTGTCGTATTGAATATGCTAACAGGCCCTGTGCAGTTAGCAGCCTGTGGCTCTGTGAACAGACAAAATGGAGGCTGGTATGGGCCCTATCCAAGATGGTGGCATCCCTACCTCACAATGAGGCATTATCAATGCTGTAATGTTGTTATGTGTGTATAGATAAATATGTTTTTTCACTGACATTGTCTTTGTGTCTGGTGTAAATGTTCATTACAGATGTGTAGGTGGGGTTCTATAAAGAAGTAATGAAAGAAGAGTCCAAACTTGCCATTACAATTGGTTTTTTATATTGGAAAAATCTCACTTGAGGCAGTGAGTACCATAGTTTTGTCATATGGTATTTGTCTTAAAAGCAGAATAGTGTAAGTATGCATTGTTACACAACAAGTACCAAAGCAAGTCATACAAAAAATAACAAACATTGGTATAAATAATAATACATAATCAAAATAACCAACTTTCACTATGGCTAGGGAAGACCATATGTGACCCATATGTAGAATTTTTCACATTAGACTAGTGCAAATATGCATTACACGAAA
This sequence comes from Oophaga sylvatica, assembly GCA_033576555.1. NCBI lineage: Eukaryota > Metazoa > Chordata > Amphibia > Anura > Dendrobatidae > Oophaga > Oophaga sylvatica. The sequence goes on from JARQOD010000006.1 coordinate 94,649,171, forward strand.
TGGTGTAAAATTAAAGATAAAAAATAACAAACATTGGTATAAATAATAATAGATAATGAAAATAACAAGCTGTCAATTTGCCTACTGAAGACCTTATGTGTACCATATGGTTTTTGGAGGCGTTAAGATTAGTGCAAATCTGCTTTACACAACATGTTGTAAAAATAAATGTAAAAACTAAACTGAGATTGAAATAATAAAATATAATCAAAATAACAAATCAGAGTTGGTGGTATGTTGGTGGTGGGGTTGGCGGGTGACCAGCATCTCTTTGTTGTTGGCTTGGGTGACCACCTTGACCATCACCCTGTTGGGGTGGAAGTTCTTGCCCCTGAGGTAACATCTGCCCATGGTCAGGTTGTTGTGTGGGCACATTGCCATAAAGATAATGGAGATTATACTCCTGGGGAAGCTGGTACCCACGAGAATCATACCCCTGTCACGGGTGTGTCGCTGCGAAGATCGTCGCGATTGCACACCCTGACTTCTCACAGCTGAGTTTCTGCTGCTGGGTGTTTTTCGGCAGTGAGAGAGTTAATTCTCCCTCTCTCTGTGCTGGACAAGACCAGCCTCGCTCAGCTGCAATTAATGTTGCGATAATTGGTTTCCTTCAAATACCTGCCTGTCTGCTAGGGAAGTGTCGGTGAAAGCTTTCATGCAGACCAGCAGAGCGGATCATATTGAGAAGTCTAAAGCTAAGAGTACCTGTTGTGGTTTTCTCCTCTCCTCGCTTTATTATTTATCTCCTTACCCGTTGGTGTTCCCTCTGTAGTGGTAGTTTTGTATGCAAGGTGTCTTTTGTTTTACCCCTTGTACTGTCTCGTTCATCTTATACTGTGTGTAGGCAGTTACCTTCCCGTTTCCCTGTGGTGGTAATCAGGGTCCTTCTCAGGACTAGATTACAGTGGTCAGGGATTCACAGGAGATAGGGTTACGCTGGCGGCCTGGACCTCTGTACCATCAACAGTACCTCCAGGTAGAGGGATTAGTCAGGACCCCAGCTTAGGGTCAGCATAGACCCCAGTCCTCCTGTTTGCAGAGACAGCGTGACATTTTCACCGACCCTAAAGATTTTCTCCAGTCGCCATGGATCCAGTAGTCAGTCTAGCTCGGCAGTTGCAGAGTTTGTCCATGGAGCTGGCGGACGTTAAGTCCAAGGTTTTGTACCCCCCGGAGCAGGCCGGACCTGAACCTAAAGTAGTTCTCCCTGACAGATTCACTGGGGGGCGGGACAAGTTTTTTGCTTTCCGGGAGGCATGTAAATTGTACTTTCGGCTGCGACCTCGGTCATCTGGGAGTGAGGAGCAAAGGGTGGGGATTGTCATCTCGCTCCTGCAAGGAGACCCCTAATCCTGGGCGTTCACTCTCCCCCCGGGCTCCCCAGCTCTCCAGTCAGTGGATAGGTTTTTTGCAGCTCTGGGTCTTGTATATGATGACCCGGATCGGGTCTCCCTTGCTGAATCTAAGTTACGTAGGATACAGCAGGGAGATCGTCCGGCGGAGGAATTCTGTTCGGAGTTCCGTAGGTAGGCCACGGACACCCAGTGGAATGACCCGGCTCTTAGGAGCCAGTTTTGTCAAGGTTTATCTGACAAATTAAAGGATGTGCTGGCACAGTATGACCCTCCCACGTCACTGGAAGCCGCTATGGCCCTTGCTATTCGTATTGACAGACGTCTTCGGGAGAGGTGCGGGGTAGCTTCACCCCCTGTGATGACTCCACCTTCCTCAAGGGTCCCTTATACGGAGGTTCCCCTGGTCACTCCAGAGGAGCCTATGCAATTAGGAGGGACATCATTCCGGGGGAGGGGATCGGTGGGGCGCCACAAAACAAGAAGTTGTTTCTTCTGTGGGAAAAAGGGACATTTTATTGGGGGGTGTCCATCCCGTCCTTTGCAGAGTGAGAAGTCGCCGGAAAACTATTGATCCCAGATTGTGTGGTGGACGGCAACTGGGAGTAAGTATTTCGTCCCTAAATTCGTCTCAGTTTCTCGTACCGGCGGAGGTGGTGGTGGGTGCGAGAACTGAGAGGATATCTGTTCTTCTGGATAGTGGGGCCGGGGCTAATCTGGTGGATGCTCGTTTTGCCCGGGTTCAAGGTATGCGACTGAGTGTGTTGGCTAAACCCGTCCCCATATTCTCGATCGATGCCAGACCTCTCGGTCAGGGAAGTTTTACATAAAGAACTGTTGTCTTGTTATGTGTTGGAGGGTCTTCCTACTCCTATAGTGCTGGGTCTTCCTACTCCTATAGTGCTGGGCCTTCCTTGGTTAACTAAGCATAACCCGGTTATTAATTGGCAATCCAGAGAGATAAGCCAATGGAGTGAATTCTGTAATAAAAACTGCATGAATACGGTCATTGGTGCGGTCGCTCCTAGGGCCTTACCTCCATTTCTGGTGGACTTTGAGGATGTATTCTCGGAGAAAGGGTGTCAAGAACTACCTCCTCATCGCGAATATGACTGTTCTGTTAACTTGCTCCCTGGGGCCAAATTACCGAAATCTAGGTTGTATAACCTTTCTGGTCCTGAGAGACAGGCCATGAAGGATTATATTTCAGAGAGTCTGGCTAAGGGGCATATTAGACCTTCATCTTCCCCGGTGGCCGCGGGGTTCTTCTTTGTGAAGAAAAAAGATGGAGGCCTACGCCCTTGCCTGGATTTCCGTGAGCTTAATCGGATTACGGTCCGAGATCCGTATCCGCTCCCACTTATTCCCGATCTCTTCAATCAGATCGTGGGTGCCAAATGGTTCTCTAAGTTGGATCTCAGGGGGCGTACAATCTGATTAGGATGAAGGAGGGGGATGAGTGGAAGACGGCGTTTAACACTCCGGAGGGGCATTATGAGAACCTTGTCATGCCATTTGGTCTGAGTATTGCCCCGGCGGTGTTTCAACACTTTGTAAATGACATCTTTCGCCACCTAATGGGACAGTTTGTGGTCATATATCTGGACGATATCTTAATTTACTCGCCGGATCTTGTGTCTCTTCAGGAGCATGTTAGGCAGGTGTTACAGATCTTGCGGGATAATAAACTGTACGCCAAATGGAGAGAAGTGTGTGTTCGCCGTACAGGAACTTCAGTTTTTAGGATTCCTGGTGTCAGCATCCGGTTTTCGTATGGACCCTGGGAAAGTGCGGGCAGTTCTTGAGTGGGATCTGCCAGAGGATCTTAAGGCATTACAACATTTCTTGGGGTTTGCTAACTACTACCGGAAATTCATTCGTAATTTTTCGTCCATAGTTAAACCTCTCACAGACATGACTAAAAAAGGGACGGATTTTTCAAAGTGGTCTGACAAGGCTTGTCAAGCGTTTTCTTCTTTGAAAAAATGTTTTGCTTCAGCACCCATACTTATTCAGCCTGATGCGTCACAGCCGTTCATTGTTGAGGTGGACGCTTCCGAGGTAGGGGTGGGAGCAGTATTGTCACAAGGTTCGTCCCCTGGTAAATGGCATCCGTGCGCCTTCTTCTCTAAAAAATTGTCGTCCGCGAAGAGGAATTATGATGTCGGCAATAGGGAACTCTTGGCCATTAAGTTAGCTTTTGAGGAGTGACGTCATTTTTTGGAGGGGGCAGTCCACCCAGGTCACCGTCATTACCAATCACAAAAACCTGCTATATTTAGAGTCCACTAAACGTCTGAATCCCAGACAAGCTAGGTGGGTGTTGTTTTTTTACCAGGTTTAATTTTGTCGTCACATATCGTCCTGGGTCAAAAAATGTTAAGGCGGATGCCTTATCTCGCTGTTTCCCAGGGGCTGGGAACACGGAGGACCCGGTTCCGGTCCTTCAGGAGGGGGTGGTGGTGTCGGCAGTATGCTTGAGCTTGAGGAGGAGGTATTGGAGGCTTAGGGGGACGCCCCTGTAGGACCTCCAGGGAGACTGTTCCAAATCAGTTGCGACAAAAGGTGATCGAGGCACATCATAATTCAGCTTTGGCAGGACACCCAGGGAGTAAAGCAACTGAGGATCTCCTCTCGTGCCGGTTTTGGTGGCCTAACTTACATAGGGAGGTGGTAACTTTTGTCGCCTCCTGCGAGGTTTGTGCGCGCTCTAAGACCCCACATACCCGTCCGTCTGGGACCCTCTTACCTTTGAAGATCCCGGAGCGTCCGTGGACTCATCTGTCTATGGACTTCATTACGGACCTCCCGCCATCTTCGGGTAAAAAGTCATACTCGTTGTAGTGGACAGGTTCAGCAAGATGGCACATTTTATCGCTCTTCCTGCTCTTCCTAATGCTAAAACTCTTGCGCAGGTGTTTATTGGGGAGATTGTAAGACTTCACGGGGTACCCTCCGATGTGGTGTTGGATCGGGGGTCTCAGTTTGTGTCCAAATTCTGGAAAGCATTTTGTACACGGCGGGGATGCAGTTGTCATTTTCATCGGCTTTTCACCCGCAGACCAATGGTCAGACAGAACGTCTGAACCAGAGCTTGGAGACATATCTCCGGTGTTTTGTGTCAGAGAATCAGGAGGACTGGGCTTCTTTCTTGCCTCTGGCGGAGTTTGCTCTAAATAATAGGCGGAGCGAGTCCACTGGTAAGTCCCCGTTTTTTGGGGCATATGGTTTTCACCCCCAGTTTTGTACCTTCAATAGGGGGGGCTCTTCTGGGGTTCCTGAGGAGGAACGATTTTCGTCGTCACTTGCTTCAGTGTGGAGAGGAGTGCTGAATAATCTGAGTACTATGGGGAACCGATACAAACGTATGGCTGATAGGAGGAGAGTGTCTGGTCCGGACCTAAGTGTGAACGATCTGGTATGGTTGCCTACCAAGAATATAAAACTTAAGGTTCCCTCCTGGAAACTGGGTCCCAGGTTCATCGGGCCATACAAGATCAGTTCTATAATTAATCCGGTTGCATTCCGTCTTGACCTCCCTCCCACATTTAAAATTCATAATGTGTTCCACAGATCGTTGCTTAAGAGGTATGTGGCGCCTTTACCTCCTCCTCCTGAGGTGGTCAATGGTAACTTGGAGTTCCAGGTGTCGAGAGTCATCGATTCACGTCTGAATTGCCGGTCCCTTCAGTACCTTGTTCATTGGAGGGGGTATGGTCCTGAGGAGAGAACGTGGGTTCCTGCGTCGGATATTAACGCAGACCGATTGGTTCGGGCCTTCCACACTACTCACCCAGATAAACCCGCCCCTGAGGGTCCGGAGGCCCCTCGTAGAAGGGGGGGTACTGTCACGGGTGTGTCGCTGCGAAGATCGTCGCGATTGCACACCCTGACTTCTCACAGCTGAGTTTCTGCTGCTGGGTGTTTTTCGGCAGTGAGAGAGTTAATTCTCCCTCTCTCTGTGCTGGACAAGACCAGCCTCGCTCAGCTGCAATTAATGTTGCGATAATTGGTTTCCTTCAAATACCTGCCTGTCTGCTAGGGAAGTGTCGGTGAAAGCTTTCATGCAGACCAGCAGAGCGGATCATATTGAGAAGTCTAAAGCTAAGAGTACCTGTTGTGGTTTTCTCCTCTCTTCGCTTTATTATTTATCTCCTTACCCGTTGGTGTTCCCTCTGTAGTGGTAGTTTTGTATGCAAGGTGTATTTTGTTTTACCCCTTGTACTGTCTCGTTCGTCTTATACTGTGTGTAGGCAGTTACCTTCCCGTTTCCCTGTGGTGGTAATCAGGGTCCTTCTCAGGACTAGATTACAGTGGTCAGGGATTCACAGGAGATAGGGTTACGCTGGCGGCCTGGACCTCTGTACCATCAACAGTACCTCCAGGTAGAGGGATTAGTCAGGACCCCAGCTTAGGGTCAGCATAGACCCCAGTCCTCCTGTTTGCAGAGACAGCGTGACAACCCCCCAATATGGCCATGTTGACCAAATCCAGGTTGGGACCAGCCTCCAACACTGGATCTGTACAAGTGGCCATATTGGGAAGTTGGGTTATAGCCTGCCATTTGACCCTGTTGTTGCCAAGGTTGGTTTTGTGGGGGAATGGGTTGAGGTGTAGGCGCACGTGCAGGAGGACCCTCAGATCCTAATTGAGCATGCACATCTTGGTTGGGGGTAAGGCGGTGAGAGCGGCCGCCTCTCAAGGAATTCAAACACCTCATATGGGGTACTGGGGGTGTGCATGCATCAATTAGGATCTCAGTGGATCCTCTCACATGGAGCCTGACCTCACGGGGTAGGGGACGTAGGTAACAGGCAAGGCTGCGCGAATAAGCCTCTTCACCCTCATCCACAGCTGCCCTTGATAAATAATTGAGGACCCTTATGTCCACATGACTCAGGGTATCCCCACGGTGGGATATTGCAGCAGGCTGGGGGAGACCCCCAGAGGTACAGTAGGGCGGCTGCTGTTTCCTGCTTCCTCAAGGCTGGCGGATGCTGCTGCAGATGGTGGGTCAGGAACTGGTAGAGGTGCAGCTGGTGGGTCAGGTCCTGGTGCTGGGGAAGCTTGGGGGATGCAGCTGGGAGGGTCAGAAGATGGGCCAGCCACCTCTTCACCTCCCCCAACCGGGTCTATAATGGCTCTTGAGTCGGAGCCTGTCTCCCTCTCAGTGAGGTTGGACTGAGTTCTCTTAGGAAATTAATTGGGATTAGAAAATGTTGGAGATGTCAGCCTAAACAGCATATGTGTTATGTGGTGTGATGTATGTACTTAGGTCTCAGATCCAGAATAGGAGCCAAAAACCCAAGCTGGTCAAAGTAGACATATTTCCACTTGGTCGGTGCTGCAGAACCACTCCTGGCCCTCTGCTGACGTTCCCGCCGGTACTGGTCGCTGATGCTTCGCCAGCGTCTCATTACATCTTCCACTGCAATGTGACATATAATTTCATCATTTACCTAGCTGCACAATGCCACATTGTTACACATACATTTCACATAGTCATGGGGGCCTAGTCAGATGTCAGTATACTAACATTTTGGAGCTTAAAAAAAAAAATTACACAAATTAATTATATTTTAGGGATACTGTGCTCAATTATTACACTTTGGCCTTTAAGATGTTTGGGAAAAAATCTGGTAACTTACTCATTTGGTGCTGCTCCTCACGTGGGCTGTCACCAAAGTGGGGAAACATCTGCCCAGAGATGCGCCTCCATGCCGCGTCTTTTCTGGAGCGGTCTGAGTAGTGTGCATCCCGTTGGTCTCAAATTTCGGGCCTCTCCTGGACCAAAACGATGAGCATCTCAACATTTATGTGTGTAGACATGATGGTGGACTCCGTGGAGGTGTTCTTCCGGGATGTCTGGCGCTCTTTTTGAGCTAATTTGCATGTGTAAGCTTCCTGATTCATGGCTTGCACCATTTCCTGTGACCTGCAGAAGTTTTGCATTTTTCTCGCAAGTCACATGTGTGGTCCGTGTGTAATCCGTATATTTCGCGCACCCATAAACTTGCATTGGCGTACTACGGGCGTAATACGTTGACAATCGCAGCATGCTGCGAGTTTCTCGGCCCGTAAAATGCGGCCGAGAAATATACGGATGATCAGAGCTGCCCCACAGAGAAATATTGGTCCGTGTGTAATGCGTTATTTTCACGCCTCTCACTCGTCCGTATTCCTCTTTAGTGTGACGCCGGCCTTAGAGCTGTGTACCGGTATACATAGGGCACTTTCACTTGGAGCATATCCCTCTTCTTTAAGGCAATCTGTGCATCTTAGGAAGGTCAGTGATCTGACCAAAACATAACGCATTTACTGTGAATTGCATCTGTAAAATTGACTCATATCTTTTGAGTGCCAAGTTCTTGAATATTATCTCATCAAGAGTAGGGAACCTACTTGTGCATCTACATAACAGGAGTGTCTTGTTTTTTGTATGAGCATTATGTAATGCTTTTATGCACCTTTGGTAGCGCTGCAGGGCAGATGAACATTTGCTTCCATGTTGGTCAAAAATTATAGTTGATCAGTGGGGTTCCAGAAGTGGGGCACCAGCCTATAGTTTCGGAACGTATTTGACATACAAGGATTGTCCATAAAGACACTATGTTGTTTAGTGATTATTAAATTTTCTATAGTGTTTATTAGCCATTTTATTTGATCTTGGTAAAAAAGGCACCGTTGTAATATTATAATACAAGCTTCTATGCCAGTTTATTTTTTTCTATTTGCGGAAGTTTATTAACAAAGGATCACTGTCCATTACAATTAGGAAAACCAAAAATTCAGCAAAAAAAGCTTAAGACTTTATGGAAATAAATTATTATAGGCATATAACTTGTAACAGAGAAACTAAGCAATGTCTCATCAAGGCCAATTTATTGTATAGTACTTGGCTCAGTTTTGTGACGGCAAAGAACAGGTGAACTGCTGGGATTGGAGTATTCTCTGATTGTGAAGGTTGAGGTAGAGGTGCAGCTGTGAACTATATCTATCTGCTCGCCGGAAATTTCCTTAGCAGAGTAGAAGTGGCTATAGATGATCAGATTTATCAGTCACATTTCTGAAAATGCGCAGGTCCCAGTGAATTCTAACAGTTTGCCATTCGGTTCTTGCGATTGGCCCAAAAAATGCCTGGCGTCATTTTACACAATGCTGCAGAGTCAAAGAGAGGGCTAATTGATAACAAGGGTGGCATGGCAGGCTTCCCATAAGTCCTTGCCCCACATCTCATGATCTGGCACCGCCAATCAAACAGGGGGGATAATCAAAGCCACTACAAAAGATGGACCCAGCCAAGCAGTGCCAATTTATGCTTTTACAGCATAGGGATAGAGGTCAAAGTGCACAGCTCATTCCACATAGGGGCAGAAAAAGGCACTATTGTTGATGAGAATATAGTTGCATCCATAGCGAGAGAGAGATATGGCAGGTGACAGCTGCAGTGTCAGTGCAATTGATTAATCTATGCCAATTATACACATTTCTCATCTTTCTTGTAGTGCAAAATGATGTTGGTCTCTCCCTCTCCTCTCTCCCCCCTCTCTCTCTTATAGCCCCATTCCAAATTTGTATTTACAATAAAATAGATTGGATACAGTAATGAGGATGGAAAATTATTCTACACACCATTCCAAGTCAATTGCAATAGTTAAGACTCACTGTGAAAAATTTGACATTAATCAAGTTTTTGGGACAAATTGTCTAAATCTGGCAAATTTGAATTTCAAATCTTCTCTAGAGGTTAACGACAGTCAACTTGACATTGACTATGAAAGTGCCTTCACAAGTTAAGGCATTTGCCATACCATTAAATTAGAGAGCTGGAATGGTTACTATTGGGCTATAATTTTGGTCTTGGTGTGTGATACAAAGTGAAAACATTTGTTTTTACTTTGGACTTTCCATAAAAAATATAAAAGGATTTCAGCAGTGTATGGGATTATTTTATACTTGCCCAGCCTCTTGTAATGCCCAGGAGGCTACTGGAAAAAAGGAAGACCTCTAGGAAAGTTGGCAGATCTTCTAGGCGCAGCAGATGCCTCCTGAAACCTTTAGTAACTGAGGTCTAACTCAGTTAATTTGGCAATGAATACAAATTGGTTGGTAGAAATATTAAACTGTGGTGATGAGTCGGGATGAGCTGACCCGGAAGTTAAGGCTCTGGTTTCTGACCCAAACTTTATTCTAAAGTTTGGTTCAGGTACCAGAACTGTACTTGAGCCAGAACCAGAACTCGAACCCCATTTCAAAGAGGACCCAAACTTTTGAGCTGGAAAATTCTCTCCTCCTGGTTTTCCCTCGGAACTCTGGACATTGCAATGGACTTCCGGGAGAAGTCTGTGTTTGGCGTTTAGCACCGGACACTACTGCCAGGTATGAACCCCAAGCTTTTAAGTTTGGGTTCGCTCATCTCTAGTGATGACGTCTACATTTCATTAAATTTTGAAGCATTATTCATACAAACAAATGCTTACTTTCCCCTTCCTCTAAAGCTTTACTTATTCTTGCTGACACAAATATGTCGACTTATAATTGTTTATGTAGTATCAGCAATAGCTATAGTCTGATGGGGATGGTTAACATAAATATGAGTTGATTGCTTAAAGAAAGCTTAACAATAAGCTCCATTATCCATTAGTACTACTTACAGCTGCCTTTATCAATAAAATGAATGCTATGAGGGATCTAAACCAGTTAAATACCGAAGTCTATTGTTACACAGTAATTATGTACACACATTTATATATACACGCTAAAAAATTGCAAACATGAACAAAAATAAAGCTGAATGTTGTATTAGTCTGAAAAATGAATCTGTCATAATGGAAATAATTATCTATTATTATTCTAATGTTATCCTTGATTCAGCAGCAGTGACAGTCCATAAACATCCAGACCTAGAATAGAGAGGCCAAGAGTCTATCACTATGTGTGACCTCTGAAATATTAGGGCCACCTTCAGGGGCAGACAATCCCCTAAAACAGACTTGTGTGGGCTCAGATTCTTTCAGGCCCACTTGCAGCATAAGACACACATATATAAAATCTGCACATGCTAATACATTGCAAATGCATAGCTATAGTACAAACATGCACACACGCATACAGTGGGTACGGAAAGTATTCAGACCCCTTTAAATTTTTTACTCTTTGTTTCATTGCAGCATTTGGTAAATTCAAAAAAGTTTATTTTTTTTCTCATTAATGTACTGTACACTCTGCACTCCACCTTGACGGAAAGAAAATAGAAATGTAGAAATTTTTGCAAATTTATTAAAAAAGAAAAACTAAAATATCACATGGTCATAAGTATTCTGAACCTTTGCTCAGACACTCATATTTAAATCACATGTTGTCTATTTCCTTGTGATCCTCCTTGAGATGGTTCTACTCCTTCATTGGAGTCCAGCTGTGTTTAATTAAACTAATAGGACTTGATTTGTAAAGGCACACACCTGTCTATATAAAACCTCACAGCTCACAGTGCATGTCAGACCAAATGAGAATCATGAGGTCAAAGGAACTGGCCAAGGAGCTCAGAGACAGAATTGTGGCAAGGTACATATCTAGCCAAGGTTACAAAAGAATTTCTGTAGTACTCAAAGTTCCTAAAAGCACAGTGGCCCCCATAATCCTTAAATGGAAGACGTTTGGGACCACCAGAAGTCTTCCTAGACCTGGCCGTCCAACTAAACTGAACAATCGTTGTAGAAGAGCCTTGGTGAGAGAGGTAAAGAAGAACCCCAAGATCACTGTGGCTGAGCTCCACAGATGCAGTAGGGAGATGGGAGAAAGTTCCACAAAGTCAACTATCAATGCAGCCCTCTACCAGTCAGGCCTTTATGGCAGTGGCCCGACGGAAGCCTCTCCTCAGTTGCAGAAATATGAAAGCCCGCATAGAGTTTGCTAAAAAAAACACATGAAGGACTCCCAGACTATGAGAAATAAGATTCTCTGGTCTGATGAGATGAAGACGGAACTTTTTGGTGATAATTCTAAGTGGTATGTGTGGAGAAAACCAGGCACTGCTCATCACCTGCCCAATACAATTCCAACAGTGAAACATGGTGGTGGCAGCATCATGCTATGGGGGTGTTTTATAGCTGCAGGGACATGACGACTGGTTGCAATTGAAGGAAACATGAATACAGCCAACTATAGAGATATCTTGGATTAAAACCACTTCCAGAGTGCTCTGGACCTCAGACTTGGCCGAAGGTTCACCTTCCAACAAGACAATGACAAAGGAGTGGCTTCAGAACAACTCTTGATTGGCCCAGCCAATAAACCCCATTGAGCATCTCTGGAGAGACCTGAAAATGGCTGTCCACCAACGTTCACCATCCAACCTGACGGAACTGAAGAGGATCTGCAAGGAAGAATGTCAGAGGATCCCTAAATCCAGGTGTGAAAAACTTGTTGCATCATTCCCAAGAAGACTCATGGCTGTACTAGCTCAAAAGGGGGCTTCTACTCAATACTGAGCAAAGTGTCTGAATGCTTATGACCATGTGATATTTCAGTTTTTCTTTTTTAATAAATTTGCAAAAATACCTAAATTTCTGTTTTTTTTTTCAGTCAAAATGTCGTGCAGAGTGTACATTAATGAGAAAAATATTTAGACTTGAGAGCCCTCAGTGGTTGATACCTTTTAATGGCTAACTGAAAAGATGGTAACAAATTGCAAGCTTTCGAGACTACTCAGGTCTCTTCATCAGGCAAAGACTAAAACAGTCTCGAAAGCTTGCAATTTGTTACCATCTTTTCAGTTAGCCATTAAAAGGTATCAACCACTGAGGACTCTCAAGTCTAAATATTTTTCTATCTACTGGCTAACACGGTACGAAGATACACATCTTTCCTATATCATTAATGAGAAAAAATGTTTACTTTTTTGAGTTTCCCAAATGGCTGCAATGAAACAAAGAGTGAAAAATTTAAAGGGGTTTGAATACTTTCTGTACCCATTGTATATATAAATACCCACATATGTACTTATGACAGATGCATATACACACACTGATATTTTTGCGATGCATTTGTTCAGGTGACTAGATCATTTTTTTGTTCATTCATTCACTGTTGTAACAGCCTTAACTTTTTACATAAGTACAATATTAGATTTTGCTTTTTTATGAGACCACCTGTAGTTTCATTAAGTGTCACTTTGCTAAACATGTATGGAGTTATTTCATTTTTATTACCTTTTTATGGGGTTACTGGAGAAGAAGACAATTATGCAATTTTTTACATCATTTACCAACTGCCATAATTAATCTGCTCACTGTATTGTAAGGGTTGCTATGATTACAAGGATATTAAATATTTGTTTGTGATGTTTATGTAAAAAAAAATTAAACAATGTGATTATGGTAAATGTTTTTATGCTAATTTTTAGCAATTATATAGGCACAAAAAAATGTCAGTATTAATTTTATTTTACCCCTATTTTGCCGGTGTATAGAAATCTACTGGTATATGGATATAATATATATATATATATATATATATATATATATATTGTAGCATTTCCAGGGGTATTAGCTCTGAGATCACTGTCTGGGTAGACAGAATGGCATGGAAACAGTTCATTCAGACAGCAATTATGGTAAAAACTGGCCGCAACCAGTTTTATTAAAGTCCACAGCAAACAGATAAAACAAAGCATAAACAAAAGACCTAGGCTTGTCTAGCCACTAATTACACTTATGTAATGTCCCTTTCTATCAGGAACCCAGACTCTATCAGTCTGTGCCCAAAACAACACATATGATATATGTTACCAGTATGGAGTCTCCCAGATACTCCTCCTTATGTCTGAAGGTCCACCCGACGTCCAGATTTGAGAGAGATCCACTCCTATTCAGTAGTCATTATCCTGGAGGTTCACAGAGACACTCCTGTGTCCGGGGTACCTCTAACCCAGACTGAGACGGCTCCCCTCCTCTTCAGTAATCATCAGCATGGAGGTTCACAGAGACACTCCTATGTCCGGGGTCCTTCCTGCACCCAGACTGAGACGGCTCTCCTCCTCTTCAGTAGCTTATCCGCATGCATTCTCACAGAGACTGCTTCCTTGTGCCAGGACACCTCTCTGTGTCCAGGCTGAAGACAGCTCTAACACTCTTGGAGACTGTTTCTTGTGCCAGGACACCTCCCTGTGTCCAGGCTAAACTAGCTCTCTGACTGTGTCCGCAGACACCTATTTCTGGCTTCCCAATTAACAGCTGATTGGCTTCAGGTCTAAGCTGCAAGTGTGCAATGAATGCAAGGTGTAGTGACCTCTCTCTACCACCAGGTCTACAAAGCCACATATTTCCCTTATAGTTAGCAAAGAACCTAGGTGAAATGTACACCCCATTCACCACATATCCTCACTGTCTCACATATCCCCCCCCTCTTCTCCAGACCGGAGGGCTGGTCATCCAGACCGGAGGACTGGTCAACAAACCTAAAGAGACAGTGAACACAGCTCAAGTCATAGCCAACATCAGCTTCATCTTTACCTGAAGTATAACCATCATTAGCTTCATCTATATCTTCCATTAAGCAGGGTTTCTATACCCTTACACACACACACACACACTGTGTGATGTCACAGTCATGTGACCAGTCAACTGAGGAGAAGGAACATGGACAGTCAAAACATACATACTGATCCATTAAATGAATGCCAGCCAGCGCTGCATTACCCATCCGTCCCCTCTGCATACAGCTTTATCCTAGGTATTTAGACACATACCCCTTAGGTGGGTTTGTAGGTGACTGGACCCGCCCAGCTCTCCAAGTCACCTGGAAGCCTCCCAATGTATAGCACAAGTCTCAGCAGTAGATCTGCTGAACCAAAATATATCCAGGCTTCCATCACAGGGCCACCCACCTCTGCGATACATACCGTCCATCCATCACATGCCTCCATGCATATCCTGAGGGCCATACCCAGTGCCCCCTCTGTTCAAATTTGTGGGGTCGAACACCTGCCACCCGACCAGAGATCCCCCTCGGTCGCCTCTGCCAGTCACCCCGTCTCAGTTGATTTTGGGCAATATGCAATATCACCTCTTTGTTAGGCCTCTCCCGCCCCCAGTGGTCAGAACGTTGGCCTTGTCCTTGTGTCGGTGTCACCTCACCCGACCTTTCTTTCCCGAACTGACTCCTACCGTCGTTGCGGCCACGAGTCCATCGTCCAGTCAAGCTTACTGGTAGCTCTGAGTCTGACTCTCTGTCTTTTCGTCCGCCACCGGGTCTCACACTCAGCCGTGAGCTAACAGAAGCGTCATCTCTACCCCTCATTGTTTTAGCACGTCTACTGCCAATCCCCAGGGAAGCCTCTCGTCTCTCCCTTTCTTGGGCTGGAAGTAGTCGCTCTCTTTGTTCCAACTGTAAAACATCCTCAGATGGCATCTTCTGTCTGGCTGTAAGGTCAGCATCAGCCTTCTTCTCAGGACTCTCAACCTCTTCTGCTACCATGCCTTCCTCATTTGCACTGGTTGCTTTATTGTCATCAGATGATTCATTATCACTCCCACTATCCCTGTCTGACCCCTTTTTCTCAGCCACATCTGGCTCACCTTCAGGGCTAGACACTTCACTTTCATTCACATCCGGCTCACCGTCAGGGTCATACAATTTATTCTCATTCTCATCCTGCTCACTTTCAGGAGTATACAATTTATTTTCATTCACATCTTGCTCACTGTCAGGGTTATACAACTCATTCCATTCACATCTTGATCTGGAACCTTAGTTAACATGTTATCCTCAACATTAACTTCACCATCTGGTCCCTCAAGTATGTGACTATGTGACAACCCCAGCACTATACCTCCATATAGCTCAGGTACCAGGAGCTGACTCACGACCTCTCCCTGGACTTCAGTGTCCCTAAACAATAGGTTATTGTTCATGGCAGCATGAGGAAACCTCTCCTCAGAGCCAGGCTCTTGGGGAACCTCATTCAGAACAATTACATTTTCCTGTGCCGTTTTAAGAGTGGGGTCTCGCACTGGCTCTCTCCCAAAATTGTCACAGGACACAGGCAGGTCAGGGACACTCGGTTCCCGAGAACCACCATCCTCGTCTCCCAACATCACCTGCAAAGAAATTTCATCTTTATCACGGTCATCATCAGTATCATCACTATTATGATTAGCATCATCATCATTATCAATATCATCATCACTATCACACAAGATAAACGGCCCACTAACATTGTGTTCCGCCCCTCGGGACTGCGTACCCTCAGTAGGGGCTTCATCACACTGTCCATCAGAATCACCCTTCCCCCAGAGATCCTTAGACCGGGGAAAGTCATTACACAACACAACGGGGTGCACCAGGTTCTTCACTACCCCCACTTCACATGAAACCTCCCCGAGTTTAGGGACCAAGTCCACGGCAGTCTCTGGGTAGACTTTGGTGTCTCCATGGATGCACACCATACTCAAGTGCTTATCAGGGATGAAGTCCCTATCAATCAGGCTGTCACATACGGAAGTCACTGGACTCTCTGAGTCCAAGAGGGCCTGCGCTGAGCAACCATTTGTAACCACCGGGGACACCTGTGGTCCAGTCTCTTCGGTTGCGGTGGTCACACACACAGGTTCTGCGCAGAGAGAGAGGGATCTGCCAACATCACGGCACATAGGCTCCCCCTCTAGTGGACAGTTGGCTGCAATTTCACGACATCTCCAACACTGTCCATCACACTCTTCCACCCACATGTCCCCTCGGGCCTGAACCCGCTTATCAGCATACCCCATGTCCCCAACAGCTGGAACGCTCTTACCGGGAGAGTTCGACGTCCGGGAACTCCGAAGTGACGTCCTCTCAGACGGCTGTACCTCAGGAGAACATGCTCGGGTGTAGCGGTTCACTGTAGGACATGCTCGGGTGTAGCGGTTCACTACCACCTTTTCAACTCCATAATCAGGCCTGCTGACTGCAGACTCCCAACTGCATCTCCAGTCATGAACTCCCCTGGCACAGGCTGTCACCGTAACACCCAGCCGGGCAAGAATCTCCGCTTTCAACTTGGCATAGTCTTCGCTGTCCTGCTTGCTCAGGTCAGCATAGGCCACCTGGGGCACTCCAATCAGATAGGGTGCGACCATCATGGCCCACTCAGATAGGGGCAGATTCTCCTTCTCTGCCAGTCTCTCAAACCTAGTGAGATATACCTCCACATCATCACGAGGTGTCATCTTTTCCAGGGACCGTCTTACCGCCTTCTTTACATCGGACAAGTCAGGTGCCTTCACAACATTACTCTGAGACGCGGTGCGGAGAGCTGCAATCTGCTCCAACAACCGGTTATTCTCCTGCTGCTGCTGCAGGAATTTCTGCCGGTGCTCCTGCATGCGCTGCTGGTGCTGCAGGCGCTGTTGCTCAATGCTCCGCTGGGCCTGTACCAGGTACTCAACGAACCCCTCCATACTGCCGGACTCATCTGTCTCAATCACAGCAGTCTTATGTTGCACAATAACTTGCGCCATTTGTTCAAACAGCGCCTCCATGCTGTCATCCATGCTGTCAGACTTCTCTGTCTTCACAACGGTAGTCTTCACTCAAGACATACACACACTCTACAGTCTTTTCCATAGAAAAATTTAGCTCTGCTGTGCAGACACTTTTTTTTTTTTTCCTTTGCAAAGTCTATTAGGGCTCCTGTCTCTTTAAGACTGCTCCACAAACTTTTCTTTAGCTGCTGCACATTCCACAGTCATTTTCACAACAAGTTCAGCTTTGCTGTGCATACATTTTCTCTCTGCAGACCCTATCAGGGCCACTGTCTCTCCAAGACTGCTCCAAACAGACGTTTCTGCTGACACACTTTTTTTTTTTTTTTCCTCTGTTGCTATTTCAATAGACTTTACCTTTAATGCTGTCTCTTGCCACTGTGCTGCATGCACACTCACAGCACTAACTGCACCAGGCCCTGCGCTGCCCCAGCATTCTCCACCAATTGTAGCCTTTCAGGGGGTTTTAGCTCTGAGATCGCTGTCTGGGTAGACAGAATGGCACGGAAACAGTTCATTCAGACAGCAATTATGGTAAAAACTGGCCGCAACCAGTTTTATTAAAGTCCACAGCAAACAGATAAAACAAAGCATAAACAAAAGACCTAGGCTTGTCTAGCCACTAATTACACTTATGTAATGTCCCTTTCTATCAGGAACCCAGACTCTATCAGTCTGTGCCCAAAACAACACATATGATATATGTTACCAGTATGGAGTCTCCCAGATACTCCTCCTTATGTCTGAAGGTCCACCCGACGTCCAGATTTGAGAGAGATCCACTCCTATTCAGTAGTCATTATCCTGGAGGTTCACAGAGACACTCCTGTGTCCGGGGTACCTCTAACCCAGACTGAGACGGCTCCCCTCCTCTTCAGTAATCATCAGCATGGAGGTTCACAGAGACACTCCTATGTCCGGGGTCCTTCCTGCACCCAGACTGAGACGGCTCTCCTCCTCTTCAGTAGCTTATCCGCATGCATTCTCACAGAGACTGCTTCCTTGTGCCAGGACACCTCTCTGTGTCCAGGCTGAAGACAGCTCTAACACTCTTGGAGACTGTTTCTTGTGCCAGGACACCTCCCTGTGTCCAGGCTAAACTAGCTCTCTGACTGTGTCCACAGACACCTATTTCTGGCTTCCCAATTAACAGCTGATTGGCTTCAGGTCTAAGCTGCAAGTGTGCAATGAATGCAAGGTGTAGTGACCTCTCTCTACCACCAGGTCTACAAAGCCACATATTTCCCTTATAGTTAGCAAAGAACCTAGGTGAAATGTACACCCCATTCACCACATATCCTCACTGTCTCACAATATATATATATATATATATATATATATCCATATACCAGTACATTATGCAGATCATGAAGATGAATAACATTTAGATCTTCAGGTAGAGAAAGTCATCCTATATTTTACAGTGCAGTCTGTGGCTTTTGGGGTACCTATATCCCATTGCCTTTATCCTTTCTCATCCCTCGGTTGAACTTAATAGACATGTGTTGTTTTTTTTAACCGTATTATGTAACTTTACTTTATAATATACTGAAAAATGGAATAAAAAATGTAAGTGGGTTGAAATGGTGATGAAAATCACAATTCTGTTGATCATCATTGGCAGTATCAAGATGGCAACAATGGTTGCTTCAACCATCCCCTGACTGCCATGGCAACACAGTGGCACCCCCGTGACCATGATGTAGGAAGTGTCAACGGGTGCTGGAACAGTTATATGACATGAAAACTCTACTTAAATTGCGATGTCAGAGATAGACATTGGTATTTAAGTGTTTAAACAGCAGCGACTGGAGCTAGATCCGATCGCTGCTATTAGAGGTGGGTGTCAGCTGTATAACAAGGACAACAGCTTGCCCCCAACTTTCATGTATGTATGTGACACATTGGGAAGGGTTTACTTGTGTATGTGGATTATATTGTGGAATCTGGTGACAGATCAACTTTATTTAAAATGTCTTAAAGGGACTCTGTCAGGTAATTTCTTTGCATTATACAAATGGTATCCTGAAATAGAACTTGGCCAGCCTTTTCAGAATATGTCATTTTTATTTCTCTATGTGGCCCCTTGTTTTGCTGTAAGCCCTGGACAAATATATTCTCTTGTGCTGGAAAGTCAAGCATATGTAAATTATAAATTAATAGTCACCCCTTCCCCAGCCCATAATCCTGCCCACCCCTCTGCTGATGTCACTGATTAGCCAAGCAGATATATGCTTAATGAATATTCACTCCTTCCCCAGCCCTTCATCCCGCCCACCCCTCCTGGCCAGCGTCACTGATTGGATGCAGTCAGATTGTTGAGTTACTTGCCTAAGAATTGCATTGCCATCCTCAGGCTGGCTGTCTGCTCTCCAGTCTGAGGATTTCTTAAAATGTCATCCTGAAAGAGCTGCCCATCTCCCGAGCCTTATTTAAGGATACTATTAGAACGAAAGAAATTATCTGACAGATTCCCTTTAAGTTTGAATTTCTATTTTACTGTAGCAGCAACATGCATTTTTCTAAATTAAAGTTTTTTACATTATTTACTATATTTATTACTATGGATATCTGTATTGAGAATTCTGCATTTTGTTTTCATCATTTCTTTCCTTTATCATTTGCATTAGCGCTGGGTAATTTCTCTTTTCCTCTTGTCAGGTGTTTGAACATTTAACAATCTATTAGCAGGGTGTTTCCAGTATGCAGCACAACCACTGACACATCCATTGTACCAAATTGAGTGATTAATATTTGCTAAGAGAGAATATATGGTAGGAATGTTCCTAAGACTCTAACACAGTTTCAAGTCATCTGTTCCCATTTTCAGCAAGTAACAAATCATTTATGCTAAATGTGTGTATGAAACTCAAAACTATGAATTATTCAATATGTGCTGATGTTTATTATAAATGAAAAAGTGTTACTAGTCTGCCACCTGATGAGCAATCTGCCACTCATTGCCGGTTGCACAAAATCATGTAAATGAAACAAGTGAAAAAACTCACTTTCTACTATATGTGTTTTATATATATATACAGTACAGACCAAAAGTTTGGACACACCTTCTCATTCAATGATTTTTCTGTATTTTCATGACTATGAAAATTGTAGAATCACACTGAAGGCATCAAAACTATGAATTATTCAATATGTGCTGATGTTTATTATAAATGAAAAAGTGTTACTAGTCTGCCACCTGATGAGCAATCTGCCACTCATTGCTGGTTGCACAAAATCATGTAAATGAAACAAGTGAAAAAACTCACTTTCTACTATATATATAATATATATATATATATTATATATATATACACACACATTGCAGGGCAGGAAACATAGCAGCAGAGTGTGGAGATGAAAGGAATTTTCCCATCTCTGTGATGTCAGCTAATATGGTAAGAAATGTGAATATAACTTTTTTTGTCCGACACTTTTGTTTTTCTATAATTGACCTTTTTGTGGGTTGTGCCCTCCACTGTCTTTTTTTAACTAAAGGTAATAGAGAATCCAAGTATGTAGCAGCAATGGCCAATCTTGTGCACTTTCTCCTCTGCTTGTTTCTGATATTGCTCGGCTATCAGTAGCATCGTGCTGGAGCATGCACAGTTTCTCCCTGACCAGTCACCTATTGTCAGAGCTGTTACAGCGTATAGGATTGTCTCAGTAACCCTGAAGCCATCCTACACTACCAAGACCTTATTGGGATTTTGACAGCGCACTTACTCTAATGCTGTGTTACCTCTATAGGTTAATATATGGATATAACAGTGCATACACAAGTACAAGCACATCTGTATGGTACTCAACAGTTTCTGAAAATGTTTCTTTTTTATAATTTAGATGTTACAATTAGAGTTCAGCGAATTAGTTCGGATTCGGTTGCCGAATCTGAATTTGCCATATTCGTGTCATAAGGGCAGCCTTGGACTGGCACACAGGAGAACAGGAGAATCCTCCGGTGGGCCCCCATACAGGAATGTGCTCTACACCTATATGAGATGTAGTTGTCACAATACATGTTTTCACTATGTTAAAAGGAAAGCATCATCTCAACATTCATTCAACTATCCTGTTTATTATTATATAGGAAAATAGGCACATTTGTGAATGAGAGTAATGTGATATTTGCATGTTGCTGAACAGTGGGCCATCAGATCAAATGTTACTGGTGGGCCCTTGGCACCCCAGTCCGGCACTGCATATGGGTACCCTATTCGTGCAGAATGTATGTTTGATGATCGGTTCCAAACATATTCGGTATTTTTACTCTCATTGGCTCTAATGATGTTCGGCTGTGTTCGACGAATATTGCAAAAACAATGTTCGCTGCCGATCGTATTCGGAACCGAATTCGAACAAATTAGCTCAACTCTAGTTACAATATCATGTGGCTGATGAGTGGAAGAAGTGGATGATGACCTGGTGGATTAAGCGCACGTTGAACTGGCAAGTGAATTGAGGAATAATGTACTACTGTAGATAGGAATAACTCTTTAAAGTTTTCAATGGTGATGTATAGAGTTAAAAGTACAATGCAGACCTATACCTTTCCATCCTTTTAAAATTCATTAGGTTTGTAGATTAAAAAAGAAATCACTTCTGTCTTTTATGGTACTATATGTATTTTTATGGAAGTAGTAGCATCATTATAGAATAAGCATCGCCACTCAAAATTTCAAGCTCTCCAAAATACCACCCTTTCGAGGAGACCACCTCCAATCTGCTGATCTTTTCTATGGAACAACATCCTCAGAGCAGTGCAAGAGAATATGAGCAGTTCTCAACAGCTACTTACAGCTGATCAGTGGGGTCCTGGGTGTTGGATCTCAACTGATCTGATATTGATAACCTTTACCAAGGAACAGTAATAAGTACTATATCTTGGTGAACCCCTTTAACTATCAGCAGATGAGGAATTTCTGAATTATCAGTTTCTAAAGGTGGTAAAACAAATGTTTGCTTTGTTTAGAAAAATAACTAAATAAAAAGATTATAAATACAAAGTGACATAATTTTCACGTTATATATTTTCATAGAATGCGAAAGAAAGATCCAGTAACACATCGAGTACTGTGCTGATTTAGTCAAAAAGATGCTGCGAAGATAATCAGGAAGTCTGTTTCTCTTGGTGGTCAGAGTGAAGAGGATACAAAGTACAATAATAATTAAAAGGACCTTGTTATGTTGAAAATGGTATCTGTTCTGCAGGCAGGATGTCACAGAGCAGGAAGAGCTGGTCAGACTGACATTTTTCTGGGAAAGTTTTAGTAAAACTTACTGTTTCCTCATTGATATCACTGCTGTTTGTATCCATGAGCCCAGTGGACAGTCCTATTCAGTGACTGACAATCTTTCCCTGTATAATTGCTTGCATAGATAGCTGTCAATCACTGAGTAGGACCACCCACTGGACTTGTATACAAACATCTGGGATTTCAATTAACCCCTTAGTGACAGAGCCATTTTGCAGCTTAATGACCGGGCCATTTTTTACAATTCTGACCACTGTCACTTTATGAGGTTATAACTCTGGAACGCTTTAACGAATCCCGCTGATTCTGAGACTGTTTTTTCGTGACATATTGTACTTCACGTTAGTGGTAAAAAAAATTTTGTATCACTTGATTTTATTTATGAAGAAAACGGAAATATGGCGAAAATTTAGAAAATTTCGCAATTTTCAAACTTGAAATTTTTATGCCCTTAAATCAGAGAGATATGTCACACAAATTTCTTAATAAATAACATTTCCCACATGTCTACTTTACATCAGCACAATTTTGGGAACAAAATTTTCTTTTGTTACGAAGTTATAAGGGTTAAAAGTTCACCAGCGATTTCTCATTTTTACAACATAATTTTTTTTTAGGGACCACATCACATTTGAAGTCACTTTGAGGGGTTTGAAGTTTATTAACCCTTCAGGTGCTTCACAGGAGCTGAAGCAATGTGGAAGGAAAAAATTGACATTTAATTTTTTTTGCAAAAGCTTTACTTCGGACCCAATTTTTTTTATTTTCACAAGTGTTAAAAGAAAAAATGAAGCACAAAATTTGTTGTGCAATTTCTCCTGAATACGCCAATACCCCATATGTGGGGGTAAACCACTTTTTGGGCGCACGGCAGAGGTCGCAAGGGAAGGAGCGCCATTTGACTTTTTCAACGCAGAATTGGCTGGATGCCATGTCGTGTTTAGAGAGCCCCTGATGTGCCTAAACAGTGGAAACCCCCAACAAGTGACCCCATTTTGGAAACAAGACCCCTTAAGGAACTTATCTAGATGTGTGGTGAGCACTTTGAACCTCCAAGCGCTTCACACAAGTTTATAACGTAGAGCCGTGAAAAAAAAATCTTTTTTTTCCACAAAAATGATCTTTTCACCCCAATTTTTATTTTCCCAAGGGTAACAAGACCGCAAAAGTTTTTGTGCAATTTGTCCTGAGCATGCCGATACCCCATATGTGGGGGTAAACCACTTTTTGGGCGTACGGCAGAGGTTGCAAGGGAAGGAGCGCCGTTTGACTTTTTCAACACAGAATTGGCTGGACGCCATGTCACATTTGTAGAGGCCCTGATGTGTCTAAACAGAGGAAACCCCCCACAAGTGACCCCCTTTTGGAAACTAGACCCCCTAAGGAACTTATCTAGATGTGTGGTGAGCACTTTGAACCCCCAAGTGCTTCACAGAAGTTTATAACACCCGGGCGTGAAAATAAAAAATCATATTTTTTCCACAAACCTGATCGTTAAGTCCCCAATTTTTTATTTTCCCAAGGGTAACAGGAGAAATTAGACCACAAAAGTTGTTGTCCAATTTGTCCTGAGTGCACTGATACCCCATATATGGGGGGGGGGACCACTGTTTGGGCGCACGGCAGGGCTTGGAAGGGAAGCAGCGTCGTTTGACTTTTTCAAACCAAAATTGGCTGGAATTGAGATTGGACACCATGTCACGTTTGGAGAGCCCCTGATGCGCCTAAACAGTGGAAACCCCCACAAGTAACACCATTTTGGAAACTAGACCCCTATGGAACTTATTTAGATCTGTGGTGAGCACTTTGAACCCCCAAGTGTTTCACAAAAGTTTATAATGCCTGGGTGTGAAAAAAAAACAAAAAACAATTTTCCACAAAAATGAGTTTTTAGTCCCAAATTTTTGATTTTTCACAAGGAAATTGGACCCCAAAAGTTGTTGTCCAATTTGTCCTGAGTACGCTGATACCAAATATGTGGGGGGGGAACTGTTTGGGCGCACAGCAGGGCTTGGAAAGGAAGTAACGTTTTGGAATGCAGACGTTGATGGGGGTCATTTTTTTAGCCAGCTATTTTTTTATTTTCCCAAGGGTAACAAGAGAATTTAGAACCCCAAATATGGTGTCAAATTTGTCCTGAGTATGCTGATACCCCATATGTTGGGGTAAACCACTGTTTTGGCGCATGGCAGGGCTCGGAAGGGAGGGAGCGCCTTTTGACTTTTTGAACGCCACGTCGTGTTTGGAGACCCCCTGATGTGCCTAAACAGTGGAAACCCCTCAATTCTAGCTCCAACCCTAACCCCAACACACCCCTAACCCTAATCCCAACCCTAACCCTAATCCTAACCCTAATCCCAACCCTAATTCCAACCCTAATTGTAACCCTAACCTAATTGTAACCGTAACCCTAATTGTAACCCTAACCCTAATTATAACCCTAACCCTAAGGCTAGGTTCATTTTGCGTTTTACCAGCCCGTTCAACACATAGCGTTGATGGGCTGGTAACGGTATAGCATAACGCAATCGCGTTATGCTATACCCGCTAGCGCAGAGGAATCAGCAGATGATTCATCTGCGCTAGCGGTGACGGAGCCAAGACAATGCAGCCCGCTGTTATGTTTCTGTAGCTGAGGAGGACAGGAACAACAGCAGGGCAGCCGAACACCTGAGATGTTGGTAACTGATGGGTTGCAGATTCCTAAACTAGCGACACAACTAGAGGTAGCCGTGGAGTGTTCCTACGTTGATCCTAGACACCCCGTCACAGCCTGAGAGATAACTACACCTAAAGGCAGAAAGATGAAAGCTATCTGCCCCGGAGCAGATCCCCAAAGAAAATAGGAAGCCCCCAAACATATAATGGCGGTTAGACAAGATGAAAATACAAACATAGGCAGAAAATAGACTGAGCAAACGCTGGGGCCACAAGCTGACTAAATAGGATATGACAGGAGAGATTACTTTCTGCAACCCAGAAAACCCTACAAAAATCCAACAATTCTGATTACAAAAATACTGAGATCACACGATCTCGCCACCCACTAAATCAGATCTCAGTGTGAACAAAAACCAAGCCGCAGCCGCTGAAAAAACAGGAAATAGCAAATGAGCAAATAACAGTGGCTGCAGAAAAACTGTGAGGAGCTCATGCCCCAGGAGGGGACCTGGCTGACCTCCACAAAAGTGCAGAAAACAATTCAAAAAGCAAGCACAAAAAGAAAAGCAAAAAATATCTTATCTGAAAGCAGGAGATGCAGGCAAGACTCCAGCAAACTTCCAAATGAACCAGGAACCACAATTGAGACAAGAACAATTGATCACCGGCAGCCATCATGGGAGGGAACCTCCCTTATATCAGACCAGTCCGTGATTCCAGATTGCCACTCCTCGCTGAAAGGTTCAGTACTGTCTGTAACCACCAGAGGGAGCCTCTGCTCAGAAACCATCTCTAGCGCATTCATAACAGCCCGCGTCTGAGGCTCCGTCACTGAATGATGGCACGTCGCGAACGCATGCTGCTTTACAGCATGCGTCGCGATGCGCCCTCAAATGGGGTGAATGGCAGCGTTAACGGACTGCGTTACACCGCGTTATACCGCGGTGTAACGCAATCCGTCTAACGGACTGCCATAACGCAGTATGAACCCAGCCTAACCCTAATTATAACCCTAACCCTAGCCCTAACCCTAACACTAACCCTAACGGAAAAATGAAAATAAATATAATTTCTATATTTTATTATATGTCCCTAACTAAGGGGGTGATAAAGGGTTTTTTTTTTTATTTTGATCACTGTGATAGTTTATCACAGTGATCAAAATGTACTTTTAGGAGAATGAATGAAATTTTTTTTGAATCTGCCGCCATTTTTTTTTTTCCAGGAAGAAGACCCGGGAGCCTGGGACCTACCAGAGGATGGGGGACACCGGGAGGTACAGGGGGAGGGGATCGGGGGTACTGGGGACCCTAATTCTCTCCCCTCTGATGGGCGATCACATCAGAGGGGAGAGAAATCTTTTTTTTTTTGCGGTCGCCGTTATACTCAGTATAAGGGCTCATACTCACTGGGTGGAAAAAAATCGGTCCGTTTTCTGCAGGAAAAAAACGGTACATTTGTTGTAAAAAGGCATGCGATTTTGATGCGATTTTAAATCGCACCATGCGTTTTCTGTCAGTTTTCCATCAGTTTTCCATCTGTATGCAATGCAATTTTAACATGAAGTTTTACATAGACCAGTTATCTCTATGTAAAAAGTCATGTAAAAATCACATTGTAACAAAAAAATGTACACAAAAAGCAAATAATTATATATATAATATATATATATATATATACATCTAATATATATATATATAATATATATATAGGTCATACACTTCTACATAGTATAATAGCCGCTAATTCATCCCTGGCATTACTGTAAAATCACACTGACAGCTTTAATAAAGAATAGAAACAATACATATACACACATAGAATACATATATATATATGTAATTGTGACATATATATATACATATATTTATAGTTCATACACTTCTACATACTGTAATAGCTGCTAAATCAATTGCCGGCTTTTGTGAAATCACAAAAGCCGACATGAAATGATACATTGTTTCCACACAGTTAACCATGTCATTTCATGTATTTTGATATATGGTTTTAACTTACAATTACATAACTGTATTTGTGGAAAATTTCAGACATGTAGGGGTTAATTAAAGGTGTAAATTCGTTGAAAAAAAATGTGTGGGCTCCCGCTGTATTTTCTCCACCAGACAGACAAAGCAAGCGAGTGGGGGCAGATAATAATAGCCTAGGGAGGGTACATTTTTTTTGTGCCCCCCCTGGCTATTAACATCTGCCCCCAGACACCCCAGAAAGGGCAAATCTATAATTAGATTCGCCCTTTCTGCCACTTTGCCCGTCTATTCCCATTGCCCTGTAGCGGTGGCGAATGGGTTAATAAGGGGTTAAACCCACCTTGCTATTGAAAGGTGACCTTAAGCCAGGTTAATAATTGAGAGCTGTCAATTAGACAACTATCAATTATTAATCCTATTGAAGTAAATAAAAAAACACAAACACACTTTAAGAATAAATAATTTTAATGAAATAAAAACACATTTTTTTGACCATCTTTTATTTAACTCTTAATCCGTTCGAAGCCCTTGATCTCCTAAAATAAATATAAAATAATAAAACAACATTATTCTTACCTATTGGCGATCTGTCACGTCCCAGGATGTAATCCTTCACAAAGGGTTAACTAGCAATCAGATAAGCAGCGCAAGTAATCCTGCGTGCTCAGCTGAAAGCTCCTGAATGAATGAGCTTATCTCCGGCCGACAGGAGAGGATGTGATTAATGAATGAAGCTTAATTGATTGTATCCCACTTTCACGTTAGGTCAGGTCACTGAAGTGAAAGTGGCAATAAATCAATTAAGCTCCATTCATGAATCTATTCCTCTCCTTTCGCTGGTAGAGGAACTTATTCATTCAGGGGGTTACAGCTCGGAGACAGCATTATTAGCTCTCTGCGAGCTGTAACCTGTTAACCCTTTCTGATGGATTACACCGTGGGACCTGACTGTACATCGGATTGGTAAGAATAATTTTGTTTTTTTATTTTATTTTTATTACAGGAAATGGTTTTAGCAGGAAAATAAAATATGGTCAAAAACTGTGTGATTATTTCATTAAACTTCTTTTTTATTAAACTGTGTGTGTTTGATTTTTCTTTCATACAATAGGATTAATAATTGATAGTTGTCTAATTGACAGCTCTCAATTATTAACCTGGCTTACTGTCACCTTTCAATTGCAAGGTGGCTTTAACCCCTTATTAACCCATTCGCCACCGCTACAGGGCAATGGGAATAGACAGGCAAAGTGCCAGAAAGGGCAAATCTAATTAGAGATTTGCCCTTTCTGGGGTGTCTGGGGGCAGATGTTAGTAGCCAGGGGGGACAAAAAAAATGTACCCTCCCTAGGCTATTATTATCTGCCCCCACTCGCTTGCTTTGTCTGTCTGGTGGAGAAAATACAGCGGGAGCCCACGCATTTTTTTTCAACGAATTTACACCTTTAATTAACCCCTACATGTCTGAAATTTTGCACACATACACTTATGTAATTGTAACTTAAAATCATATATCAAAATACATGAAATGACATGGTTAACTGTGTGGAAACAATGTATCATTTCATGTCGGCTTCTGTGATTTCACAAAAGCCGGCAATTGAATTAGCGGCTATTACAGTATGTAGAAGTGTATAAACTATGAATATATATATATGTATGTGTCACAATGACATGTATATATATATATATATATATATATATATATGTATTCTATGTGTATGTATCTAGTGTTTTGTGAGCTGTCAGTGTGATTTTACAGTAGCCGGGGATGAATTACCGGCTTTTCAAAGGAGACTGGTGCATATAAATGTCATGGGTGCATCGCCACGAGGATCGTCGCGATTGCACATTCTGACTTCTCGCAGCTGAGTTGCTGTTACTTTGTGTTTGGTAATGAGAGAGTTAATTTTACCTAGCTCTTTGCTAAGACTAGGTCCAGCCTCGCCCGGCTACTTTTGATTATGTTCTAATTAGCTTCCTTTATATCCTTGCCAGTCTGGGTGTTAGATGCCGGTGAAAGCATTCATACAGACTGCAGATAGGATCGGTTCTGAGAAGACTGAAGCTAAGAGCTCTTTTGTTGTTCATCCCCTCCTTGCTTATAGTTTATCTCCTAGACCTTTGGTGTTCCCTCTGTGTTTATATGTTGTATGAAAGACAGTATTTACTTTATCCCCTGTCTGTCTCGTTTGTCTATACTGTTTGTTAACCTTTACCTGTCCATTCCCTTTGGTGGTAATCAGGGTCCTTCTAAGGACTAGATTACAGTGGTCAGGGATTGATAGGAGACAGGGTTTACGCTGGTGGCCTGTGTATAAAGATAAATCGTGTGCACAGCCTGAAAGGTGCCAGAGTAGGTTCCTACACCGTGAAGATAATGAAAAGAGAACTCGGCACTCAACTATTTGAGTGCCGAGTTCTCTTTTCATTACGCTGGTGGCCTGGACCTCTGTACCATTAACAGTACCTCCAGGTAGAGGGACTAGTCAGGACCCCAGTTTAGGGTCAGCATAGACCCCGGTCCACCTCTAGCCAGAGACAGCGTGAAAAGGATTCAGTATTGACTCACAGGATATTATGTTAGGTAATACTATGCTATATATACATGTTAATGTTACCTACTTATATGTTAGATAGTATGTTGTCCCACTTGATACATTACTGACATTATATATTTATACATCTGCTAGACAGCGTGACAATAAATCGGACAGCACGTGCATGGTGCGAGTGCTGTTCGTTTTTTAATCGCACCCATTGACTTGCATTGGCGATTTTCATCCCAAAATCGCATCAAATCGCAGCATGCTGCGATTTTTTTCTCACAACAATATCTGATGAGAAAAAAATCGCAAACGAGAATTCACCTATTCAATAACATTGGTCAGATTTGAATCCGATTTTTTTTCCTCTGATTATCATCCGTTTTCGGCGCCAGTGAGTATGAGGCCTAACGGCGATCGCGACACCGGGGTCGGTAAATACCGACCTGGATCATGTTCTCTGGGGTCTCGGCTACCCTCGGCAGCGAGACCCCAGAGAAAATTGCCCACCCCCCAGCACATTGCGGCGGGCTCACTGAGCATGCGCCCGCCATTTAGTAGGCCTCAAAGATGGAGGCGCCCACCGGGAAACACCAGAGGGCCCGGGGGCCACATGGAGGGCATCAGGGGCCACAAGGGGGGATCGGGGACCCTTTTTCTCTCTCCTCTGATGTCCAATCACATCAGAGGAGAGAGAAATTAAATGGCACACCATTTTTTTTTTTTGTTGCGATTGCCATTATAGGGTTAATAACGGCGATCGCAACATCGGGGTTGGTAAAAACCGACTCGATTCATGTTCTCTGGGGTCTCGGCTACCCCCGTTAAAATGTGCCTCTGGGGGGCGCTATTCACTTTTTCCACAGCGCCGTTAATTAACGGCGCTGTGGTTTAAGTACCCTTATTGACCGCCGTTAAAAGGAGTATCGGCGGTCGTTAAGGGGTTAATAAAACACAAGTTATACTGAATCTTTTCCAATAAACCTACATATCATTCTGATCAGCATTTCCTTCTTTACACCATGCTGTCCACAGATCGGACTACATACAGTACAGACCAAAAGTTTGGACACACCTTTGCATTCAAAGATTTTTCTGTATTTTCATGGCTATGAAAATTGTAGAATCACACTGAAGGCATCAAAACTATGAATTAACACATGTGGAATTATACATTACACTTTACAAAAAAGTGTGAAACAACTGAAAATATGTCTTATATTCTAGGTTTTTCAAAGTAGCCACCTTTTGCTTTGATTACTGCTTTGCACGCAGAAAAGGTGAACGGATGGACTCTACATGCCTGGTTCCCACCGTGAAGCATGGAGGAGGTGGTGTGATGGTGTGGGGGTGCTTTGCTGGTGACCCTGTTGGGGATTTATTCAAAATTGAAGGCATAGTGAACCAGAATGGCTACTACAGCATCTTGCAGAAGCATGCTATTCCTTCGGGTTTGCGTTTAGTTGGACCATCATTTATTTTTCAACAGGACAGTATCGCCAGCAAAGCACCCCCACACCATCACACCACCTCTTCCATGCTTCACGGTGGGAACTAGGCATGTAGAGTCCAGCCTGTTGTGAATGTGTTAGAAATGAATTCTGAGCAGAAGCTCCCTCTGGTGGTTACAAACAGTACTGAACCATTCAATGAAGATTGTGAAGATTGGCAATCAGGAGTTACAGACTGGTCTTATATAAGGGAGGTTCCCTCCCATCAAGGTTGCCGGTGATCAATTGTTCTTGTCTCAACTTTGGTTCCTGGTTCACTTGGAAGCTTTCTGAGTCTTGCCTACATCTTCTGCTAACAGATAAGATATTTTCTGCTTTTATTTTTGTGCTTGCTTTTTGCATTTTTCCCTGCACTTCTGTGGAGGTCAGCCAGGTCCCCTCTGGGGGCTTGTGCTCCTCTCAGTTTATCTGAGCCACTGTTATTTGTTCATTTGCCTTTTCCAGTTTTTTCAGTGGCTGCGGCTTAGTTTTGTTACACCAGAGAACTAATTTAGGTGGTAGAGGTCGTGTGATCTCAGGTGTTTTTGCAATTAGTAGAGTTGGTATTTTTTTAGGGTTTTTTGGATTGCAGTAAGTGTCCTTCCTATCCTTTTCTTTCTAGGAAGATTGGGCCCCAACGTTTGCTCATACTATTTTCTGTCTGTGTCTGTATTTCCTCTTGTCTAACCGCCATTACATGTTTGGGGGCTTTCTATGTTCTTTGGGGATCTGCTCCGGGGCAGATAGCTTTCCTCTTTCTATCTTTAGGTGTAGTTAACCTCTCAGGCTGTGACGAGGCATCTAGGACCAACGTAGGAACGCTCCACGGCTGCCTTTAGTTGTGGTGGTTAGTCAGGGTACTGCAATCCAGTAGATTCCAACCTCTCTGGTGTATTGCCGTTTTTGCCTGCTCTCCTCAGCTACCAAATCATAACACCAGCCGTTCACCTGTTCTGCGTGCAAAGCAGTAATCAAAGCAAAAGGTGGCTACTTTGAAGAACCTAGAATATAAGACATATTTTCAGTTGTTTCACACTTTTTTGTAAAGTGTAATGTATAATTCCACATGTGTTAATTCATAGTTTTGATGCCTTCAGTGTGATTCTACAATTTTCATAGTCATGAAAATACAGAAAAATCTTTGAATGAGAAGGTGTGTCCAAACTTTTGGTCTGTACTGTATGTAATGTGACAAGCTCCCTTTAATGTGTAAATTCATGTCTTCAGTTAAAGGTTATCTTGAAGTGCACTGAGCAGTGGGATGTGACTATGGGTGGTACCTTACTAATAGGTGTTCAGTTCACCCATTGGCAAAGGTTCAGTGACCAATCACGTCATCACCTTGCATGAGTTCTGCCACACCAGTAAAACTCCTGTGACATCACAAACAGTTTCAAAAGAAAGCAAGTCTTTACGAGCAGTTTCTCCCTCTCCTATAACATTTAGCAATTAAATTATCCACAAGAGCTTAAAAAAACTTTAATTTGCTTCTGCTAATAATCAGGAATCCCCAGACAAGAGTTACCAAGTGAGGATGACAAATAAGAACTTTGATTTATTTTAATGAATCGACTGAAGAATCATTTTAGGCTTCCTTTAATATGGTAATGCGACCCAGTCTGTCCATCTAAGTCAAGTTCAAAAGCAACCTGATTCCAGCATTTTAGCCGTAAATCCATTTGACATAATCTCTTGTGTTCTGAGACATTTTCATTGAAAGATGCTGATAAAAATAATCTTACTGTGCCCTTGAAGGAAACTTCATAACATTGCACATAAGTACTCAAAGATAAGTATAAAAAATCCACAACAAGATGAAGTATGCCTGACAGTGGAATGTGGGTTACATCTTTTCAGTGTCAAGCAGCCTAATGAATCAAGCAAGAGTTATGAAGGCTTACATTTTAGGATACTCAATGTGATTTAACCCAGCATCTCCTTCAGAACTTTGCCAGAGATAAATAGGAGAGGAGACTTATAAAAGTGTTTTGGAAACTCTTTGATCCTTCAGTCTGCTATAACCAAGAAGTGAGCAAGACACCGAGCTGAAGTCAGACATTTATGTCTTTGTCAAGATCTTAAGATCTCTGAGAACTTCATTATAAAGAAACATCTTGCTAATATTTCTAGATTAACGAGTACACCTTTGTTACTAAATGTTTCATTGTTTAAAAAATTTATCCAAAATGAAAAAAAATAAATACATTTTATGCAAGTTTTTTATTATAAATATATTATTGCTTTGTAGCTACTGTGTAAGGAACTTGCCCTTGCCACATTTCTACAACCTTCTTCCCTGCTGTTCTAGTATTTTCAATAGGCAGTGGTAGTAATGATGGTCAGTTTAAATGAGCTGTGCACTCTGCCGCCCAGCTAGAATGAGTGAGCGTTGTGTCCATTGTCCATCCATTCAAGGGAGCCTGTCAGTGAACCAATAAAAATACAAGTTTTGTGAACAAACACGGGAGCTGACTCCCTCTTTAAATTTCTCTTTGGCTGCCCTCTATGTCAGCTATTACCACATCAAGAAAAATAATCACTGCACACGTAATGCTGAATAGTGCCAAAAGTGAACAAATTTTTATTGAAATATGGTGCGGCGATTAATAGTTGACGTTTCGGCCATGTATGGCCTTTATCAAAACTGATCGCTGAAATAACAAAAAAATATATACATAAGTGGAAGTGCAGAAAATAATATACAATATATACATAATAAATACAAAAGAAAAGGATTATCCTTGGACATGGAATAATTGCAAATTCATACATGATATAGAATCACAATAGTTCCTAAGATAGATAAATGCATAGGAGAGCTTAAATGACAATATCATACCCTTTCAGAATCAGATGAGTCAAACGACCCCGTTTTGGGTTCAAAAAAGCAACCTAAAGGTAAAACAGTATATTGTTAGGAGAAAATTTAATATGATCAACAAGTCCGTGAGTATTGACAAAGAGAGATGTGAAGCTAGATATCAAACTGGTCCTATAAAATGGGTATATGGAAGTCAGGGCAGTAGTCATCCTTTATGTTGAGTGAGAGATAGGAAGAAAAGCACTTGTATACCAGTTTTCTATAAGTCCCAGGTGGGGAAATATTCAGAAGGACCCTAAACGGCTACATAGAAATCAAATACAATGTGTATATGTGTATACAGGGGTCAAAGTGGTGCCTAGAGTGGGCCTTGGTATATGATTATCATGATGCCCATATTTAGTAATCAGGAGGTGCTCAGAAGAAGTAATATACGTCAGAACATAAAGACAAAATATTTACATGCATCTGCCAGTTTGTTTAGTGTCCCAGGTGGGAGGGCAATATTTAGGTGGACCCTGGA
The DNA here is from genome assembly GCA_033576555.1 of Oophaga sylvatica. NCBI lineage: Eukaryota > Metazoa > Chordata > Amphibia > Anura > Dendrobatidae > Oophaga > Oophaga sylvatica. The sequence continues at coordinate 94,683,331 of JARQOD010000006.1, forward strand.
GGCTACATGGGAGACAAAAATATAGATACAGGGGTCAGAGCGGTAACCAGTGAAGCCACTGGTGATAGTTATCATGATGCCCAACAAAGGGGAGGAAACGTTATAATAAAGTGGATACTTACAGGCATTGGTGGCGCAGGGTGAAAGCTGACACCACAGCGTCTTAGTAGTGTGTAACCGGCTATGCGATGCCGGGTTTATGTGGACACCGCTGTCGGTCCGCGTGACCGGAAGTGACGCTGGCCGCGTCACCGGAAGTGACGTCGGCGGCAGGAGGGAGGCATCAGAGACGTCTCTCAGTGAAGGAGAGAAAGGCTGCGCTTGCGCAGTAAGGGAAAAAGGTGCCTGGAGACTAATGAGACGCTACCCAGTAACTAGGGGGGAGTGATTGTTGAGCGCAATAAGGAAGAGGGCGCTTCCTAAGTGTGTGTATGCGCAGTGAAACAAACATGTAGCTCATGAGTGGCAGAAATTATGCAGTCTATGGATGTATGGCAGGACATATGTAGCAAGTCATATATAGCAACAATATATAAGTGGCTGAAAATTGGTATATGGCGTAGGTAATGCATAATATTATAAGATGCATATATAGACATACATAATAAAAATAATAATAAAACATAATAATAAACAATCAATAATGGTAGGAGTCCAAACTGAAACAAAAACGGGGGGGGGAGAAGAGAAAAACAAAAAAAGGGTGGAGGGGGGGGAAATGAAGGTAAAGAAAAAAGAAGGGTGTAATGGAAAAAATCAAAAAGGGGGAGGGGTTGTTGGGGGTGGGGCGGATGGTATCTTCCAGTAAGAGGAGAGACAAGAGACTGACAAGGGAGAGAGTTCAATGGGCCTAGGAAAGGGAAGAAAAAATACTACGTTAGTTGGTCATGTATTGCTTAAATTAATCAGTCGATTTCTCTGTTGAGACCCTTCGGATGTAGTGTATCCAAGGTATAAATCCAAAATGTCTCCCGTTGTTTCAGGAATTTGATATGGTTACCTCCTCGGGTAGGTCTGGGTACTTTCTCAATGATTTGGAAACGTAGCTGTGCTACATTATGTCTTGCTTCTTTGAAGTGAGCGGGTAGGGGAAGCCAAGTTTTGTCGCATCTAATAGTAGACTTGTGAGCAGAGATACGATCTCGTATGGCCTGGGTTGTCTCGCCCACATACAGTAACCCACAAGGACATTTGATCATATATACGACAAAATTTGTCTCAAAGGTGAAGAAGTCTTTGATGGGGTAAGATTTCCCTGTACGTGGGTGTACAATCTCGCTACCTTTGATGACATTAGAGCAGCTCATGCAATTCAGACAAGGGAACGTGCCGGTTCTTTTGGAGCCTGTCAAGGTTCGGGTGATTGCTGATGCGTTAGATTTCAAGTCTGCTCTGACTAGCTGGTCCCTAATATTGCGGGGTCTTTTCAGACACATCAAGGGAGGGTTGGTAAAGCTGGCAATATTGGGGTACGCTTTGTTTAGCAAGGGCCAGTGTTTCAAGACTAGGTTGTTATTCTTTGCATGGACGGGTGATGTCCATGGACAAATGGAATACGTGGTGGTTTAGGTTGGGCGACACTGATGTCATCGGGGCCTGTCAAAGCCTTTGTCATTTCAGCATTGAGAAGATCCGGGGGGTAGTGTCTGGATAGGAATTTATTGGACATTTCCTGTAAACTGACTCCTTTTTGAGACTGGTCAGACATAATTCTGGTGACCCTCTTGAATTGTGAACATGGGAGACTATTTTTCGTTGGTTTGGGGTGACAACTGTTATAGTGAAGCAAAGTATTGCAGTCGGTGGGTTTTGTATAGATGTCACTAGTTAACCTGCCTAAGTTATCTTTATGGATTTGAGTATCCAAAAAAGTGACAGTCTCATAGCTATGGGACAGTGTGAACTTGAGTTCATGTCTGATGCTATTTAGGGCATTGAAGAACGTGGAAAGGCTATCCAGATCGCCAAGCCAGATGCAAAAAATATCATCAATATATCGGTACCATGTGAGGGCATGCTGTTGGAACAAGGGATGTTGGTAAATATGGTCACGTTCAAACCTATCCATATATAAATTTGCATAAGCAGGTGCCACGTTAGAACCCATGGCAGTCCCCAGGTTTGTATAAAAAAATCGTTTTCAAAACGGAAAAATTTTTCCCTTAGTACAAGGTTCAACAGGTCAAGACATAATTCCTGTGATGGTAGGTCAACATTGGCTTCTCTTAAGGTCAAGGATACAGATTGAATGCCTTTGTCATGTACAATGGATGTATAAAGGCTATTAACATCGAGAGTGCACAGAATGCTGTTTGGATCGACCGTGGAGATAGTTTTTATTTTGTTCAGGAAATCACCTGTATCGAGGAGGAATGATTTCGTTGTGTGGGTATGGGGAGTCAATATTTTCTCCAAAAAGATGGAGATGGGGTTCAGAATAGAGTTTGTGGAAGCCACGATCGGCCTGCCCGGTGGATTATATAAATCTTTATGAATCTTGGGAAGGGTGTATAGTACCGGTGGAACCGGATGTAAATTGGTAAGGAAGGTTTTGGTTTGGGCGTCAATCGTGGTACGTTGGATATGTTTGTTGAGTATGAAATCGATTTTTCTACGTATATCGGGGGTAGGGTCTGAAGTGACTTTCCTATATGTGTTTGTGTCGGATAGTTGTCTCTTTATTTCAGTGAGGTATTGAGTTTTATTCATAACTACAATAGCTCCCCCCTTGTCCGCTGGTTTTATGATGATGTTAGGATTGTTTTGTAGGGATGTTATGGCTTGTTTTTCCAGGGAACTCAGGTTGTTATGGACAGGTAGAAGGCCCAGTTTTTGATCGTGAATGGTACTATTTATATCGGTATTGACCAAATCAACAAAGGTTTCAACTGCATGGTAAATTTTTGGAGGCTGGAAACTACTGGAGCTTCTAAGACCGAGATTATCAATTGAGAATGGTGGACTAGCAGTAGGATTAGGAGTAGAACTCAATGTGTTAGACAATGGAGAAGGAGTATTCTCAAAGTGTACCTTTAATCTAATATTTCGATAAAATTGTTGGAGGTCCTTATGTAATTGGAATGCGTCCCATCTCGGTGTTGGACAAAATGACAAGCCTAGATTAAGGACTTTGAGTTCAAGAGGAGAAAGTGAATAGTTAGAAATATTGACAACTATGTTTGGACTCCTACCTGAGAATGAAGTGTCATGTGGCGATGTTGTTCGCTTCCTCCTCGACCGCCTCGTTGGCGTCCGCTTTGGCCTAAAAAAGGTTGTCTTGCCAGAGATGTTCCGCCAGCGTCGCTCCCAGATCCTGGTGAGGAGCCCCCTATGGGCGAGGATCCCCCGGAAGCTGTGTAGCCCCCTGGTTGGCGGCGGAATCTGGGTCGGAATCTTCTTGGACCCTGGTCCTCCCATTTATAGACCCTGTTGTTAAGGTAATCCTCAGTGTGGCGCTGGAATTTAGTGAGTTTTCTTTCCTCTAGATTTTTTTGGTGAGAGAGGAGGATAGCGTCCACTTTACCTTTAAGAGTGTTGAACTCAGATTCGTTTAGGGTGGAGGTTAGTTGTGTTTCAATTGAGGTAATTTTCTCCTCAGTCTCCTTAATTGCTTCCTGAAGGTACTCAATTGTTAGCAGTATGATGTCGAAGGAGCACTTATTCAGAATTTTCTGAAATGTAGCACAGTAATTAGCGTTATCAGAAAAAAGAGTTGGTCTAAGGTTACAACGTAGTCCTCGTGGTTTTTTCCTTGCCTATGGTATTCGCCCAATGTGGCGCAGTGTAAATCATAGGCTACAAGCCTTTTCTTCTCTTTCTCCCAGTCTCTGGTCTTGATATCCTTACTGGGAATATGCAAAAAGTCAGTTCCAGATCTAATCTTAGAAAGAATTGTAGATCCTAAGGTATCATCGTACATGTGGGTTTCTGAAGACATGGATATACGGGTGGTGCTTAAAACCAAAAACAATAGTAGTAGAAGAGATGGTTAGCACTCAACCCTGGTAGGTTGCCCTATACGGTGCTAGTGACAAGGAACCGAAGGTCCAAAGTCCATCATCAAGAAAAATAATCACTGCACACGTAATGCTGAATAGTGCCAAAAGTGAACAAATTTTTATTGAAATATGGTGCGGCGATTAATAGTTGACGTTTCGGCCATGTATGGCCTTTATCAAAACTGATCGCTGAAATAACAAAAAAATATGTACATAAGTGGAAGTGCAGAAAATAATATACAATATATACATAATAAATACAAAAGAAAAGGATTATCCTTGGACATGGAATAATTGCAAATTCATACATGATATAGAATCACAATAGTTCCTAAGATAGATAAATGCATAGGAGAGCTTAAATGACAATATCATACCCTTTCAGAATCCGTTTTTGTTTCAGTTTGGACTCCTACCATTATTGATTGTTTATTATTATGTTTTATTATTATTTTTATTATGTATGTCTATATATGCATCTTATAATATTGTGCATTACCTACGCCATATACCAATTTTCAGCCACTTATATATTGTTGCTATATATGACTTGCTACATATGTCCTGCCATACATCCATAGACTGCATAATTTCTGCCACTCATGAGCTACATGTTTGTTTCACTGCGCATACACACACTTAGGAAGCGCCCTCTTCCTTATTGCGCTCAACAATCACTCCCCCTAGTTACAGGGTAGCGTCTCATTAGTCTCCAGGCGCCTTTTTCCCTTACTGCGCAAGCGCAGCCTTTCTCTCCTTCACTGAGAGACGTCTCTGATGCCTCCCTCCTGCTGCCGACGTCACTTCCGCGGTCATTCGTCAGCGGACCGACAGCGGTGTCCACATAAACCCGGCATCGCATAGCCAGTTACACACTACTAAGACGCTGTGGTGTCAGCGTTTCACCCTGCGCCACCAATGCCTGTAAGTATCCACTTTATTATAACGTTTCCTCCCCTTTGTTGGGCATCATGATAACTATCACCAGTGGCTTCACTGGTTACCGCTCTGACCCCTGTATCTATATTTTTGTCTCCCATGTAGCCTCCAGGGTCCACCTAAATATTGCCCTCCCACCTGGGACACTAAACAAACTGGCAGATGCATGTAAATATTTTGTCTTTATGTTCTGACGTATATTACTTCTTCTGAGCACCTCCTGATTACTAAATATGGGCATCATGATAATCATATACCAAGGCCCACTCTAGGCGCCACTTTGACCCCTGTATACACATATATACATTGTATTTGATTTCTATGTAGCCGTTTAGGGTCCTTCTGAATATTTCCCCACCTGGGACTTATAGAAAACTGGTATACAAGTGCTTTTCTTCCTATCTCTCACTCAACATAAAGGATGACTACTGCCCTGACTTCCATATACCCATTTTATAGGACCAGTTTGATATCTAGTTTCACATCTCTCTTTGTCAATACTCACGGACTTGTGATCATATTATATTTTCTCCTAACAATATACTGTTTTACCTTTAGGTTGCTTTTTTGAACCCTTATGTACCAAAACGGGGTCGTTTGACTCATCTGATTATGAAAGGGTATGATATTGTCATTTAAGCTCTCCTATGCATTTATCTATCTTAGGAACTATTGTGATTCTATATCATGTATGAATTTGCAATTATTCCATGTCCAAGGATAATCCTTTTCTTTTGTATTTATTATGTATATATTGTATATTATTTTCTGCACTTCCACTTATGTATATATTTTTTTGTTATTTCAGCGATCAGTTTTGATAAAGGCCATACATGGCCGAAACGTCAACTATTAATCGCCGCACCATATTTCAATAAAAATTTGTTCACTTTTGGCACTATTCAGCATTACGTGTGCAGTGATTATTTTTCTTGATGATGGACTTTGGACCTTCGGTTCCTTGTCACTAGCACCGTATAGGGCAACCTACCAGGGTTGAGTGCTAACCATCTCTTCTACAGCTATTACCACATGGTGTGACATTTTGACAGGTTATCAAATATTCTGACCAGACTTCCTCTCATCTACTCCTCTAGATGTAGCCCTGGATGCCCATTTCTGGATGGACCACAGCCCTTTCTCTTTTCAACTTGTGTACTCTGCTTGATTTTCTAGATTTAGATTTCTAGACTAGAATTTCTAGTCTCATTTTGCGATTGATTCTCTTTTTTTGACACAGGATAATTTGTGTTTCCATGAGCTTGCAACACCAGTCAACAGCTAATCTAAAGAAAGTCATCTGTTTGCCCCTGTCAATACATCCAGATTCCTGTAGAGAGCATAGTTGCAATTGTCAACAGTCATGAATTTGACTGGACAGTCTCTAATTTTTGGAAGCAACCCCAGCAAATGTTGGCATATCTTGGTTTCAAAAATGACAAGGTTTACATAAACCCAATTAAAACGAGGGGATTGCTGAAATGCTCCTGGCATGGAACTTAACCCCTTTTTGACTGACTAATTTATTTTTTTTCTTTACGTGTTTATTTTTTCCTCCCATTCTTCCAAGAGCCATAACTTTTTTTTCCATTGAAAGAGTCATATTAGAGCTTGTTTTTTGCAAGACAAGTTGTATTTTTGAAAGCCATAATATATTTTACTCTATACAGTGACATGTCAAAGTTTGGGCACCCCTGGTCAAAACTACTGTTTTTGTGAACAGTCAAGCAAATTGAAATTAAATGAAATGATCTCTAAAAGGACTAAAGTTAAAAATGACATATTTTCTTTGTATTTAAGGCAAAAAAATATACATACATATTTTCATCTTTTAGATTTAAAAAATTACAAGAAGGAAAATGGACCAATGCAAAAGTTTGGGTACTTTCTAACCTTTTACCAAAAAACAGCCATGGGTTCTTCTAAGCAGCTTCCTTGCACTCTGAAAACAAAAATGGTGGATGCCCACAAAGCAGGAGGCTATAAGAAGATAGCAAAGCATTTTCAAGTTGCTGTTTCCTCAGTTCGAAGTATAATTAAGAAATAGCAGTTAACAGGAACAGTGGAGGTCAAGATAAGGTCTGGAAGACTAATTAAAATTTCAGTGAGAGCTGCTTGTAGGATTGTTAGAGAGGCAAATCAAAACCTTTGCTTGACTGCAAAAGAACTTCAGAAATATTTAGCAGACTCTGGGATTGTGTTACATTGTTCTATTGTTCTGAGACACCTGCACAAATATCACCTTCATGGAAGAGTCATCAGAAGAAACCTCTCCTGTGTTCTCACCATATAATTCAGCATCAGAAGTATGCAAACAAACATTTAAACAAGCATGATGCATTTTTAAAATAAGTCCTGTGGACCGATGAGATTAAAAGAGAACTCTTTGGCTACAATGATCAAAGGTATGTGTGGAGAAAAAAGAAAAAGGGCACAGAATTTCAGGAAAAGAACATCTCGCCAACCACTAAGCATAGGGGTGGGTCAGTCATGCTTTAGGGTTGTGTTGCAGCCAATGGAAAGGGGAACATTTCATGAGTAGGCAGAAGAATGGATTCAATGAAATTTCAACAAATTCTTAATGAAAACATAACACTATAAGAAGCTGAAGTTGAAAAGAGGAAGACTTCTATAAATGGATAATGGATAAACACATATCAAAATCCACAATAAACTACCTCAAAAGGCACAAGCTGAAGGTTTTACTATTTGCTATGAAGCCCCTAAAAATTTCTGGTGCAATATCCTTCATAGTTCACTTGTTTAGTGAAAGGAAGTCCACCTGTATGCAATCTAAGTGTCATATGGTCTGTCAGTATATACACACCTTTTCTGAAAGGCTACAGAGGCTGCAACACCACTAAGCAATAAGTACCACTAACCAAAAACACTATGAAGACCACGGGCCTCTCCAAACAAGTCAGTGACAAAGTCAGGATTGGGTTGAAAAATATCCCAATCTCTGATGATCCCCCTGAGCAAAATCAAATTCATTATCATCAAATGAAAAGAACATAATACCACAACAAACCTGCCAAGAAAGGACCACCCACCAAAACTCTCAGCCTGGACAAGGACGGCATTAATTAGAGAGGCAGCATAGAGACCAAAGTTAACCCTGAAGAAGCGGCAGAATTCCCAAGCAGAGACTGTAGTATATGTCCAGATGATCACAATAAGCCATACACTCCATAGAGGTGGCTTTTATAGTGAGCAGGAAAAAAAGCCTGTACTTACACACAAAAATTGTATGGCTCTTTTTGACTTTACCAAAAGACACGTGGGAACGGTATAAACGCCTGCCCCAAAGAAATTCATGAATTACTGGTTTTTGTTCATTATGCAAACCAAAAATCATAATAAAAAGCGATCAAAAAAAGTCATGTGCCCAAAAATGGAACCAATGAAAACGTCAACTCGTCCCACAAAAAATAAGACCTCACATGACTCTGTGGGCCAAAATATGGAAAAATTATAGCTCTCAAAATGTGGTTATGCAAAAATTATTTTTGGCAATAAAAAGCGTATTTTAGCGTGTGACAGCTGCCAATCATAAAAACCCGCTATAAATAGTAAATCAAACCCCTCTTTATCACCACCTTAGTTAGGGAAAAATAATAAAATAAAAAAAATATATTTATTTCCATTTTCCCATTAGGGTTAGGGTTAGGATTAGGGTTAGGGTTGGGATTAGGGCTAGGGGTGTGTTAGGTTAAGGTTTGTGGTTAGGGTTATGGTTAGGGTTGGGATTAAAGTTAGGGGTGTGTTGGGGTTAGGATTGGAGTTAGAATTGGGGGGTTTCCACTGTTTAGGCACATCAGGGGCTCTCCAAATGTGACATGGTGTCTGATCTCAATTCCAGCCAATTCTCATTTGAAAAGTCAAATGGTGCTCCTTCCCTTCCGAGCTCTGCCATGCACCCAAACAGTGGTTTACCCTCACATATGGGGTGTTCGGCATACTCAGGACAAATTGCACAATAACTTTTGGGTCCAATTTTTTCTGCTGCCCTTGGGAAAATAAAAAATTGGGGGTGAAAAGATCATTTTGTGGAAAAAATATGATTTTTGAATTTTATGGCTCTACGTTAGAAACTTCTGTGAAGCCCTGGGGGGTTCAAAGTGCTCACCAAACATCTAGATAAAAAAAAACTTAATTCTGGCGTTTCGACTTTTTTCTCGCTACGCCGTTTACCGATTGGACTAATTATTTTTATATATTGATAGATCGGGCGATTCTGAATGCAGCGATACCAAATATGTGTATATCTGATGTTTTTATTGTTTTATTATTAATGGGGTGAAAGAGGGGTGATTTGAACTTTTATATTTTTTTTATTTGTTTAATATTTTTAAAAACTTTTTTTTACTTTTTACTTGCTTCAATAGTTCCCATGGGAGACTAGAAGCTGCGATCATCCTATCGCTTGTGCTACATAGAGCAGGGTTGCAGCCCTATGTAGCACATATGCTCACTTGCTATGAGGGCCGACCGCTGGGCGGTGCTCAAAGCTATCCGGCTATGACAACCACAGGGGTCTCCTGCTGACCCTGGGTTGTCATGCCAACCCATCGGCGACCCGCAGTCATGTGACACAGGCGCCGATAGAAGGAGGCAATGACGCGCTTCCTGCGCGAGCATGTTAAATGCCGCTGTCAGAGTTTGACAGTGGCATTTAACATGTTAACAGCTGCGGGTAAATTGCGATTGCACCCGCGGCTGTTAGGGGCATATGACAGCTGATCAGATCAGCTATCTTGTGCCGGAAAAGGTATGGGCTCATTGCCAGAGCCCGCACCAAACAGGGGGAGGCATCCAATGACAGACTCTGTCATCATTGGACGTTAAGGGGTTAATAACCATTCACAGTTTCACTGTACCATCTGTGTGTACATAGTAGTTGTGGGAGACTTTAGTGTATGCTACTAGAGATGGAATTATCGCGCCTGCTGACATTAGACTTGCCCTCCAATAGGTTCTTGTTAAAGGATTTAAAGTACTCATTCCAATTACAGAGCTTCTAAAGAGTCCAGTATGTTTATTTTGCCTCAGTGCATCACTTGGGCTGGAGTGGGTAATTTGCACGCCTGTTGCCTTCTTTGGATATGGTAGCCATTTCTCAGGCTTCAGAATTGAACCCTGATTTTCTGTTACCTGTGTATCAAAAAAAGATCTATCTGTATGGGAACATATTAATCCTCTCTCTAGACTAAAATCTACATCTCTGTGGAGGGGTAATGGACCTGGTATATTTAAAACGCCTGTGACCAACAGGTGGAGTGCTCAGGCAGAAGGTAAATGAATACATATCAAAAAACTGACCGGCACATCCAAAAATAGACCTAATGTGAACAGGTGCTAAACCTAGAGTCACCAACTCATGCACATTCAAGAAAAAAAGGTAGCACACTGTAGCGCTATAGCTTGCAGACACAAAATATGAAAAATGAATTGCATAACTGCCTTAGAAATATGAAAAATTGAGAAGTCTTAGCACATAAAATGGCCAATTTATGTGTACCTGGAAGCCATGTTAAGGCTCTTCTCGTATTCCAGGTCCTAACTAATGCCAATCCTCGCTTAGAAAAGCCTATCTCTATGGGAACATATGAATCCTCTCTCTAGACTAAAATCTACATCTCTGTGGAGGGGTAATGGACCTGGTATAATTAAAATGCATGTGAACAACAGGTGGAGAGCTCAGGCAGAAGGTAATTGAATACATATAAAAAAAACTGACCGGCACATCCAAAAATAGACCTAATGTGAACAGGTGCTAAACCTAGAGTCACCAACTCATGCACATTCAAGAAAAAAAGGTAGGCTATAGCGCTACAGTGTGCTACCCTTTTTTTCTTGAATTATTGGAGACGACTTCGGAGCTGAAGTTCCCTCTGGTAGTTGCTGAGGGTATTGAACCTATGTTGAACACCAAGAGTCCTACACCTGCAGTGGACTGAGTGGTTGTCAGGTGATGCTGACTGGCCTGATATAAGTGAGCTGACCTCCCATGATCCTCGCCGGTAATCAATTGTTTTTCCTGGTCTAGGTTGGAATTCAGCTTGCTTTTCTGCTGTCTCCTGCTTGCATTCAGATAAGTCTCTTTCAGTTTTTTTTTGCTGTGGTTTGAATTCCTTGCTTTTTGCTGCATTGCTTTTTGTCTTCAGCCGGGTCCCCTTTGGGGGGCTTTGGCTGGTCTCCGTTTTTTGCATTTGTTCATTTGCTCAGCTCTTGTGATATTTTGCTGCTGGGTTGCTGCGTGTCCACACCAGAGATCTGATATAGGTGTCGAGACCGTGTGGTCTCAGTATTTTTGGATTCAGAAGTGTTGGAGTTTTTTCTAGGGTTTTTTTGGGTTGTAGACAGTATTCTCTCCTGTGCTGTCCTATCTAGCCAGTTTTGGGCCCCAGTGTTTGCTCAATCTATTTTCTGTCTGAGTTTGTATTTTCATCTTGTCTAACCACCATTATATTTCTGGGTGCTTCCTATTCTTTTGGGGTCTACACCGGGGCAGTTAGCTTTCCTCGTTCCATCTTCAGGGATAGCTATCTCTCCGGCTGTGACGAGGCGTCTAGGGCACCGTAGGAACGTCCCACGGCTTCTTCTAGTTGTGCGGTTAGTTTAAGGGTCTGCAACCTATTACTTTCCAACCTCTCTGGTGTTAGGCTACCTATGCGTTTTTTTGCTCTTGCCTCCTCAGCTACCTAAACATAACAGTACAGATAAATTGGCCATTTTATGCGCTAAGACGTCTCAATTTTTCATATTTCTAAGGCAGGTATGCAATTCATTTTTCATATTTTGGGCCTGCAAGCTATAGCGCTACAGTGTGCTACCTTTCTGTTACCTGTGGTCACCATGGAAGAGAGTCTGTACGGCTTGAGGGGGTGATCTGAAGGGAGAGCGGCTTGCTATACAGGTCAGGTCCCAAGGCAGCAAGTATCCAGCCTCCAGAGATGTAGATTTTAGTCTAGAGAGAGGATTCATATGTTCCCATACAGATAGACTTTTCTAAGCGAGGATTGGCATTAGTTAGGACCTGGAATACAAGAAGAGCCTTAACGTGGCTTCCAGGTACACAGGGGGTGATCTGAAGGGAGAGCGGCTTGCTATACAGGCAGGTCCCAAGGCAGCAAGCATCCAGCCTCCAGAAGATCCCATGGACGCCCTGCCTCATCACCCATCGCACGCAAGGTAACGCGTGAGGGCCTATGATGTACCTCTGTCAGGCTTAGACCTGACTCCCCCATAGGGTGGTCCTCGACCCACCAGAGGACAGGCGTGGGGCTTGGAAAAGGGTGGCTGGCCATCAGGGTCCACCGTGCCTCTGGCAAAAACTGGGTAACTGTAGTGGTGGCTGTTCCTGATGCGAAAAGCATTTTGGCACATGTCGAGTTTCGAGCACTCCACGAACATGGTCAGCACTGATAAGAACCATGATCAGCGTTACTATGCTTCCTTGAAAAAAAATTCAGGCGATGATGCATAAGGTGGTGGCACAGGAAGAAGAGGAGGAGTTACAGAGAGCATTCACACCATTATCAGGCCAGTCGCCACACATGGCCAGAAGGGTGGATTCCTGTAACAACAGCTTTGGACGATGCGGAGAAGAAGGAACCGTGTTCACAGCAGGGTGGCACTAAAAGCTGTAATAACTGCCTGCGCCCTTACGTAGGTAGAAATAGCCCCCACAGAAAAAGCCCCTAAAACAGTTTTTCAGCCACGGTGATAGATATGTAGTGCTGACATACAAATGAAGGTGAAATACACTTACTGTCACCGTAGCGGAGGGTAAGATGGAAATATAAAAGTCCTAATTCGATATTAGCGATGATCGGATCGTGAGCCCAAGGCTGTCAGACTGATAGTAGCGAGGCAGGGAGCGTCCTCCCTGTAGTTGGAATCCTTCTGTTGAGCCGGGATACACAAAGTCCGGAAGTTAACACGGCGTCCTCTGGCCACGAGGCACCGTGAGTATGAGATGGACAAGTCGGGAGCAGGACAAAAATTGGTGACGTCACCGCCGTACCAAGGTACGGAAGGCAGGAGGGTCAAAAAGGGTTCCAACGCGTTCCCTGACGAAGAAGGTCTGTGTACCTTCGAAACGCGTTGGAACCCTTTTTGACCCTCCCTGCCTTCCGTACCTTGGTACGGCGGTGACGTCACCAATTTTTGTCCTGCTCCCGACTTGTCCATCTCATACTCACGGTGCCTCGTGGCCAGAGGACACCGTGTTAACTTCCGGACTTTGTGTATCCCGGCTCAACAGAAGGATTCCAACTACAGGGAGGACGCTCCCTGCCTCGCTACTATCAGTCTGACAGCCTTGGGCTCACGATCCGATCATCGCTAATATCAAATTAGGACTTTTATATTTCCATCTTACCCTCCGCTACGGTGACAGTAAGTGTATTTCACCTTCATTTGTATGTCAGCACTACATATCTATCACCGTGGCTGAAAAACTGTTTTAGGGGCTTTTTCTGTGGGGGCTATTTCTACCTACGTAAGGGCGCAGGCAGTTATTACAGTTTTGTCTTCTATCGTCATACTCCTTCTCTGGGGTATTAGTGAGCCGTTAGCACAGCATCCGGCTTTAACTCCAGCAGCCCTTACTCACATCTTAGTATCTTAGCGGGTAGTTAGCGCCAGTGTGTTTTTTACATATACAGGCACTAAAAGCTGCTCACGAGCATCATGAGCATGGCTGGGGATACAGAGGACCCAGACGATATACTTCCCACCGAGGACAGCTTGTCGTTGCCACTGGGCATCCTGGAATACATGAGACAATACAAGCAGCTGTGCCTGGGCTATGGGATTGCCCGGATTGTTACAGAGGTGGCGTGTAGGGCCAGTGCACCCCCTTCTTCACATCGGCTTAGCACGACTGGTTACTACTTAAAGCACAGTTATTATAGACACTGAACGCTATGACACATTGTCCATTAATTTAGGCAGTGCAAACTTTGGGTACCCTAGGCAATTAGTTATACTGCTTCTAATGATGGGGCATTGTGTTTTAGGGCTAATAGTCACCTTCTACTTTTTGTCTGACTAACCTATCTGGTCAGGTCTAGGTGACACTCAAAAATACATAGCAGTTGTAACCTATTATACTACTGCATTCTGACAGAAGTACATAGGGCTAGGTCTATATACATTATACCAGCCTATGTTCTGGCCTTTTTTTTAGCCCTATACAATTATTTGTGTGTATCTTTTTTGCACGTTGCAGTTTTCACCTTTGCTGTGGGTATACAAGATTCTTTTTTAACAAAACGTATTAAAAGTTATATTTCATAAGGGTTTTTTTTTTCAGTTATCCGTCTATTCGTACCCTTCTATATATCTATTCATGTAAGAATGTAGAAACCTAAAACAAAAATAGAATTTCTGCTCTCTTGATCTGCAGTGATAACAATTATTATCATGTTGAACCTTAAGCAAACTGCATAATATTATAATAGGAAAATATTTTAGTACATGTAGAGCTAAATAAAATCAAAATGTTTTCCAAATGAGAAATAAGAACGGCCCAAACTAATTGCCCATATTTTCTAATCAGTAAACTGACACAATAGCGTAATAGTACTTTTATCTTAGTTAACAAAAGATTCAGAAACACAGACTGGAAAAAATATATTCTCTCCATAGAATTCTTGATCTGTGCACCCATTATTGTATCTTCCTGCAGTTTCTTGGTTGGGGGGATGAAACTGCAGGATGTTCTCTGCATGACTGTAGGAAGATAGATGAACTACTATTTGGAAGTCAATATATATCATCTTATTGCCAGCATCTCACACCCCCACAGTGGAGGTGGAAATCAGCAACACAAGGATCATTAATTTTTATTTAGTACAAACAATCAGGAGGTAATCAACCTGCGCTCCAGCTCCCAAGCTACACACCAGAAATGCTGTTGTTTATCAATCTTTGAGAAAAAATTACAAACCACAGAAATATTCCACAACAAAAATATTCAATAAAATATGATCCAGAACTTTTTTATTTTAATAATTGTTTTTATTTTAAATAGTGAACTTTTTATATTGTAACAAACTAACATAGACTAACAGAACAAGGGGATTAAAGGGAAAATTCTATTAAATTGAGTCCAAAATAGTTCGGTTGATAGTTGAGTTGTAGATTGTAGGTTTCCTTCTGAAATGGTAGGATAATCACAGAAGAAGGAGGGAGACCAGTAATGAGTGTGAACAAAATGCCCAGAATGAGCGAGGTAGTGCTGTGACATGAGCTTGTGGGTTAGTTAGCAACCTGACAAGTAAGTGGATGGAGAGTATACATACAGTAGACCCAATACTCACCAGTGTAGCCAGCACCTCAATATTATGAAATGGAAAAAGTATTTCATTATTTTTTCTTAGAATAAGCTAGGGTATGGAATGCTAAGTCCAATTCAAGTTAAGAAAAAATGTTTTGCTGACAGAACTGAAGATTTATTTTATGGTTCCAGATGGCTACATGGAACCTACCATTTAGAATGAAAAGCAGCTAGAACAACAGAAGTAAGTCTTTAGCCCATACATTGATCTTTGAAGGACCAATTAGCAATGGTGTCTTTAGCTTTGAACCTTAGTACATTTGAGGCACACGGTTTGTCTCAGAGTTGGAGCTGTTTTATTTTCTATAGTCATTTCTTCTGGTACAGAGATCACATATTATTTATAGTCATTGAAATTAAACTTATGAGAAGATATGTAAACATTAGTGATGGAAAACTGCCAAATAATACTTCATTAGATTAAGCTGCTCGGTAGAGTTTGCGAAACAGGTCGGTCAGATTCATAAGTCGCCGACTTTCGCCAAAGTCGGGTTTCGTCGAGC
Source organism: Oophaga sylvatica (assembly GCA_033576555.1). NCBI lineage: Eukaryota > Metazoa > Chordata > Amphibia > Anura > Dendrobatidae > Oophaga > Oophaga sylvatica. Next base: position 94,699,119 of record JARQOD010000006.1, read on the forward strand.
GAAACCAGACCATAGCGTGAAGTCGGCCATGCGGTCGTCGACCCGAGCGCCAAAGTCGGTTTTCCCATAAAGCTTGCAGGCGCCTTTTTTCAGCCAATGAACAAGGACGTACACTGTGGGCAACGAGATGACATGGGCAGCGTCCACCACCATGTTAGAGAAGGGCATTGCAGTGATTGGCTTGCTTTGGGGGGCGTCATAGTGTCTATAAAACCCTCATTTTCCTTCTGCTGATCTTAACAGTAGGGAAAGGTTGCTGACGCTGTTTATCAGTAGGGAGAGAGTTAGGGATGGAAACAGAAGTTCTTATGTGCTTGTGCTGATATCAATTGTGCTGTACAGTTAGTGTTCAGTGACAGGGGAGGATTTTCTTGTGTGCAGCAGCGCTGGTTATTAGGCTGCCTGCCAGAGACAGGGGAGGATTTTCTTGTGTGCAGCAGCGCTGGTTATTAGGCTGCCTGATAGCTGTATTGCTGTGCGTACACTGCTGTGCAGACTGCTTTTTACACAGCACCTACACAGCACTAATACTTTTATTCTTTTTTTCTGGACAGTTACCGAGCGTTCATTTCTTCCCACATCGTATAGAGCTGTACGCTCCTCACACACTACCGTGTACCGGCTGGTATCACGGACAAATACATGCTGACTAACTGTGTGTGACTCCAGAAATATATATGGAGATTGAAATTTTCCCCTACACTATATACACCTGGTATCTTCTGATACAGTACCTTTTTTCTGCTTTTTGTTTTCTGGTCAAATGCATACTGAGTGAGCGTCTGTGTGTGACTCCGGAAATATATACGGAGATTGAAATTTAACCCTATGCTATATACACCTGGTATCTTCTGATACAGTACCTTTTTTCTACTTTTATATTCTGGTCTAATCACGGACAAATACATGCTGACTATCTCTGTGTGATCCAGAAATATATACGAAGATTTACAATTACCCCTACACTGTATACAGCTGTACGCTTCTGATACAGTACCCTTTTTCTGCTTTTTATATTCTGGTCTAATCCATACTGAGCCTGTGAGCGTCTGTGTGTGACTCCGGAAATATATACAGAGATTGAAATTTTCCCCTAGACTTTATACACCTGGTATCTTCTGATACAGTACCTTTTTTCTGCTTTTTGTATTACGGTCAAATCCATACTGAGTGAACCTCTGTGTGTGACTCCGGAAATATATACGCATATTTCAATTTTCCCCTACACTGTATACAGCTGTACGCTTCTGATACAGTACCATATATCTGCTGGTATTTTTGGTACATTTTCCCAAACATGAGGAAGTATGGTGGAAGAGGCAGCGGACGTGGGAGGGAGGGGCCAGCTGGTATTGATGGTGGTAGTGCATCTGCTGGAAGTGCCAAAAGCACAATAGCACCTAAGGCAGGAGTTGTTGAGCCTGCATCATCGTCTGGCTCAAGAAGGCCTGGAAGGCTCCCTTTTCTGTGAGTAAGTAAACCGCTTTTAAAGCCGAAGCATCAGGAACAGGTTTTGGCTTACATTGCCGAAACAGCCTCCAGCTCTATCGCCTCCTCTTCTGAAGTTTCAAAAACTGCAAGCACTGGGTCGTCAGTGCAGGCTCCTGGTCAGGAGCTACACCTTTCCTTGTGTCCTTCACCCCCAACAAAAGTGAAGGATGCGGCAGACCACATTTCTGATTACTCCATGGAGCTCTTTTCACATACCATGCCTGGGTTATCAAGTGAAATCCTGAATTCCCCAGTCCAAGATGAATATGACATGGAGTGCACTGATGCACAGCCACTGCTAAATGATTCTGCTGGTACATTCACCCAGAGCACTGCAATGCCCTCGCAGTCTACTGAGCCAGATTCTGACCCTGATGAAACTCAGGTGCCCCTTCCCGCACACTCAAACACCTTACACGTGACACAGAGGAAGGTGCAGATGAAATTGAAGAGGAGGTGATGGATGATCCAGTTGTTGACCCGGATTGGCATCCATTGGGGAAGAGGGTGCCACTGGCAATAGCTCAGAAGAGGAGGAGGATAAGCAGCAGGCATCGACATCGCAGCTGCAGTTATCTGGCAGGACCGTAGCAGTCCAAAAACGTGTTAAAAGAACAAAAAGAGTTGCAGGACAGCTTGGCCAGATGGTCAAATTAGCACAGCGTGCAAGCCCTGAAAAGTTTTCCCATAGTAGGAAGAGTGCAGTGTGGCACTTTATTAACCAAAATCCTATTGATGAGGCAAATGTTATCTGTAAGAAGTGCAGAAGGACCTTGAGCAGAGGGAAAAATCTCCGAAATGTGAATACCAGTTGCATGCTTAGACATGTAAACACCATGCACTTGCTAGCGTGGACGGACTACAAAACCTCACTGCCTTTGAACGCCTTCATTGCCAAACTGATCTCATTAGAGATGATGCCCTTCCATTTGGTTGAAAGCACAGCGTTCCGAGAGCTCATGGCTATGATCTACACAGTCGGCACTTTTTTTCTAGAAAAACAAATCCCTGCCCTCCACCTGCATGTGAAATATCGCATTGTCCATGCACTCAAACAATCAGTGAGTGGAAAGGTGCACCTCACAACAGATTCATGGGCCAGTAGGCATGGCCAGGGCCATTACGTGTCCATCACTGCGCACTGGGTTAATGTGGTGGATGCAGGCTCGACAGGGGACAGCGGTGGTGGGACAGTGCTGCCTAGCCCACGGTATAGGCAACAGTTGGCTGTAGGCGTTCGACCCTCCCTCCAGAAGCGAAAGCTCGTCGACAGAGCACAGTCGCACAAGCACTCCATCCGCAACTGCCAGTGTTGCACACGAGGTGTCCCACTATCGAACAGCTAGTGGTAAGCAACAGCAGGCTGTTTTAAAGATGATGTCTTTGGGCGACAACAGACACACCGCGAAGGTACTGGCCGACTACTTGCAGCGAGAAACGGAGTCATGGCTGGGCAGTCTACATCTTGAGCCAGGCAAGTTAGTCAGTGATAACGCCGTAATTTTGTGGCGGCTATAGCCTTGGCAAAACTCAGACACATACCTTGCCTGGCTCACACCTTGAACCTGGTGGTGCAGTGCTTCATAAATAATTATCCGGAGTTAACAGCCCTGCTCCATAAGGTGCGAAGACTGTGCTCGCACATCCGTCGCTCGCCCGTAGACTCCAGTCGTATGCAGAGGCTTATGAAAACATACCAAGGACTAGAAATATATATAATAGACATGGTAAACCATTGAGACGCTCACCAAAAGTCATGTATATCATAAGAGCCAAAAAAGAGGGAGCTTGATCTCTGATATATAATCAAATAATAATGCTAATAATGAATGCAGAAATACAAAAAATTTAACAAATTTGTTACATTTTTTGTATTTCTGCATTCATTATTAGCATTATTATTTGATTATATATCAGAGATCAAGCTCCCTCTTTTTTGGCTCTTATGATATACATGACTTTTGGTGAGCGTCTCAATGGTTTACCATGTCTATTATATATATTTCTAGTCCTTGTATGTTTTCATAAGCTTTATACTGTGTATTTTCACAGCATCTTCGCTTGGACAGATGGACATTCAGGCACGGGACAAAACGTGGCTGACTAAACTCAATCAGGTTTTTAGTGATGATAAGACTGTGGTTTTTAACCAGGATTCTGAGGATTTGGACAATTTAGTAACTAAGTTAAAAAGTCTTTTTCACAAAAGAACTAAATGGTGGTGGAATAAATCGTTCATGGAAAAGTACATAGATAAGGGCCTCATCCCGAGGGGCTTACGGGTGCAGGTTTTCCCCTCCTTCAATACTGATAATGATGTATTCAAACAACAATGGGAGGAAGCAGCATCCCTATGCTCCAAGAGTTTCATGAATCTTCTTATTAAATCAAATGAGACTTCAATTGGGGGTGTTGAGATTGAAATAAAAGCAATTCAGGAGAAATTGATTAAACAGCTGTCAGCAGAGGCCCTTCAGAAACTAAATGCTGAGCTGGATGCTGATTTGGTTAAATGGGAAAAGGAACTCATCCAGACAAAGAGTAAAAAATATCAGAGAGACTGTGACGACTTTAGGACCCAAAGGGTTTATAGATGGCAACATGCCAGACGGAGAGATCAAAAACAAAACCAAATCGAACGGTCTAGTTCTGCATCATCTCTTTCCTCAATGGATGACGAATCCCCGTCAACATCTACATCCACTATCAACCTTATGGACAGATGGGTCATAATAGATTTACTGCTGGACGCAGGGGAAAATCATACAATAAACGTAAAATCACCCCACCACACTCTATGGAGAAAAAAAGTAAAAATAACAAACTTGAGGTAATCAACTTATCCTCACATGTTTTGACTGATACCCAACTTGAAGTTCTTCAGTTGGGCCTCTCATTTGTTCCTAACAATAATTTTGATTTTTTTACCACAGTGAAGGATTTGCATTTATTTTTGAGGAAGCTCATTTTGAAGCGTTTGCATTCTGGAACTCGACGAGAGGCAGAGCTGGACAGCACTATGGAGCAGGAGGCCATACGCATATTAGAGGAATTGGAGAGTGAGGGCTCTAGCACCTCTACAGGTAACTTCCCTCCCTCTGTTCTTCCTAGGTCAGCCACGTTCCCCCCCCTTATCTTTATGCCCTCAGGTTGAAATCTTTTGTAAGTTGGTCATGGATGACCTTAAAACCATTCCCACTAAGCGGGTGGGCGATAATCTATCGGTGTGCACAGAGACAGGCACTGAGTGACCTGAGGGCTCTGGGGGATGTAGTGATCAAACCAGCTGATAAGGGGGGGAATGTGGTTATCTGGCCCGTGGAAATGTATGAGCGAGAGGCCTTTCGCCACTTGCGCGATAGGGAGGCCTATTTGCCCTTACCCTCCAATCCCTTGTCTAAGTATCAAGGGGAGATTGCTAAAATATTGGATAGAGCTTTCACTCGGGGTACCATCACTAAGAAGATTCTTGAGGGACTCTCTATTAAATATCCGACTGTACCTACGTTTTATCTTTTACCGAAGGTGCACAAGGATCCACTTTCTCCACCTGGTCGTCCCATTGTCTCTGGTGTGGGAGGACTTTGTGAGCCCATTTGTAAATTTATTGATTTTTACTTACAACCATTAGTCAGTGCTCTACCCTCCTACATCAGAGACACTACCGATGCCCTTTGTAAGTTGGACGGCCTTTCCTTGGAACCAGACATGGTACTGGCCACTGCGGATGTTGAGTCGCTTTATACTTGTATCAACCATGAACATGGATTAAGGGCTGTCAACTTCTATCTAACCACAAGTGATCTGGATCCGTCATTACAGCTGTTGGTCATGGAACTATTAGAATTTATTTTGACACATAATTTTTTTACTTTTAAAGACCGCTTCTATTTGCAGAGGCGGGGGACTGCCATGGGGGCGGCCTGTGCCCCGTCGTATGCCAACCTCTTTTTGGGTTTCTGGGAGAGGGAGGTATTTGGCGACGGGGCAGGGGCTGCCTCCCAGGCATTATCATGGTACAGATATATTGATGATCTTTTGATCATCTGGCAAGGTACACAGAGTGATCTGTGTCATTTTTTGACCTATTTAAACCAAAATCCATATAATATTAGACTTACTTATAAGTTCTATGATGGGCAGCTGGACTTTTTGGATGTACGGATCACTGTGACAACCACAGGTGTGGTACAGACAGATGTATACCGAAAGGAAACATCTGTCAATTCGTTACTTCATGCCACCTCTGCCCATCTGTCATCCACGGTGCGGGCCATTCCGGTGGGTCAGTTTCTGCGAATCAGACGCCTTTGCTCTACGGAGGAGGGTTTGAGACGCAAGCAGCTGAGCTCCGGGACAGGTTCCGCACACGTGGATACAGCCAACGTTCTATTAAAAGGGGATACAATCGCGCGAAAACATCCGCACGTGGTACCCTTCTGTCAAAACCGATGGCAGGCTCTGATGAGCCCCAGAAGGTTAGATTTATTTCAACATACAACAATAGATGGCAAACCATCAGAGGGATTTTGGACAAACATTGGTCTGTTCTTAAGACCGAACCGACTCTACGCAAATGGCTCCCAGATAGACCGCTCCTCACTGCCAGAAGGAGTAACAATCTAAAGGATTTACTGGTGAATAGCCATTATGTAGCTAGGCCTCCTCCTTCCTTTTTCTCAAATAGTAAACCCCGCTTGGGCTGTTTTCCATGTGGTTCGTGCCTGGCCTGTCGGAATATCGAGCGTACAGCCATATTCTGTTCATCGGATGGTAAACGGAGTTTTCAAATTAGGGAATATATTTCCTGTCGGAGCGATTTTGTAGTTTACTATGCTACGTGCCCTTGTAATTTGATATATGTGGGCTTAACATCACGTGAGTTGCGAATACGCACAAGGGAACACGTGAGGGATATCCAATCAGCTGTAACAACTATAGATATAGATTCCTTGAAGACCATCCCACGTCACTTCAAGGCCAAGCATGCCTGCAATCCAGATTTACTTAAAATACGGGGTATCGACCGTGTCCATGGGGGAATTAGAGGTGGTGACCTTAAACGGAGGCTATCCCAATTGGAATGCAAATGGATAGTGAGGTTGGACACCATGTTCCCCCATGGGCTTAATGAACAATTGAGTTTTTCCTCATTTTTGTAACGTTTATTCTAGTTTTGTTATTGCATATTTCCTTCTCCATCATTCCTTTTTTTCTTTTTTTCTTTTTTCTTTTTTTCTTCTTTTCTCTTACCTTTGTTCTTGTCCCACTCCTCAGAACCTTTTTATGTTTTTAATTGTGTGTTTTTGTGCTATTTTCAGTTTAGAGGATGAGTTTTTCTCCCTTCAATTCAACTTTTGGACCTTCGTTGGGTTTATATTCGCTTGACCGTTCCTGCTGATTCCATGGAATAAGAACACTATCTATGATCCCCTTCCCATGCTGTTGTTTGGCCTCTATAATTATATACTTGTTTCCACGTTTTGTTTGTATGTTATGCATGTTGGTCATTTTTGGGATCCAGATGGACATAGATTTTTCATATTTTGATATATATATATCTTCGTATTTATATGCCCATTCATTTGGCTGATAGGTTACATACTGTATTGATGTATTTGCACAAGTATGTATCTATACCGTTTATACATCTCGTTTTATAGCTCCATCTATTTTCGCCCCTTGTCAGTGACTCCGTTGTACCCCCATCGCCTAAGGCATCAGCACGGAACACTTAGTATCCATGACGTCTGTAGGAACATTTGTTCCATACTGTGTGTTCCCGTGATGCCGGAAGTGACGGAACGGACACCGGATGTCCTGTCCTGGGGCGATGAGTACCAAGATGGAGCCGGTACTTCCGGTCTGCTACGGCGGGATTCGTGATCATATCACAGCAGGAACTATTTAAACCCCGTCTTTTGGTAGAATTACACACTGCCCCCCGAGGAAGCGGAAACGCGAAACGGCGTCGGGCCTCGGTGCAATCTAGCGATCTCTACAATGGGTGAGTGACACTGCAGGGTAGCATGTCTAGATACCACTTTGGTTTCGTACCATTTCTTTATGTGGGCATGAGCGCCACACTAGCCATCTTTAGGGTATCTCTCGGTATATAGGCTTCAGTGTCCTTTACAATAGGGGACCTATGGGCGAGTACACTTAATCAATATGACACTGGCCCCCTTGATTATCTTCCCTGGCTTATAGTCATCACTGCACGTCACTCCCTCACTGGTGTGGAGTACTACTATGTATTGATTGTCTGCTAGTTTTGCCACATGGTCTTATTATTCCCTTTAACTGGTTTTTAACTTTATTGTAATGTGTTTTTGGTTATGTTATTGATTAATAAAATTTGTTACATTTTTTGTATTTCTGCATTCATTATTAGCATTATTATTTGATTATATATCAGAGATCAAGCTCCCTCTTTTTTGGCTCTTATGATATGTATGCAGAGGCTTGCAGCAATCGCTCCACCTCCCCAAGCACCGCCTAATAATAGACGTTGCAACAAGGTGGAACTCCACCATGCACATGGTTGAGAGGCTGTGCGAACAGAGGCAGGCTGTAATGCATTTGTGGGAGAATACACGGGCAGGCAGTTTGAGGGCAGACATCGTGTTGTCGGGTGTGCAGTGATCAAAGCTGAAGGACCTCTGTAAAGTCCTTCAGTGTTTTGAGGAATGCACACGGCTGGTAAGCGCAGACGATGCCATCATAAGCATGAGCATCCCACTTATGCGTCTGCTCATGCAAACTTTGACACACATTAAGGATCAGGAGTTTGCAGCGGAGGAGGAGGAGGAGGGAAGCCTTGATGACAGTCAGTCATTGTCTGCTCAGGGAACTGTCCTGGATGAGGTGGAGGAAGAAGAGGAAGAGGAGGAGTACGAGGGGGATGATTATTTTGGGGAGGAGGATGCTTCTCAGGGGGCAAGAGAAAATGTTGGCTTGCCAAGGTCAGGTACAGGGTTTGTTACTGGAGGGATGTGGATTTGGCAGAAAGTGCTCCTCCACCCACCACTGGTAGTGCATCATTGACACCTGGAACATTGGCCCACATGTGTGATTATTAGAGTTGAGTGAAACAGGTCGGTCAGATTCAAAAGTCACCGACTTTTGCCAAAGTCGGGTTTCATTGGCCAAAACCCGACCATAGTGTGAGGTCGGCCATGCGGTCATCAAAACGAGCGCCAAAGTCGAGTTTCTCAGAATGCTTTTAGGCGCCTTTTTTCAGCCAATGAGCAAGGAAGTACACTGTGGGCAACGAGATGACATGGGCAGCGTCCACCACCATCTTAGAGAAGGGCATTGCAGTGATTAGCTTGCTTTGGGGGGCGTCATAGTGTCTATAAAAGCCCTGACCGCCATTTTACTTCTGCCGATCTTAACAGTAGGGAGAGGTTGCTGACGCTGTTTATCAGTAGGGAGAGAGTTAAGGCTGGAAACAGCAGTTCTTATGTGCTTGTTCTGATAGCAATTGTGCTGTACAGTTAGTGTGCAGTAACAGGGGAGGATTTTCTTGTGTGCAGCAGCGCTGGTTATTACGCTGCCTGCCAGTGACAGGGGAGAATTTTCTTGTGTGCAGCAGCGCTGGTTATTAGGCTGCCTGATAGCTGTATTGCTGTGTATACACTGCTGTGCAGACTGCTTTTTACACAGCACTGATACTTTTATTCTTTTTTTCTGCACAGATACTGAGCATTCACTTTTTCCCACACCGTATAGAGCTGTACGCTCCTCACACACTACCGTGTACCGGCTGGTATCACGGACAAATACATGCTGACTATCTCTGTGTGACTCCTGAAATATATACGGAGATTTACAATTTCCCCTACACTGTATACAGCTTTTTGCTTCTGATACAGTACCCTTTTTCTGCTTTTTATATTCTGGTCAAATCCATACTGAGTGAGCGTCTGTGTGTTACTCCCGAAATATATACAGAGATTTAAAATTACCCCAAGACTGTATACAGCTGAACGCTGCTGATACATTACCATATATCTGCTGGTATTTTGGGTACATTTTCCCAAACATGAGGAAGTATGGAGGAAGAGGACGTGGGCAGGAGGGGGCCAGCTGTTATTCACCATTGACTTGCATTGGGGTCGGGTTTCGTTTTTTTGTTGACCTCCGACTTTTGCCGCGAGCTAGTCGGCCGATCTCGTTCGACTCGACTTTTGCAAAAGTCGGGTGGTCCGAAACCCGACTCGACCCGAAAAAAGTCAGAGTCGCTCATCTCTAGTGATTATGTCTTGCGGATAGTGTTGAGCATTCCGATACCGCAAGTATCGGTATCGGCCGATATTCGCTGTATCGGAATTCCGATACTTAGTTCCGATATTTTTCCTATATCGTATACCGGAATCGGAAGTTCCCATAATTCTTTGAGAGGCACTGTGATTTTAGTCAGCCAATGAGGAATCCTACGAAGTGTGGGCACATCCTGTACTGCTGCGGTCATCTTAACTAATGGCATGGCTGTGATTGGCTGCTGAAATGATGTCAGAATGCACTATAAAAGGCGCCGCCGCCATTTTAGCGTCACTCTGAGGGACAGTTAGAGATTGCGATTTTGTGTACTGTGCTTTAGGCAGGCTATTTTACCAACCGCTGTGTAAAGCTTCCTTTTGCCTTGCAGTGTTGTTTTAACAGCTCTGTGCAAGGTGTGTGTGTGAGAGTGCAGGTGACGCTGCAGTTTGCTCTGCATCCACCGCTGTTTGTAGGCATCTGCACGTGTCACTCACTGACTCTTTTTTTTATTTTATTTTGTGGAATTGGTGCAGCTCCATTCAATAGAAATTAACAGTGATCTATTAGTGTGACGCGCTTCCATCCGTATACAATACATTGGTTGCAAACACTATAGAAGTACAGAAAGGAGCCTTTCACAGATAGTGAACAGTTGTGTGTAGTGTTCACTGTAGTCTGTGAGCTTTTCATTTTTTGAGTGCAGATTACGCTCCAGTTAGTTCTTCAACCACTGCTGGTTGTAGTCTGCTGAGCGTGTGTCACTGCCTCATCCTTCACATTTTTCTCAAATTGGTGCTGCTCCATTATATTTGAAAAAAATCTAATCTATTAGTGTGACGCGCTTCCATCCGTATACAATACATTGGTTGCAAACACTATAGAAGTCACAAAGGGGCCTTTCACAGATAGTGAACAGTTGTGTGCAGTGTTCACTGTAGTCTGTGAGCTTTTCATTTTTTGAGTGCAGATTACGCTCCAGTTAGTTCTTCAACCACTGCTGGTTGTAGTCTGCTGAGCGTGTGTCACTGCCTCATCCTTCACATTTTTCTCAAATTGGTGCTGCTCCATTATATTTGAAAAAAATCTAATCTATTAGTGTGACGCGCTTCCATCCGTATACAATACATTGGTTGCAAACACTATAGAAGTACAGAAAGGGGCCTTTCACAGATAGTGAACAGTTGTGTGCAGTGTTCACTGTAGTCTGTGAGCTTTTCATTTTTTGAGTGCAGATTACGCTCCAGTTAGTTCTTCAACCACTGCTGGTTGTAGTCTGCTGAGCGTGTGTCACTGCCTCATCCTTCACATTTTTCTCAAATTGGTGCTGCTCCATTATATTTGAAAAAACTCTAATCTATTAGTGTGACGCGCTTCCATCCGTATACAATACATTGGTTGCAAACACTATAGAAGTACACAAAGGGGCCTTTCACAGATAGTGAACAGTTGTGTGCAGTGTTCACTGTAGTCTGTGAGCTTTTCATTTTTTGAGTGCAGATTACACTCCAGTTAGTTCTTCAACCACTGCTGGTTGTAGTCTGCTGAGCGTGTGTCACTGCCTCATCCTTCACATTTTTCTCAAATTGGTGCTGCTCCATTATATTTGAAAAAAATCTAATCTATTAGTGTGACGCGCTTCCATCCGTATACAATACATTGGTTGCAAACACTATAGAAGTACACAAAGGGGCCTTTCACAGCTACTGAACAGTTGTCTGCAGTGTTCACTGTAGTCTGTGAGCTTTTCATTTTTTGAGTGCAGATTACGCTCCAGTTAGTTCTTCAACCACTGCTGGTTGTAGTCTGCTGAGCGTGTGTCACTGCCTCATCCTTCACATTTTTCTCAAATTGGTGCTGCTCCATTATATTTGAAAAAAATCTAATCTATTAGTGTGACGCGCTTCCATCCGTATACAATACATTGGTTGCAAACACTATAGAAGTACAGAAAGGGGCCTTTCACAGCTACTGAACAGTTGTCTGCAGTGTTCACTGTAGTCTGTGAGCTTTTCATTTTTTGAGTGCAGATTACGCTCCAGTTAGTTCTTCAACCACTGCTGGTTGTAGTCTGCTGAGCGTGTGTCACTGCCTCATCCTTCACATTTTTCTCAAATTGGTGCTGCTCCATTATATTTGAAAAAAATCTAATCTATTAGTGTGACGCGCTTCCATCCGTATACAATACATTGGTTGCAAACACTATAGAAGTACACAAAGGGGCCTTTCACAGCTACTGAACAGTTGTCTGCAGTGTTCACTGCAGTCTCTGAGGAATAACCACACTTAGGCCTTATAACTTTTCTGACTTTCTTTATCAATCTACCAAGATGAAGAAGGCAGGGAGTAAGGCACGTGGTCGTGGCCGTGGAGTTTCAGCAGGGAGAGGACGTGGGGATTCTGTGGCTGCTGCCGCACCCAGTGACACGGCATCCACCAGTTTTCCCCGTGAGCGTTCCTTTATGCGCACTTTTGTAGGAGCTCGGCGTACCCCCCTGCTGCGGGAAGAACAAATTGAAGCCGTTGTTGGTTGGATGGCATCCAATGCATCGACTTCAATTGCTTCCACCTCCTCTCAGGACCACAGCACTGTTGAACAACCATCTGTCTCTTCACCGCCTGCCAAATTGCCCAGGCATTCAGAGAGCTCTGTAAAGGAGCCAGCTGAGTCTCTGCTTCTGTTCTCAGAATCTGTTGGCTTGCAAACAGGGGGCCCAGCCAAGCAGCATTCTGGAATGTGAAGAAGAGGCAGTATGCAGTGATGCGCAACAGCTGTGTCTCTCTGAATGTGAAGAGGCGGGTGAGCCAGTGCCGATGGTCAGCACACCGCAGAATGCATCTGATGATGATGAGACTCAGGTGCCAGTTTCTGTTGAGCATGGTGCTGGCCAGACCACCCAACAGCAGCAGGTGTTGGAAGAGGGTAGTGGAGATGATGAGGTCCAAGACCCAACATGGCGTGAGGAACAGGAAGGTGGTGGTAGCAGCTCTGAGGAAGAGATTGCCCCAACGGTCCAAACAGTAGGGAGAGGTAGGCTGCAGACTCGGTTGCCTGTAGCCTCCAGTTTGGCACCCGTTCGTAGCAGTTCTCTTCCAACAGCCAAAACGGGCGCTCCCAGGACTTGCACTGCGTGGTCCTTTTTTGACACACTTGCAGATGATATTTGCTATGTCAAATGCAAGCTGTGTAATCAAAAAGTAAAAAGAGGTAAAAGTGTCAGTAACCTTAATACCACAAATATGTGGAAACATGTGCGGTCAAAGCACGTGGTTGAGTTACAAAGACACACTGGAGATGTAGGCCAACCTACAGCAGCACCTACATCTTCAGCTCGTGTTGGAGCCTCTTTCTCCAGCTCACACACAGCTGGTTCGGCTTCCTCACAGGATCGCCATGGAAGAACCTCTGTCACTGTTGTCCAGAGACCCAGTGTTGTTCCACCCACAGCTGCAAGTTCCCTGTCATCCTCACACTCCCAGGCCACAAAACAGCCATCGGTAGCACAGGCATGGGATAAAAGACGGCCATACTCGGCAAACCATCCACAAGCACAGGCTCTGAATGCTGGCATTGCAAAACTCCTGTCCCTTGAAATGCTGTCATTCAGGCTGGTGGAGACTGACAGTTTCCGTAACTTAATGGCATTGGCAGTCCCACAATACAATGTGCCCAGCCGATTTTATTTCAGCAGGCAAGCCGTCCTTGGTCTGCAAAAGCATGTTGAGGGAAAAATTAAACATGCGCTACTAAACGCTGTCAGTAGCAAGGTCCACCTGACCACCGATGCGTGGACCAGTACCCATGGCCAGGGACGATACCTTTCCCTCACTGCCCATTGGGTCAATGTTGTGGAGCCGGGTACAGATCTTGCGAGTGGCGCTGTACGTGTTCTGCCAACTCCAAGGATTGCAGGAATCCAGTCTGTCCACATTGACTCCTCCTCCTACTCCAGTTCCTCAGAATCATCGCTGCAGGAGCCGTCACGATCTACCTCCACATGGACCCGTGAACGCTTACCTGTTGCGACCGATATGAGCACAGCCGTGGCCAAACGTCAACAGGCCGTCCTGAAATTAATTCCCATGGGGAATCGAAGCCACACAGCGCAGGAGCTCTGGAATGCCATCAAGCAGGAGAGCGACGTGTGGTTTTTTGCCAGCGAATCTCCAGCCAGGCTTGGTAGTGTGTGACAATGGCCGAAATCTGGTGGCAGCTCTGGGCCTTGGCAACCTCACTCACATACCATGTCTGGCACATGTGCTCAACTTGGTCGTGCAGAGTTTTTTGAGGGACTATCCGGATCTTGATGCACTGCTGCACAAGGTCCGCCTAGAGTGCGCTCACTTGCGACGTTCCAGCATGGCCAGATCGCGCATTGCAGCTCTGCAACACAGATTTCGCCTTCCTGAACATCGCATCATATGTGATGTACCCACCAGGTGGAATTCCACGTTACATATGTTGGAGCTGTTGTGTGAGCAGCAGCCAGCAGTAATGGAGTATCAGCTGCATCAGGCGCAATCAACTCGCAATTTGCGCCGTTCACACTTCACCACTACTGAGTGGGCCTCTATGAAGGACATCTGCCACGTTTTGAGTGCGTTTGATGAGTCAACGTGGATGGCGAGTGCAGATGATGCACTAGTCAGCCTGACTGTCCCCCCTGCTTCAAAAAACACTGCAAGCACTAAGGGATGAGGTTTTGGAAGAGGTGGAGGATGAGGAGTCACAAATTCCATCACCTTCTGGACAGTCAGCGCAACGTGGTCCTCACAAAGGGCTAGGCAGGGCTCACTTTGTGAGGAGGATGAGGAGGAGTCAATGGAGGAGGAAGACATCGCTCCAGAGGGAGGTACACAACGCTCTAGTGAGTATGTAGAGCGAGGGTGGGGTGATGCAGAGCAGGCAGAGATGACGCCTCTTGCAGGGGACAGCGTTTCTTGGCCAGTTGGGAGTCTGCAGCACATGGTTGATTTCATGCTGCAGTGCCTGAGAAACGACCGCCGCATCGCCCACATTCTCACCACGTCTGATTATTGGGTGTACACCCTCCTAGACCCTCGCTACCGGGACAACTTACAAAGCCTCATCACACCGTTGAACCGGGAGCGTAAAATGCGGGAGTACGAAGACACACTGGTGCAATCCATAATGTTCTCCATTCCAGCCCAGAGCACTGCTGCTGCTACTGCTTTACAAAGCAGCTCTGTGCGTCGAGGCAGTGGAGACAGCTCTGCAACAAGAGGGAGCACAAGCAGCGCCTCTGCACAGGGCAAGACCAGTATGTTCCAAATGTGGCGAAGTTTTGTGGCAGCGCCACAAATGTCTACACCATCCGAGACGGCTCCAGTCAGCAGGAGGCAACGTTTCCATAAGATGGTGACAGACTACATGTCTTTCCCTCTCAGTGTACTCCCAGATGGCTCTTCCCCATTCAAGTTTTGGGTCTTTAAGCTGGATACATGGCCAGAGCTTAGCCAGTATGCATTGGAGGTGCTGGCTTGCCCTGCTGCCAGTGTATTATCGGAGCGCGTCTTTAGTGCTGCAGGTGGTGTACTAACAGACCGTAGCATGCGACTATCCTCCGATAAGGTAGACCGGCTTACTTTTCTGAAAATGAACAAGGCATGGATCTCGCCAGAATTTGTCTGTCCGTTTTCAGATTAAATAACTGGTTCGCAACGTTATCCATGTCTCCTGTTATGTTCATCTTTCTAACACCTGAACTCTACTCCCTGGGCTACAACACTGCCAGTTGCTGCTCAGAAGTGTCATGTCCACAGACCAATACACAAGCTATAGTGTTAGTGGGTTCAGTAACGCCAGCTGTTCCACTGCTGTGTGTCTGGCAAGAAGTCTCCTGTTCCCTACACATGCACAGAAAAACCCATGTGGAACATGCTCCAAATAGGGAAGAGCCGTCACCCTGATTGTTATGCTTAAAACAGGAAATTGTGAAGTTTTCCAGGCCTAGAATGATAAATTTTTATAACAAATATGGACAAATAATAATTTGTCATCACAGCGCATATCTGCACATGTCTATTAGAAATGGTAACAAAAACTAAAACATAGTGTTCACTTTTGAAATTAATGCATAAAAGTACATTTCATACTTATCAATTAATGCTTTTTAAGGAACTTTATCTGTACCTGTAAGATAATGCAGTCAATGGATGTACGAATCATAAAATCCTCATCATCATCATCACGAGTTTTATTTATGACAGACATTATAAAATACACATACTGATGCCAACTGTAACTTCACACACCATATATGAAATGGCCAGCATCTAAACCTGGTAATAATGTGCAATAATAAATTATTACATCTAGAAAGTGCATCATGCATACTGACAATAGGTAGTTATACCTGCAAGTGCTGTTGAAACAAGCACAACAGATATAAATTAATAATGGTATATAGGTATCACAGTGCATAGTTACTCATGGACAATGTCGATGTAATACTGTACCTCAATAAAGTCAGCGTCAACCATTATGCTTGTTAGTCTTGTAGATTGTTAAAGAGGGAACGGGCTTTTTTTGTTGGTCATAGGTGTAGTATTAGACAGTAAATGATTACTGCTGTTGTATTTTTGGCGTCCCTAGGGCACAATAACGCTGCGTAACGTCACATTTTATAGAGTCATCTAATTGACACACGCTACCCTACCCTACGCGTGACAGTAGGAAGGTAGTGTTGACGGATAAAGCCTTGCGCAACCAGACATGCTTTTACCCTCTTCAACACTGTACAAGCAAAAAATGCATGATTGCAGCCGCAGACTTTATTGACGTACAGTATAACATCGCCATTACCCATCAGAGGCTGTCCACTGTCTGATACAGACATAGAATATACCTTTGCTATCTGTAGCCTTTGTTTCACCTACACTTGCAGGCACACACTTACATTGTGACAATGCATAATGTTTTTTTAAATGTTTATTTTTTATCGTACATTATTGCGTCATCACATTGATGAGTCCATGCTGGACATGTCATACATGCTGTACAAAGTAACGATTTTATTAACTTAAATAATTGAAATGTCTGTGACTGTCACATATAAATTGCAATGATGATGATGAGTGACTATTACAAAATCCATTGTCTTCACTATGTTATGGTTTAACATAGCGTTCCTTAAGCATTATTCATAAATACAAAAATGGACTTTTATTCTTAAATTTACAACACTATATTTTGTAACCAATTTTTTGGGTGGTGTGTTGTTCCATTTCTTGTTGGCATGTGCATATATGCGTTTATATTTGCAGGGTCTTTATTTTTATTCTTGAAGTTAGGAAACATGTGTATCTTCGTACCGTGTTAGCCAGTAGATAGAAAAATATTTAGACTTGAGAGTCCGCATTGGTTGATACCTTTTAATGGATAACTGAAAAGATGGTAACAAATTGCAAGCTTTCGAGGCTACTCACGTCTCTTCATCAGGCAAAGACTAAAACAAAAAATGAAGCATCACATATTTCTATACACAACAGGACACAGGAATAGTGCAATAGGTAAGACAAGTAAGTCACGTGTAGCAGAACTGTCATTATGACAGAGGGATGAACATAAATATTGGAACAGTTCCTAGATAAGGATAGAAAGTTTTATTGCCCTCTGATTGGGGTCTGGTTTTGTGTTTTCATGCCCCTGGAAGGGCAGAGACGCAGATTCCTTAATTAATATAGAATGACATAAATCCGTGTGATCTATTCATTCCATCACTAAGAGTGTCAAAGGTCATGATGAGCTTATATTCTGAAACCTTTGTATCTTTCTCATATTTGAAGTTATATTTTAATACCAGTAATTCCATATCCATCATGCTATGACCGGGCATACAAAAGTGTTTTGCCACAGGTAAATCCATTATTTTTTCTCTTATTGTGTGGTGCTGATAATTCATCCTTGTTCTCATTTTTTGGCCGGTCTCCCCTCACTTGTCCCTCCCTCACTTGTCTTACCTATTCCTGTGTCCTGTTGTGTGTAGAAATATGTGATTCTTCATTTTTTGTTTTAGTCTTAGCCTGATGAAGAGACCTGAGTAGTCTCGAAAGCTTGGAATTTGTTACCATCTTTTCAGTTAGCCATTAAACGGTATCAACCACTGAGGACTCTCAAGTGTAAATATTTTTCTATTCTTGGAATTGAAATTCATAATTTTATTGTCCTAGTAAAACTTCATTTATTCTTGTTTGAAGTACATACATTTGCAATGGCCACGTAACAAGGCAATAACTCAATATTTTATGCCTACACCCTCCTTGACCCTGGGCTTCAACACCGCCAGTTGCTGCTCAGAAGTGTTAGATGCACAGATGAAAACAATCGCTGATGTGTTTGTGGGGTTCAGTAACGCCTGCTGTTCTCCTGCTGTGTGTCTGGCAAAAATTACTGCTGCTAACTACAACTTCAACTTCAAACATCTCATACAAGGCCTCTGCCTACACCCTCCTTGACCCTGGGCTTCAACACCGCCAGTTGCTGCTCAGAAGTGTTAGATGCACAGATGAAAACAATCGCTGATGTGTTTGTGGGGTTCAGTAACGCCTGCTGTTCCCCTGCTGTGTGTCTGGCAAAAATTACTGCTGCTAACTTAAACTTCAACTTCAAACATCTCATACAAGGCCTCTGCCTACACCCTCCTTGACCCTGGGCTTCAACACCACCAGTTGCTGCTCAGAAGTGTTAGATGCACAGATGAAAACAATCGCTGATGTGTTTGGGGGTTCAGTAACGCCTGCTGTTCCCCTGCTGTGTGTCTGGCAAAAATTACTGCTGCTAACTACAACTTCAACTTCAAACATCTCATACTAGGCCTCTGCCTACACCCTCCTTGACCCTGGGCTTCAACACCGCCAGTTGCTGCTCAGAAGTGTTAGATGCACAGATGAAAACAATCGCTGATGTGTTTGTGGGGTTCAGTAACGCCTGCTGTTCCCATGCTGTGTGTCTGGCAAAAATTACTGCTGCTAACTACAACTTCAACTTCAAACATCTCATACTAGGCCTCTGCCTACACCCTCCTTGACCCTGGGCTTCAACACCGCCAGTTGCTGCTCAGAAGTGTTAGATGCACAGATGAAAACAATCGCTGATGTGTTTGTGGGGTTCAGTAACGCCTGCTGTTCCCATGCTGTGTGTCTGGCAAAAATTACTGCTGCTAACTACAACTTCAACTTCAAACATCTCATACTAGGCCTCTGCCTACACCCTCCTTGACCCTGGGCTTCAACACCGCCAGTTGCTGCTCAGAAGTGTTAGATGCACAGATGAAAACAATCGCTGATGTGTTTGTGGGGTTCAGTAACGCCTGCTGTTCCCCTGCTGTGTGTCCGGCAAAAATTACTGCTAGCTACCTACACATGGTGAAAAAAGCATGACATGTCAAAGTGTCTAGTGCTACACATAGATATGAGGCTACACCCTGATATCTAAGCTGTAAACATTTGAAACGTCAGCTTTAAAACCATAAAATGATTAGTCTTTGTCACAAATCTGTAACAAAATAATTGTGACATATTATTTCAGATATGCACATGTCGAAAACAAATGCTAACACAAAAGCCTACTTATGCTATAGGATACTGATGGTCAACCTTGTCACTCCATAGCTTCGACAAATCCAACTCACATCATGACTCAAATGCTGCAATGTTGGAAGTGCATAATGTGGGTTGAACTTTGACAACAGCTGCAGTGCGAAGGTTAGACTTCAGTGTTCTTGGCTTTTAAATAAAAGCATACAAGTAAATATAATAATCCAATGTTGATTAAGGGACGTGATGTACACCTGTAAATATTGTGCAAACAATGCATGTAGGAATAGTCCTCTTCAACATTACTTATATTTGTGTCATTTTAAAAAATACATATTTAATTAGAAAGTTAACAGCCCATATCATAAAGGTCCTTCATGTAAACATGATAATCGCTAACAAAAATCATGCATTACCTTGTTAAAGTCAATAGTGCATAGTCACAATAGCAAAATATATACCTGTAAGTGGTGCTGAAAGAACGACAACTGATAGAATAGGTGAATGATATCTATTTATCAGACTGAATAGCGACACCTGTACAATGTCGATATAATACTGTACCTTAACAAAACAGCTGTGTCACACCTCACACTTGTTTTTCTTGTAGCTTGTTATGTAATAGGGCACATGCGTGTATGTTTCATCATAGGTGCATGTTTACTGAGTAAAGCAGTCATGACAACGCCTTTGTGTTGTCGGTACGCTTGCGATGATGAACGATGCGCACCGTGAATGTTAGTCTGCGTCATAAGACGCACAGACGCTCCAATACCCAACGCGTCACAGCAGGAAGCCAGTCTGTGCGTCCAAACAAAGGCTCAACCATACATGCACGTAACCTTTTATAAAGCTATATAAAAAAAAGGATGTAGTAGTAACGCACACTTTATTGAGGTACAGTA
>JARQOD010000006.1:94719434-94760707 GCA_033576555.1 Oophaga sylvatica
TCTGGATTTTTCTTCGTTTATGAGCCACCCCAGGTCCTGTAGGGATGACATAATATATTGTAATCTGGAACTGCATTGGGCAGCTGAATTCCCTACCACCAGGAAATCATCCAAGTACGGAATGATGAGGGTATCTCGCTCTCTCAAATGGGCCATTACTTCAGCAATCACTTTGGTGAAAATTCTGGGGGCCATAGAGAGGCAGGGCTGCAAACTGGAGATGTCTGAACTGTCCCGCTAATTCCACCGCCACTCTCAGGAACTTCTGGTGATCTGGGTATATGGGAACATGGTAGTAGGCATCTTTGAGGTCCACCACAGCCATGAAGTACCTAGGAAAAAGAAGCTTAATTGCTGACCGGATGGACTCCATCTTAAAAGTTCGGGTTTTAAGATAAGAATTCAACCGCCTGAGATTAATGATAGTTCAGAAGGATTCGTCCGGTTTAGGCACCAGGAAGAGAGGGGAGTAAAACCCCCTTCCAAACTGATCTCCTGGCACCTCTATTAATACCCGCTTG
The DNA here is from genome assembly GCA_033576555.1 of Oophaga sylvatica. Lineage (NCBI taxonomy): Eukaryota > Metazoa > Chordata > Amphibia > Anura > Dendrobatidae > Oophaga > Oophaga sylvatica. The sequence goes on from JARQOD010000006.1 coordinate 94,719,956, forward strand.
AATAGTAACGCCCGTACCTCGGCCTGCAGGAAAGCCTGCTGAGCTGCGCCAGGTAAGAAGATGACCAGAAAGACAACCCGCGGTATCTTATTGAATTCTAGTTTAAGCCCTGAAGAAAATATATTTAGGATCCAAGGGCTGGATGTTATATGAGCCCAGGATTCTGAAAAGAAGGCCAGTCTGCCCCCAACAGGGGGATTGATGTTTTTAAAATTCCTTCTACCCCTCGAAAAACCGCTGAAGTATGCACCCCTCTTCTTTGGTTCTTTCTCCACTCTTCTGGCCTTGTACTGCCTTCTCCTGAATGGTCTCCTGTAAGGGTGGTTTAGGGAGGGCTTTATTCTGAGTCTTATCAAGGATCTTATCCAATACTTGTCCGAACAGGTACTCACCCTCACAAGGCATTGCACATAGCTTTGTTTTAGAATGTGCATCCCCCTTCCAACCTTTAAGCCATAAGGTTCGGCGGACAGATTTGGATAAACCGGCCGACCTGGCTGCTAGTCGCAGGGAGTAAGCTAACGCATCTGCTATGCAGGCAGCGGCTCCCGGATCTGAGGCAGAGAGGTTGAGAGCTTATCCCTTTGTAGTGCCTGCGTGGATCTGTTGCTCCAGCCGTTCCAACCAGACCAGCATCGATCTCGCAACACATGTGCTGGCAATCGCTGGCTTAAAGGCCCCGGTTGCAGATTCCCATGCCCTTTTAAGTATAAGGTCCGCTCGTCTGTCTGCTGGATCTGACAGAAGACCTCCATCCTCTAAGGGGAGGCTGGGGCCCTTCGATGATGATAACGCGCTGCTGCGTGTGGGGAACCTTGCTCCAGGCTATTAGTTGCTGGTCATCAAAGGGAGAGCATCTTTTTGATGATGATGGTAGAAACCCCCGATTCTGCTTGAGCCATTCCACCTGAATAAGGCCTTTAACGGACTCATTGACTGGAAAGGCCCTATGTTTCCTCTGGGAAAGACCCGCAAACATTAAGTCTTGGGTCGAGAAGGGCTCTCTGGAGTCTGTTAGGTCCATGGTTGCTCTAATGTCTCTTACTAGGCTGTCTACGTCTTGAACCGGGAAGCATGTCTTCCTCTCCTCATCTGAGCAAGATATAGATCTGGGAGAATCTCTGGATTGTACTGGAGAATCCTCACCAGAGCCGGGAAGTTGGCGCGTATATGCCCTGGGCCTAGTCCTGACTTCCTGAACGGAACTACGGATCTCATCCCTAATAAACTGCTTGAGGTCCGCAGCTCTAATCGGGGCTTCGTCTTCTAGTGTCTGTTCTATACAGACTTGGCACAACCGTTTTTCATAAGTGTCGGGAAGGGGCTGGGTGCAAAGGCTGCACTGTTTGTGTTTGGCCTTAGAAGTTCTCTTTTTTGCCGGGGATACGGAGGAAGAGGAAGGGAGAGAGGGGGGGGTAGACCAGTCAGCTGATGGGTGATGACACCGTAACACTCACGCTATAGCCGTCCAAGTACTGGGTCTGGAGGAGGAGGCACCGTGCTTGATTCCGAGGCCTTCCTGCCGCTTCTTCCACTTCTGGCGCCTGATGACCCACTTTTGGGACGCCCGCCGTCACTGGTCCGCGTACGTACCGAAACCACCGCCGGTGGTGTGTGCTCTCCTGTGACCTGGGGGGACAACATGTTCCACAGCGCACACTCCCGCTCGTTGTGCTGCCATTTTTAAGGTTCCGTTCTTCCTCTGGCTTCCCCGCCCCCAGGACACTCCCCCAGTTCACCCGGAAGCCGTCGGTGGACTTCAGGTGTACCTGGATGATCCTTGGCCAGTGCGTATGCGCAGGTGGCGAAACCCGGAAGTAGTGATTGCGGCGCAGGGCGGCCGCGGCCTGGATCCTGCCGCCGCCGGAGCTCCGCATCCTCCTGCGCCCACGCGACGGTGTCGGCCTGCCCGGACCACGGTCGCGCTATCCTGGACCAGCGGAGGGGGTGACTGGTAACAGGGCTCCCCCATCGCTGCTTCCGATGTCCTGGATTCCGCCGTCCCCAAAGGCACAGCGCGGAAGCATCGGGACCCGGGTAAGTATCTTCCTGCGTAAGTATTCCTCTGTAGGGTCCGTCCTCAAGGACAGGAAACCAACTACGGGGCAAGGGGGAACCGCCCCTTTTTATCTGTAGGTTCCCTGTCCTTGGGGGTGGATCCCCTCGCTTGGTGGGTGCTGTCGTGGCGTGGGGGAAAATAATTATTTTTGCATCGCTTTATTCTGCGAACTATACCATTTTATTTTTTCGCTGATGATGCTGTATGGCGGCTCGGTTTTTGCGGGACAAGATGACATTTTCAGCGGTACCATGTTTATTTATATCCGTTTTTTGATTGCGTGTTATTCCACTTTTTGTTCGGCAGTATGATGATAAATCAGTTTTTTAGCCTTTTTTTTTTTTTAAGGGGTTCACTAAAGGGGTTAACTAATGGGACAGTTTTATAGGGCGGGTCATTACGGACGCGGTGATACTAAATATGTGTACTTTTATTGTTTTTGGGTTTTTTTATTTACATGAAGAAAGGAATTTATTGAATATTTTTTTTTCTTTATTTATAAATTTTTTTTTACACATGTTATTTTTATTTTTTTGACTTTTTTACTTTGTCCCAGGGTGGGACATCACTGTATTATATCAGATCGTTGGTCTGACAGTGTGCACAGCATTCTGTCAGACTAGCGATCTCACTGGCAGTGCTGCAGGCTTTCTCAGCGCCTGCTCTCAGCAGGCACTGAGGAAGGTGCCTCCCTGCAGGACCTGGAAGGACCCCGCGGCCATCTTGGATCCGGGGTCCTGCAGGGAGGAGGGTCTCTCGGAACAGCGCGATGCATCGCGCTGTTCTGAGGGTCTCAGGGAAGCACGCAGGGAGCCCCCTCCCTGTGCGATGCTTCCCTGTACCGCTGGAACACTGCAATCATCTTTGATCGCAGTGTGCCAGGGGTTAATGTCCCAGGAACGGTCCGTGACTGCTCCTGGCACGTAGTGCCGGGTGTCAGCTGTGATAATCAGCTGACACTGGGAGCGCAGCTGATCGCATGTGACGTACTATTCCGTACTTGGGAATTAGGTCCAGGGTCACATGGACGGAATAGTACGTCAGATGGGATAAAGGGGTTAAAACAGAGAAATATGTCACACAAAATAGTTATTAAATAACATTTCACAAATGTCTACCTTACATCAGCACAACTTTGGAACCAAAATTTATTTCTTAGGAAGTTATAAGGGTTAAAAGTTGACCAGCAATTTCTCATTTTTACAACAAATTGTACAAAACAATTTTTTTTTTAGGGACCACCTCACATTTGAAGTCACTTTGAGGGGTCTATATGGCAGAAAATACCCAAAAGTGACACCATTCTAAAAACTGCACCCCTCAAGGTACTCAAAACAACATTCAAGAAGTTTATTAACCCTTCAGGTGCTTCACAGGAGCTGAAGCAATGTGGAAGGAAAAAAATGAACATTTCACTTTTTAGTCACAAAAATGATCTTTTACAATCAATTTTTTTTATTTTAACAAGGGTAAAAAGGGAAAATGGACAGATAAAGTTTTTGTGCAATTTCTCCCCAGTACGCCAATACCCCATATGTGGGGGAAAACCACTGTCTGGGCGCACAGCAGGGCTCGGAAGGGAAGGAGAGTCGTTTGACTTTTTCAAACTAAAATTGGCTGGAATTGAGATTGGACGCCATGTCGCGTTTGGAGAGCCCCTGATGTGTCTAAACAGTGGAAACCTATCACAACTGACCCCATTTTGGAAACTAGACCCCCAAAGGAACTTATCTAGATCTGTGGTGAGCACTTTGAACCCCGAGGGTTTCACTAAAGTTTATAATGCCTGGGTGTGAAAAAAAAAAAAGAAATTCCACACAAATGATTTTTTAGTCCCCAATTATTGATTTTTCCCAAGGAAATTGGACCCCAAAAGTTGTTGTCCAATTTGTCCTGAGTACGCTGATACCCCATATGTGGGGGGGGGGAAAACTGTTTGGGCGCACGGCAGGGCTAGGAAAGGAAGTAACGACGTTTTGGAATGCAGATTTTGATGGGTGTCATGTTCAGTTTGCAGAGCCCCTGATATGCCTTAACAGTGGAAACCCCCCACAAATGACCCCATTTTGGAAACTAGATCCCCTAAGGGACTTATCTAGATGTGTGGTGAGCACTTTGAACCACCAAGTGCTTCACACAAGTTTATAACGCCCGGGCGTGAAAATAAAAAAAATCGTATTTTTTCCACAAACATGATCTTTTAGTCCCCAGTTTTTATATTTTTCCAAGAGTAACAGGAGAAATTGGACCCCAAAAGTTGTTGTTCAATTTGTCCTGAGTACGCTGATACCCTAAATGTGGGTGAAAACTACTGTATAGGCACACGTCGGGGCTCGGAAGGGAAGTAGTGACGTTTTGTATTGCAGACTTTGAAGGAATAGTCTGCTGGGGTCATGTCGCGTTTGGAGAGCCCCTGATGTGCCTAAACAGTGGAAACGCCCCACAAGTGACCCCATTTTGGAAACTAGACACCAAAAGGAACTTATCTAGATGTGTGGTGAGAACTTTGAATCCCCAAGTGCTTAACAGAAGTTTATAACGTAGAGCCACAAAAATAAATCATTTTTTTCCACAAAAATGATATTATCGCCCCAATTTTTTATTTTCCCAAGGGTAACAGAAGAAATTGGACCCCAAGAGTTATTGTGCAATTTTTCCTGAGTACGCCGATACCCCATATGTGGGGGTAAACTACTGTTTGGGCGCATGGCAGAGCTCAGAAGGGAAGGAGCACCGTTTTACGTTTTCAACGTTGAATTGACTGGAATTGAGATCAGACGCCATGTCACATTTGGAGAGCACCTGATGTGCCTAAACAGTGGAAACCCCCAATTCTAACTCCAACCCCAACCCCAACACACCCGTAACCCTAATCCCAAACCTAACCCTAACTTTAGCCCCAACCCTAATGGAAAAAATGGAAATAAATACATTTTTTTAATTTTATTATTTTTCCCTAACTAAGGGGGTGGTAAAGGGGGGTTTGATTTACTATTTATAGCGGGTTTTTATGTTTGGCAGCTGTCACACGCTAAAAGACGCTTTTTATTGCAAAAAATAGTTTTTGCATCATCACATTTTGAGAGCTATATTTTTTCCATATTTTTGCCCACAGAGTCATGTGAGGTCTTATTTTTTGCGGGACGAGTTGACATTTTTATTGGTACTATTTTTGCGCACATGACATTTTTTGATCGCTTTTTATTACGATTTTTGGGAGGCAGAATGAACAAAAACCAGCAATTCATGAATTTCTTTGGGGGGGCGTTTATACCGTTCCGCGTGTGGTAAAATTGATAAAGCAGTTTTATTCTTCGGGTTAGTAAGATTACAGCGATACCTCATTTATATCATTTTTTTTCATGTTTTGGCGCTTTTATACAATAAAAACGATTATATATAAAAAAATTATTTTTGCATTGCTTTATTCTGTGAGCTATAACTTTTTTATTTTTTCGCTGATGATGCTGTATGATGGCCCGACAAGATGACGTTTTCAGCGGTACCATGTTTATTTATATCCGTCTTTTTGATCACGTGTTATTCCACTTTTTGTTCAGTGGTATGATGATAAATCATTGTTTTTTTGCTTTTTTTTTTTTAAGGGGTTCACTAAAGGGGTTAACTAATGGGACAGGTTTATAGGGCGGGTCGTTACGGACGCGGCGATACTAAATATGTGTACTTTTTTTTTTATTTACATGAAGAAATGACTTTATTGGGGAATATGTTTTTTTTTTTATTTAGGAATTTTTTTTTTATACGTTATTTTTATTACGTTTTTACTTTGTCCCAGGGTGGGACATAACTGTATAAGGTCAGATCGCCAATCTAACACTGTGCACAGCACTCTGTCAGATCGGCGATCTCACAGGCAGTGCTACAGGCTTTCTCAGCGCCTGCTCTCAGCAGGCACTGAGGAAGCCGCCTCCCTGCAAGACCCCGCGGCCATCTTGGATCCGGGGTCCTGCAGGGAGGAAGCCCTCAGAACAGCGCAATCACATCACGCTGTTCTGAGGGTCTCAGGGAAGCACGCAGGGAGGAAGCCCTCAGAACAGTGCGATCCTGTGTTCCCAAGAAAATCAGCTATTTAATTCATATGCTTATGAGGTGTTACATATTATTGCAATGACAGAGCACACCCCAAGCCTCTGCCTCTGAAGTTGTTTCCCCACCTTCCTTCTTCTTAGCTTGATTGATAGCTCGTTGTACGTGTGACATTAGTTGCCCAGTAAGGAGGGAGGAAGAGGCTGCATGTAATATTTCAGTCCTTACAGTTGGAGTTTGATGAACTTTGTATGCTCAATTTTAGCAAAAAAAAATAAAGAATCCAAAATAAAATATGGTTCTTTTTTGTTCCACAAGAGAAAAGTCTACCATACTGATGTGTTGGACAAATAAACTAAGACTATGGAAAGGACACCAAATACAGTCTAAAATGTCATATTGTTGTAGTTTTGCCTCATTGAAGGACAATGGCTGTGTGTGGAGAACCTCTCAATTCCATTTATCAAGAACTCAAAAAGAGACTCCCTGACGGGAGTGTAAAGTGGAGAGGAAAACGAGGTGTGAACTCAATATTAATGCTCTCACACTTTGCATTGGCATATGTACAAGCAGCTCACAACACAAAACTTGCTAGTGCCCTACATATGAATCAGGCAACGTAAAGACAAGACATTGCCGATTTCCACTGGATTTAACTATATTAAATTGATTGTATAAAATTAGAAAACAAAAAAGATGCTTTACCTATAATATTATATATGATGTAAACTCATTGACCTACCTGGTTCCCAGGGCTTTATAGGCCATGGCTCATCCTTCAGAGGACAAAGTTTGCTGGCGGTCATATTCTTGTATTCCTCTGAAGTCACCCGTTTCATATATTCTTTATTTTGTTTGGAGAGATGTTCATCCCACCAGGTAGCTGAGCTGATGTATCGGGCTACCAACACACTGGTGGTACAGCTGTTGAGAGGTAGGAAAAGAATCAACACCAAGGAATCGCTATCCCAACATATCATACTTAGTGCTCGTTCAGACGAACATATTATGCTAAATGCCTGTGTGCTGTCTTGCAAACACGGATATCGTGCAGACATCACACTGACTGATGCAAGTTAATGTGGTACTTCACATGAATGTTTTTACACAAGGACAAATGGTCTGCATGTAAAAAGTAAATAAATAAAAAATAAAAAAAAATGCAGCATACGTTACTTTGAGCCATGTTCTATTTCAGACTCACCCATCATAAGTCAATGGGTGCATAAAAAAACAGATCATAAACGTGTTAACCATGTCATGCGTTTTTCACGAATATTTTACAATTATAAAGATAGGAATCTGTGCTTGACTTTTTTTTTTTATTTATTAATTTGATTATGTAAAAAACATGCCATATAGATAAAAAAAACAGACACAGGGATGGCACATGTTTGAAAAGTCTGCATTTTTTCTGGACGTAAAACACGCAATTTTGCACATACTTGTGTGAACCTAGCCATAAAGGGGTTGTCCAGTCTAAAATGACAAGTCTGCAGTCATGCACTCTGACTGCAGACTTGTGAATCCTCAGTGTGTTGTGAGGATTCTCCACTGCCAGTGATGTCATATGACCGCAAGTAAGCGATTTGCATACTTCTGGCCACAATCCAACTAGATTGACTGGGCTGCAACCATGTAGTCAAAACGTAGTTAGCAGTATGCATACTGCATACTTGTGGTCACATGATCGTCATTCCCAACACTGACACTGGAGAATCCTCACAGCACGTGCAATGTGAGGATTCACAAGACTGTAGTCACATAGGGTGACGGACGACTAACTTAAGTAGAATAACGTTATTCTATTATCAGAGGATTGGTCTAGCAACCGTAGTCCAGGCAGTGATAATCTCCTAGTGATAAAACCTTCATTGTAAGTAAACAACAGAACGCAGCCTGATAAGTGTCACATTGCTGAATTCGATGTTTTAACCCTAACCTCATGCTGTCCTCAGATTACATAGCAATAACCGGCTGATACTGGTGGGCACTGCTGTGTACAAGAGATTAGCGCTTATTGAAGAGATCACCAAAGAAGCAGAACTGTAGTACCATGCAGCAGTCATTAAGCGATGTGCACAGCTGTACTGTTCTATGCCATACACTGGTTGCATCCAGCTGCTGATTAGCAGGGTGTGAAGTGACAGACAACCACTGAGCTTATATTAATGACATATCCTAACATTTAGACCTTAATATAAATGTAGTGAACAAGCGCTTAAAATGAGACATGCAATTATGTAGCAGAAATTGGAAACGGACCCACAGAAGTGCAAAAGATCTGCAACAGCATTTCCATGTGACATAAATAGTACTTATTTCTATAGCAGCTAGCTTTCCGCCATACAGAGCAGACAAAGACATGGTCCATGTCATTACCACCCATGGGATGCAGGCTGCTGGCAGAGCATGCAATCAGAAAGGTATGAGCAGGCATCAAGGACATACAGTATAAAGGGTGAGCACTGTTCCCTCCTCCATGTGCTGAACTGCTGGGTTCAGACATGCCGCCCGCCACTCACCAGTCACTCAGACCATGGCTTCTGCCCAGCGCCTTGCACCGAGCAGACAGCAGCCTCCAGCCCAGCCCCGCCGCCATTGTCACCCGGTGGGTTCACTCCTTTGCCCGGCACAGGTGACAGTTCTACCGGCACAACAATTTCGCCCTTTTCGGAAGCATGAGAAAGTCACCAGAGACTTCCTGTCCGTCACTCTATTCCTCCGCACGGAAACGACGCTCGTGGAGGGAAGTTCCGGCTGCGCTGTAGCTGTGCTGCTCTCCTGCCTCTTCCCTACAGGTGACCGGAGAGTGAATGAAGGGAGAGTGAATGAACGCAGAGTCCGCTAGTGTGGATGGGATAATAATATTATTAATAATACCACTCTATGCTTACATAATAATATTATTATTGAGTCCTCCATGGAAGCTTAGCAATGCTTCACACTAAACAACAACAGAACACCCACACCAATAGGGTGTAAGTAGAAGAAAGTGATATGTAAGAGTCCTCCATTCCTATAAATGCACCCAGTTTTCCTTTAGTGCTGAATGGCACACCTGCCAGCACAGATGCTGCCTTGCAAATAGATTTGCTCTTCAGGACTAAGCTATTGATCTGTACACTCTACCAATTGGGTGAGTTGTAGGGGTCATACTGATTTTAAGTGGTCTGTACAGCTCCACTCACCGGTCTTACAACCTTGATTGGTTAGGGTACGCAGCGGCGGAGGCGAGAGTGACCCCTGTATGCCGCCTCCATGACGTTATGGATTATGGACTAATTCTTTTCCTCACCATCTTCTAAGCCCACGTTCACACGTCCAGTATTTTACCTCAGCATGTGTAAGCCAAAATCAGGAGTGGAGCAATCAGAGGAAAAGTATAACAGAAACACGTCACCAATTCTGTATTTATCACCCACTCCTGGTCTTAAAATACTTGTAAAAAATACTGAATGTGTGAACTTGGCCTTTATCTGATAACTTTTATGTGAAATAAGAATTAGTCTTTTTGCAAAATGAGTTGTAATTTTAAAATGAGCCATATAAAGGGATTGTATTCTATGAGATATCTCCTGCTTAATAATTTCAGGGCCCCATTGAAAATGGAAACTCCCACAGCGGCGCCGTTGCAATGATGTTGGCGCTACTATTCCCGACAGATCAGTGACATTGTTGTGTCTCATGACTGTTTTAACCAATCAGCGTCTGCTGATCGGATGCAGCTTTTGCTATTTTGACAGCAATGTCATGTGACCCTTAGGAAATATCCGTGCAGGCATTGTTGGTATGGCGCCATTGTGGGAGGTATCGATTGTTAGGAGAACAACAACACATAATAAAACAAAATGATAGGGTAAAATTTGAGTCTTAAACTCTTTTTAACTAATGCGCTTTTGCTCCAGATCAGTGCCTATCGAAGGCTCCAACTTGAAGCAGAAATGCTTTGTATCTTTTTAACATATTTTTAGTGTAAAGAAAAAACTTGTTACGCTGCAGATTTAGTGCAATCAACGGGACTTTCGCTTTCTTCATACATTGTTAACTCCAATGGACCATTCCCTATGATTGCCTCAAATAGTTTTCGTGCTTACAGATTCATATGGTTCTTATAACCCCAGGAACAGCACATATTTGTGACTCCTCTGCTAAGAAACATTTTTTTTTTGCAATTGTCTATCCAAGTGACATTGTCCAAGCCAATAGCTCATGATAATGTTACATGAAAACTGTATGCTCTCAGCGATTTAGGATTGTGCTGTCACATACACGTTTTAAGTGCCAGTGTAGATATTTGCCAATGTATTATGCTTTATATAGCTGCACAATTTACCCTTGTATATCTTTGATGATGCCCATTGAGATAAATGTACAGATACATTTCCTATTCCCAATTATCCCCCTTGGATACAGGCTGTTGGTAAATCAGTGTAATCCTTTCTTTTTGATCATTGTTATCTGCCTTTCATCAGTGGAGACATTTGGTGACACTCTAAATTGGTTGACAGCGTGAAACTGTTGTGGGACACGTTATTCTGTATTCTGCTTATGAACTGTACTTTTATGTTTAATAATCCTTGCTTTGATCTTCATTGTACTTTCAGCTATACAGTATGGATGAGTCCACTTGGGTATGTGATTCTATACTGTAAATGACAAAGCTGCTGGCCCTGTATGCGCATCTTTTTCAGAGTAAAAAACTTTGTCCAGTGTATGGTGGTGTAAGGGCTCATACTCACTTGAGCCGAAAACAGATGATTTTCAGCCGATAATAAAATCGGATTCAAATCGGACCAATGTTATTCAATAGGTGACATCTCACTTGCGATTTTTTTTTTTTCTCAGCCGAAATTGGTGTGAGAAAAAAATCGCAACATGCTGCGATTTGATGCGATTTTGGCATGATAATCACCAATGCAATAGATGGTGCTATAAAAAAAATCGCATGCAAATCGCATGACAATTGCACATAATCGGACCATCCTGAAAACTGACCGATTTTTTTTTTTTTTTTTTCCAGCAAGTGAGTATGAGCCCTTAAAGTGAAACTGTCACTAGGTTTTCCCTGTATAAACTATATCTACACCTTTAAGTTGTCTTAAACAGCACTTCAGCAACCTGTTTATAAGCTCAGCTCCACTGACTATGGTAGAAAATACCTGTTATAATCCAATGCCATATGCTAAAAGGCGCGGTCCGGTCCAATGGGTGTCCACTATCTGTTCTTGGTGCCTCCTCTGTCCCCACAATTGCGAAATTAAACCTCCTGCCTTACGTCTCCTGCTTCATCCACAGTCTGTTCAAACGTTATGCATGCATAGTAGGAAACTAGAGCTGCGCAGGCGCAACAGACTGCGATTGCAGGGATAGAGGAGGAGTCAATCACAGATCCGCAAAACCCATCGGATGGGACTGCACTAATTGGCATACACGGGAGGATCATAAAAAGTGTTTTCTTTGATATGCTGGAAGCTGACCTGTGCTATTGACGAAAACTTAAAGCGAACCTGTCAGCAGGATTTTACTAAGTAAACTACAGACATTCTAATTTGAAAAAAGAGAATTAGGCACCAGTTGCTGCAATCAAGCAATGTTCACTGGTTCACACCCCAATGCGCCTCCTTAGGACCTCTGTAGTGTGGTGCACTCACATAGGTATCATCAAGGTTAAACATAAGAAATTGACAGAATTGGAGCACTCACCCAGATCCATCTTGATGTGCAATTTTATTCAATGGTGAAACATAACATCAAACCATATTAAAGTGCAGGTAGTAGGGAGCCATGCAGATAAGAGAGTCTAACAGACTACGGCGATTTAGCGCTTGCTTAGGCTGGTTTCACATTAGCGTTGCACTGACCTGCGTCGGTCAGAGCACAGCCGCCGTTAAGCTCCGCCCCGGCTGCGCCTCCTCCCATTAGCTGCGCCTATGGGCGCATGACGCTGCATGTGACCTGCGCACCCTATCTTTAGCATTGCGTTCGCAGGCTGTACGCAGGTGTGCGCAGGTATGCGTTTGCTGGCTCTTGTGTCCTTTTGACGGTGCGCCGACCTGCGCCCAACAAACCGTGTTGCATTTTGGTGCGCTCGGCGCACTGTCAAAAGGACGCATGCACCGGCAAACGCATATCTGCATACAGCCTGCGTACCCAATGCTAAAGATAGGGTACGCAGGTCGCATGCAGCGTCATGAGGGCATAGGCGGAGCTATCGGGAGGAGGTGCGGCCGGGGCGGAGCTTAGAGGCGGCCGTGCGCTGACCTCCGCAGGTCAGTGCAACGCTAGTGTGAAACTAGCCTTAGCGTTTCTACGGGTCCTAGCTTATCTACATAGCTCAGCTTCTACCCTCACTCCTCACTTTAATATGGTTTGATGTCACATTTCGCCATGGAATAAAATTGCACATCAAGAAGGATCTGGATGAGTACTCCAATTCTTTCAATTTCTTATGTTTTACCTTACAGACATTGTAATGTTGGCGCTCTTACACTGATTAAAATGATACCTGGGGTTAAGAGATCCATCTGTAGTGTAAAGATCCATCCCCGTGACATATACCTTCCATTAACCACACGATCACCAGTCACACCACATATTCCCCCCCCTCTGCCTAAAGCCGTGGGGCTTGGCACTTTCCATTAACCGACTAGAAACTCTTCTCAGTCGTCTCTGACAGTTAAATGGTCTGTCAAAGTCGGGCCCTGCACTGAACACTTTTGAAGGCGTCCGTCATCCGACTCCGTCACATCCTTTGATAGGGATGCCCCCTTGTCAGACCACCCGCATCCCCAGCTGTCAGTACGGTGTCGCAATTCCCTTGCACCCATACGTCCTGCCTGGTCTGACTCTTTGTCATTTCGTCCACTACAGGGTCTCCTGCTTAGGTCACTCAGCCCTGAGCTAACTGAGGCATCACTGCTTCTACCTCTTCCTTCAGGCCACCTTCTGTTATCTCTCTGCTGGCCATTTTTCCCATGGTCTTTATTGCCCAGAGAGCAGTCCTTCCATCTGTCCCTATGTCCTCTATTAGCTCCAGCTTGAGGACTTCCAGTCTTAAGCAAACCTCTTCGCCTCTCTATACCACGAGTTGAAGGTGGCGGCCGTCTTCCCATTTCCTGCAGCTCTCTGTTGACCTCATAGAATCATAGAATAGTAGAGTTAGAAGGGACCTCCTGGGCCATCTGGTCCAACCCCCTGCTCAAAGCAGGATTCTCTAAATCATCCCAGACAGATGTCTGTCCAGCCTCTGTTTGAAGACTTCCATTGAAGGAGAACTCACCACCTCTCGTGGCAGCCTGTTCCACTCATTGATCACCCTAACTGTCAGAAAGTTTTTTCTAATATCTAATCTGTGTCTCCTCCCATTCAGTTTCCCTCTCAAGTCTTAGCTTCTCTACTTCTTTCAGGTAAGCCACGCGATACTCCAGGAGCATCCGGATATTCCCAAGGCTCTCCATGGATCCGACAACGAGGAATGTAACCATCCCATCTTCACCCACCGTCTGTTCTAATTCCAGCCCTACCTCTGTGCTGGGATTTGTCAGTGACACAGTGACCTCCTTATCAAGGACAGTAACCTGATCTGTACCTGACCCTGACTCTTCCTCATCTCTCTTCTTAGAGGGTGTAGCCTGTCCCGCCTTTCCACAGCCCCCGCATCCCCGGTGACGAAAAGAAGATCTGTCATTTCTACTCGGCTCCACCTTACTGCACTCTCTTTACCTTGCATTCGAGTCACAGTCTGAATTGGAGTTAACTCCACTCACCCTGTCATCCTGGAACAGCAAGTCCCCACTTAAACAGATGTCGGACCCCATTCCTGGAGCTACCCCGTTTCCCACGGTCACACGTTTTGTCACCCCAAAGTCCCCGAGTTGGTCGGTCCCACACTTTCTCCGGTCACCTGGAACTCGGGACTATCGACATTAGGTGTTGCTATCTCCTTTTTATACACCACACCACCCGGAACCACTACAGCCGCCTGCTGTGGTGAGGCTCCCTTAGGGTCATTCCATCTCTTCTCTGAGCAACCCCACACTTCATCAACTTCCCATGCATCTTCAAATAACACAAAGTCCCGGCCCCTCTCGAAGGGGTACAATAAGTTCGGTGGTATACCGCCATCTTGGCACCTGACACTTTTGGACATATCAATCATCACTCTGTCCACAGTATAGTCCACAGTGACCCCATGGTGCAGCGAACCTTGACCTTTTTCTCGGTCAGACAAAGAACGAGAGGAGTTCCTGTCAGAGTCACCTGACTCTTTGAGTCCAGCTGTCCAGAGACTCCTTCACTGTGTAACATCACGGTACACACCTGTAGCCTGTCGTCATACGGAAAGTCTATGCCGCACTCAGAATAAGTCAAACACAAACACCGCTGCTCCTCAGACATGTCCACTGAGGTAACCGGTGCCGCCCCTTTTGGAAGCCCTGCCCCTTTTTGGGCCACCACCCGTTTGGGTCACTGCCCCATTTCGGGACGCCACCCCTTTTGGTCTACCACCCCCTTTCGGGACTCTATCCATTTTTGGGCCACCACCCCTGTTTGGGTCACTGCCCCCTTTCGGGACTCCACCCCTTTTTGGGCCACCATCCCTCCTTGAGGTGCAAGTTGCGGATTCCCCATGTCCCTCTACAGGCCCCTCACGCCTGTGCACTGCAGTCTATCTGCTCCCTCAAGTCCTTGCACGGCTCCGCACCGTAGACTTCGTAGACCCGCTGATCCACAGCAAGCTTCGTAATCCGCTGAGTTACAGCCAGACGCTTGTCACCTTCATGGCCCGGCCGAGCCACAGCATGGTGTCTTGAAAAAAAAACTTTGTAACCGCGCCGAGCCACAGCAAACACCTCTCACGTGTCTTATAAAAAAAATACAGTCTCTAACTGACCCTGGTCAGCACAACACAGACTCCTGTCTGTTACACACTCGGCCACACAGGTTCCCGGATACCTCTTCTCCTCAGAGGTATCCCACAAACATGAATACACAGTCTATTCCTGACCCCGGTCAGTATAACACGGACTACATTCCGTTACCTGTTGGCCACGCAGGTTCTCGGATCCCTCTTAACCTCAGAGGTATCCTATCAGCACTGCTCACTTCTCACTGACTCTGGTCAGCATAACACTCATGGTTGTCAGACCGTCAACTCCTCTGGCTCAGACTAGCCAACACTGCCACATGTGCTTCTTGGACCTTTGCCCGTAGTCTAGCACCAATTGTAAGGATTGTACTCACTCAGCTGCATAGGAGGAGACAGGAGACACATTCTCTTCAATGTCCATGTGGTTTATTTGCTTCATAAACCTTCACTTCAGCAACAAAATGGTAAACAGTCTTTATATCATGCAGACAAAACCTCAATGTCCATAGCTTAGCTCTTCCCTCTTGCAAACACAGACCTCTCTGTAGTGTCCAGCCTGGACACATGGAAGTCTGTCCACCCTGGCAGACTCCCAAACACTCACTCCCATGTTCCAAACACACCTCCGTTACATAGCTGTAACCCCACCCACAGGTGAGGTATGGATCACATGGTCTGGTCACATGGTCATGACCTCATCACAGGTCCTCAAATGCACAACCACTCACTCCTATCAAGACAGGGAAAAAGGGGTACAGTGAGCACCCTCACCCAGAGGTGAGGTAGTATGGGTAGCCAGACCCTCCCATCTCTCATAGCTACCCGCAACCCGGACGCAGGTACACTAAACGGCATATTAGTGCTCATGTGCACTAAAGACAAAATACTCCGGGTTGCATCGCAGGGAGCATCCATCCCTGTGACATATACCTCCCATTAACCACGCGACCACCAGTCACACCACAGTAGGCAGAGTCTTATCTTCCTGCTCTAAGCCAGAGAAGTCAAGGAGAGACTTGCCCACAGGATGCCCCGAAGCACAAACATGTTCCTCATCAAAGGGACTGAGAGAGAGACGGACTGTTTGTGCTTTGGGGTGGCCTGTGGGCAGGGCTTTCCTTGGCTTCTCTGTTTTAGAGCAGGAAGATAAGACTCTGCCTACAGTCCCACCCCGGAGCACAGGCATATCATTAACTGAAAACTTCTAACACTGATTACACAAGAACCACAACATGGATTTCTTCACCCCATTTTTCCTTTTTTACTAGTCTAACAGTGCCAACCTGACAGTGTCTATAGTTTACTTGGCAAAATCCCGCTGACAGGTTCACTTTAAAACTGGTGGATTTTGCATATATAGGGAAAACCTGATGATGGGTTCACTTTTAACTCTCCTCTTGCCACTTTTTTATCTTTTCGACCACCTAAATAAGTAAAATTCCCTATTTTTAAGTAGTGAAATACATCTGATGTCCTCCTGTTGGCTTCTAGATGGGAAGATGTAGAACATCCTCAGCATCATTAAAATAAGTATCCGTGCAACTATTAGATCTCCACGGTAATACCGCACAATGTTTATCCAACAAAATACCTCTGGATGAAACTCCATGTAAAAGCAGTGTAAACATGATTTTATTACATGATGCACAAAACAGCA
Organism: Oophaga sylvatica; assembly: GCA_033576555.1. NCBI lineage: Eukaryota > Metazoa > Chordata > Amphibia > Anura > Dendrobatidae > Oophaga > Oophaga sylvatica. Next base: position 94,736,591 of record JARQOD010000006.1, read on the forward strand.
TGCAGTGAAGGAATTTAAGGAAGTGACACAGCATGTGAAATAAAGCCGGCTACTAAACTCCCCATTTCAGTGCCAGCTCTGAAATGGAGAGTTATGCTGCCTCCACCTTGTGTGATGGTGAGAATGTTGTTTTCAGGGTGATGGGCAGTTTAAGTTTTCCACCACACATAGCGTTTTGCATTTAGCCCAAAAGTTCTCCTATGGTCTCATGTGACCAGAGCACCTTCTTCTACATTGTAGCTGTGTCCTCATGACTTTTGCAAACTGAAAATGGGACTTCTTCTTACTTGCTTTCAAAAATGGCTTTCTTCTTGCCACTCTTCCATAGAGACCAGATTTGTGGAGTATATGAGTAAGGCCGGGGTCAGACATGCGAGAAACTCGCACGAGTCTCGTATGTCAATACCTGGCACTGCCTCCGGCACTCGGTACCGGAGCGTGCGGCTGCATAGAAATACATGCAGCTGCACGCTCCTGTCCGAGTGCCGGCGGCAGTGCCGGGTATTGACATGCGAGACTCGTGTGAGTTTCTCGCATGTCTGACCCCGGCCTAATAGTTGTCCTGTGGACACATATTCCCAGTTGAGCTGTGGATCTCTGTAGCTCCTAAAGGTTGACCATTGGCTTCTTGACACAATCTATAATTATGCTCTCCTTGCTTGGAATGAATATCAGTTTAGGTGGACGGCCATATCTTGCAGATGTGCCATACTCCTTCCATTTTGGATGATGGATTGAACAGTGCTCCATGAGATGTTCAGAGTTTAGGCTATTTTTTTTTAGAATCTAACCCTGCTTTACACCGTACCCCCAACCTGTCTGGTGTGTTCCTTGGTTTTCAAGATGTTGTTGGATCCCAAGTGTTCTCAAACAAACCTCTCCGGTCTTCACAGAACAGCTGGACTCAATTTACTAATTATATGACTTTTGGAGGTAATTGGTCACTCAGGATATTATTTAAAGGTTTCAGACTACAGGGGGCTGAATACAAATGCACGTAATAATTTTCAGATTTATATTTTTATAAGAATTAGAAACCTATGTATTATTTCCTTTACACCTCACAAAAACTTGCTACTTTGTGTTGGTATGTTGCATACAATTACAATAAAGTGAATTTAAATTTGTGATTGTAAAGTGAAAAACTGTGCAAGTGTTCATGGAGTATGAATATTTTTTCAAAGTGGTGGAGGAAGGTTGAACTTGATTGACAGATGTCTTTTTTAACCTTATATAACTATGTAATTATCACAGATCTGCAATGGTAAAATTGTTTGAAAAGTAAGAGGTTGATTTTTAAATACAGGGTGGTCCAAAAGTAGGTGGACAGAAAATAATAACATACATACACATACTGTCCACCTACTTTTGGACCACCCTGTACTTTTGCTGATTTCAGTAAAAATATCGAAAAAAGTCATCACATACATTTTTTTTTCACAAACTTTGACTCCATAGGTTTTTCCTTGCACTATACTTTGGTGACCTTTGGTGGATGATTTTTGTGTCATTAGATTACCGTATCCCGCTGGAATTTACAAGATTTAAAGCTCACTATGTCCTTTTCCCATTTTTGAAAGCAGGTTTCAAGATCTTTATTAAATTCCTCCAGTGCAGTTACAGATAACTCCTTTTTAAGATCCTTCTGTACTATCTCAATTTCTGCCTCAATTTCCTTGATCTTATTGTCATCAATTTGCATAAGGATTTCCATAAAACCTTTTGATCATACGCTGGCTACAGATTCCCATTTATCTTTAAGTGTTTCATCATTAACTGTAAATGAGGGAAAAATCTGGACACGTAGGCCCCGTGGGACTAAATTCTTGGAAATGTAACGCTCCAAAAAGCACGGTTCCACCACGCTTTCGTTCGTTTGTGGAACAGTTCCTTAAGTCGGGTTGTTTGTTCTTGTACATCTTTACCATTAAAAACAGTACTTGGGTCATCCTTAAATACCTCATTAAGTTTACTGAGCCACGCTTGATCGCGTGTTCGAAAATCCATATGTTTTGGATCAAAAGCTGTGAAAAACACAGAAACAATTATAACCAAAAAAATGTCCAACATATTATGCACATACCAAGGGAACCTTCACCAATATAGGGAAATCCAAAGGGTGCATGAATAAATGGGGGTGTGTAATCATACGATTACTACAATAAGGATACGGAGTATCCAAAGCACACCACTCACAAGGAGATGTATATGAAAAATAGTATCAAATTTATTAAAGTTACAATAAAAAAATATTAAATATGAACATACAAGGGAAAGGTGTGAGACAGTGAAGGAATATGTGGTGAATGAGGTGTATATTTCACCTAAGTACCTTGCTGACTGGTATGAGCGAAATGTGTGGCTTTGTAAACCTGTGGTAAAGAAAGGTCACTACACCTGCCATTCAGTACACGCTTGCAGCTCAGACCTGAATCCACTCAGGTGTTGATTAGGAAGCCAGAAGTAGGTGCTTGTGAGCACAGTCAGAGAGCTCATTCAGTCTGGACAAGGGGTCCAGGCACAGAAGGTGTCTCCAAGAGTGTGGGAGCTGTCTTTAGCCCGGACACAGGGAGGTGTCCTGGCACAAGGAAGCAGTCTCTAAGAGTGTGAGCTATCTCAGTCTGGGTGCAGGAAGTACCCCGGACACAGGAGTAGTCGCAGTGAGAATCCGTGCGAATAGCGACTGAATAGGAGGTGACCTCTCTCAAGTCTGGACATTGGAGTTGCCTTCAGACATAAAGAGGAGTGTCTGTGAAACTCCAATACTGGTAACATATATCATATGTGTTGTTTTGGGCACAGACTGGTAGAGTCTGGGTCCCGGATAGAGAGGGCCATCTACTAAGTGTAATTAGAGGCTAGACAAGCCCAGGTTTTCTGTTTATGATTTGTTTTTATCTGTGTGCTGTGGACTTTAATAAAACTGGTTGCGGCCAGTTTTCACCAAACTGCTGTCTGAATGAACTGTTTCCGTGCCATTCTGTCTACCCAGACAGCGATCCTAGAGCTAAATACCCCGGAAAGGCTACAATTGGCGGAGAATGCTGGGGCAGCGCAGTGCCTGATACAGTTAGTGCTGGAGTGTGTATGCAGCACAGTGGCGAGAGACAGCATTAAAGGTGAAGTCTATTGAAATAGCAGCAGAAAAAAAAAAAAAAAAGTGTGTGTCAGCAGAAACGTCTGTTTGGAGCAGTCTTGGAGAGACAGTGGCCCTGATAGGGTCTGCAGAGAGAAAATGTATGCACAGCAAAGCTGAACTTGTTGTGAAAATGACTGTGGAATGTGCAGCAGCAAAAGAAAAGTTTGTGGAGCAGTCTTAAAGAGACAGTAGCCCTAATAGACTTTGCAAAGGAAAAAAAAAAAAAAAGTGTTTGCACAGCAAGGCTGAATTTTCTGTGGAAAAAAGCTGTGTAGTGTGTGTGCCTTGACTGAAGTCTGCCGTTGTGAAGACAGAGATATCTGACAGCATGGAGGCGCTGTTTGAACAAATGGCGCAAGTTAATATGCAACATAAGACTGCTGTGATTGAGACAGATGAGTCCGGCAGTATGGAGGAACTCGTTGAGTACCTGGTGCAGGCCCAGCGAAGCATGGAGCAGCAGCGCCTGCAGCACCAGCAGCTCATGCAGCAGGCCCAGCAGCAATTCCTGCAGCAGCAGGAGAATAACCGGTTATTTGTTGAGCAGATGACAGCACCAAAAAGGGATTTCGGTGCCGCGTCCCGAAGTAATGTTGTGAAGGCACCGGCGTTGTCCTGCTATAAAGAAGGCGGTAAGACGGTCCTTGAGAAAAATGACACCTCGTGATGATGTGGAGGTATATCTTACTAGGTTTGAGAGTCTGGCAGAGAAGGAGAATCTGCCACTATCTGAATGGGCCATGGCGGTCGTACCCTATCTGATTGGGGAACCCCAAAAAGTCTGGGCTGACCTGAGCAAGCAGGACAGCGAAGACTATGCCAAGTTGAAAGCGGCGATTCTTACCCGGCTGGGTGTTACGGTGACAGCCCGTGCCAGGGGAGTTCGTGACTGGAGATACAGTTGGGAGTCTGCAGTCAGCAGGCCTGATTATGGAGTTGAAAAGGTGATAGTGGACCGCTACACCCAAGCACGTCCTCCTGAGGTACAGCCGTCTGAGAGGTCGTCACTTCGGAGTTCCCGGACGCTGAACTCTCGCGGTAAGAGCGTTCCAGCTGTTGGGGACATGGGGTATGCTGATAAGCGGGTTCAGGCCCGAGGGGACATGTGGGTGGGAGAGTGTGATGGACAGTGTTGGAGCTGGCGTGAAATTGCAGCCAACTGTCCAATAGAGGGGGAGCCTATGTGTTGTGATGATGGCAGATCCCTCTCTCTCTGCGCAGAACCTGTGTGTGTGTCCACCTCAGCCGAAGAGACTGGACCACAGGGGTCCCCGGTGGTTGTAAGTGACTGCCCAGCACAGGCCCTCTTGGACTCAGAGAGTCCAGTGACTTCCGTATGTGACAGCCTGAGTGATAGGGACTTCATCCCTGATAAGCACCTGAGTGTGGTGTACATCCATGAAGACACCAAAGTCTACCCAGAGACTGCCGTGGACTTGGTCCCCAAACTCGGGGAGGTTTCATATGAAGTGGGGGTAGTGAAGACCCTGGTGCACCCCGTTATATTGGGTAATGACTTTCCCCGGTCTAAGGATCTCTGGGGAAAAATGTTTCTGATGGACAGTGTGATGAAGCTCCTACTGAGGGTGCGCAGTCCCGAGGGGCGGAACACGATGCTAGTGGGATGTTAAAATTATGTGATAATGATGATGATAATGCTAATGATGATGATGATCCTGATAATGATGATGACCATGAAAATGGTGCTGATGCTGATAATGATAGTGATGATAATACTGATCATAGTCATGATAATGATGTTGATAATAATGATGACTGTGGTAGTGATGAAATTCCTTTGCAGGTGATGTTGGGAGACGAGGATGGTGGTTCTCGGGAACCGAGTGTCCCTGACTTGCCTGTGTCCTGTGACGGTTTTGAGAGTGAGCAGTGGCGAGAACCCTCTCTTAAAACAGCACAGGAAAATATGATTGTTCTAAATGAGGTTTCCCAGGAGCCTGACTCTGAGGAGAGGTTCTCTCATGTTGCCATAAACACTGAAGTCCAGGGAGAGGTTGTGAGTCAGCTCCTAGTGCCTGAACTATATAGAAGTATAGTGCTGGGGTTGTCACATAGTCACATACTTGAGGGACCAGATGGTGAAGTTAATGTTGTGGATGACATGTTAACTAAGGTTCCAGATCAAGATGTGAATGAAAATGAATTGTATAACCCTGACAGTGAGCAGGATGTGAATGAAAATGAATTGTATAACCCTGACAGTGAGCAGGATATGAATGAAAATGAATTGTATAACCCTGACAGTGAGCAGGATGTGAATGAAAATGAAGTGTATAGCCCTGACAGTGAGCCAGATGTGGCTGAGAAAAAGGGGTCAGATAGTGATAGTGAATTATCTGATGACCATAAAGCAACCAGTGCAAATGAGGAAGGCATGGTAGCAGAGGAGGTTGAGAGTCCTGAGAAGAAAGCTGATGCTGACCTTACAGCCAGACAGAAGATGGCATCTGAAGATGTTTTACAGTTGGCCGGTTCCCTGGCGAAGACTAAGGTGAAAGGAGGAGAGCTGAGCTTTAAAGGCAGGACTCTGAAACTGAACACAGCACAAGTGGATGCTGTTGAAGATGAGAAGTTGTCAGTGTGTGGTGTGGATCTGCATCATGCCAAGGACTCGGAAGGTGATGCTGCAGAGGTGGAGAAAGCCATGGAAGTGGTGGACACCAGGCCAGGTGCCTCACCAGAGGCTGATGTCTCAAGTGAAGCTGTGAGGAACAAGACTGAAGATGTGGGGAATGACTCTGCCCCGGAATATGTTTCTGTTGGAGACAGCGGCGTGGACGGTGTACTGTCCGGATCCGTGGCTGCGACTCGCGAAGCTCGGGCCGGAAGTTCGGCGCCCGGTGCGCCATCGGAGTTCTCGAGCGACCCAAAGGATCTGGATAAATCCCAAGATGAGATTTTGAGACCTCGGGTTGGCCTTGGTGAGCTCAGGCGCATTTTCATGGAGTCTACACTTGAACCACGTCCCAGTGAGTGGGAGGGGCGATGTGTCGCTCCGTTGCCGCTGCAGATACACGGGAGCTCAGATGGGATGCAGAACATGGTGGAAAAGAAGACTGATGGTAGGGCTTCTGAGCATGTCCTACCAGAAGAGCCTGAAGAAAGGGCCGAAGACGTAAAGGACGTCCAACAACTACAGGAGAAGATGCGTAGCCATGAGGATCTCCTGGAGAAAGAAGTAAGAGCTCTGAGTCTTATGCAAAGTGAGCCTGTACCAGAAGAGGATAAATTATGTGTACCGACCAAGAAAAACGATCAGCTCCCTCTACAGTGCCAATCGTTTGAACAGTGTGGCTCGGAATGGTCAGAGACCATGACAGAGGCGCTTGGGTTCTGTGAGGTAGAATTTATGAATCAACTGATATTTAAGAAAGTAGATGTGCTAAAGAAAGTTCAGGGGGAATTAGAGAAAACCCCTATACCTCCTGTGACAGTTGGTGACACAGGGTCAGTGCCCCAAAAACAGGAGGTACGAAAGTTTCTGAGGAAGAATCAGCAGAGCTGTTCTGACGTGCCTGGTCGTACTTATCTGGTGAGCCACTATACCGAGACTGAGGCTGGCACTAAAGTCAAGATGAAACAGTGCAGGATACCCGAGGCCCGCAGAGAGTATAGGCCTGGGAGGGTACAGGGTAGTGCGGATGCTTCAGATGAAGAGAAAACTGATGTTGGCTATGACAGTGGTGAGGATGAAGCTGATGAGGGCCATGACTGGTCCAGAGTTCACTGTCTCTGTTGGATTGTTGACCAGCCCTCCGGTCTGGATGACCAGCCCTCCGGTCTGGAGAAGAGGGAGGGGATATGTGAGACAGTGAAGGAATATGTGGTGAATGAGGTGTATATTTCACCTAAGTACCTTGCTGACTGGTATGAGCGAAATGTGTGGCTTTGTAAACCTGGTGGTAAAGAAAGGTCACTACACCTGCCATTCAGTACACGCTTGCAGCTCAGACCTGAATCCACTCAGGTGTTGATTAGGAAGCCAGAAGTAGGTGCTTGTGAGCACAGTCAGAGAGCTCATTCAGTCTGGACAAGGGGTCCAGGCACAGAAGGTGTCTCCAAGAGTGTGGGAGCTGTCTTTAGCCCGGACACAGGGAGGTGTCCTGGCACAAGGAAGCAGTCTCTAAGAGTGTGAGCTATCTCAGTCTGGGTGCAGGAAGTACCCCGGACACAGGAGTAGTCGCAGTGAGAATCCGTGCGAATAGCGACTGAATAGGAGGTGACCTCTCTCAAGTCTGGACATTGGAGTTGCCTTCAGACATAAAGAGGAGTGTCTGTGAAACTCCATACTGGTAACATATATCATATGTGTTGTTTTGGGCACAGACTGGTAGAGTCTGGGTCCCGGATAGAGAGGGCCATCTATCTAAGTGTAATTAGAGGCTAGACAAGCCCAGGTTTTCTGTTTATGATTTGTTTTTATCTGTGTGCTGTGGACTTTAATAAAACTGGTTGCGGCCAGTTTTCACCAAACTGCTGTCTGAATGAACTGTTTCCGTGCCATTCTGTCTACCCAGACAGCGATCCTAGAGCTAAACCCCCCGGAAAGGCTACAAAGGAATAACCCAAAATGTTGTGCACAATAAGTGACTGAAGGAATAACTATATAACTGGGTACTGGTGAGGACATGGCATGCACATCCCCCTTGAGAAAGCTGCAAAACGCGAAACGCGCGTCGGGGCTGTTGTAACTGCTTGGATCGGTTGATTTAATATGGGTATGTGTCACTATTAGGTTTTTACCTTAAACTGTCATGGTCTGCAGCTGCATATGTATTGTGAGATGGTCACTGCTTACCATTTGTGCTGTATAATCTATTATATGTATATCACATATGCCATATCCGGTATCTATTCCTTCAGTCACTTATTGTGCACAACATTTTGGGTTATTCCTTTCCCTTGTATGTTCATATTTAATATTTTGTTATTGTAACTTTAATAAATTTGATACTATTTTTCATATACATCTCCTTGTGAGTGGTGGCTTTGGATACTCCGTATCCTTATTGTAGTAATTGTATGATTACACACCCCCATTTATTCATGCACCCTTTGGATTTCCCTATATGGTGAAGGTTCCCTTGGTATGTGCATAATATGTTGTTGGACATTTTTTTTGGTTAACAGTGGGCTAATGGGAAGAATGAGATCTTTCATTTTGGTGTGCCTATGATCTGGAGGGAACCGCAGAATAATAGTAATGACCACTACTTTTGTACGTGCAACGTGGAGGGATATAACCTTAGAAATAAGAAGGAAATTAAATACCTGGCCCTCCCGTCAGCAACTCGCCGTGTGCCTCACGGTCTAGGAATACCTGTCACTTTACCTGTGGAAAAACTTTAAGATGCAACTGATTCAGAAGATTCAGAATATGAAGAGCAGGATTCTGATGAAGACTTTCACGCTAGTCCCAAAGAGCCGCAGCTTTTTTCACAGCTGGAATTACCGTATATACCCGTGTATAAGCTGAGATTTTCAGCCCATTTTTTAGGGCTGAAAGTCCCCCTCTCGGCTTATACGCTAGTCATATACGGGGTCAGAGGGGGAGGGGGAGCGGGTGTCGGATCATACTTACCCCTCCGCCGGCGCGTCTCTGTAGCCCCCCTGCTTCTCCCATGATCTCAGGCTCCTTCCTGCAGCGGTCACATGGTACCGCTCATTAAAGTCATGAATATGCACATATTCATGACTTTAATGAGCAGTACCACGTGACCGCTGTAGGAAGGAAGAGCTGCGGAGACCGCCGGGAGAAGAGGAGACGCTGCAGAGAGTGACGCTCCGGCGGAGGGGTGAGTATAGCGATATTTACCTGTCCCTCGGTCCACCGCTGCGCTGCTCCCTCGTCCGACTCCTCTGGCTGTGAATGTTCAGGCAGAGGCCGCAATGACGTCGTTAGTGCGTGCCGCGCCCCCTGCCTGATCATTCACTGCCGAGGACCCGGAAGAGGGAGCAGCACAGCGGTGGAGCGGTCTGGTGACAGGTAAATATCTCAGGTGCCGGGGTCCTGAGCGAGTGGTGACACTGGCACCTGTCCCCCATAGCGCGCCGGTGTCACCGCCTGCTCAGGACACCGGCACCTGGCCCCCAGCGACGAGAGGTGAGTATGTCATTTTTTTTGCAGCAGCGCGGCAGCATAAGGGACCTATACTATGGGGCATAATCTGTGGAGCATATGGGGGCATAATCTGTGGAGCATATGGGGCATAATCTGTGCAGCATATGGGGGCATAATCTGTGGAGCATATGGGGGCATAATCTGTGGAGCATATAGGGGCATAATCTGTGGAGCATATGGGGGCATAATCTGTGGAGCATATGGGGGGCATAATCTGTGGAGCATATGGGGGCATAATCTGTGGAGCATATGGGGGCATAATCTGTGGAGCATATGGGGGCATAACGTGTGCAGCATATGGGGGCATAATCTGTGGAGCATCATATGGGGACATAATCTGTGGAGCATATGGGGCATAATCTGGAGCATATGGGAGGCATAATCTGTGGAGCATATGGGGGCATAATCTGTGGAGCATATGGGGACATAATCTGTGGAGCATATTGGGCATAATCTGTGCAGCATATGGGGCATATTCTGTGCAGCATATGGGGGCATAATCTGTGCAGCATATGGGGGCATAATCTGTGGAGCATATGGGGGTATAATCTGTGGAGCATCATATGGGGGCATAATCTGTGGAGCATCATATGGGGGCATAATCTATGGAGCATATGGGGGCATAATCATTTTTCACCCTAGGCTTATACGTGAGTCAATAAGTATTCCCAGTTTTTTGTGGCAAAATTAGGGGGGTCGGCTTATACACGGGTCGGCTAATACATGAGTATATACGGTAAATGATTTAGTGAGGGACTTGGATCTTCCTAAACATTCTGCAGAACGTTTAGGCTCTAGACTAAAGAAAAAGAACTTGCTAGCTCCTGGTACCTGTTTTTCATGGTGCAGAAGCAGAGAAAAGGAGTTCCATACTTTTCTCAAAACTGTGATCTGGTGTATTGCAGGGATGTTCCTGGGCTGATGGAAAATATTTACATTAAGTACAATGTGAGCAAGTGGAGACTATTGATTCATCCAAAAAAAAGTCTGAAAGCTGTTCTACTGCACGATGGCAGCAAGTATTCTTCAGTGCTTGTAGGGTATTCTGTGCATTTGAAGGAAAGCTATGAGAATGTAGACTTTACTCTCAAGTAACTTAACTACGATGATCAAGGATGGTCAATATGTGGTGATCTGAAAGTTCTCTCTTTACTCCTTGGGTAGCAAGGAGGATACACAAAGTACCCATGCATTTTGTGTGAATGGGACAGCCAGGTTAGGACTCATTACTGAAGACAAAGAAGTTGGCCAATGAGAATATCTTTGCAACTTGGGCTCAAGAATATAGTTGCGAAAAGTTTAGTTGGCCCCACTAAAGTTCTCCTGCCACCACTCCACATTTAGTTTGTACTGATGAAGCAGTTTATTGAAGCTCTATCGAAAGGAGGAGAGACTTTTAAAGGGAATCTGTCACCCCATTTTTGGAATATGAGATGCGGCCACCGGCATCAGGGGCTTATCTACAATATTCTGTAATGCTGTAGATAAGCCCCCGATGTAACCTGAAAGAGAAGAAAAACAAGTTATATTATACTCACCCAGGGGTGGTCCGCCGTCCGGTCCGATGGGCGTCGCGGTCCAGTTCGGCGTCTCCCATCTTCTAGCAAAGCCGGCCTCTTCTTTGCGTCCCATCACGGCTCCTGCGCAGGCGCACTGATCTGCCCTGGTAAGGGCAGAGCAGAGTACTGCAGTGCGCAGGCGCCGGACCTCTCTGACCTTTCCCGGCGCCTGCGTACTGCAGTACTCTGCTCTGCCCTCACCAGGGCAGATCAGTGGGCCTGTGCAGGAGCCACGACGGGACGCAAAGAAGAGGCCGGCTTCGCTAGAAGATGGTAGGTGCCGAAAGGGACCGCGACGCCCATCAGACTGGACCGGACGGCGGACCGCCCCTGGGTGAGTATAATAGAACTCATTTTTCTTCTCTTTCAGGTTACATCGGTGGGCTTATCTACAGCATTACAGAATGCTGTAGATAAGCTCCTTGATGGCGGTGGCCGCATCTCATAGTCCAAAAATAGGGTGACAGATTCCCTTTAAGTACCTGTGTAACAAGTTTCAGGGACTTTCGGAAGCAAAACTGAAGAAAGGCATTTTTGTGGGTCCGGATATTCGGAAACCCATGAAGGACGACGTGTTCAAAACAAAATGAAAACTGTTGAGAAAAGGGCTTGGGATTCTATTAACCCCTTACTGCCATCGGACGTACTATCCCGTCCATGGTACCTGGGCCCGTATGACCGGGGACGGGATAGTACGTCATAGGCGATCAGCTGCGCTCCTGAGGGGAGCGCAGCTAATCGCCGCCGGGTGTCAGCTGATTATCACAGCTGACACCCATGACTGTGTGTCAGGAGCGTCACGGACCGCTCCCGGCACATTAACCCCTTGCACACCGCGATCAAACATGATCGCGGTGTACTGGGGGCACAGGGGAGGATCGCGCAGGGTGGGGGCTCCCTGCGCGCACCCCTGAGACCCTCAGAGCAGCGCGATGTGATCGCGCTGTTCTGAGGGCTTCCTCCCTCCCAGGACCCGGATCCAAGATGGCGCTGGGGTCCTGGAGGGAGGCGGCTACCTCAGTGCCTGCCGAGAGCAGGCACTGAGAAGCCTGCATCTATGCCTGTGCGATCGCTGGTGTGACAGAGTGCTGTGCACACTGTCACACCAGCGATCTGATAAAATACTGTGATGTCCCACCCTGGGACAAAGTAAAAAAGTTAAAAAAGTAAAAATAAACATGTGTAAAAAAAAAATCCAAATAAATAAAAAAAAAAAAAAATATTCCCCAATAAATTCACTTCTTCCTGTAAATAAAAAAAAAAAAAACAATAAAAGTACACATATTTGGTATCGCCGCGTCCGTAACGACCCCCCCTATAAAATTGTCCCACTAGTTAACCCCTTTAGTGAACCCCTTAAAAAAAAAAAATAAAAAACGAAGCAAAAAATCAATGCTTTATCATACCGCCGAACAAAAAGTGGAATAACACGCGATCAAAAAGACCGATATAAAAAAACATGGTACCGCTGAAAACGTCATCTTGTCCCGCAAAAAACGAGCCGTCATAAAGCATCATCAGCGAAAAAATAAAAAAGTTATAGCTCGCAGAATAAAGCGATGCAAAAATAATTATTTTTTATATAAAATTGTTTTTATTCTATAAAAGCGCCAAAACATGAAAAAATGATATAAATGAGGTATCGCCATAATCGTACTGACCCGAAGAATAAAACTGCTTTATCAATTTTACCACATGCGGAACGGTATAAACGCCTCCCCCAAAAGAAATTCATGAATTGCTGATTTTTGTTCATTCTAACCTCCCAAAAATCGAAATAAAAAGCGATCAAAAAAGTCACATGCTCAAAAATGGTACCAATAAAAACGTCAACTCGTCCCGCAAAAAATAAGACCTCACATGACTCTGTGGGCCAAAATATGCAAAAATTATAGCTCTCAAAATGTGATGATGCAAAAACTATTTTTGCAATAAAAAGCGTCTTTTAGCGTGACAGCTGCCAATCATAAAAACCCGCTATAAATAGTAAATCAAACCCCCCTTTATCACCCCCTTAGTTAGGGAAAAATAATAAAATTAAAAAAAAGTATTTATTTCCATTTTCCCATTAGGGTTAGGGTTGCGGCTAAAGTTAGGGTTAGGGTTGGCGCTAAAGTTAGGATTAGGGTTAGGGTTGGGATTAGGGGTGTGTTAGGGTTAGGTTTGTGGTTAGGGTTGGGACTAGGGTTAGGGGTGTGTTGGGGTTAGGGTTGGAGTTAGAATTGGGGGGTTTCAGCTGTTTAGGCACATCAGGGGCTCTCCAAATGTGACATGGCGTCTGATCTCAATTCCAGCCAATTCTGCGTTGAAAGAGTCAAACGGTGCTCCTTCACTTCTCAGCTCTGCCATGCGTCCAAACAGTAGTTTATCCCCACATATGGGGTATCGGCGTACTCTGGACCCCAAGAGTTATTGTGCAATTTGTCCTATTTCTTCTGCTACCCTTGGGAAAATAAAAAACTGGGGCGAAAATATCATTTTTGTACAAAAAAAAATATTTTTTTGTTTTTACGGCTGTACATTATAAACTTCTGTGAAGCACTTCGGAGTTCAAAGTGCTCACCACACATCTAGATAAGTTCCTTGTGGGGTCTATTTGCCAAAATGCGGTCACTTGTGGGGGGTTTCCACTGTATAGGTGCATCAGGGGCTCTCCAAATGTGACATGACGCCCCCAGACCATTCCATCAAAGTCTGCAATCCAAAACGTCACTACTTCCCTCCGAGCCCTGACGTGCGCCCATACAGTAGTTTTCTCCCACATATTGGGTATCAGCGTACTCAGGACAAATTGGACAACAACTTTTGGGTTCCAATTTCTTCTGTTACCCTTGTGAAAATAAAATATTGGGGACGAAAAAATCATTTTTGTAAAAAAAAAAAAAATTTTTTATTTTACGGCTGTACGTTATAAACTTTAGTGAAACACCTGGGGTTAAAAGTTCTCACCACACATCTAGATAAGTTCTTTGAGGGGTCTAGTTTCCAAAATGGCATCATTTATGGGGGTTTCCACTGTTTAGGCAGATCAGGAGCTCTCCAAACACGACATGGCGTCCAGCCAATTCTGCGTTGAAAAAGTCAGACGGCGCTCCTTCCCTTCCAAACTCTGCCATGCACCCAAACAGTGGTTTACCCCCACATATGGGGTATCAGCGCACTCAGGACAAATTGCACAATAACTTTTGGAGTCTTGTTACCCTTGGAAAAATAAAAATTGGGGTGAAAAGATCATTTTTGTGGAAAAAATATGATTTTTAAATTTTACGGCTCTACGTTATAAACTTGTGTGAAGCACTTGGGGGTTCAAATTGCTCACCAAAGATCTATAAAAGTTCCTTAGGGGTCTAGTTTCCAAAATGGGGTCATTTGTGGGGGTTTCCACTGTTTAGGCACATCAGGGGCTCTCCAAATGCAACATGGCATCCAATCTCAATTCCAGCCAATTTTGGTTGGAAAAAGTCAAATGGTGCTCCTTCCATTCCGAGCTCTGCCGTGCGCCCAAACAGTGGTTCCCACCCACATATGGGGTATCAGCGTACTCAGGACAAATTGGACAACAACTTATGTGGTCCAATTTCTCCTGTTACCCTTGAGAAAATAAAAAATTAGTGACTAAAAGATAATTTTTGTGGGAAAAAAATAGGATTTTTTATTTTCATGCCCGGGCATTATAAACTTGTGTGAAGCACTTGGGGGTTCAAAGTGCTCACCAAAGATCTAGATAAGTTCCTTAGGGGTTATAGTTTCCAAAATGGGGTCACTTGTGGGGGTTTCCACTGTTTAGGCTCATCTGGGGCACTGCAAACGGAACATGACCCCCATCAACGTCTGCATTCCAAAACGTTACTACTTCCTTTCCAAGCCCTGCCGTGCACCCAAACAGTTCCCCCCCCCACATATGGGGTATCAGCGTACTCAGGACAAATTGGACAACAACTTTTGGGGTCCAATTTCCTTGGGAAAATTCAAAAATTTGGGACTAAAAAATCATTTTTGTGGAAATTGTTTTTTTTTTTTTTCACACCCAGGCATTATAAGCTTTTGTGAAACACTTGGGAGTTCAAAGTGCTCACAACAGATCTAGATAAGTACCTTAGGGGGTCTAGTTTCCAAAATGGTGTCACTTGTGGGGGTTTCCACTGTTTAGGCGCATCAGGGGCTCTCCAAACACGACATGGCGTCCAATCTCAATTCCAGCCAATTTTAGTTTGAAAAAGTCAAACGGCGCTCCTTCCCTTACGAGCTCTGCCGTGTGCCCAAACAGTGGTTTTCCCCCACATATTGGGTATTGGCGTACTCAGGAGAAATTGCATAACAACCTTATCTGTCCATTTTCTCCTTTTACCCTTGTGAAAATAAAAAAAAAGTTTGTAAAAGATCATTTTTGTGGCTAAAAAGTTAAATATTCATTTTTTCCTTCCACGTTGCTTTAGTTCCTGTGAAGCACCTGAAGGGTTAATAATCTTCTTGAATGTGGTTTTGAGTACCTTGAGGGGTGCAGTTTTTAGAATGGTGTCACTTTTGGGTATTTTCTGCCATATAGACCCCTCAAAGTGACTTCAAATGAGAGGTGGTCCCTAAAAAGAATGGCTTTGTAAATTTTGTTGTAAAAATGAGAAATCGCTGGTCAACTTTTAACCCTTATAACTTCCTAACAAAAAAAAATTTTGGTTCCAAAATTGTGCTGATGTAAAGTAGACATGTGGGAAATGTTATTTCTTAACTATTTTGTGTGATATATTTCTCTGTTTTAAGGGAATAAAAATTCAAAGTTTGAAAATTGCAAAATTTTAAAAATTTTCGCCATATTTGCGTTTTTTTCAAAAATAAACGCAAGTTATATCGAAGAAATTTTACTTCTAACGTGAAGTACAATATGTCACGAGAAAACAGTCTCAGAATCGCGAAGATCCGTTGAAGCGTTCCAGAGTTATAACCTCATAAAGAGACAGTGGTCAGAATTGTAAAAATTGGCCCGGTCATTAACGTGCAAACCACCCTTGGGGGTGAAGGGGTTAAAGAAGTTGTAAAGAAATTTCTAGGTAACAATAAAGATCCCAAATTTATATTTTCTATACAGTATATTAATGCCACAAATTTGGAACATATTGTATATTCTTGCTGATGTTGGATCAGGTTTGCCTGTTTTATAGTAGCGTTTTTATAACTTGGCTAAATCATTCTTAAAATATATCTTATTTTTTACTCTTTTTTTTTTTTTCCTAAGACAATAATCTTTTTGCAAAGTAGGTCAAAGAGGCATATGTTCTGGTTTATAGGCAAGCTGCAGGCAGAGTATGTAAACTATCTGATAAAGATAAAAATATGATTTCTGTGTAGTTTTAACATTCACCTCCTGTTACAAGTCCGCTCATCTGTCATGTAATTAATTGGAAGAGGCTGATTTTTTTTTTTTAGAAACCTAACACCTTCTGCAGAACTTGTTTCCCAACCAAATGCTTTGATCTTAGAACATTTGCCTGTAGTTTCTATTTTCCGCTCCAAAGTTTGATGCATATAACAAAGTGTTTTTATTTGAATACATTTATGTGATTATGCAGGTGAATTTTCAGATTAGAGACTATAAAGCATGTATTAGTTTGTATTATTAAGGGGTAATGTAGTAAACCTTTGTGCCAGTTTTTGGCTTCAAAATTCGCAAATTTTGTCACATGCCTTTTTTGTCCAAAAATGTGTGACTTTTCGACATTTTATGCCAATCTTACCCCTTGAAAAAAGTGGGTGTAATCTGGCATAGTAAACTATGCAAAAAATGTATAAGCCAGATTTAGGAATTGCATATTTTAACACTGAGGTTGCCCAGCACTGTGTCGTGCAGCAATTCTGAGGCAAGTCATGTGAATAAAAAGATCTGTGTGAACTGAGTGTTTTCGAGATGTGATTTTGCTGAAAAAAATGGCCAAATTGCAGATAGTCACAAGCAAGTCACAGTTGCATGTGAATTGCAATGAAGTCAATGGCAAGTAAGTCGAGTGCAACTTGCGAGCAGCGACAGAAAATCCAACACATTTGGAAGTATTTGCAACTCTTGTTGCTCTCACAGGAAGTTGCAGGTTGCAATGTGACATCGTAGTAAATTGTTAGCTGCAATGTTGCAATGTGACACTGACATTTGAGTGTCACACAAGGCTGCCATCGGGGTATTACTGCCCTTACTGTTGTGGGGGACAGGGGACCGCAAATAATGATGGTTAGGGTGGGGGATGCGGGACATTAATAATAATGGATTAGGGTGGGGGATGGGGTGAGAAAATAAAGATGGATTAGGATGGGGGATGGGTGACAGCAGATAATGATGGATTGAGGGTAGGGGACGGGGGACAGAAAATAATGATGGATTGGGTGTAGGGGATGGGGTAGTGAATGTTGATGTATTAGAGTGCTGTGGGGGTGGGCAAAAATGATGGATTGAGGGTGTGGGACGGGGGACAGCAAACCATGATGGATTGAGGGTGGTGGATAGGGGACAGCAAATGATCATGGATTGGGGTGGGGGATGGGGTACAGTGAATGATGTATTGAGGGTGTTGTGGGGGGGCAAATAATGATGGATTAAGGGTGGGGACGAGTACAGCAAATAATGATGGGTAGGGGACAGCAAGTAAGTAGGGATGGATTGAGGGTGGGGGATGCATGACAGCAAATAATGACGGATTGAAGGTGGGGGACGAGTGACAGTGAATGACGACTTGAGGGTGGGAGAGTGAGGAGAGCAAATAATGATGTATTGTGGGGTACAACAAATGATGATGAATTGAGGGTGTTGAGAGTAAATTATGTATTGAGACTGGTGAATGGGGGACAGTAAATGATGATAAATTGAGGGTGGGGACAACAAATTAAAATGATAATGAATTGGGGATGGGTAAGAGTATATGATGAATTGAGTGTGGGGGAGAGCAAATGATGCTGTATTGAGGATGGGGGAGACCAAATGATAATGAAGTAGGATAGAGAACATGACATAATGAATTGAGGTGGAGTGGGGGCATGTAAATATAATTAATCGGGAGATTGGAAGGTACAGAGTGGGGGCTTTGAGGATGCAGGAGTGTGATTGGTAATGAATTGAGGGAAAGAGTACATATTCTAATTTATTTATATATTTATTGGGTGTGGAAAGTGGCTATTTATAGTTAGTGTCGGCACAGTGGTGGGTTACAATTTATATTTGGAATGGTGGGTTGCATAATTAATAATGGTGGGTGCACGTCTGTATTCAACTGCGTAGTGTAGAAGTTGTGGAAAAAGTGGGGACTTTGCTCTGGAAGCAGTGCTGTAGATGACTGTTATTTTATGCAGAGACGAGTCCTGGCTGGAAGAAGTGATGGCGGTCTGCGCTTGATGAAGAAGAAAAACGAAGATGAAGTACTTCAACTAGAGACATCACCGGTGAGTCAATGTATTACTTGTGCACTTACACTATACACTATATAGCATATACAGAGCTCCTGTGTATAATGTCTCTGGTGATCCCTGTATTATCTGTACACTGACACTATATACAGAGCTCCTGTGTTTTTTTTATTAATGATCAGTATTATAGTATTCAGTCACTATATGGTGGTAATATGTGGTCTGGTAATAGATTAGGGTAGAGCAGGGCCCTGCCAAAAGAGTCTCCTTGCTGTGGTGTCCGCTTAAAAAATCTTTTGGTCAAATCAACAGCTCATGGCTATGTATGTGATATGGTGTTCGATGGGAAGTGTTAATGTATAATTGGTGAGGACATGGTGCAGAAGCAGAGTTTTTCCAAGAGTGGGTGGTGGAACTTTGGAAAGTTCGAAGGGTGGAGGCGGAGCTGGGGTAGAACCTGGGTGGAGTCTCAATAGGTCCCCAAAATTTTGCCAGTATGGGGCCCTTAAATTCCAGGTAATGTGAAATATAAACTTAGCACTCAACTTAGTTGTATATGGTGATAGTTTATTGTATTACACCAAAAAACGTTTCGGTCATTAATGACCTTCTTCAGTTACTACAAACAATAAAAAAAACAGTAAAAAAACAAAATATAATGTGTCATAACAATATCATATGGACAAAAGAAAATAAATATAACAAAATAAAGTATAGACAAAGATGTAGCAGTTAGGTCATGTAAACAAACATGCATTAATCGCAGGGTAATACACCAATAGATCGCACAATCCTGCCTAAGTGAAAAGAAAAAAAGGAAGAGAAAAGAAAAAAGAATGGACAGCATGTGATCCAAGTCGAGTGGACGTTCCGTGTTATATTTGATAAATGCAGAGTGTGTCTCCAAATGAGAGACCAGGAGACTCAGGGTTAAACCCTGTGTCTACAAAAATAGAGTGGTCTGATAAGTGAAAAAGCCAACAGGTGAAGGTTTGCAATGGGAGTATACTTACACTTGAGTCCGTATGGGACTGCCAATTAGAGCTACAAAATGAGGTAATGATTATCTCTTACACACAATATATGGCGGCACGCTATCTTACTTATCGCTAATGTTCATCTCTCACTGTTGATTATTTTGTAGCTCTAATTGGCAGTCCCATACGGACTCCAGTGTAAAGCTCCCGTCACACACAGTGATCTCGCTAGCGAGATCGCTGCTGAGTCACTAGTTTTGTGATATTCAGCCCCCCTGCTGGGTATCGCTGGTCGTCGCTGAATGTCCTGGACATTTTTTTGATCGTTGGTCTCACGCTGGCCAGCACGCATCGCTGCATGTGGCAGGCAGGAGACCAGCGATCAGCTGGTAACCAGGTACACATCGGGTTTCCAGGTGTCGCACAGTGCCTGGAAACCCGATGTGTACCTTGGTTACAAGCTCCCTGCACCAGCGGGCTGGTATCCAACGTACACTGCGGGTAACTAAGCGAAGTTACCCGCAGTGCCGCTGTCCTGATTGCTGCCTGTTTGCTGGCAGCTCAGCAGCGATCATGTAGCGACACACCAGCGATCCTGACAAGTGCATATCGTTGTCGGGATCGCTGGTGTGTCGCTATGTGTGACGGGGCCCTTAGTTGCATGTTTCAGCGCTTTCCAAAGATGCTCAGTAGGATTTAGGTCAGGGCTCATAGAAGCCACTTCAGAATAGTCCAATGTTTTCCTCTTAGCCATTCTTGGGTGTTTTTAGCTGTGTGTTTTGGGTCATTATCCTGTTGCAAGACCCATGACCTGCGACTGAGAGCAAGTTTTCTGACACTGGGCAGCACATTGCTCTCTGGATTTCCTTGATAGTCTTGAGATTTCATTGTACCCTGCACAGATTATAGATACCCTGTATCAGATGCAGCAAAGCAGTGCCGGAACATAACAGAGCCTCCTCCATGTTTCACAGTAGGGACAGTGTTCTTTTCTTGATATGTTTAATTTTTCTGTCTGTGAACATAGAGCTGATGTGCCTTGCCAAAAAGTTCCATTTTTGTCTCATCTGTCCATAGGACATTCTCCCAGTAGCTTTGTGGCTTGTCAACATGTAGTTTGGCAAATTCCAGTCTGGCTTTTTTTAAGATTTTTTTTCAATAATGGTGTCCTCCTTGGTCATCTCCCATGAAGTCCACTTTGGCTCATACAGTGACGGATGGTGCGATCTGACACTGATGTTCCTTGAGCTTGAAGTTCACCTTTAACCCCGTTACCCCCGAGGGTGGTTTGCACATTAATGACCGGGCCAATTTTTATAATTCTGACCACTGTCCCTTTATGAGGTTATAACTCTGGAACACTTCTATGAATCTTGGCGATTCTGAGACTGTTTTCTCAACACATATTGTACTTCATGTTAGTGGTAAAACTACTTTGATATAACTTGCGTTTATTTATGAAAAAAATGGAAATATGGTGAAAATTTTGAAACTTTTGCAATTTTCAAACTTTGAATTTTTATTCCCTTAAAACTGAGAGATATGTCACACTAAATAGTTAATATATAACATTTCCCACATGTCTACTTTACATCAGCACAATTTTGGAAACAAAATTGTTTTTGTTAGTAAGTTATAAAGGTTAAAAGTTGACCAGCGAAAATACCCAAAAGTGACACCATTCTAAAAACTGCACCCCTCAAGGTACTCAAAACCACATTCAAGAAGTTTATTAACCCTTCAGGTGCTTCACAGGAGCTGAAGCAACATGGAAGGAAAAAATGAACATTTAACTTTTTAGTCACAAAAATGATCATTACAAACATTTTTTTTACTTTCACAAGGGTAAAAGGAGAAAATGGACAGATAACGTTGTGGTCCAACTTGTCCTGAGTACGCTGATACCCCATATGTGGGGGGAACCACTGGGCGAAAGGCAGAGCTCGTAAGGGAAGGAGCGCCATTTGACTTTTTCAAACCAAACTTGGCTGGAATTGAGATCAGACGCTTTGTCGCGTTTGGAGAGCCCCTGATGAGCCTAAACAGTGGAAATCCCCACAAGTGACCTCATTTTGGAAACTAGACCCCCTAAGAAACTAATCTAGATGTGTGGTGAGCACTTTGAACCCCCAAGTGCTTCACACAAGTTTATAACGTAGAGCCATGAAAAAAAATCATATTTTTTCCACAAACATGATCTTTTAGTCCCCAATTTTTTATTTCCCAAGGGTAAGAGGAGAAATTGGACACACTTGAAATAGATCACTCTGTTATGACTCGATATAATATATGGGTTTCACTTTTTGTATTGAAGAACTGAAATAAATTAACTTTTTGATGATATTCTGATTTTGTGAGAACTTGTATGTATCACGAAATTGCTACCGTATTTTTCGGACTATAAGACGCACCCAGGTTTTAGAGGTGGAAAATAGGGAAAAATATATTTCAAGCAAAAAATGTGGTAAAATATTTAATAAGATAAATAACATACTATTATATGTGGTGTTATTATATATAATAGTATGTAATGTTGGAAGCTATGGGTAGGAGATGGTGCTGCGGGACCAGTGTGGTGTCTGTAAAGTACTATGTGAAGACGCTGGAGGGTGAGTATAAGAATGGAGGCACGGGGCTTATATTTAAAGCACCACTCCAGCACTGAAAAATAACACTGGAGTGCTGCTTTAAGATCCCATGGGAGAACTGTAACTCTCAGCATGTCCTGCAGATCCTATGGCATGCTGGGAGTTATAGTCCACCACAGGATGGCAGAGTGATTTTTTATGTGCTGTAATTACTAACCTTTTAATTATTTCTTTCTTGTACAGTGTGTCTGCAGGACCTGTGATGACATGTGATGCTCCAGCCGCCCTCTTCATGACCTCATCACAGGTCCTCCACAGGAGCATTCAGGATTGCATCAGCACAGCCCCCAGGCTGTCAGGTATGCGATTGCTCCTAGTGCCTCCTTCTACTTCGGACACAGATCTCCCCAGCTGCTGCAGAGATCCAGCGCTGGGGAAACCATGTGGCTCTGTCATTTGCTACTCCCCGCTCACTGCTCAGCTGACAGTGGGTTGGGAAGTGGCTAATGAATATTCACTGCACTTAAGTATCGGGACCAGTGGTTTCCCCAGCTCCAGTTTCCTGCAGCAGAGGGAATATTTTCCTGCCTCCTGGATCCTACTCCACCACTGCCCCCTGCCCCCCTCCCCACATATGACATTCCGACCATAAGATGCACCTACACTTTCCTCCCAAATTTGGAGGAAAAAAAGTGCATCTTATGATCCGAAAAATACAGTATATTCTGTGATGTGAAAACCCAGAAGTTTTGACCCAGCATCTTTTGTGATGAGAGGAGTTAATTAGCCATGACAGGGTTGGGCTTTTTTGTGAGTAGCTGTAAGAGATGGGCAGGACGGCCACTCAACATATCTACTCCCCAAGGTGTGGTTCGGCAATTTAAATGTGTGAGCACTCAGTTTTTTTACTCCGTGGATCTGGAGGCAGGAAGCTCCAGAGAAGTGTTTATGTGCAACAGTGCTGAACTCTATTGATTTTGGACTTTGAGTGGGCAGATCCCCACAGGCATATTAACTGTACTATACGTTATCTTTTATTTTCCCTATTTTGCCAGAAAAGGCCGTTATTGAACCCTGCACTGGTTTATGCCGCGTTTGAATAAACCAGAAGAATAAACATTCCGGTGTCTACATCTGTGAGTAGTGTGACGATCCACACTGGGTGTGGACGGGGATCACTCGCTTTACTGGTCTTTGAGGTAAACACTGGCACGCTCAGGGTTAAAGCAACAGTCCTTTAGGTTTATTTTGCACAGCATAAACCACACGGTAGGCCATGTTACCCGTCACAGGCCTACCACTGTCCATAACATTTCAACTCTTGGCTTTAAGTCGCAGTAAACAGTTCCTTAATGTTCATGGAACAATACAAGCACCAACAGTCTATGTTGTTACCTTCCAGGAGCTCCTGCTCCTCACACTGACTCCTCATCAGACATAGGTTCCCAGGGAAGCTGCCTAACTGGGATCACCATCCTTGCCATGCAGGCCACCCGACAGTCCAGACCCTCAGAAGGACGTTAGCTTCCCCCCATGCAGTGCCATTGCAGACACTTGGCCTCTTCATGTGCTCCAGGAATTCAATCCACTCCCAGGATATTCCAACACAGGCCACAGTCTCCACATCAGAGTCTCTCCTCAGTCTCAGCCAGACTTCCAGAGACTCCTCAGTCTCAAACACACTCTCCCACCATGTGCCAAACACTCCCTTTCATACCTGTCGCCACTCCCCTAGCTAAGGTATGAAGCACATGGTCTGGTCACCTGTTCATGACCTCATCACAGGTCCTTCACAACACCTACAACCACCAGTATGCAACATTCATTATACAACCACCAGTGGGCAGTGTATGTGTGGTTAGCAAATTCCACCCAGCTCACAAGCTAACCCTGTAGGCCACCCTAGACAATAACAGAACTCTTATGGGACTACAAGTCCCAAAACAACATTACTGGCTTACAGCGCAGAGGAGCTCTGCGACACCTACCTGCCATTTACAACCATGCCAGGGACTGTTTTCCCATCCATATCATGCCTCCATGAATAACTTGAGCAGCATATACAGTGCCCCCTAGCTGCCGCATGAGTCACTACACCACAGTAGCTGAGTGAGTTGCATTGCCACAATGTGAATAGAACAATGTTGTCATAGCTTCAAAAACCACTAAGAAATGTAAAAACCAGCGGCAGTCAAACTAAAAATGCCTGACGCCTGAAGACTCACCATCAGTAACAATGCTTGACACCTAAGGACTGGCCTTCAGATTTTGAAGACTTCCAGATACAAAGCATATCCCAGTAATCTCAGTACACAGGGCCAAACATAAAGTT
>JARQOD010000006.1:94760807-94812164 GCA_033576555.1 Oophaga sylvatica
GTTTTCTGAGTTGAGAAAATCCATCCTGTCTGGCCAGAGCTTCAACTGGTGGGTTCAGTCCCTCTGCCCTTGTTCACATTTAAGTCACTTGACAAGTGGAAAGGTTTTCAATATTAGAGTAGGACTGTCCCACAGAGGGTTGCCTTGACGTGGCGGGATG
Source organism: Oophaga sylvatica (assembly GCA_033576555.1). Lineage (NCBI taxonomy): Eukaryota > Metazoa > Chordata > Amphibia > Anura > Dendrobatidae > Oophaga > Oophaga sylvatica. The sequence goes on from JARQOD010000006.1 coordinate 94,760,968, forward strand.
GCTTGTACATTATTTTGATCAAAATTATGTTTACTAAATACCCTTATGATTATTACTACCTTCATGCATTTTTGCAAAAAGATTTTTTATTTCATTTTTGGATATTTGTTTTTTTGTGCCTGTTTTTCTGTGTAATGGTCATGTGTTAATATGCATTTACATTTTGCATACACATTAACTTACTTTTTCAGTTCAGATCTAGTTTTCTATGTAGTTCATAGTGCATTCCGTGCATATAAGGGTGTGACCGCCCTGTTTTCTGAGTTGAGAAAATCCATCCTGTCTGGCCAGAGCTTCAACTGGTGGGTTCAGTCCCTCTGCCCTTGTTCACATTTAAGTCACTTGACAAGTGGAAAGGTTTTCAATATTAGAGTAGGACTGTCCCACAGAGGGTTGCCTTGACGTGGCGGGATGGCTTGTACATTATTTTGATCAAAATTATGTTTACTAAATACCCTTATGATTATTACTACCTTCATGCATTTTTGCAAAAAGATTTTTTATTTCATTTTTGGATATTTGTTTTTTTGTGCCTGTTTTTCTGTGTAATGGTCATGTGTTAATATGCATTTACATTTTGCATACACATTAACTTACTTTTTCAGTTCAGATCTAGTTTTCTATGTAGTTCATAGTGCATTCCGTGCATATAAGGGTGTGACCGCCCTGTTTTCTGAGTTGAGAAAATCCATCCTGTCTGGCCAGAGCTTCAACTGGTGGGTTCAGTCCCTCTGCCCTTGTTCACATTTAAGTCACTTGACAAGTGGAAAGGTTTTCAATATTAGAGTAGGACTGTCACACAGAGGGTTGCCTTGACGTGGCGGGATGGCTTGTACATTATTTTGATCAAAATTATGTTTACTAAATACCCTTATGATTATTACTACCTTCATGCATTTTTGCAAAAAGATTTTTTATTTCATTTTTGGATATTTGTTTTTTTGTGCCTGTTTTTCTGTGTAATGGTCATGTGTTAATATGCATTTACATTTTGCATACACATTAACTTACTTTTTCAGTTCAGATCTAGTTTTCTATGTAGAAAAAAAAGTTGTAGCTCTTGAAAGAAGGGGAGAGAAAACGGAAAAAAAAAACGGAAAATGACCATGGCATTACTAAGTGACATCATCCAATTTGACATCAGCTTAGGTGTGTTTTTTTTTTGTCTAAACTCTTGCAAAAGGGATGGGGGTGTAGTGAACTCAGCCTGACAAATACACTCCTTAGATCAGAGGTCCCCAACCTTTCTGACCTTGAGAATCACATTCAGGTCTAACAAAGGGTCACAAGCCACATCCAGCTCCCGGCCCACTCTCTATAGTGGCAACCAAAGCCTCCATTATAGGTATGATGATAGTCAAAGCTTTTCCACAGCTATCACCCCGAAGAAGCATACTAAGATCCAGGAGTTCTCCCCAATACCCCTATTCAGTATTGTCCTAACATGCTGTTCCATCCAGCTTCATGTACCTCCACTGACTGATAGAAACATCCTGTCTCCAAAGTATCATGATTCAATTATTGCTAAACCCAAGACCAGTATATGTGCATCCAGATCAGCTCTTCTGTGCAGGACTACTCACAAAATTCACTATTTTGAGATGTGCTCTTCATACCTGTTTGCTAGACCCAGAGCTAATTCACCAAGCTGACAGACAGTCGCGAGCCACAATTCATGGGACCGCGAGCCAAATGTAGCTCCCAAGTTACAGGTTGAGGGCCCCTGCCTTAGATGCCACCCTGCTTCTACATTATGTGATACCCTTCTGAATTCTAACAACTCATACACTTTTTTGACCTCCATTCATTACACTGTCCTTTTTTTTATTACATTAAGTATGAGCGTGGTCTTCTCTACATTTGGATGCTGAGTTCTAGATCTCTAATATTTTAATTTTTCCTTGTAATTCTCTGATAAGGACAAATCTCTACGTGATAATTATCTGTAACCATCAGATGTTAAGACAGGAACTCAGCAGAATTACAGTAAAACCGTTCATTATTGAGACATCCTAGGGTTCAAGATCTTGTTTTAAATTTCAACTGCGTAACATTCCCTGTATTGTTGGGATTAATGACTGCAAATGTGGCTGAATGTTAGAAATTGTCATGTTTGCTTGTAGAAAGTTTAATCCTTTTAAAATGGAAATTTGGAAGACGTGTGTGATGCATCGGAGAAGTAGGTGGGAGAGAAAAGATCCAGGGTTTATGATTGACAAGAGCTAAAGATACTCACACTATATATATAAAGTAAAATAGTAAATGAGCAGCTACAGATGTTTCTAATTAATTACGCAATCAGGACTATGAAATGTGCTCATGAATTGACACCTCCCTGAAAGCGTTGTGAGAACAGCAAATCAGTGTCCTACTGTGATGAGCTATACAAGGAATATGAAAATAGGCCATCACACCCATCTCTCACATACAAGAACTCGCTCCATAAATCAAAGCTAGTATTTTAGATAGTTAACTCAGAATAGGTACAGTCTTTGGGGACCAGTGGCTAATTAGACTTCTGTTGTTCAGGTACGGTAGCTTGTGCATACCATTAACCTCTTATGTGGCTGTTGCTGTCTGCTAGATTTAGCTGCCTACATAGTTTTTCGAGAAGGTAGGTTGTTGGGTACTCAGTTGGGTGATTCGAGGTTCTGGTGAAGTGGGGTCTGTTAACCCCAGAAAACTGATGATAGCAATTCACTGCACACTTCATTGGGTATGCAAAAAAGTTTTTTTTCACATACAAAATAATTAAACATGTGAACAGGCATGATAGGAGCAAAAATATGTGACATAAATCATTATTTTAAAGTTGGGCTCCTGGGTCTTATTCATAATGTCGCTGTGGAGAAAAAACACTAGGTAAATGTATGTATACACTATGTACAATGTAAGCCATACATGGATCATGAGTTGCAAAGGGACATAGTTTTTTAATCTATTTTCATGGAAGAAAAATAATATGAAAAGGAAATATGTATGGTATTCCCAAATTTTTGTTTTATATTTTTAATGTTGAAAGAAGACACAAATCCATTGAGTTTAACCTATCACATAACACGTTGATCCAGATGCATGCAAAACCCCATGATGCAGAATGCCAATTACCCCATATTAAGGGAAAAGTTCCTTCCTGACTTCAAATATGTAAAGTGCTGAAGAGCGGTAGTCATGACTGAGCTTCTGTCTGGTTACGCTCTTGCACTTTACAGACAAGCGGTTGTAACGGGGGCCAGGGTGTCAGTCGTGGCGAGGGGCTTTAGTGTTGTTTCCACTCCCTGATGCTCCTCTACAAAATTACAATGTCCATACTGAGGTGCATCGTACATGTAGTGTAATTCACCCACCTGAGGGGCAGAGTCCTTTTCAGGCTGCTGAACTCCCGCATTCTTTAACAACACACACAAATCCTCATAGTCCAAGTGCATTTTCAATAAAACTTTACTTAACTCGTGAATCTTCATAATGATTACAGTCCAGCAACCCACAGAAGACATAAGAACTTCTCCTCCTGAGCTCTCCTTGACCTTTCCTTTCAAAATGGCTTCTGGCAATGTTGCATCCAGTCCCGCAGTTTCCTGGTCAGTCCAGCTAGCTGATACTAGGTGCTCCCCCATCCACTTTCCCCTTCCTAGGTGAAAAATCAGGTTGCCTCTGCAAAACCTGTTCGGACCATAGGTCCCGGACATCACGGAAGTTAACCCACAGCTTAGCCACCGATCTACTCAAGCTGCCTGAATCCACTTGTGCCCCACCGACCTTCATTCTTCAGAGCTCTCTTTTCCAGTTCTTGCTGTCTCTTCCTTCCTCTCTAGCAACTCTGCACACCACACAACTACCTCACAACTCACTCTTCTTCCAGAACAATTCTAACCCCTCAGAACTAGCTCCTCCCACCAATTACCCTATTGGTCTAACTAGTTAACTATTTCTATCTTATCTCATATCTAAATCTCTCTTATCTATAACTACTATCTAGCCCTCTATTGCCCCCAACTTCTCTATGACCTATATAACCCCATACTGTACTACACCTATCTGAGCACTAACTGTCCCTAGCACAGTATAACATCAGAGCAATTAACACAGGACACAATAAATTATACAAGAGCATATTATAACCGTCAATCTTATATGTACATTAATCCACACATAAAGATAAAGCACATACAGTGTACCTGGTTTCAGTAGGTAAGCATGCACAGGCATACAGGGCCCCAAACTAGCCGCCTGCACACCCCCTACATGGTGTCCCAGTCCCAGTGTGTTGTCAGGTGTGAGTCCCAGTGTGTTGTCAGGTGTGAGGTGCATCACACTCACTCGTAGGCTGCCGACCTCCGCTGCCTCCAGGCTTCCGTCCTCAGGAGCCGCAGCACACAAATCAAGTTCTTTACAGGCAAACGTTTACTACTTACGTCAAGTTCATCAGGTGGTGACATGTGGGATAGGGTACTGCAATTCATGCTTCTTCCTTCATTAGTACAGTACCTCTTCAGCCCTGCCGTTCATTTGTCCTGGAATACCAGTAAGCCACCGACTCCATCAGCCTCAGGGATTTCCTGTCCATGTCAACAGTGCACCCAGGACCAGCCACCTGTCCCCCACATAATACCACTTCCACCGACCTCGAGATGTCAGAAGACCAGACCCACTCCTTGGTACCCAGCTCGAGCCCTATGCTCCAGACATTACAGGAATGTGCATCAGGGATATCAGTACGGTCTCCCACTGCCTCGATAGATTGACCCATGCTGCCCCAAACAGCCCACTGCACCTGAACTGGATATTGACACTGCACTTCTCTAACCACTCACTAGCAGGAAGTGCCCCCTTTTAGCACCACTAGTTCCCACCCACTGGGCTAGTTCTATCATTAACTATTTCCTATCCTATAGACTAGACCTATTGTTCTTATTCTATATCCTTTAGTGTTGATAAACCACTTACAATATAAGCTGTACTCATGGTATATCAAAGCTAATCCTATGCTTATCCTGCACAATACACTATTCACATTACACATTAACAATTTTTATGATTTATATGCTGTACATTACCATAGCACATTATATAAGATGCACATCCCTATTACATGTAAAACTGCATGACACTATTCATACAACGTGATTGTTGTCTTCATGGCAGGAAAAGGGTAAGACAGTCCACATCTCTACACATAGGGCAATCAGGCTAGTTCCCTGGATAAATGTCCCATCACAGAGTATAGTTTTCATAGCCTGGAATATTATATTTATCAAGAAAGGTCCATAGCCTCACTGCTTTTACCTTGGCCACCAAAGCACTGACGGATAATGGGTTCCAATCGCTTCATGTTTCATTCCTTTCAAATCTTTGTCAGTTAATGTGCGTCTTTTTTTTACATATTTTTTGTGACTCTGTTGACTATTTGCAGCAAAACTTTCGATAAGATATTGGGGCATGGTCAAAGAACTTATCAATTTCAAGAGTGTTGCATCCCTGTGTAAGTCTTTTCAAGACTTACAAGAATGGCTGCTACAATAAGTTATAAATATGATTCCATGAGAAAAAGCATTATGTAACATTTTTATCTATTAGCCTAACCTTTAATTTACTAGGATACAATAGCTGTAGAAAAAGACATATGTCGCACATTCAGAACTTACAGACTGATCTATTGCGGATAACCAAAAATTTACAAATTGAACACGCGGTTCTTAGTTTAACCTTTTAATAAGACTGTATGAAGCCCACTGCCACGTCACAGTGAATCTATCAGTGGACCCCTGACTTTAAGATATGCTGACCACCACTGGGGCAATACTACACCAGCAGGGGGAGCATTCTGGTACGCTACAGCCCCAATGCTTCAAGACAAAGACCCCATGACTCCAGACCACACCACCCTATACTTTATAACACCAGCTTGAAAAATTATTTTAAAATCACAAATGTTGGATGAACTGAAGGCTGCTATCAAAGCAACCTGGGCTTCCATAACACCTCAGCAGTGCCACAGGCTGATCGCCTCCATGCCACACCACATTGATGCGGTAATTGATGCAAAAGGAGCCCCGACCAAGTACGGAGTGCATTTACTGAACATACATTTCAGTAGGCCAACATTTCGGATTTTAAAATAATTTTCCAAGCTGGTGTTATAAAGTATTCTAATTTACTGAGATAATGACTTTTGGGTTTTCATTGGCTGTAAGCCATAATCATCATCAACATTAGCTGAAATAAACACTTGAAATAGATCACTCTGTTTGTAATGATTCTATATAATATATGAGATTCACTTTTTGTATTGAAGAACTGAAATAAATAAACTTTTTGATGATTTCAACTTTTGTGAGAAACACCTGTAAATGCAAATTGCTGTTACTATCATGCCCCGTAAAAAAATATGTCCAATATATTTAAAAAATAATTGCTACAGAATGATATACAATTTTTTAAATGCATTTTAGTGCTTCTAGGTGTTAAAAAAATGGGAAAAACAGACCATTATTTATCTCTTATTGTTTCTACCAATATTGCCCAATATCAGAAAAAAAGAGAGACTATGACAGTAACAAAAAAAGGACGCAAAAATTTACTTGAATCTGTGAATGCAAATTTTTTTTTATAGCTTTTTAAACCACATATACGATAAAAAAAAATGAAAATGTGCTTGGTCAGGAACAGGTGAAAGTGGTTTAGTCTTGAACTGGTTACTAAACACATTGTTTATTAAATATTAATCATGCTTATCCTTTTCTTTCAAGCATGTGGACTAATTGTTTTGTTAAACTTTTTTTTCTTCTACATAGGGTAAATATACATTTTATTTCTATGTATATACGATTGGAATACTTATGTTCCTAAATTCACTACTATACAGCTCTGACAAAAATTAAGAGACCACTTTCAAATGTTCAGTTTGTCTGATTTTTCTCTTTATAGGTATATTTTTGAGTAAAATGTAAATTGTTCTTTTAGTCTATAAACTCCTGACAACATGTCACAGAATTTCCAAGCAAAAAATGTTGTATTTTTTTTCTGATAAAGAAAAATGGTCAAAATTTAAAAAAAAAACCAGTGCTTTCAGACCTCAAATAATGCAAAGAAAACAAATTCATAATCATTTAAAAACAACAATACTAATGTTTTATCTCAGGAAGAGTTCTGAAATCAATATTTTGTGGAATAACCGTGATTTTTAAAAACAGCTTTCATGCGTCTTGGCATGCTTTCCACCAGTCTTTCACACTGCTTCTGGCGCAAAAATTTAAGCCGCTCTTCTTTGATTGCTTGTGACTATCCATCTTCATCTTGATTACATTCCAGAGGATTTCAATGGGGTTCAGGTCTGGAGAATGGGCTGCCCATGACAGAGTTTTGATGTGGTGGTCTCTTTATTTTTGCCAGAGCTGTATAACATAAAAAAAATTACGTTATAGCTGTTACCTATGGCTTTTTATGGAGATGAGACAAATCAGAGAAAGCTCAGGAGGCTGCCATTTTTAGTAAGTTTTTAGTCTCCCTTCCAGTGCTAGATTCACAGAAACACTGCTCAGTACTAGAGTAGAATGACCTCCTTGCTGCTGCTTCTATGTATGTGAAATAGAGATAGGAGAGCAGGATCTCCACTTTTCAGTATGTGCTGTCTATGGGAGACATCACACCAGCCAGTCTTCATCCATTCTGCAGCTGAACTCAGGAACGACTAAAGATTTGAGATGAAAACTGCAGACGGAGAAGATAAAAGTCTTATAACAGGCAGAGGCCCTGTTACTCATCAACACACAACAGCTTATTTGGAAAAGTCAACAAGTTATTTTTTATCATAGGTTTATGTATTGGTCATGTTTCTTGTGTGCATTGAGTCACAAGTGGGAAAAAGGTTATCTAACAAAAGGTCATATCTATATATATATTGAAGTTAATTGATTCACATGAATACATACCATGTTTACACCAGCAATTACGTAAAATATTACCTTCAAGCCATTTCGGATTGAGCTTACAGGTGGTAAAAAGATGACAAGACTCCTGACCACAGCAGATGTTGTTGATGGGGGACTCGTCTTTAGCTGTAAATATTTTTTTTCACTACTGTAATTATGTGTGTCCCCTTTGACTTGTTCTATGCTTGAAATCCATCGCAATCCAGCTACTGCTTGCACCCTAGTTGTAAAATGGTGGCCTTTGCTCGGCTCATTGCTACGCCTTAAAAACTGTTCACCATGGGTTATAGCAGTCAATCAGAGCTGACTGTAACACGTTATAGCAACAGCAAAAACCCAGAAAAGGAAGCAAAAAAATAAAAATCATAGCAGAAAAGGGCAGCCATATTTACCAACACAGGTCAGAAAACTAATGCGCTACAGGATGCGGCAGTCCCCTTGATAAAATCAGAGGCAGCACAGGTGCAAAATACTGCTGAAACAAGCACTCACAACCTACCAATTCATGGAGGGGGTTGTCTAGTATTAGAATTTACACGGAAAAGGCTTGTATAGGGCACCAGTCCCTATATACTGCCTACTAGGGACACCCATATTTTTAGATTAGGCACCCCATAGGTACAAGCACCCTAGGTTACAAGACCAATATTGATGGACCTACCTGGCTGCATCCTACATAGAAATAAATTGTGCACAACATCTTCGTGAATGAAGCCCTATGAAATCCTTATCTGTGTGGAATTTTTATACTAGGCAACCACCCCCTCCATGAATTGGCAGGTGTGTGAGTGGTTATTTTATCCGCATTTTGGCCCTATGTTGCCTCCACCTTTATCAAGAAGGGCTGCTGCAACGGCTTTACTGACCTGCGTTGGTATACACGGCTGCCTTTTTTCTGGTTTTTGAATTTTTTTGCTGAGTTTTTGCTTTTGATTTTAGAGTAGGGACAATAAGGACCCTTGACCTGTGTTGGGAGTTTGCTTATCGACCAATACCTCATATTATATTTTACGGCACATTTTTATGCAGAATGCAGCCAAGCAAATCAACGTTGGCCATGTAAACTAGGGTGCCCGTCCCTGTGGGGTGCACTTATATAGTGCTGGGCAGTCCGCCTAATCTATTAGTATGGGCGTCACTAATAGTCTGTAAGCCAAACACTGTGTGCTACATCTGTGTGAATGGCCGATCACACCCTCCATGAGTTGGTAGATATGCGAGTGGTTGTTTCATCAACATATTTAATTTTTTGTTTGATGAAATTTAACCATCAAAGAAAAAATATCAATTGCATTTAACGATACACAGAAAATAGGGGTGGGGTAACTCCAGAGTAAATAATGATGTAGGAGACCAAATTCTACATAAACTCCATGGTTTGTAAGTTAATTTATCATTTTCTACAAAAATTGTTACCATTAAGGAGAACACATTGAGCATGGTAATAGGGATGGCCAGATATTCTGATCATCTTAATGTTGAGAGATATTACCATGACATCTCCAAAACAGGAGGCTATGTTTGTAAATCCATCGGCTAGGTCATGGAGAGAGCTCAAACTTGTTATTAACCAAGGATGACAATAAACCTCGTAACCTGATCAATACGACGCCTTACCTTAATTACATTAGCAGAATTGGGATTAGAAACATAATGTTGATTCACTTTTCAGGATGACTCTTTTTGTCAGGTTTATAAAGTGGTAACACAAAGCCATTAACTCAAATTAATGTTTTCCGGTAATTAACAAAAGTCTTAGGATTCACCATGACATGTGCATGCGAGTTTGGAAAAATAAACTGTTCTTATGTAGAATTTTTTTTAACATTGCGTCTACTTAATTATGAGGAATGACTATAAACAATTATAGCATTATTAACTAGTTTTATTAACCAGTTCAGGACTAAGTCATTTTCACCAGTTCCAAGCCAGGCACATTTTTGGATTTTATGATACATTCGCTTTCAACAGCTTTAAAAATAATTCTTGCTTGGATGTTCAAGTAATCTTTGTAGTTTTTTTTTTATTTATGATACATGAGGCTTAATTTTATGTTAACATATACTTTTTTCATTTGCTGATATTGAGGGAAAATGTAAAGAAAAGGTAATAAGTGTCTACTTTTGCTATTTTTTATGACCAAAATAAAATGCTAAAAAAACATTTAAAATTACATTCCTCAAAAAATGTTCTTTTATATTGGACATTTTTAAGGGTTAGGGCTAGAAAGCAATTCAGATTGGCAATATCTTTTCATTTTTTTTTAGTTTTGTTTTATTTATTTCTACTTTTTTTTCTATTTTCTTTACTTTTTTGTTATTTTACACAAAGTGCCCTTCATAATGTGTTAAAAAACATTTGGGAGCACTTTAACATATTACATTTTTTATTGTTGATTTCCTTTGTCAGGCCTCTTTCACACGTCAGAGTCTCCAGTACATGTGATGACAGCTTTCACAAGTACCGCAGACACACACACGTAGACCCATTCAAATGAATGTGTCTGTGCACATATCTGTGTTTTCTCACGGACCGTGCGTCCGAGTGACCCACATGTCGACATGTCCATTTTTGTGCAGCTACTCGGATCACACGGACCGGTCCATACAAGTGAGTGGGTCTGTGTAAACATGTATCAGTACCACACAGACGGCCGCTGGGGAAGAAGCGCTACACTAAGCTATTCCCCGGTGCCTGCTCTGCCGGCAATCGAATGATGACAGCCGCCTTCAGCACCTGCAGCCTGGGGAACAGCGCTTACCGTAACACTTCTTCACCGGCGTCTGTCCGTGTGGTACTGATGCAGCACACGGATGGCATCCATATGCGGTATGGGTTTACATGGACCCATTGACTTGGTTGGCATACGGTTGCCACACGTGTGCCGCAAGTAGACACGGACATCTCCAGTTTTTCCGATACTAGAAATAAACGGGCGTGTGAAACTGGCCTAACGAGGACTGCCATCAGCCTCAGTTACAGGGAATTTCAGCCTCTTGCATGCATAGCAAAGCTGACTCTGTCTCCTAGGACTCTGCAGCTTTTGCTCCCTCCCTACACCCAGCAATCACATGACCACTGGGTTCAGAAGAGAAAGCACTGTCAGATCTTCCTAATCTGTACACAAAAGAGCTGTTTTGGACCGGGTATACAGGATCGCAAAGATAAACATGGTAATAAACCATGCTTATCTTCTCTGTGGGAAGTCTGTATAGTGGCATCATTAGGTATAGCTTTATAAGAGAAAATTTGCATTTTTTTCCTTTATCAGGCCACCAGAGGCCGCTGTTTAAGGGAGAAGAAGAAAAAGATGAAACTTAATGTGCCTTCACTGTGGTCTCACTGTCAGACATAACTGAGTTTTATGGGGAGTGGGTTTTGTACGCCATTGCTGCTTCTTCCAGCGCTAGTTATGAGTGGTAGGGCACATTTCACTACTGTTCAAGTCACAGTGACAGTGCCCCCTCTCACCAAGTTCCCAAACAATGTAAACTTCATCTCATCAATAATAATAATAATAATAATCAAGCCACCAATGATTGTTTATATATGGATATTTATCATCGATGGGCTGATACCCAGCAGCACCAGTATTATAACTATGCAAAGATGGACAGTTGTCACTGGAGGTTCCCTAGAAGCTTGAAGTCCTGTGGTTCACAGCGGTCTCTATCTGTACTGAGCAGAAGCTCTGGTTATGTTCCAGAAGTGATCGCTGCTTCAAAGAATGGACAAGAGAGGGGCTGGTAGTAAGAGTGTGGTATACTAACAAATGCCAGACAAAATGGCTGAAATCATGCTGTCAATGGGACTTTAAAGTTACACTTCAGTCACATCCAATGCCCTGCACTAGGCATAACCGTGTCTTAAAGAGACTGTCAAGCACAGAATGACTGCTCAAAGCAAGTACAGGTGCTCGGTGCAGCTTTGGCGTGGACAAACATTTAAGTGCACATTCCCACCTTTTTGTTTTACCTCCATCTCCACCCCCATATTCTTTGACTGACTGCTCTGGACTTTTAGAGCACCTTTCCACCTGCTTGTTTTCCCTCTATCTTCCCCGCCCACTTCTTTTATTGACAGCTTTGTATTCATAAAGCCAGAGAACAGCGGAGATAGATGGAAAACAAGGAGGTGGGAAGGTGTATTTAAAAAATTGGCTGCTCCCTGATGCGCCTGTACTTGGTTTGAATAGTAATTCTGTGCTGACAGAGTCCTTTATATATTTGGTCACGCGAAGGGTGTACAGAGTGTCTGTATCTGGTTTGAACCATCATTCTTTGCTGATAGACTTACTTAATATGTGGAAGAGTCCTTAGTGAAATTAGAGGAAAGGTAAAGGTGGAAACATCTGCACCACTGGGGTTCTGTTCTTTAAATTCTGTCTTGTGAACAAAGCTTTATGCTCTACAACCTTAAACTTTGTTTGGAGAGGATATTATCTTGCTTCATGTGTCTTAATATAAGAATACAAAGAGCATATTTGCACTGTTCATTTTATATGTAGCTATTGGAGCTCAGTTCACTCAAATTTCATCATTCTTCACCTTGTATAACGTCCATCTGCTAAAGCGATATACTATTATTCTATATTATTCTATATTGTTATTTTTCCACTTTGCAAATGTTTACAGCATGGGACTAGAAACTTCCTTTTAGGCTGTGTACACATGTTGCTTTTTTGCTATGCTTTTTCAGTGCAGATTTGTCACAAAACCTGAAGAGTTTCCTGAAGCCAGAAAAGTGAATGAGGATCCTCAAGTCTCATGCACATGTTATTTGTGACTTGCAGATTTGGTGCAGAAAATAATCTGCAGCATGTCAATTGTTTCAGTGTTTTGCTGCAGATTTCACCCATACTAATGGGTGGGCAAAAATCTGCACCAAAAATGCAAGGAAAAAAACATGCATTTTTGCTGTTGCGTTTTTCCTACCAGGAGTTGCAAAAAAGGGTGCAGAAATTGGTGCACCAAATACTTAACATGTGGACATATCCCAATAGTTCCAATAGTTAATCTATGAGATACAGTGGAATGTAAAAGTTTGGGCACTCCTGGTCAAAAATTCCGTTATTGTGAACAGTTAAGCAATTTGAATATGAAATGATCTCTAAAATGCCAAAAGTAAAAGATGACATATTTCTTTTGTATTTTAGGGCAGATGCAAAAGTTTGGGCACCCTAGGAGATTTGTATGCTCAAATAACATTGACTAAGATTTCAAACCTTAATTAGCTTGTTAGAGTTATGGCTTCTTCAGTATCATCGTTAGGAAAGGCCATGTGATGCAAATTTCCCTACTTTCTAAAAGCCCAGCCTCCTCTAATCCTGAGCCAAAAAACAGCAGCCATGGGTTCTTTTAAGCAGCTGCCTAGCCCTATGAAAAGGAAAATTGTAGAGGCCCACAAAGCAGGAGAACGGCATAAGAAGATAGCAAATAGTCAAGGTAAGGTCTCCAAGACCAAGCAAAATTTCAGTGAGAGCTGCTTGTGGGATTGCTAGATAGGCAAATCAGAACCCCCGCTTGAAAACCTTCAGAAAGATTTAGCAGACTCTGGAGTTGTGGTACATTGTTCCACTGTTCAGAGACAACTGCACAAATATGCCTTCATGGAAGAGTCATCAGAAGAAAACCTCTCCTGCATCCTCACCATACAATTCAGAATCAGAAGTATGCAAAAGAACATCTAAACAAACCTGATGCATTTTGGAAACAAGTTGTAGTGTTGGCGTCCCTGCATGCTCCCCTTCCCTGGCAGGGATGCCGACTCATTCCTCGCTCCGGCCCTCATCTCACGCATCCTCCTCTTGCTGCTTCCTCGGGTCTGCGCATGCCTGGCAGATCCAAGGCCATTGCTCTTAGGGCATACACGCAGGCCCTGCTTCTTAAAGAGACAATGTGCACTGTCCAAAATTGTCCTGAGCCAATGGCTTGGAGACACTTATTATTTATGGCAGCTCCACTCGTTCGGAGGTGCCTCAGCAACATGTTAAGTCAGTTAACCTACACGCTTGCTTGTTCACAGGTCCCCTGTCTGCTAGTACCCACCAGTACGCGCTTGTTCCTACTCATTCCTGTTTGTCCCTGCTAGTGCCTTTTAGCATTTGCCTGCACCTGCTGTGTCCTTCTGTATGCCAGCCGTACCTACCTGCACCTACCGTGGCAGTCTGTCAACCTCAGCCGTGCCTCACCAGCCTACCACCTAGGTTCCTGGATCTGGACCCTATCTGTCGGCTCCACCACGTTATGATGGTAATCCTATTCTATGCCGTGGATTCATTAATCAATGCACTCTGCACTTTGAGCTCTTGGCACATCAGTTCGCTTCTGATTGGGCCAAAGTGGCATTCATCATGTCCCATATTACTGGTGAAGCTCTGGCATGGCTCAATGCTCTATGGGAGAGGGGAGATCCTCTTGTCTCCAATCTGCAGATGTTTCTTGAGGCCTTCCGCAAGGTATTTAATGAGTTTGGCACCATTTCATCTGCAGCATTTTCTCTCCTCAGATTGAGCCATGTCTGAATATATCAAAGAGAACCTAACCAGGGGATGCACCCGAAAGGCATCCTCCCCGGTTTGAGCAGGATTCTTCTTTGAAAGTAAAAAGGACGGATTACGTTGTCCCTGTATTGACTAAAGGGGTCTCAACCAGATAATGATCAAGAATAAATATCCTCTGCCCTCATATCAGAGCTGTTTCATTGTCTCAAAGGTTCCAGACTCTTTACTAAACTTGACCTGTGGGGCATATTACCTAATCCGAATATGCCAGAGGGACGAGTTGAAGACAGCCTTTAACATCTGAGATGGTTATTATGAGCATCACGTAATGCCGTTTGGGCTCTGTTATGCCCCAGCAGTCTTCCAAGAACGATATCTTCCGGGACCTTGTGTGTGGTGGTTTACCTGGACGACATATTGGTGTTCTGTCCTGATCTGCCCACACAGGAGGGATGTCAGCCAGGTTCTGCAGAGACTGAGGAAGAACCATTTGTACGCCAAGTTTGAAAAGTGCGTCTTCGAGTAAACCTCTCTTCCATTCCTAGGGTACATCATCTCTGAGATTGGACTAAGGATGGATCCCGAGAAGGTGTCCGCCGTCCTGAAGTGACCTTGTCTTTACGGTCTGAAAGCAATCCAGCGGATTCTCATATTTGCCAATTACTACTGCCAGTTCATTCTTCATTTCTCCTTTATGACTGCCCGAATCCCTGCCCTGACCCGCAAAAAAGCTAACCCTAGGGTGTGGACACTGGAAGCTGAAAGTGCCTTTGTCTCCTTAAAACATGCCTTCTCCACTCCAGTGCTGCAGCAACCTGACAACAATAAACAATTCTTTTTGGTGGTGGATGCTTTTTTCTCAGGGGCTGGAGCTGTCCACACCTAGAAGTCTCCTTTTGGCCATATGATAACCAGTGGTTTCTTCTCCAAAGTCTTCTCTGCTCCAGAACACAACTATTAGGTGATTGAAAACTGCTGGCGACTAAACTGGCTCTGGAGGAGTGGCGCTTTTTGCTTGAGGGAGCAATGCATCCAGTAATTATTTACACTGATCAAAAGAACTTAGCCTACCTGCAGTCTGCTAAATCCTCATTAAGCCAGGTAGTCTCTGTTCTTCACCCATTTTGATTTTATTCTTCATTTGCGGGTGGTGGGCAAGAACGTCAAGGCGGATGCACTTTCTAGGTCCTTTCTGTCTTCTGACCAGAAGGAAGAACCTCAACTCATCATCGAGTCCTCCAAAACGGTTACTAATGCTCTGCTAGATCTGTCCCAGGTTCCATTTGGAAAGACATTTGTCGCTGAATAAGACAGAAAGTCGGTCCTTCAGTGTGGTCACTCATCTAAAATGGCTGGTCATGCCAAACAGAAGAAAATGGCTCTTATTTCTCTGCATTATTGGTGGCCTTCCCTACGTAAGGATATTACGGATTTTGTTTTGGCCTGTCCCTCCTCTGCCCAGAATAAGACTCCGAAATTGCTTTGGACCGGTTGGACACTTCTACATGTACTATCGGCTCCCTGGCAGCACATTGCGATGGACTTACCAATCTCCCAGTATCCCCCGGATGTACTGTCATTTGGGTAGTTGTGGATCACTTCTCTAAGATGGTCCATTTTACACCACTGTCTGGTCTCCTGTCTGCTCCTGTGCTTGCCGAGAAGTACATCCAACATATCGGCCGCCTACATGGGTTACCTCTCCATATAGTCTTTGATAGAGGTGTCCAGTTTACATCTCACTTCTGAAGGGTAACCTTCAAACTACTTAATGTCACTTTGAACTTCTCTTCAGCCTACCATCCTCCATCCAATGGACAAGTATAGCAGGTCAATCAAATCCTAACAACATCCTACTGCATTTTGTCAGTGCCCACCACAGTGACTGGGTCAGCCTCCTGGGCCGAATTCTCATATAACAACCATTTGGGTGAATCCTCAGAAAAATCTCCATTTTTCGCTGTGCATGATCAACACCCCAATATTCTGTTCCTTGTGTCTCCTACTATCACCGACCTTCCTGCTGCTGAAATAATGATCAAGGGCTTCTCTAAAATCTGGGAGGACACCAAGACAACACTATTGAAATCTTCCGAACGGATTAAGAGACACAGACAAGAGACGTCTAGACCCACCTCTGTTTCGTCCTGAGGATAAAGTTTGCCTTTCGAAGTTTGTCAGTTTCAATTTACCTTCGTATAAGTTGGGTCCACTCCTCACTTCACCAGTCCGTTCAAGGTTCTCAAACAAACAGACTAATGACATAGCTTACAAGCTCAAACACCCATCCTCTTTACGGATCCCCAATTCATTCCATGTGTCTCTCTTTAAGCCTGTCATGTTCAGCTCCTTTTTCAAGGACCCAGGTACCACTCCTGCTCTAGTCAGTTCTGAAGATGTTTACGAGGTAGAGAATATTCAGCCCACAAAGAGGGTAAGCGGATTGGAAGGAGTTTGGTCCTGTGGAGAGATTGTGGGAGCCCAAGGAGAACATCCATTCCCCTCTCCTCCTGGAGAGATTTCTTACAAGCTTTAAGAAGATAGAGCGGCTTAATATACATTTTTTGCAAAAAATGTATTAACCAAATACCCTGTGTTTTTCCATCTTTTTATTAGCACTTGCTGTTCACTGATATATTTTTTTGCAACACAGTATCTTTTGGTTTTACTGTGCTTTTTTATGTTTTCAATCTTCTGGTGGTGTGAACAATGTTCTTACAGGCTTGCTCACTGTGTGCATGGCTCATGTGTTTCTGTTTGTAATAAATTGTTTCTTGTTTCTACAAGACCAGGGAGTTTTCCACCCCTCCTTTGTGAGCCGTTCTATGCTGTGTCCACATTGGACATTACCTTTCTGAATCCTGCTCATACAGGTATTGTATATATGACCAGGTTTTTAAATACATCAGATAGAGATTACATATATTAGTCAGGGACTGCTCTGATATGGGTATACCTTGAGGTTTGGTAGAGACGCTTAATATACATTTTTTGCAAAAAATGTATTAACCAAATACCCTGTGTTTTTTCCATTTTTAAGAAGAGGAGGTCTAAAAGGGGTACTGAAGCATCGGTGTCCCTGCACGCTCCCCTCCCCTGGCAGGGACGGCAACTCCCTCACCACCCCTCAGAGTCTGCGCACGCCTGGCAGATCCCCGGGCACAGTGCTTAGAGCGCGCCCCCGTCACTTGAGACGGTGCGCACCATCCAAAAGTGTTCCCAGCCAATGGTTGGGAGATACTCACTATTTATGGCACCTCCACATGTTGGGATGTGCCTGAACAAAGTGTTAAGTCAGTTAGTCTGCATGCTTGCTAGCTCTCAGGTCCGCTGTCTGTTAGTACCTGCCAGTACCCGCTTGTTCCTATTCATTCCTTCCTGTCCCTGCTTGTGCCTTTCAGCATCTGTCTGCACCTGACATGCCTGTCTGTATAACAGCCGTGCCAGTCTGTATACCTGCCTGCACCTGCCATACCTGCCTGCACCTGCTGTGTCAGTCTCTATATCAGCTGTACCTGCCAGCCTGTATATCATTCGTACCTGCCTGCTCCTGCTGTGCCAGTCTGTATACCAGCCGTACCTGCCGTGCCAGCCTGTATAACAGCCTGCATATGCTGTTTCAGTCTGTATGCCAGCTGCACCTGCCGTGCCAGCCTGTACATCAGTTGTACCTGCCTTCACCTGCTGTGCCAGTTTGCATACCAGTCGTACCTGCCTGCACCTGCCGTGCCAGTCTGTATTCCAGGTGTACCTGCCATGCGAGTCTGTATACCAGCCTTACCTATCTACACCTGCTTTGTATCCAAGTATTCTTTCTGTGCCTGCCTGTACTTGTCAAAGTCTATCCATTCCAACCATCTGCCCCTTTTGGGGGTTAGCTGCCGTGTGTACGAGGTCTGTGCTGGAGGCAAGTCTAACCAAATCTTCAGGGGCTCTAGCGAAGTCATGTGTTCGCCTAGTTAAGCCCCTCCAGGTTCTCCACTATTATACTCATTACATAAGTCCTGTGGACCAATTAGATTAACCGCTTTGCGACATGCGCCGTACTGTGATTGGGATCCTATCTCTCCTGTTACCCTTGGGAAAATAAAAAATTGGGGGCAAAAAGATCATTTTTGTGAAAAAAAACATGTTTTTTTATTTTTACGACTCTACGTTATAAACTTCTGTGAAGCACTTGGGGGTTAAAAGTGCTCACCACACATCTATATAAGTTCTTTAGGGGTCTACTTTCAAAAATGGTGTCACTTGTGGGGGGTTTCCACTGTTTAGGCACATCAGGGGCTCTCCAAACGCGACATGGCGTCTGATCTCAATTCCAGCCAATTTTGCATTGAAAAGTCAAACGGCGCTCATTCCCTTCCGAGGGACTCAAACGGCGCCCAAACAGTGGTTTACTTGCAAATATAGGGTATCAGCATACTAAGGACAAATTGTACAACAACTTTTGAGGCCCATTTTCTCCTGTTACCCTTGGTAAAATAAAACAAATTGGATCTGAAGTAATTTTTATGTGAAAAAAGTTAAATGTTCATTTTTTTTTTCTAAACTTTCCAAAAATTCCTGTGAAGCACCTGAAGGGTTAATAAACTTCTTGAATGTGGTTTTGAGCACCTTGAGTGGTGCAGTTTTTAGAACGGTGTCACTTTTGGGTATTTTCTCTCATATAGACCCCTCAAAGTGACTTCAAATGTGATGTGGCCCCTTAAAAAAATGGTGTTGTAAAAAAATAAATCGCTATTTAATTTTTAACCCTTATGACTTCCTAAAAAATTTTGGATCCAAAATTGTGCTGATGTAAAGTAAACATGTGGGAAATGTTATTTATTAAGTATTTTATGTGACATATCTCTGTGATTTAAGGGCATCAAAATTCAAAGTTGGAAAATTGCGACATTTTCAAAATTTTTGCCAAATTTCCATTTTTTCCACAAATAAATGCAAGTCATGTCAAAGAAATTTTACCACTTTTACCACTATCATGAAGTACAATTATTTGTCACAAGAAAAAATTGTCAGAATCGCTGGGATCCATGGAAGCGTTCCAGAGTTATTACCTCATAAAGGGACAGTGTCACAATTGTAAAAATTGGCCTGGTCATTAACATGCAAAGCACCCTTGGAGCTAAAGGGGTTAATCTTCATCTTGCTTAACTGTTCACAATAGCAGTAATTTTGACCAGAGGTGCCTAAACGTTTACATACCACTGTAAAGCACTGGTTTTTGATGGATTGTTCAGCTCAGTAGACCTCACTGTTTCAATTTGTCACGAGTTGCTGACAACAGTAAAATGAAACTGTAGCGTTTATGTGTCGTGTGTCCGAATAATATACATAATGTCCACATTCGTCAGACACTATATTTTACATTTGTGGTCTTCCAGTTTGTTTCCCTTGTAAGCATAAATACTTACGTGGTCTAAAAATGTCTTCTTCATCTACAAGACTTGCTACAGTCCTTTGGATCCATGAAAAGTTGAACTGGTCGTTACATAGCAATAAGCTCTAAAATCAAGCAGAACAGAGAACCAGTGACATACAGTGGGGGAAATAAGTATTTGATCCCTTGCTGATTTTGTAAGTTTGCCCACTGACAAAGACATGAACAATTCATAGTTTTAAGGGTAGGTTAATTTTAACATTGAGAGATAGAATATCAAAAATAAAATCCAGAAAATCACATTGTATAAATTATATAAATTTATTTGCATTTTGCAGTGAGAAATAAGTATTTGATCCCTCTGGCAAACAAGACTAAATACTTGGTGGCAAAACTCTTGTTGGTAAGCACAGCAGTCAGACTTTTTTTTTGTTGATGATGAGGTTTGCGTACATGTAAGGAGGAATTTTGGTCCACTCTTCTTTGCAGATCATCTCTAAATCATTAAGATTTTGAGGCTGTCGCTTGGCAACTCTGAGCTTCAACTCCCTCCATAAGTTTTCTATGGGATTAAGCTCTGGAGACTGACTAGGCCACTCCATGACCTTAATGTGCTTCTTTTTGAGCCACTCCTTTGTTGCCTTGGCTGTATGTTTTGGGTCACTGTCTTGCTGGAAGAGCAGCCCACGATCCATTTTTAATGTCCTGGCAGATGGAAGGAGGTTGTCACTCATGATTTTACGGTACATGGCTCCATCCTCCATCCATTCTCCCATTGATGCGGTGACGTAGTCCTGTGCCCTTAGCAGAGAACACCCCAAAAGATAATGTTTCCATCTCCATGCTTGACAGTGGGGACAGTGTTCTTTGGGTCATAGCATTCCTCTTCCTCCAAAAATGGCGAGTTGAGTTAATGCCAAAGAGCTCAATTTTTGTCTCATCTGATCACAGCACCTTCTTCAAATCACTCACAGAATCATCCAGGTGTTCATTGGCAAACTTCTGACGGGCCTTCACATGTGCCTTCTTGAGCAGGGGGACCTTGTGGCAGGGTCAGTTTTAGGCAAAGTGGGGCCCTAGGCAAAAGTTTAAAATGGGGCCCCAAATCCTAACATATTGCACATCACACAGAAGCATTTCTGTTGTATTTACATGCGCTGAGTTCAAGTCGCTAAACAAGTGTGATTGACACTATTGAAGTTGTTCGACGCTCGTTTCCCGGCCTCTTTACACCAACTGAGAAAAAATGATGGGAACAAAACAATTACTATTAGATCAATCTGTCCCCATACAGTATCATGTTATCAGCAGCACATCTACAGTTTACACCGGCGATGTGCTGCTGAGAACAATGATTTTTGTTCCGGCATAAACAATCCAATCACTCGATGAATATGCAGCATTTTGCTTGTTTAGTATAATACACCCCATAGGCCTCCATATATTATAATGTGCACCACAGTCCTCC
Source organism: Oophaga sylvatica (assembly GCA_033576555.1). NCBI lineage: Eukaryota > Metazoa > Chordata > Amphibia > Anura > Dendrobatidae > Oophaga > Oophaga sylvatica. The sequence goes on from JARQOD010000006.1 coordinate 94,782,249, forward strand.
ATATTGTAAAATGCACACCCCATAGTCCTCCATATAATATAATATGCCCCATAGTCCTCCATATAGTATAATACACTCCCCATAGTCCTCCATACAGTATAATACACTCCTCATAGTCCTCCATGTATTAAAATACACTCCTCAGTCCTCCATATATTATACACTTCCCATAGTCCTCCATATAGTATAATACACTCCTCATAGTCCTCCATATATTAAAATACACTGCTCAGTCCTCCATATAGTATAATACACTACTCATAGTCCTCCACATATTAAAATACACTGCTCAGTCCTCCATATAGTATAATACACTCCTCTGTCCTCCATATAGTATAATACAGTCATGGACAAAAGTTTTGAGAATGACACAAATATTAATTTTTACAAAGTCTACTGCTTCACTTTTTCTAATGGCAATTTGCATATACTCCAGAATGTTATAAAGAGTGATCAGCTTAACAGCAATTACTTGCAAAGTCAATATTTGGCTAGAAAATGAACTTTATCCCCCAAAACACATTTCAACATCATTGCAGCCCTGCCTTAAAAGGACCAGCTAACCTCTTTTCAGTGATTTCTCCATTAACACAGGTGTGGGTGTTGATGAGGACATGGCTGGAGACCAATCTGTCATGATTAAGTAAGAATGACACCACTGGACACTTTAAAAGGAGGCTGGTGCTTGGCATCATTGTTTCTCTTCTGTTAACCATGGTTATCTCTAAAGAAACATGTGCAGTCATCATTGCAATGCACAAAAATGGCCTAACAGGGAAGAGTATCGCAGCTAGAAAGATTGCACGTCAGTCAACAATCTATTGCATCATCAAGAACTTCAAGGATAGAGGTTCCATTGTTGCCAAAAAGGCTCCAGTGTTGTGAATGGGTTTGAGATGAGTTCTGAGCAGAGGCTCCCTCTGGTGGTTACAAGCGGTGCTAGTCTGTCCAGTGAAGATTGTGAGGACTGGGAATCAGGTGTTACTGACTGGTCTTATATAAGGGAGTCACCTTCCCATCAGGGTTGCCGGTGATCAATTGTTCTGGTCTGAATCCTTTATTCCAGTTTCCCTTGTAGCCTGCTGTGTCGTGTCTGCATCTCCTGCTAACAGATAAGACATTTTCTTCTTTTGTGTTTGTGCTATATTTTTGCATTTTGTCCTGCACTTCTGTGGGGGCCTTCAGGGTCCCTCCGGGGGCTTCTGCCCTCTCAGTTTTGTTCAGCCACTGATGTTTGTACTTTTGCTTTTTCCAGTTTTTTCAGAGGTTGCTGTTTTGATTTTGTTACACCAGAGAACTAATTTAGGTGGTAGAGGTCGTGTGATCTCAGGTGTTTTTGAAATTAGTAGAGTTGGTGCTTTTCAGGGTTTTCTGGGATTGCAGTAAGTACCCTTCCTATCCTTTTCTATTTAGTTAGTTTGGGCCCAGCGTTTGCTCATACTATTTTCTTTCTGTGTCAGTATTTCATCTTGTCTAACCGCCATTACATGTTTGGGGGCTTTCTATTATCTTTGGGGTTCTGCTCCGGGGCAGATAGCTTTCCTATATCTATCTTTAGGTGTAGTTAGTTTGTCAGGCTGTGACGAGGCGTCTAGGACCAACGTAGGAACGCTCCACGGCTGCCTCTAGTTGTGGTGGTTAGTCAGGGTACTGCAATCTCATAGATTCCAACTGCTCTGGTGTATTGCCTTTTTTACCTGCACTCCTCAGCTACCGAAACATAACAGTATCACCGGCCAAAAAATAAATTGTATGGTACTCAAGAAGGGAAAAAATATTGTCAGAGTTGTCAGAGATATTTTTCTGTTTGTTGCATTTTTTTTTTCCCCTCTGTATCTCTGGGTGCTGGGGAGGATCTTTTCTCTCAATGGAGTTTGCACAGTTGTCTGGCCGTGTGGATCAGCTTGCCACTGAGGTTCGGAGTATTGCTATCTATCTTGCTGGGTTGCCTGTTGTGGAACCTAGGATTCCCATGCCAGATTTGTTTTTAGGGGATCGAGCTAAGTTTCAGAATTTCAAAAATAATTGTAAATTGTTTTTTGCCTTAAAATCTAAGTCCTCAGGGAACGCAGCGCAGCAGGTTCAAATTATCATCTCTCTCCTGCGCGGCGATCCTCAGGATTGGGCTTTTTCCCTGATACCTGGAGATCCTGTTTTGAGTGATGTTGATGCATTTTTTCAGGCCTTGGGGTTATTGTACGATGAGCCTAATGTCACTGATCAAGCTGAGAAAGCCTTGTTGGCATTAAATCAGGGGCTTGATGACGCTGAGTTATACTGTCAGAGATTCCGTAGGTGGGCAGTCCTGACCAAATGGAATGACGACGCTTTGGCAGCCCTTTTCCGGAAGGGTCTGTCAGATAATGTAAAGGATGTTATGGTGGGATTCCCTGTCCCCTCTGGTCTCAATGATTCTATGTCATTAGCGATTCAAATTGACAGACGTTTGCGTGAGCGGAGAAGTATGCGTGGAATGGTGTTGCCTTATGAACCAGCTTCTGAACCCATGCAGTGTGATAAAGTGGTGTCTGGGGCACAGCGTCATGAGTTTCGAAAGCGCAATGGGTTATGTTTCTACTGTGGTGATGCCTCTCATGCTATTTCAGTCTGCCCTAAGCGGGGAAGACGTTTTGCAAGCTCAGTTGTCTTGGGTAGTGTTCAGACTAAGTTTTTATTAACTGTCACTCTGATATGCTCTCTGTCCTCATTTTCTGCTCAGGCTTTCGTTGATTCTGGAGCAGCTATTAACCTGATGGATTATGATTTTGCTAAACGTTGTGGATTTCCCTTGATACCCTACAGAAGTCTATTCCCCTACTGGGGATCGATTCTACCCTTTGGCTGAGAATAAACCCCAGTTTTCTACTCAGGTGATAATGAGGGTTGAACCTGATCACCAGGAGTGCTGCAAATTTTTGGTTCTGTATAATCTGCATGACATTATCGTGCTGGGTTTTCCTTGGTTACAGTCTCATAATCCTGTTTTGGATTGGAAATCTGTGTCTGTAACCAGTTGGGGCTGCCAATGTGTTAATACCAACACTCCTGTTTTTTCTGCCTCCCCCCAGGCTCAGGATGTTCCTGACTTTTTGATTGATTTTTCTGATGTGTTTAGCGAAAGTAAATCTGCATCCTTGCCTCCCCATAGGAGCTATGACTGCGCTATTGAATTAGTGCCGGGTAGTAAATTCCCTAAAGGTCGCCTTTTTAACTTGTCTGTACCTGAACATGACGCTATGCGGTCTTATATCAAGGAATCATTGGAGAAGGGTCATATCAGACCATCCTCTTCACCCTTAGGTTCCGGTTTTTTCTTTGTGGCCAAAAAGGATGGTTCATTAAGGCCGTGTATTGATTATCGTCTCTTGAACAATATTACTGTGAAATATCAATACCCGTTACCCTTGATTTCTGACCTGTTTTCCAGGGTGAAAAACGCTACTTGGTTTACCAAGCTTGACCTCAGGGGGGCGTATAACCTTATTCGCATTAAGCACGGGGATGAATGGAAGACGGCATTCAATACCCCTGAAGGGCATTTTGAGTACCTGGTGATGCCCTTTGGGCTCACTAATGCTCCTTCCGTCTTCCAGTCCTTCATGAATGACATTTTCAGGGATTTGTGGACAAATTTCTGATTGTTTATTTGGATGATATCTTGATTTTTTCTAATGACTGGGACTCTCATGTGAAACATGTTCGAACTGTATTCCAGATTTTGAGAGAGAATGCTCTGTATGTGAAGGGATCAAAGTGTCTTTTTGGCGTACAGAGGATCTCATTTCTGGGATTCATTTTGTCCCCATCTGTTATTGAAATGGACCGGTCAAGGTTCAGGCCATCTGTGATTGGGTCCAACCTACTTCATTAAAGGCTCTTCAGAGATTTTTGGGTTTTGCCAATTTTTATCGTAAATTTATTGGTAATTTCTCGGTTATTGTTAAACCATTAACTGATTTGACCAGAAAGGGTTCTGATGTGGTGAATTGGCCTCCTGAGGCAGTCTCTGCATTTCAGGAACTTAAGCAGAGATTCACTTCTGCTCCTGTTCTACGGCAGCCTGATGTTTCTCTGCCATTTCAGGTGGAGGTTGATGCCTCTGAAATTGGGGCAGGTGCCGTTTTGTCCCAAAAAGATCCAGAGACCTCTAAAAGTAACCCTTGTGCCTTTTTCTCTCGAAAATTTTCTCCTACTGAACGTAATTATGACGTGGGTAATCGGGAGTTATTGGCCATGAAGTGGGCTTTTGAAGAGTGGAGACATTGGCTGGAGGGAGCCAAACATCAGGTGGTGGTCCTTACGGACCATAAGAATCTGGTCTATCTGGAATCTGCCAAGCGACTCAATCCCAGACAGGCCAGGTGGGCCTTGTTTTTCACACGTTTTAATTTTGTGGTTTCCTTTCTTCCTGGCACTAAGAATGTTAAGGCGGATGCCCTCTCGAGGAGTTTCCTTGCGGACTCTCCTGAGTTATCTGATCCTTCTGTTATTTTGAAAGAGGGTGTAGTTCTTTCCACCATCTCGCCCAATTTGAGACTTGCTCTGGAGGGGTGTCAGGAGGATAGGCCCGAGTGCTGCCCTGTTGGAAAATTGTTTGTCCCGGACCAGTGGAAAAAGAGTGTGATGTCTGAGATTCATTGTTCCGCGTTGGCTGGGTATCCCGGAATTTTTGGTACCAGAGACTTGGTTAGTCGGTCCTTTTGGTGGCCTACCTTGTCTCGTGATGTCAGGGAATTTGTGCAGTCCTGCGGGACTTGCTCTCGCTCCAAGCCTTGCTCTCGCTCTAGTGGTTTGTTGATGCCATTGCCTGTGCCCAAGAGACCATGGACCCATATCTCTATGGATTTCATTTCCGACCTTCCTGTTTCTCAGAGAATGACCACCATCTGGGTAATTTGTGATAGGTTTTCCAAGATGATACATCTTGTGTCATTACCTAAGTTGCCTTCCTCCTCCGAATTGGTGCCGTTGTTCCTTCAGCACGTGGTTCGTTTACACGGCATTCCTGAGAACATTGTGTCTGACAGAGGAGTCCAGTTTGTTTTCAGATTTTGGAGGACTTTTTGTTCTAAACTGGGTGTTCAATTGTCTTTCTCCTCGGCATTTCATCCTCAGACCAATGGTCAAACTGAGAGAACAAACCAGACATTGGAGACTTATCTAAGATGCTTTGTGTCTGCTGATCAGGATGACTGGGTCTCTTTTTTGCCTTTGGCTGAGTTTGCTCTTAATAATAGGGCTAGCTCTGCTACTTTGATGTCTCCGTTTTTCTGTAATTCTGGGTTTCACCCTCGATTTTCTTCAGGACAGACGGAGGCTTCTGTCTGTCCAGGTGTTGACTCTGTTGTGGAGCGTATGCAGCTGATTTGGGACCAGGTAGTGGAGAGGTTGTCCCTCTCTCAGGAGAGGGCCCAGCGGTTTGCTAACCGGCATAGGACTGATGGTCCTCGGTTTAAAGTGGGGGACTTGGTCTGGTTGTCCTCAAAGAATATTCCTATGAGAGTAGCATCTCCTAAATTTAAGCCTAGGTTCATTGGACCTTATAAGATCATGGAGATTATTAATCCTGTTTCTTTTCGTTTGCTTCTTCCAGGGACATTTAAGATCCATAACGTGTTCCACAAGTCCTTGTTGAAGAGGTTTGTTGAGCCAGTGGTTCCTGCTGCTGTGCCTCCTGACCCTGTTTTGGTTGAGGGCAATCTGGAGTATGTGGTTGAGAAAATATTAGATTCTCGTTTTTCTAGACGGAAACTCCAGTATTTGGTTAAATGGAGAGGTTATGGTCAGGAAGATAATTCTTGGGTGTTTGCTTCGGACATCCATGCTAGGAGACTTATCCGTGCGTATCATAGAACTCATCCTGACCGACCTGGTTGCTCAAATGAGGGTTCGGTGACCCCTCCTCAAGGGGGGGGTACTGTTGTGAATGGGTTTGAGATGAGTTCTGAGCAGAGGCTCCCTCTGGTGGTTACAAGCGGTGCTAGTCTGTCCAGTGAAGATTGTGAGGACTGGGAATCAGGTGTTACTGACTGGTCTTATATAAGGGAGTCACCTTCCCATCAGGGTTGCCGGTGATCAATTGTTCTGGTCTGAATCCTTTATTCCAGTTTCCCTTGTAGCCTGCTGTGTCGTGTCTGCATCTCCTGCTAACAGATAAGACATTTTCTTCTTTTGTGTTTGTGCTATATTTTTGCATTTTGTCCTGCACTTCTGTGGGGGCCTTCAGGGTCCCCTCCGGGGGCTTCTGCCCTCTCAGTTTTGTTCAGCCACTGATGTTTGCTTTTTCCAGTTTTTTCAGTGGTTGCTGTTTTGATTTTGTTACACCAGAGAACTAATTTAGGTGGTAGAGGTCGTGTGATCTCAGGTGTTTTTGAAATTAGTAGAGTTGGTGCTTTTCAGGGTTTTCTGGGATTGCAGTAAGTACCCTTCCTATCCTTTTCTATTTAGTTAGTTTGGGCCCCAGCGTTTGCTCATACTATTTTCTTTCTGTGTCAGTATTTCATCTTGTCTAACCGCCATTACATGTTTGGGGGCTTTCTATTATCTTTGGGTTTCTGCTCCGGGGCAGATAGCTTTCCTATATCTATCTTTAGGTGTAGTTAGTTTCTCAGGCTGTGACGAGGCGTCTAGGACCAACGTAGGAACGCTCCACGGCTGCCTCTAGTTGTGGTGGTTAGTCAGGGTACTGCAATCTCATAGATTCCAACTGCTCTGGTGTATTGCCTTTTTTACCTGCACTCCTCAGCTACCGAAACATAACACTCCAGGGTGCCCAAGAAAGACCAGCAAGCGCCAGGACCGTCTCTTAAAAGTGTTTCAGCTGCGGGATCGGGCTACCAGCAGTGCAGAGCTTGCTCAGGAATGGCAGCAGGCAGGTGTGAGTGCATCTGCACGCACTGTGAGGCGGAGACTCTTGGAGCAAGGCCTGGTCTCAAGGAGAGCAGCAAAGAAGCCACTTCTCTCCAGAAAAAACATCATGGACAGACTGATATTCTGCAAAAGGTACAGGCAGTGGACTGCTGAGGACTGGGGTAAAGTTATTTTCTCTGATGAATCCCCTTTCCGATTGTTTGGGACATCAGGAAAACACCTCATTCGGAGAAGACAAGGTGAGCGCTACCACCAGTCTTGTCTCATGACAACTGTTAAGCATCCTGAAACCATCCATGTGTGGGGTTGCTTTTCAGCCAAGGGAATCGGCTCTCTCACAGTCTTGCCTAAAAACACAGCCATGAATAAAGAATGGTACCAGAATGTCCTCCAAGAGCAACTTCTCCCAACCCTCCAAGAGCAGTTTGGTGATCAACAATGCCTTTTCCAGCATGATGGAGCACCTTGCCATAAAGTAAAGGTGATAACTAAATGGCTCAGGGAACAAAACATAGAGATTTTGGGTCCATGGCCTGGAAACTCCCCAGATCTTAATCCCATTGAGAACTTGTGGTCAATCATCAAGAGACGGGTGGACAAAAACCTAAAAATTCTGACAAAATGAAAGCATTGATTGTGCAAGAATGGACTGCTATCAGTCAGGATTTGGTCCAGAAGTTGATTGAGAGCATGCCAGGGAGAATTGCAGAGGTCCTGAAGAAGAAGGGTCAACACTGCAAATATTGACTTGCTGCATTAACTCATTCTAACTGTCAATATAAGCTTTTGTTACTCATATGTTTGCAATTATATTTCTGTCTGTGATAAAAACATCTGTCAAACACAAAAAACCAGAGGGCAGCAGATCATGTGAAAATATAATATTTGGGTAATTCTCAAAACTTTTGGCCATGACTGTACGCTCCTCAGTCCTCCATATAGTATAATACACTCCTCATAGCCCTCCATATATTAAAATATACTCATTCCTCTATATAGTATAATGCACTACTCAGTCCTCCATATAGTATAATACACTCCTCATAGTCCTCCATATATTAAAATACACTGCTCAGTCCTCCAAATAGTATAATACACTCCTCATAGTGCTCCATATAGTGCATAGTATAATGCACCACAATAGTCATCCATGTAGTACAATTCACTTCCCATAGTACAATGCACCCCATAGTTCTTCATATAGTATAATGTATTCCCCAGAGTCCTCAATACAGTATAATGCAGCCAACCCATAGAGCATAATGCTGTCACCCCATAGAGCATAATGCAGCCATCCCACAGAGTATAATGCAGCCACCCCACAGTGTATAATGCAGCCACCCCACAGAATATAATGTAGCACCCTCAGAGTATAATGCAACCCACCATACAATATAATGTAACCCCTATAGAATATAATGCAGCCCCCCTCATATAGTATAATGCAGCACCTCCATAGAATATATGGTAGCCCCCTCATAGAGTATAATGCAGCCCCTCCATAGAGTATAATGCAGCCCCCTTATATAGTATAATGTAGCCCCTCCATAGAATACAATGTAGCCCTCCTCATATAGTATAATGCAACCCCCATAGAATATAATGCAGCCCCCATAGAATATAATGTAGCCCCCATAGAATATAATACAGCCCACCTCCCCATAGAATATAATGTAATCCCCCCCGAGAATGGCCCCCAGTCCAGTACTCAGTCACTGATATATTAAAAAAAGCAAAAACACAATCCTCACCTCTCCTCATGCCCTGCACTGCTCCAGGCTCAGCTTCGTCCTCAGCAATGGTACACAATGGGTGCGCGATGAAGTGACTTCATCGCGCACCCCCAGTGTCAGAGGCAGGATGGAATGATGGGAGAGGGAGTGTCATCTGGCGAGCTCTCCTCCATCATTGCTTTGAACTGTAACAAGAAACAAGGAAAGACTCTCTCAAGATCATTAACATTCGTTGTATTCACATATACAGAAGCCCAATGATTCATCTCCTCCATTATACAGCAGAAAACACAGCGAGCGTCGAACTCTAAGACAAGGGTAGATTTGCGTTTTGACATAGGTAGATCCTTTTTTTTTTTTTTTTAGGTACAGACATTGAATAATAAAAGTAGATCTGACAACAGGAGCAGTGGGACCACACTGGTTATTATGGGGTGCAATTGGTTTCCATTTGTGACCATTTTTATACAGGAAGAAAAAAAATGCATGGTATTCTAGAGATGGACACAATGTAGAAAGGTGTTCATAATCAATGGGGTCCCCATGCTTCCATTTGCATCACTTCCAATTTTTGACATTAAAGGGGTCTATGGTTTCAGGGAAAAAAAAACTGTCCTCCTGCTGCAGTAAAAAAAAACCCAAAATAAAATAAGATACTCATCCTCCCATGGTCCAGGACTTAGTCTGCACCACTGACTGTGGAATTGTCATTAATGCTGCAGACAATCAGGGAGCGCAACAGCTCTGTGCTGCTTGTGCCATCAAATTGGGAAGAGCCACTGATTGGCTGCAGCACTGTAGACATTTCATTGGCACTGCAGACAATAACAGAACCTGGAACATTGGAGAGATTCATATGATCTTATGTCAGTGCACAGGTCAGGTGAGAAGGGGACACACACACACTTTCCCCGCACGGGGGTCCGGTCCGCAGTCACATCCTCATGTCTGACTCCTCCGCGGGCACTCCTCACCTCTGACTATTTTCCCTTTGAACCATTCCCCTGACACCACTCACTTATCGGCTAACTGCCCCGGTTATATCCGAGAACCGCGCATGTGCAGCAACATGTTTAGCCATCGACCTGTCTGCCGCTCCCGGTCACCATACTCCTCACTCAGTCTCCACACTAACGTTCCTGCTCAAGTTTGAATTCGCAAGTTCCGCCCGCTGTTGCCATGAGAATGCAATGATGTCATGGCTGCAACCGGCACGATGGGTGGTGGCGGAGTCGGCACTGGCGGCAGGAGGGCCCCCTGAATCATGGGCCCCATAGTGGCTGCGGGCCACTGGCTGGGGACAGCTGGGGGAGTGGAGGCTCTAGGCAGCTGCCTGGTCTACCTGCCGCTAACACCGGCCCTGCCTTGGGGGCACTGCAGAACTTTAAACCTTTACGGCATAATATGTTTGCAATGGTTTTCTTGGTGACTGCGGTCCCAGCTGCCTTGAGATCATTAACAAGTTCCCCCCGTGTAGTTTTAGGCTGATCTCTCACTTTCCTCATGATAAAGGATACCCGACAAGGTGAGATTTTGCATGGTGCCCCAGATCGAAGTCGACTGACAGTCATTTTGTATTTCTTAAATTTTCTTACTATTGCACCAACAGTTGTCTACTTCTCATCCAGCATCTTATGGCTTTGTAGCACATTACAGCTTTGTGCAGGTCTATGAACTTGTCCCTGACATCCTTATAAAGCTCTTTCGTCTTGCCCATGTTGTAGAGGTTAGAGTCTGACTGATTAATTGAGCCTTTGGACAGGAGTCCTTTATAAAGGTGACTATGTAAGACAGCTGGGCTTTAACGCAGGTAACAAATTAATTAGGAGCTTCTAACTGGTCTGTAGGAGCCAGAACTCTTAATGGTTGGTAGGGGATCAAATACTTATTTCCTCCTGCAAAGCGCAAATAAATTTATATAATTTAGACAATGTGATTTTCTGGATTTTATTTTTGAAAATCTATTTCTCAATGGTAAAATTAACCTACCTTTAAAATTATAGACTACTCATGTCTTTGCCAGGGGGCAAACTTACAAAAACAGCAAGGGATCAAATACTTATTTCCCCCACTATACCTCATTACTAGTGATGGACGAACCCGAACAGTAAAGTTCGGGAACTGTACCGAACAGACCCCAAACACAGACTTCTCTAGGAAGTCTGTTACTGTTCAGCATGACAGTGCGAGAAGTACTGGTGGCTGTTCGGCCGTAAGATTATCGCCAGTCAGAGCTGAGGCCCCCGGTCACAGAGGCGTCAGCTGATGTGAGTACAACACCCATCAGCCTACGACTGCAGTCACTGAAAATAGTGAGAGCAGGAGCTGCTGATGGGAGTGTTTATCCGCCAGTGGCTGCGCTATAAAAAAAAAAAAAATGATGTGGGGTATGTTCTATTTTTGATAACTAGCATGGCAAAACTGTCAACTGTGGGTTGCAACTCTCAGCTGTCAGCTTTATCATGGCTGGTTATCAAGAATAAAAGTGTCTCCATGCCATTTTTCAAATAAATAATTAAAAAAAAAACAGTGTGGAGACCCCCTATTCTTGATACCCAGCCATGATAAAGCGGACAGCTGATGGTTGCAGCTCGCAGCTGTCAGTTTTGCCATGCTGGTAATCAAAAATAAAAAAATTGCATGGGGTCTGTGCTATTTATTTTTAAGGCTGATGAATACTCCTATCAGTAGCCTCCTCTCGCTGTTATTAGCGACAGCAGGCATAAGCTGATGAGAACAGTACTCTCTCATCAGCTGACGCCTGTAACCGGAGGTAAACTTTTTACCGCTGATAACAGCTGCCTGTTAATGATCTAACCACCAATCAGAGGCAGCGTTTGCCGCGCTGTCAAGCAGATGACAGTGTGGAAAACAACGGATGTTCAGGCCATCCAATCATCTGAATGAGGTATGGGTTCGGGTACTGTTCTAGCACCCAAACTAAATGTTCGTCTGAACCCACCAGACCTGAACATCCAGGGGTTCATTGCAACTCTGCTTCTAGCAGTTCATCGCAATCCATATAGGACTATATAATTAAGTCAATTTGATGATCCGATTGCTGAAAATTAATTGAAATGTGCTCTGTGTGCATGAATATGTATCAGATATGCACAAAAAATGTCACTTTATATTCAGTAAGTCTAGAGAGTTATTTGATAGCAATTTGCAAAAATGGCCCAAAATTTACATTTAATAGTGATTTTTGGTATTGGAAAAAGAAAATATGGTTTTAGCAAATACATTTTTTTCCAAAAAGGTATTATAATGGAAGACATTTATGGATATACATAGGATGTGCCATAAATGCCGGATTAGTGGGGTTGAATAGTTGGAAAACTACTTCCAAAATTAATGTTGCATCATGTTTCTGTTGCATTCCCAAAACTGTGCCAAAGGAGATCCATACAATTCCCTTTTGACTAGACCCACGCTGATGAAGCATGGATCCAATGGGTATTCTGTAAATGTATTTCACTGGAACAAATATGAAATCAGACTTAAAAATTTTGAATTGTTTGGCAGTAAATCTGTTGAATAGGGCTTAACTTTTCAAACTTAGTCTTCTATAGGGATAATGGTTCTTATACTGGGAGTTATCTGTTCATATTTCTTCCCAACAAGCATCCATCCCATCACAAAAATGTCTTGGAGCACACAAAAATTGTTAAAGAATCTTTATTTCTTTGGTTAACTTTATACTGCGGAGACTGCACCTCAGGAGTAAAACATCTAGGAAACAAGAGCAGAAATTCCTGAAAATGCAAAGCTTAGCATCTCTGCTAATACTGTCTTCACAAGTCTTGGCAGGTGCAGCTGATAAATCGATATTTTAATTGGACTGCAACATTGGATTTTGCCTCTGGGTAAACTTGTTTTCTTAATCATTACTCTATGACAACATAATTATCATGATACACGACTTCTTCATACAATTAAAAATGTTGATGCATAAAATTCTCAAATACATCTATACAATTTAATCACATTATTTTTTTGAAAGAAACATGAAGTATGTAATAATCTCTGTTGAGAACAGCAGGAGAAGCAGGTGTAGCTTACAGCTCAAAAAAAAAATCTATATTCACATGCGCACAGTATTACACTCTACAGCTCTGGCAAAAATTAAGAGACCACCGCACAGTTTTATAAAAATCAGCTTCTCTACATGTCTGACAGCCCTTCCATTCCAGTGTCAGTTGAATTCCCACCAGAATACACCTCATTCTACTTAATGTGCTTCTGATTAGGTGATCACCTGAACCAAATCTTATTTAACGAAGGAAAGTATAAAAAAACACTGCTGTGGTGTTCACAATCCTCTTGCAATAGGACAAGCTGGATGGCAAAACAAGTGCTAGTAATATCCCAAAAGTAATAGGAATGAAAAAATAACTTTTAACCATGCCAAAGGAGTTGAAAAGTCTTGAGTGAGAAAAAGAAGGGCTCAATTCCGGCTTTACTAGCAGAGGGATACAGTGAGCATCATGTTGCCTCCATTCTTAAAATTTCTAAGACGGCAGTCCATTACAACAAAGTCAAGCAGTAGACATTGGGGACAACAAAGCTACAGACCGGCAGAGGGTGAAAATGACTCTCCACTGACCGGGATGACCGACATCTTATTCGAATGTCACTCAGCAACTGCAGGATGACATCAAATGACCTACAAAAGGAATGGCAAATGGCAGCTGAAGTGCATGGCAAGAACAGTTCGTAACAGGCTCCTAGAGGTAGGGCTCAAGTCATGTAAAGCTAGAAAAAAGTCTTTCATCAATGAGAAGCAAAGGAGAGCCAGGTTGAAGTTTGCCAAAGGCCATAAGGTTTGGACCATAGAGGACTGGAGTAAGGTAATCTTCTCTGATTAGTCTAATTTTCAGCTTTGCCCAACACCTGGTAGTCTAATGGTTAGACTGAGACCTGGAGAGGCGTACAAGCCACAGTGTCTTGCACCTACTGTGAAATTTGGTGGAGGATCAGTGATGATCTGGGGATGCTTCAGCAAGGCTGGAATTGGGCAAGTTAATCTTTGCGAAGGACGTATGAATCAAGCCGCATACAAGGTTATCCTGGAAAAACAGTTGATTCCTTCTGCTCAGGCAATGTTCCCCAACTCTGAGGACTGTTTTTTTTCCAGCAGGACTATGCACCATGTCACACAGCTAGATCAATCAATGTGTGGATCAAGGACCACCACATCAAATCCCTGTCATGGGCAGCCCAATCTCCAGACCTGAACCCCATTGAAAACCTCTGGAATGTAATCAAGAGGAATATGGATAGTCACAAGCCATCAAAGAAGAACTGCATAAATTTTTGTACCAGGAGTGGCATAAGGTCACCCAAAAGCAGTTTGAAAGACTGGTGGAAAGCATGCCAAGACGCATGAAAGCTGTGATTAAAAATCATGGTTATTCCACAAAATATTGATTTTTGAACTCTTCCTGAGTTAAAACATTAATATTGTTGTTTCTAAATGATTATGAACTTGTTTTCTTAGCGTTATTTGAGGTCTGCAAGCACTGCATTTTTTTGTTATTGTGACCATTTCTCATTTTCTGAAAATAAATACAAAATGTATTGCTTGGCAATTTGGAGACATGTCAGTAGTTTATAGAATAAAAGAGCAATTTACATTTTACTCAAAAAATATACCTATAAAGAGAAAAATCAGACAAACTGAAAATGCAGTGGTCTCTTAATTTTTGCCAGAGCGATATATATACACATACATCTACATACGCACAATGTCTTATGTTACTTAGAAACAAAATTAATTCTCATATTTTAAGCCAGCAAATGATACTGTATGCAACTATATATCTTGATCAAAGATTACAGTAACTAAATAATGAGAAGACTGTCATCAGTCATAATTGGTGGTAGGTTTATCAAAAAATGGGCTGAATAATTTATGACTTGCTATGAAGACCATGCACAGTTATCATAAATGTTAATTACCTTTACTCTTTCATTATAAGCCAAGTATCCGTTGGAAAACTCAAACGGTTGAAGTTAAAATGAAAGACGTCACAACGAATTACAAGTTTCCAGGTACAACAACTTATAGAGGATTAGAGGTTAAACTAAAAATATAAATATATATTGGAACATTACAAAATGCTGCTAAAATACTAATGAGGCACCAGGCAGTCAGTGTGAGTGGTATAACAGTTGCTTGTAATAATTAATTTTTACATTTAAAAGTAAATTTTGGGCGCTGCTTAAGTTATGAAACAAATTATCCCATACTTCCCGCTTAAAGGGAACTTGTCATGTTGAAAATGGTATTTGATCTAATGGTAGGATGTTACAGAGGAAGAGGAGTTGATCAGATTGATATAAATATTTGTTGAAATTGTTTCAGTATTTGCATTTTATTCACTGATATCCCTGGTGTTCATATGCATACGACTCCAGAAGGCGATACTAATCAGATTGACAGTCTTCCCTAAATGATTGTTCAGAGATAGCGGTCATTCATTGAATAGGACCATCCACAGGACTCATATGCATCGGAACACAAGGAATTTTTATTAATAAAATACAAGTTTTACTTAATCTTCTTAAAAAAATGTATTATTTTGCTCAACTTCACCATCTCTATACATGCTGTCCACAGTTCAGACTGAAAGGAAAGCTGTCACATTGTACATGCAGTTATCTTCTGCACCAGCCCCATCGTCCACCATTATTTACACGGCTTGACAGATGCAGTCAAAGACCACAGCGGGGAGGGAGTGGCGAGAGTGGAGGGGCTCAGTATGTATGGCATGCAGTCGCTGCTGAAGTCAAGTACTATATATGACCACATAGTGGTAAAGCTTTTTGGGAGTTGGGATTTTTAGGTACCGTATATACTCAAATATAAGCCGACCCGAGTATAAGCTGAGGCACATTTTGCCACGGAAAACTGGGTAAGCTTATTGACTCGAGTATAAGCCGGGTATGCATTGTCCCCTCATCCCTGTCCTGCTGTGTGGCTCTTCCTGTTGTATGCATGGCTCCCACGGTCTCCTAGTTGTACGCATGGCTCACCCCCATCCTCCCTTGTATGCATGGCTCACCCCGGACTTCCCATTTTCTGCATGGCTCATCCCCATCCTCCCCCTTGTATGCATGGCTCACCTCCATCATCCCCTTGCATGCATGGCTCACCCCTATCCTCCATTTGTATGCATGGCTCACCCCGTCCTCCTCCTTGTATGCATGGTTCACCCCCATCCTCCTCCTTGTATGCACGGTTCACCCCCGTCCTCCTCCTTGTATGCATGGTTCACCCCCATCCTCCCCTTGTATGCATGGCTCATCCCTGTACTCTCTTGTATGCATGGCTCACCACTGTCCTCCCCCTTGTATGCATGGCTCATCCCGTCCTCCCTCTTGTATGCATGGCTCTTCCCCATCTTACTCACCCTCCTCCTCCGTGCGTTGCAGGATTTCCGATGGTCTGGGCGCTGGCAGCATTTCCTGTGCTGAGCGGTCACGTGGTACCGCTCATTAAAGTAATGAATATGCGCTCCATGCCTATGGGAGTGGAGACACATGCATATTCATTACCTTAATGAGCGGTACTACGTGACCGCTTACCACAGGAAGAAGCTGCCGACGCCGGAACAATGGAGATGCAGGGATGGAGATCCAGCGACGGTGGGCGCGAGGAGGGCGAGTATGATCTCTTCTGTTAACCAGCAGCTGCAGCTGTCATTGTGCCAAAGCCGCCGACTCCTGCAGCCGCTCCCCCTCTGGCTTTCTGGACAATGACTCGTGTATAAGCCGAGGGGAGTGTTTTCAGCACAAAAAAAATGTGCTGAAAACCTTGGTTTATGCACAAGTATATAAGGTAATTGCTATCAAGCAAGGGGAACGTGTAATGCAGAATAAATTCACAAATCATATAATAAATTCGGTCTAAGAATCAGCACCAAAATTCAAAGTGAAGTGCTTATGTATTCTAAGTGGATTTCCTGATGAATTTTGATGTGGATGTACCTGTGGATTTCACTGTTTGAATAAGTAATAGATTTATGAAACAAATATAGAATCATTTCAGGAAAGAAAAGACAAGAAATTAACTAATTTCCTGCAATCTGGGTCAGGGTAATTAAGTAAAGAAAAAATCTGTATCACACTGGAGCATCAAAAATAAAATACTGGCAGATGGCAATTGAGATCTGTCTTCAAATATCACTTATGCTACTCATGGATTGCAAACACTGTATACTGGTATCAACATTTTTTGGACAATGTGACACTGAGCAATTTTACATTACATAATTATGAAACTACTTTGCAATAGAAAATTAATATGAACACATATTGCATCTAGTTTATATGGTTATATCTATATAATGTTTGTGGGCATTGTACTAAAATAAAAGTAGATAAGCTATGTAGCTTGCCCCATTCTGTATCAGAAGAACTATACTTGCATTCCAAATTGGAGGTATTTGCAAATGTTATTACTCCTTCTATACACTATGTTCCAAATTATTATGCAAATTATATTTTTCTCTGATTTTCCTAAGTGGTCTGTGCAAATGACAGTCAGTCTAATAAATGTCATCACCCGTTAGAGTATACATCAAATTTTATTGTAGAAACCTCACAATGATAACAGTATAATCTCCAAAATGAATAAAACCTCAAAATGCACTGTTCCAAATTATTAGGCACTGTAGAATTTCTAAACATTTGATATGTTTTAAAGAACTGAAAATGCTCATTTGTGGAATTTGCAGCATTAGGAGGTCACATTCACTGAACAAAAAAGCTATTTAACTCCAAAACATCCTAACAGGCCAAGTTACATGTTAACATAGGAACCCTTCTTTGATATCACCTTCACAATTCTTGCATCCAGTGAACTTGTGAGTTTTTGGAGAGTTTCTGCTTGTATTTCTTCGCATGAAGTCAGAATAGCCTCCCAGAGTTGCTGTTTAGATGTTAACTGCATCCCACCCTCATAGATCTTTTGCTTGATGATACTGCAAAGGTTCTCTATAGGGTTGTGGTCAGGGGAAGATGGTGGCCACACCATGAGTTTATTTTCTCTTATGCCCATAGCAGCCAATGACTCCCAGGTATCCTTTGCAGCATGAGATGGTGCATTGTCATGCATGAAGATGAATTTACTCCTGAAGGCACGTTTCTGCTTTTTATACCATGGAAGAAAGTTGTCAGTCATAAACTCTATATACTTTGCAGGTCATTTTCACACCTTCAGGAACTTTAAAGGGCCCTACCAGCTGTTTCCCCATGATTCCGGCCCAAAACATGACTCCTCCACCTCCTTGCTGACGTAGCAGCCTTGTTGGGACATGGTGGCCATCCACCAACCATCCACTACTCCATCCATCTGGACCATCCAGGGTTGCTTGACACTCATTAGTAAACAAGACTGTTTGAAAATTAGTCTTCATGTACAGTCATGGCCAAAAGTTTTGAGAATGACACAAATATTAATTTTTACAAAGTCTACTGCTTCACTTTTTCTAATGGCAATTTGCATATACTCCAGAATGTTATAAAGAGTGATCAGCTTAACAGCAATTACTTGCAAAGTCAATATTTGGCTAGAAAATGAACTTTATCCCCCAAAACACATTTCAACATCATTGCAGCCCTGCCTTAAAAGGACCAGCTAACCTCTTTTCAGTGATTGCTCCATTAACACAGGTGTGGGTGTTGATGAGGACATGGCTGGAGATCAATCTGTCATGATTAAGTAAGAATGACACCACTGGACACTTTAAAAGGAGGCTGGTGCTTGGCATCATTGTTTCTCTTCTGTTAACCATGGTTATCTCTAAAGAAACATGTGCAGTCATCATTGCAATGCACAAAAATTGCCTAACAGGGAAGAGTATCGCAGCTAGAAAGATTGCACCTCAGTCAACAATCTATCGCATCATCAAGAACTTCAAGGAGAGAGGTTCCATTGTTGCCAAAAAGGCTTCAGGGCGCCCAAGAAAGACCAGCAAGCGCCAGGACCGTCTCTTAAAAGTGTTTCAGCTGCGGGATCGGGCTACCAGCAGTGCAGAGCTTGCTCAAGAATGGCAGCAGGCAGGTGTGAGTGCATCTGCACGCACTGTGAGGCGGAGACTCTTGGAGCAAGGCCTGGTCTCAAGGAGAGCAGCAAAGAAGCCACTTCTCTCCAGAAAAAACATCATGGACAGACTGATATTCTGCAAAAGGTACAGGCAGTGGACTGCTGTGGACTGGGGTAAAGTTATTTTCTCTGATGAATCCCCTTTTCGATTGTTTGGGACATCAGGAAAACGCCTCATTCGGAGAAGACAAGGTGAGCGCTACCACCAGTCTTGTCTCATGCCAACTGTTAAGCATCCTGAAACCATTCATGTGTGGGGTTGCTTCTCAGCCAAGGGAATCGGCTCTCTCACAGTCTTGCCTAAAAACACAGCCATGAATAAAGAATGGTACCAGAATGTCCTCCAAGAGCAACTTCTCCCAACCCTCCAAGAGCAGTTTGGCGATCAACAATGCCTTTTCCAGCATGATGGAGCACCTTGCCATAAAGCAAAGGTGATAACTAAATGGCTCAGGGAACAAAACAGAGATTTTGGGTCCATGGCCTGGAAACTCCCCAGATCTTAATCCCATTGAGAACTTGTGGTCAATCATCAAGAGACAGGTGGACAAACAAAAACCTAAAAATTCTGACAAAATGAAAGCATTGATTGTGCAAGAATGGACTGCTATCAGTCAGGATTTGGTCCAGAAGTTGATTGAGAGCATGCCAGGGAGAATTGCAGAGGTCCTGAAGAAGAAGGGTCAACACTGCAAATATTGACTTGCTGCATTAACTCATTCTAACTGTCAATATAAGCTTTTGTTACTCATATGTTTGCAATTATTATATTTCTGTCTGTGATAAAAACATCTGTCAAACACAGAAAAAAACCAGAGGGCAGCAGATCATGTGAAAATATAATATTTGGGTCATTCTCAAAACTTTTGGCCATGACTGTATGTCTGGGGCCACTGCAACCGTTTCTTCTTGTGAGCACTGTATAGTGGTGGCCGAATAGTAGGCTTATACACCACAGCAAGCCTTTGAAGGATCCTACACCTTTAGCTTTTTAGCAGCTTCTCTCTTAATCCGATGAACTTGCCTGGCAGAAACCTTCCTCATTCTGCCTTTATCAGCATGATCACGTCTGTGCTCAAAATCAGCCACAAATATCTTAGCAGTACGATGATCACGCTTTAGTTTTTGGGAAATATCTAATGTTTTCATCCCTTGACCAAGGCATTGCACTATTTGATGCTTTTCAGCAGCAGAGAGATCTTTTTTCTTTCCATGTCACTTGAAAACTATGGCCTGCTTAATAGTGTGGAACATCCAGTTTTCCTTTTATTGGGCTCACATGGCAAACTAATTATCACAGGTATCAGAGACTGATTTCAATAATCCAAAGAACCCTGAGACACAATACCATCAATGGGTTTCCTTTCACAAAAAAAAACGCTATGACACTTAAAACCGATTTGCATAATAATTTGGAACATGGTGTATATTGGGATAGGATCTTGGAAACAGTAATACCACTTAAAAGGAGCTGCAGGAATTTCTGACAATTGCTGGTAGTGCACTGTATGTGACAACAGTTTCAAGTATTCGTCATATCTGGCCTATGGAGTAGGGTGCAAACCCTTTTCTCACAAAAAAAAACATCCAAGCCCGAATGATGAAGAGTTGGCATGACTATGACTACAAGTGTTTTGCTATAGAAGCATTCCACTGTATACAAAATGTGTATCTGAACTGGCCCATATTAGCAATTATTACTAATTTACAAGATGGCTGACAAATTACTGATCATTGTGGCTTTCACTGTTGTGACACCGGTGATTCTAAGTTGGATCTCTTAACAGTACTGTCTCAAGTTTAAGTGGAATGGTGTGGTGGTTGATCATGCACACAGTCACTTTTTTTAGTCCCTATAAAGGACTTGCACCTGCGATCAACCTGTTAATTTCCTTGTTTAAATATTTCAGTATTGCAGTATATAGTCCTTACCATGTCCTTCAAAAAAGCAAGTTTACAAGAGCACCAACAAGACAGCAAAGGGGGCTTTCAGCAGGCTACTCTAGCAACCCATCACTAGGTTGAGCATTCCGATACCGAAACCCGGTTCCGATACCTGAAATCCAATGTAAGTCTATGGGAACAAAATATCGGAATATTTTTAATTCCGATATTTTGTTCCCATAGACTTACATTGGATTTCAGGTATCGGAACCGGGTTTCGGTATCGGAATGCTCAACCCTACCCATCACCAACACGAAGAATGATGCAAGCTCAGAAAGGACAACCAAGCAGGATCAAGCAGCATTTAGCTCTAAATGCTGCTATTATGGGTGGATGCCGGCTCTATAACACAACCACTCATCTGTTCTCCATGGCTAAAATGGGTTTCCCATAAAAAAAAAATAAAAAATCAGAAAACACTATCATACCCATTTGGGCGTATAGACATCACAAATGCTGGGCCTCAAATGTGCCAGAATAGTTCTAGCAAACAGCTCCTGATGAACTGATTGCATGGATGGCCATTTATCTTAATGGCTGACATATCATTTAACATTTGCCGTGCAGAGACCACTGCAGGTGCTTCTAAACATTGGAGATATTCTGATATGAACTGTAAATCCAATCCCATGTAAAAATACCATGTATTGTCTTCTGATGAACAAAACGCAAACATTACCAAATATTCTTTATTTCCTTATCTATTTTCTTCTAGGGAGAGCAATAGAGCGACGGTACATATAAAGCATTAGCTTTTAAGTATCCACTAGATCCATAAAAATCCACTGTGCATAGGCTGTAATTACAGAACCAAACTGAAGTGCTGCTTATGATAAAACCTCTCCTTCAAAAACAGAAGTGGCAGCAGCAGAAAGGGAAACCTGTTAGAAAGCTCTGTCCTTCAGAAATTACAGGAGCACGAGCACGGTGATCTGATGACAACGCCTGTTAATAAAGATGTCAGATATGCTAAGAGTATGTGACAGAGGGCTCATTGAACTGGAATACATCTTCGTGGTAAAGGTCTTCTGGCAGCTCTTCATCACCATCAGCAAAATACGTAGGGAATGGAAGATTTTCAAAGCCTTTTTGTTTCACTGCAAGTTTTGTGTCTGTGACCTAGAAAACATAAGGATAAAAATATATGTATATAGATACGAAGAGGTGGTTGTGGGTTGAGCATGCATATTTCTCTCCATTTACTGCTATGGGAATTCAACTGACAAGCATGCTTACTTGGCAATTTTTGCAACAGAACTGATAGAATCCAATATGTGTGGCCACTTCTCTATTCAAAACTCCCATGCCTGTCCTGTTTTAATCTAACCAAATAATGAGCGCCAAACATTCACTCAAAATATAGGATTCTACATCATGTCATGAATTCAGTATTTCTCAAGTTTTCTTTGTAATATATGTACCCTTTATCTTCCGACACACTCTAGCATACCTGATATTTATTCAAGGCTACGGCTCTGTGACTATAGAGAAAAACTGGTGATGCTTGAAGCTGGATTGCATGTATGCCTAAACTCTGCTATGGGCATTTTCTCAGGCTCAGAATTTCTTTCATTTACTCCAAAGTGCTATGGTTTTGGGTCCATGCCCTAAGGGTAATTTCAGATGCTTATGTGTGTTGCCTCTTGAACTTCTCGTATCTATTTTTTTCATCCATTGTAGTTGTAGAGATTTTATAAAAGTCTGACACTAACGCATATCCTAGCATTTTGTGCATTTAGGGAGAAAAAAAAAGTATAAAATAAAAATTGTAAAAAATATAACATCTAAAAAAATGTACTGTTTTATGTTTTTGTGTGCGCTGAACTAAAGCTTTATGCAATTCATTTTGGTGGTGCCTTGGACTTTGTTGTATATAGCACTTCTAATTATACTTCAATTAATTTCTATTTACATAAAACAAGAAAACTTTGTTAAAAAATTAACCGTAAGCACCGACACGTCTAGGAAAGCTCAAAATAAATGAAGACAATAGAAACATTTCTCAAATGTATAGAATTTAAAAAATAGAACATTTTCTCATTAATTTAGTAAAAACTTTGCCTTTTAAGGGGAGAGTGAAGTCGGCTCAAGTCGGGGCTCTCCACTGAATATTTTCACAGCTGTGTGAGACTCGCTGCTTCTCAGCTGGGAGATAGCATTGTATGAGAGTAGACTGGGATAATGCAGCAAATGCAGGGGAGTCTCTTACATATATAACCATTGTAACATGTAAGACGAGTCAATGTATATTATTGATCAACAAAACAGGAGTGAGATAGAAGTGTAGGTAAATCTTTGTGTAGTCAGCTTGCTGATGGCTCTATACAGTATATACTGTGGTAAGTTTCAGATTAACAATGTCCTCTTCCTTAAGGTGGTCTGCAGAACACACAGGGACAGCTTATTACATGTCTAATGTATAACAATATTCAGTGTTAAGTATGGTAAATTTGAGTTTAATAGGTTATAGGGCAATTCATTCCCTGTTTTATTCAATGTACTAGAACTTGACAAAAATTACAATCTAATGTACTTCTAGGCACAAAGCTCCATTTACCATTTTGATTTTCCTTTCACAGTTGAAACATCTGAGAGAAGAAAATCCCACTGGATTTTGAGCTCACTGAAGTAAGTTTAAGCTAAAACCTGCCTTGCTGCAATACTAAGAGAAATCAACTGATTAATGATATGCATTTGAGAAAAGGCATACGGTAATTTCATCTTCTAGGAGTCTTGGGTATATATATTTTACTTAAGGGGTTGTCCTAAAATCACAACTCATCACCTATCATGAGGATGGGTGATACAGTTGAAACTTAAAGTTTACATACACTATATAAAAAGACACGTATGCATTTTTTTTCTCAGTATCTGACATGAAATCAGAATAAACCGTTCCCATTTTAGGTGAATTAGGGTGTGTTTCCAAGTGCCAGATTCGTTCAGTATTTGCTGCGGATTGGATGCGTCGTCCAATCTGCAGCGTCCAGATGTTACAGCATAGTGGAGGGGATTTTATGAAATCCCATCTCCACTATGTGTGCTCGGCCGCATGTGTCGGCCCTGCGTAACTGGACATGCGGCGCGTCTTTCTAGACCACAGCATGTCTATGTTGCAGAGACGCTCAGTCTCCGCAAGACAAATAACACAGTCTATGTATAAGGATGCGGTGATTCCGCATATGTTCAATGAACACATGCGGAATCATCACATGTACAAAAGGCGGCAGCACTTTGGGCGGAGCGGGTATCCGCTGCATCCAAAGCGCTGGGAATCCGGCACAAACCGTACATTACTGATCTTCGGTATCCTATTGCTGGGTCTCCCCACTAATCCTAAACTATGTTCGAATGCAGTACAGCACTCAGCCATTAGTCAGTCGCATAGATTTTGAATGGAACGGCAGGGTGCTTGCTTGACCACATTCCATTATTTCAGGGAGCATTTCCTGGCCTTATGGTTACCTCCAGAGGAAGGAAGAAGATCTCAACTCTTACTGAAGCCTATACAATTGTAGTTGCAAGTCTAGACTGCAACTCAAAGTCCGCAACTTTACAACTAAAGCGATGTGCAATCCAATATGTAACAATAATAATTATCTTTATTTTTACATGGCGCTAACATATTCCACAGCGCTTTACAGTATGCACACATCATCTTCGCTGTCCCCGATGAGGCTCAAAATCTACATTCCCTATCAGTATGTTTTTTGGAGTGTGGGAGGAAACCGGAATACCCGGAGGAAACCCACGCAAACACAGGGAGAACATACAAACTCCTTGCAGATGTTGACCTTGGTTTGATTCGAACCCAGGACGCCAGCGCTGCAAGGCTGCAGCCAGTATGTAAAAGGTGTTCAGAATGCACCCATGTGCCAAAGTCTACTAATAATATTGCTTTGTATTTTGTAAAGTGGGGTATATAGAACCCCTGAAATTAAGCAAGAGAAATGGCAGTTCTGAATTGTGTCATAGACGATACAAAGCATGATCGCATTTTTTCACAAAATAAAAAAAATACACAAATGCAACATCTTCTCTAAAATCTCAAGCAACCACCTGTTCTATGTCTCAAAGCAGCCTTCATGCAAAAACTGTTCAGAATGTGACAGCAAAGGGAAGCCACTTTCCCCAGCTGCCAGAGAACAGCTTGAGCAACCTGAAATCTATTCACGTCTGTCAGAAACTTTTATGTTTTTAGCTACTACAGAATTTTTTTTCCCCACTCTGCATGGAAACTTTAGTAATAGTTCCTCATAGGGAAAATATTATTTAACGTAATGACATATGAAAAAGACTGTGCTAAGCGGAGTGCAGGGCAAGAAATCTACAAGTCTATAAAGCTGAATAATGAATGTATACAAATATACTGGTTTTGGCTTTTATCCTAAGTCATGTGACAAGGATTATTTTTTTTAACCCCTTAACCCCCAAGGGTGGTTTGCACATTAATGACCGGGCCAATTTTTACAATTCTGACCACTGTCTCTTTATGAGGTTATAACTCTGGAACGCTTCAACGGATCTTCGCGATTCTGAGATTGTTTTCTCGTGACATATTGTACTTCACGTTAGTGGTAAAATTTCTTCCATATGACTTGCGTTTATTTTTGAAAAAAAAAACGCAAATATGGCGAAAATTTTGAAAATTTTGCAATTTTCAAACTTTGAATTTTTATTCCCTTAAAACAGAGAAATATGTCACACAAAATAGTTAAGAAATAACATTTCCCACATGTCTACTTTACATCAGCACAATTTTGGAACCAAATTTTTTTTTTCTTAGGAAATTATAAGGGTTAAAAGTTGACCAGCGATTTCTCATTTTTACAACAAAATTTACAAAGACATTTTCTTTACGGACCACCTCATATTTGAAGTCACATTGAGGGGTCTATATAACAGAAAATACCCAAAAGTGACACCATTCTAAAAACTGCACCGCTCAAGGTACTCAAAACCACATTCATAACCCTTCAGGTGCTTCACAGGAGCTGAAGCAACGTGGAAGGAAAAAATTAATATTTAACTTTTTAGCCACAAAAATGATCTATTACAAACTTTTTTTTTATTTTCACAAGGGTAAAAGAAGCAAATGGACAGATAAAGTTGTTATGCAATTTCTCCTGAGTACGCCAATAGCCAATATGTGGAGGAAAACCACTGTTTGGGCACACGGCAGAGCTCATAAGGGAAGGAGCGCCGTTTGACTTTTTCAAACTAAAATTGGCTGGAACTGAGATTGGACGGCATGTCGTGTTTGGAGAGCCCCTGATGTGCCTAAACAGTGGAAACCACCCACAAGTGACACCATTTTGGAAACTAGACCCCCTAAGGAACTTATCTAGATCTGTTGTGAGCACTTTGAACCCCCAAGTGTTTCACAAAAGTTTATAATGCCTGGGTCTGAAAAATAAAAAAAACAACTTTCCACAAAAATGATTTTTTAGTCCCAAATTTTTGATTTTTCCCAAGGAAATTGGACCCCAAAAGTTGTTGTCCAATTTGTCCCGAGTACGCTGATACCCCATATGTGGGGGGGGGGGAACTGTTTGGGCGCACGACAGGGCTTGGAAAGGAAGTAGTAACGTTTTGGAATGCAGACGTTGATGGGGTCATGTTCCGTTTGCAGTGCCCCAGATGAGCCTAAAAAGTGGAAACCCCCAACAAGTGACCCCATTTTGGAAACTAGACCCCCTAAGGAGCTTATCTAGATCTTTGGTGAGCACTTTGAACCCCCAAGTGCTTCACACAAGTTTATAATGCCCTAACATGAAAATAAAAAAATCCTATTTTTTTCCCACAAAAATTATCTTTTAGTCACTAATTTTTTATTTTCCCAAGGGTAACAGGAGAAATTGGACCACAAAAGTTGATGTCCAATTTGTCCTGAGTACGCTGATACCCCATATGTGGGGGGGAACCACTGTTTGGGCGCACAGGAGAGCTCGGAATGGAAGGAGCACCATTTGACTTTTTCCAAACAAAATTGGCTGGAATTGAGATTGGACGCCATGTTGCATTTGGAGAGCCCCTGATGTGCCTAAACAGTGGAAACCCCCCACAAGTGACCCCATTTGGGAAACTAGACCCCCTAAGGAACTTATCTAGATCTTTGGTGAGCAATTTGAACCCCAAAGTGCTTCACACAAGTTTATAACGTAGAGCCGTAAAATTAAAAAAACATATTTTTTCCACAAAAATAATCTTTTCACCCCAATTTTTATTTTCCCAAGGGTAACAAGACTCCAAAAGTTATTGTGCAATTTGTCCTGAGTACGCTGATACCCCATATGTGGGGGTAAACCACTGTTTAGGTGCATGGCAGAGTTTGGAAGGGAAGGAGCGCCGTTCGACTTTTTCAACACAGAATTGGCTAGATGCCATGTCGTGTTTGGAGAGCTCCTGAACTGCCTAAACAGTGGAAACCCCCCACAATTGACCCCATTTTGGAAAATAGACCCCTCAAGGAACTTATCTAGATGTGTGGTGAGCACTTTGAACCCCGAAGTGCTTTACAGAAGTTTATAACGTACAGTCGTAAAAATAAAAAATCTTTTTTTTTTTTACAAAAATGATTTTTTCGCCCCCAATATTTTATTTTCACAAGGGTAACAGGAGAAATTGGACCCCAAAAGTTGTTGTCCAATTTGTCCTGAGTACGCTGATACCCAATATGTGGGAGAAAACTACTGTATGGGCACACGTCGGGGCTCGGAAGGGAAGTAGTGACGTTTTGGATTGCAGACTTTGATGGAATGGTCTGGGGGCGTCATGTCGCATTTGGAGAGCCCCTGATGCACCTAAACAGTGAAAACCCCCAACAAGTGACCCCATTTTGGAAAATAGACCCCACAAGGAACTTATCTAGATGGTGGTGAGCACTTTGAACCCCGAAGTGCTTCACAGAAGTTTATAACGTACAGCCGTAAAAATAAAAAATCCTTTTTTTTTTTTTTTTTTTACAAAAATGATATTTTTACCCCAGTTTTTTATTTTCCCAAGGGTAACAGAAGAAATAGGACAAATTGCACAATAACTCTTGGGGTCCAGAGTACACTGATACCCCATATGTGGGGGTAAACTACTGTTTGGGGCGCATGGCAGAGCTCAGAAGTGAAGGAGCACCGTTTGACTTTTTCAATGCAGAATTGGCTGGAATTGAGATCAGACGCCATGTCACATTTGGAGAGCCCCTGATGTGCCTAAACAGCAGAAACCCCCCAATTCTAACTCCAACCCTAACCCCAACACACCCCTAACCCTAGTCCCAACCCTAACCACAAACCTAACCCTAACACACCCATAACCCTAATCCCAACCTTAACCCTAATCCTAACTTTAGCGCCAACCCTAACCCTAACTTTAGCCGCAACCCTAACCCTAATGGGAAAATGGAAATAAATACTTTTTTTTTAATTTTATTATTTTTCCCTAACTAAGGGGGTGATAAAGGGGGGTTTGATTTACTATTTATAGCGGGTTTTTATGATTGGCAGCTGTCACGCTAAAAGACGCTTTTTATTGCAAAAAATAGTTTTTGCATCACCACATTTTGAGAGCTATAATTTTTGTATATTTTGGCCCACAGAGTCATGTGAGGTCTTATTTTTTGCGGGACGAGGTGACGTTTTTATTGGTACCATTTTTGAGCATGTGACGTTTTTTGATCGCTTTTTATTTCGATTTTTGAGAGGTTAGAATGAACAAAAATCAGCAATTCATGAATTTCTTTTGGGGGAGGCGTTTATACCGTTCCGCGTGTGGTAAAATTGATAAAGCAGTTTTATTCTTCGGGTCAGTACGATTATGGCGATACCTCATTTATACCATTTTTATGTTTTGGCGCTTTTATAGAATAAAACCAATTTTATATAAAAAAATATTATTTTTTTGGCATGCTTTTTTTGCGAGCTATAACTTTTTTATTTTTTCGTTGATGATGCGTATGGCGGCTTTTTTTTTTGGGGACAGTGCGTTTTCAGCGGTAACCCTTTTTTTTTTTCCGTCTTTTTGATGCGTGTTTTTTACACTTTTTGTTCGGCGGTATTTAGATAAAGATTATTTTTTGCTTTTTTTTTTTAGAGGTTCTAAAGGGGTTAACTAGTGGGAAGTTTTTTTTAGGGGGGGGGGGGGGGGTTCGGATGCGGCGATACCCAAAAATGGTACTTTTTTGTTTTTTTTTTTTTTAACAGGAAAAAAATGAATTTAGGGGAAAATTTTTTTTTTTAAGATTTTTTTTTAAAAAAATTTTTTTTTTTTTTTTTAATTTTTTTACTTTGTCCCGGGGGGCATCCCCTATAGGGGCGACGCGGGTGACAGTGTGCACAGCACACTGTCACACCGCGATTGCTCTGGCTCCTGCAGGCTTCTCGGCCCGCTCTCGCCCGGCAAAGGGGGGAAGCCCCCCCCCCCGCAGGCCCGGGGGGCCATCTTGGGTCCGGGGGCCTGCAGGGGGAAAAAACCCTCGAAGCGCGAACATCGCGCGCCTTTTAGGGCTCAGGGGAGGCGCAGGGGAGCCCCCCCCCCTGCGCGATCCTCCCCTGTGCCCCGGTCACCGCGATCATGTTTTGATCACGGTGTGCCCCGGGGGTTTTTTTGCGGGGCAGTCCGTGACCGCTCTACACATAGTGCCCGGGTGTCAGTGCGCGCTGGGACTTTTTTTCCCGTCCGGGGCATCGGGCCCCGGTACATGGCGGGATAGGCCCGGTGGGGATTAAGGGGGTTTTAAAATGTTTTTTTTTAAAGATTTTTCCTTTTTCTCGACAAATAACATCAAAAACACAAGTATAGTAGTACCAAAATTACCAAAACATTTTTGGGTTTTTTTTTTCCAGTGGCACAGACGCAGCACGCTGCCCCTAAAGTAGGTTACTTCTAAGAGAGATGGAGTAAGGGAAAGTAGGGAAAAAGTCAGGGAGGGGAAAAAAACACAAAGAAAGAAGGCCCCTAACCAAATTTGGTTGTTGTTACATAGTCATCCCATGGAGCCCGATGCAAAAAATTAAAATTGATTGTTAATAAGGCCGTAAAAAATTCTCCATACGTCTCATTTCTTTAACTTATCCGAGTTTTTTTCATGGGAAGGAGTGCCTTTTCTTCCAGAGAGGTATTAGACCTTTTCCCCATGTTTGGGTAGGAGGAGCAGAAATGACAGGGCCCTTTTTTATAGGCCGGGGGAACTTTAACAAATTAAAATACAGGATCCCAAAAAATCTCTAACCAACACCTGAGAAATCAACCCTTTTATTCCCTTC
>JARQOD010000006.1:94812264-94879162 GCA_033576555.1 Oophaga sylvatica
GCTGCAAAAATGTGTTTGTAATGAAACAAAGGTCAGTTCTGCTGTTCTGTGTTAGTTACTTGTCTCACATTGGTAACTCGCCCTTTTAATAAAAATAAGCTCTGGAGGCAGATTCTCATGCAGATTAGTATTTGGCCCATAGTTTTTTAACAGCTCGTTTACATATAAGACATAACATTGGATCGCAGATATCAAGGTATTATTTTATGCAGCTTCCTAAGACCTACATGTCCATATAGATGGCTTAGGAAGGTTGATACTACTGACATTCCCTTTACAGGGAAAATGTCAGCTGATTCATGCTGGCTGAACCAAGGGCAACATGAATCAGAGACCAGCTCTTGCCTTCTAAACATCTATATTTTACTCTGAACCGACAGAGAAGAACACAATTGAAACAAAAGCTGGGAACACAATAACTAGACAGAGAGACAAGTCCACGTATGACCTGCCCAGACTGACAGGTCTCTCCCCATCTGTATAGGAAAAGACCTAGCTGAGTGGGCAGAGATCTGTCTTTGACTAATCACATTGTCCCCGGCCTCACTTTCCATTATGTTTCTGACATAGCTGTTTTGAATGCAGGCGCCTCTGATTCATGCTGACAGAAAGACCGTTCACAACAGTCGATGGTCACAGCTCACCTTCTCCTCCCCACCTGTACAATGACCTTTGCCCAGTTCAGATTCTGTTAGAATAGGAAGATTCAGCCTAATATTAGGCCTAGTAGCTGGTGTGAAAATAGCAATATTTTTTTACAATGACATTGAAAAAAAAATGCATTTAACATTAAAACTTGACTGATAGGTCTTTTTCAGATTAAACTTTTTTTTTTTCAATAAAATTATGGATTATTCTTTGTGAATGAAACAAAAAATTAGGATAATTAAAGTTCACATGATGTGCCTTTTCAAAACATTATTATATAGTTATAGCAAAAATGCCATGGATATTATTTGTGTACAGGATCACTGCCATTTGATATACCGTATGTATATCTACAATTAAACATGCAGTTTTATATCCGGCTAGATCAACAAGTATAATGACGACTCGTGTAGTTTCAGTTACAATAGATTAGATAACATTTGCTTGGAACAATGCCTCAAACTAAATAGGAGATATTAAAATCATTTGGAGACCAAATACAGAACAAAGGATTTTTCCTGCCATAAAATGACTGCCCGTGCCAGCTAAATCAAACGTTTCACTGCCAGTGCCAAGAGAAATATTTAACTTGGTGATAGACAAAGGAAAAAAAAAGAAAAAAAAACAAAACCGCTACCAGAAGTGACTTGGTTATTCCAATTCATATAAAAACCACGTATTTTAACACAGGAGTAGTATTCACAAGTAAGCTCTGTGAGACAAAGGGATGAGGTTGCAAGATCATCTTTCAATAGGATTTCAGAGGACTCCACACACAAGATCTAATAGTACAGTCATGGCCAAAAGTTTTGAGAATGACACAAATATTATATTTTCACATGATCTGCTGCCCTCTGGTTTTTATGTGTGTGTTTGACAGATGTTTTTATCACAGACAGAAATATAATTGCAAACATATGAGTAACAAAAGCTTATACTGACAGTTAGAATGAGTTAATGAGCAAGTCAATATTTGCAGTGTTGACCCTTCTTCTTCAGGACCTCTGCAATTCTCCCTGGCATGCTCTCAATCAACTTCTGGACCAAATCCTGACTGATAGCAGTCCATTCTTGCACAATCAATGCTTTCATTTTGTCAGAATTTTTAGGTTTTTGTTTGTCCACCGTCTCTTGATGATTGACCACAAGTTCTCAATGGGATTAAGATCTGGGGAGTTTCCAGGCCATGAACCCAAAATCTCTGTTTTGCTCACTGAGCCATTTAGTTATCACCTTTGCTTTATGGCAAGGTGCTCCATCATGCTGGAAAGGCATTGTTGATCGCCAAACTGCTCTTGGAGGGTTGGGAGAATTTGCTCTTGGAGGACATTCTGGTACCATTCTTTATTCATGGCTGTGTTTTTAGGCAAGACTGTGAGAGAGCCGATTCCCTTGGCTGAGAAGCAACCCCACACATGAATGGTTTCAGGATACTTAACAGTTGGCATGAGACAAGACTGGTGGTAGCACTCACCTTGTCTTCTCCGAATGAGGCGTTTTCCTGATGTCCCAAACAATCGAAAAGGGGATTCATCAGAGAAAATAACTTTACCCCAGTACTCAGCAGTCCACTGCCTATACCTTTTGCAGAATATCAGTCTGTCCATGATGTTTTTTCTGGAGAGAAGTGGCTTCTTTGCTGCCCTCCTTGAGACCAGGCCTTGCTCCAAGAGTCTCCGCCTCACAGTGCGTGCAGATGCACTCACACCTGCCTGCTGCCATTCCTGAGCAAGCTCTGCACTGCTGGCAGCCCGATCCCGCAGCTGAAACACTTTTAAGAGACGGTCTTGGCGCTTGCTGGTCTTTCTTGGGCGCCCTGGAGCCTTTTTGGCAACAATGGAACCTCTCTCCTTGAAGTTCTTGATGATGCGATAGATTGTTGACAGAGGTGCAATCTTTCTAGCTGCGATACTCTTCCCTGTTAGGCCATTTTTGTGCATTGCAATGATGACTGCACGTGTTTCTTTAGAGATAACCATGGTTAACAGAAGAGAAACAATGATGCCAAGCACCAGCCTCCTTTTAAAGTGTCCAGTGGTGTAATTCTTACTTAATCATGACAGATTGATCTCCAGCCATGTCCTCATCAACACCCACACCTGTGTTAATGGAGCAATCACAGAAAAGAGGTTAGCTGGTCCTTTTAAGGCAGGGCTGCAATGATGTTGAAATATGTTTTGGGGGATAAAGTTCATTTTCTAGCCAAATATTGACTTTGCAAGTAATTGCTGTTAAGCTGATCACTCTTTATAACATTCTGGAGTATATGCAAATTGCCATTAGAAACAGTGAAGCAGTAGACTTTGTAAAAATTAATATTTGTGTCATTCTCAAAACTTTTGGCCATGACTGTAGATAATGCCGTGTATAACTAACAGGCAGGTAGTTGCTAACTACTTGCTTGTTGTGCCTGATGCCGATCTCTGCTGGCAAAGAGCAGAGACGAGAGAACAGAGGCTTCTCTTCCACTCTGCTGTGTTGATGGGATGTGACTGCCAACATCATGCTGATTGACAGCCGCCTCCCAGTGCCTGACTGCAGCAAGCTGGTTGTCAATCTGCATAACATCAGC
Organism: Oophaga sylvatica; assembly: GCA_033576555.1. Taxonomy (NCBI): domain Eukaryota; kingdom Metazoa; phylum Chordata; class Amphibia; order Anura; family Dendrobatidae; genus Oophaga; species Oophaga sylvatica. The sequence continues at coordinate 94,815,485 of JARQOD010000006.1, forward strand.
AGTCACATCCCACTGACAGAGCAGCCTGGAAGAGAAAGAGCTATTATGTTGACATGGAACAGTCGGTGACCAGTCTTAAGCCAGCACCAGGTAGAACAGGCAGGTAGTTGACTTTGTTAGCACCTGCCTGCTTTTTTTTTTTTCCATGCACAACTCCTTTAAAGAAGGACTTCCCGACTAATTCACCTCTCTCCTCGCTACTCCTCCGCTTCTCCCCTCTGCAAATCTCTTCACTGGCTCCCATTCCCTCAGCGTATCCAGTTCAAATTACTAATACTGACCTACATGGCCACCTGTCTCCTCCATATATCTCTGAACTAATCTCCCGATATCTTCCCTCACGTAATCTCCGATCCTCCAAGACCTCCTTCTCTCCTCCACACTTATTCGCTCCTCACCCAACCACCTCCAAGACTTCTCCCGAATATCCCCATCCTCTGCAATTCTTTGCCCCAACACATCCGACTATCAAACACATTCGGATCCTTCAGACGGAACCTGAAAACCCACCTCTTCAGGAAAGCTTACAGCCTGCAATGACCCTGCTACCTCCTCACCACTACCGGAGATATCGCCTCAACCAACACCGGAACTGCTGCAACCCCCGACCTACTGTCTCCTGCCCCACAATCCTGCAAAATGTAAGCCCGAAAGGGCAGGGTCCTCTCCCCTCTGTATCAGTCTGTCATTGTTAGTTTGTTTACTGCAAGTGATACCTGTAATCTGTATATAACCCCTTTTCATGTACAGCACCATGGAATCAATGGTGCTATAGAAATAAATAATAATAATAAAGAAGTACAAACCTCAATGTCTAGTAGACAGACACAGGAAGGTCTTGAGACAGATCTAGAGTATGGCCTGACAGAAGGATCCCCTCCTCAATCATATACCCTAGATTTTGTGGTCACCACTGACCATTAAGGAAAAAAAGTGAAAACAAATGTTTTCAAGATTTATTCTTACTTCTGGAGAGATACGGTAAATATGAAATGAATATAGATGCATATAAAGGCATCTACCTAGATGCGTATAGATAGCTGTTTATGGTTGGGTACAGCAGTCACATTGAACAGCTATAACGCCAAAAACAGCTGTGGTATGCACATAAGGGTCAGTAGCAAGGCCCAAATGATGTACTGATGGCTACACCTACACTGTAGAGGCAATACTGTCTGAAATACAAGGATCTTACAGCTAAAAACTGAACTTATGTAAAAAAAAAAAAAAAAAAAAACAGGTTGCAATGGACAACAAATGAAGAGGTGCTTGGCTGTGCCCTTAACATTTGGTTTTTTAATTTGCAGTCAAGTATTTATGTCTAAAGATTATTTTCTTTTACTCGCTTTATTGAAAAGTAATGTGAACGTGCGCAAACAGTAAGCACAAATACTGCTAACATATTACAAAGCCAAGACATATTGCACAAAAAGAAATAATAGCTTTTTTCAACCATACAGAGTAATAGCTGTAATATAAAATAAAAGCACTTTAAAATCATGTTGCGGGTTTCCTTCAAGTACTGTAACCTACTGGCACAGGGCAGTGGTAACCTTACTGCAACATTACCGTAACATAGCAGTGGTAACCTTACTGCAACATTACCGGAACATAGCAGTGGTAACCTTACTGCACAGTACCGACACAGAGGAGTGGTGTCCTTACTGCACAGTAGCGGCACAGAGCAGTGGTGACCTTACTGCACAGTACTGGCACATAGCAGTGGTGACCTTACTGCACTGTACCGACAAAGTGTGGTAACCTTACTGCACAGTGCCAGCACAGAAGAGTAGTGACCTTACTGCACAGTACTGGCACATGGTGACCTTACTGCACAGTACTGAACAGAGCAGTGGTGAACTTACTGCACAGTACTGGCACAGAGCAGTGGTGACCTTACTGCACAGTACCGGCACAGAGAAGTGGTGATCTTACTGTACAGTACTGGCACATAGCAGTGGTGACCTTACTGCACAGAGGAGTGGTGACCTTACTACACAGTACCGACACAGAGGAGTGGTAACCTTACTGCACAGTACCGGCAGAGAGGAGTGGTGACCTTACTGCACAGTACCGACACAGAGCAGTGGTGACCTTACTGCACAATACTGACACAGAGCAGTGGTGAACTTACTGCACAGTACTGGCACAGAGCAGTGGTGACCTTACTGCACAGTACAGGCACATACCAGTGGTGACCTTACTGCACAGTACTGGCACAGAGCAGTAGTGACCTTACTGCACAGTACTGGCACAGAGCAGTGGTGACCTTACTGCACAGTACTGGCACAGAGTGGTAACCTTACTGCTGCATAGTACCAGCACAGAGCAGCGGTGACCTTACTGAACAGTAGTGGCACAGAGCAGTGATCTTACTGCACAGTACTGATGCAGGGTAGTGGTGACCTTACTGCACAGTACTGGCACAGAGCAGTGGTGACCTTACTGCACAGTACCTGCACAGAGGAGTGGTAACTTTACTGCACAGTACCGGCAAAGAGGAGTGGTAACCTTACTGCATAGTACCGGCACAGAGGAGTGGTGACTTTAATGCACAGTGCTGGCACAGAGTAGTGGTGACCTTACTGTATAGTACTTGCACAGAACAGTGGTGACCTTACTGCACACTACCGGCAGAGAGCAGTGGTTACCTGAATGCATAGTACATAGTACGGACACAGAGTAGTGGTGACCTGACTGCACAGTACTGGCACTGAATTTCTTTATTATTCTTGGTAGGGGACAATATGAGCCATTCATCTGCATCATTTCACAGTTCATCCATGAAAGTCTTTTGCTACTTATCCATAACTAGATGGAGGCCCTATGCTATCGCATCGGGAAGGCGGTAGTGTCACAATGGGGGCAGGCTTTGCAGCGTTGAGGATCTCTCCCCCCCATGTGCTCACCCACCTATCCACTCTCTCTTTCCCCATGTGCTGACTTCTCACGTCTGTGCTCTCTTCTTTGACCTGTCTACCCCATGTGCTATCCCCCTTGTCTGCTGTCTCTCTCCTTCCTGTGCTGTGTTCTCCCCTCATGTGCTGTCTCGTTTGAGCTGACTCTCCCTGTGCGCTGTCTCTCTCACCCCTGTGTCTGACCGTGTACAGAACATACCACTGCTCCTGGGCAGAGGAGGGAGCAAAAGACAATACTGACATTACAGCAGGAGACCACAGAGGATACATTTTGTGAGGTAAAATATTGTTTAAAAACAGTCAGTGAAATATTTTACCTCACAAAATGAATCCTCTGTGATCCCCTGCTGTAATGTCAGTATTGTCTTTTGCTTCCTTCCCTGCTAAGGAGCTGTGGTGTGCTCCGTACACGGTCAGACACACACAATTTTTTAAATGAACTTTCGTTCGTGGGAAAACCCCTTTAATGTGACCGGCTTCCTCTGCCTGTAGACACGTAATGCATCTGCAGCCGGGATCAGCCGAATGATTCACAACGCCCGCTGTTGGTACCGAGCAAGAGGCTGCGTGTGTGTGTGCGAGACTGAGAGTGTGCGAGTCTGAGAGTGTGCGAGTCTGAGAGTGTGGTGCATACGGCGTTGGTACCAGCAGCAGTTTCCATATTGAGACACCCATAACTTGGGTGTCCAAATATGACGGTCGGTGAACTTCCTCCGCTTGGAATTCTGGGATACGGGTCAATTTTATTCCATAAAGCAATATTACACATGAAAATAAGCAACTGTGTAATGTATCTCATCAGAGGAATCTGCTTCTCTGTCTGCTCAAATTGATCAGTCATTACGACAATTCTCAATTCTGAGGTACAATCTGTATTCAGCGATGACAGACGATCCCATTACTGAGAGACATGACAGTGGTTACTGATAAGATTCTATGTAGACAGGAGGGGAGGAGCTACAGGCAGAGCTCCACCCCCTCCTGTCTACATACAATCTTATCAGTAACCGCTGTCATCTATGTAGACAGGAGGGGAGGAGCTACAGACAGAGCTCCACCCCCTCCTGTTTACATACAATCTTATCAGTAACCGCTGTCATCTATGTAGACAGGAGGGGAGGAGCTACAGGCAGAGCTCCACCCCCCTCCTGTCTACATAGAATGTTATCAGTAACCGCTGTCATCTATGTAGACAGGAGGAGGAGCTGCAGGCAGAGCTACACCCCCCTCCTGTCTACATAGAATGTTATCAGTAACTGCTGTCATCTATGTAAACAGGAGGGGAGGAGCTACAGGCAGAGCCCACCCCCTCCTGTTTACATACAATCTTATCAGTAACCGCTGTCATCTATGTAGACAGGAGGAGGAGCTGCAGGCAGCGATCCACCCCCCTCCGGTCTACATAGAATCTTATCAGTAACCGCTGTCATCTATGTAGACAGGAGGAGGAGCTACAGGCAGAGCTACACCCCCTTTGTTTACATACAATCTTATCAGTAACCGCTGTCATCGATGTAGACAGGAGGAGCTGCAGGCAGCGATCCACCCCCCCTCCGGTCTACATAGAATCTTATCAGTAACTGCTGTCATCTATGTAGACAGGAGGGGAGGAGCTACAGGCAGAGCTCCACCCCCCTCCTGTCTACATGGAATCTTATCAGTAACCGCTGTCATCTATGTAGATAGGAGGAGCTGCAGGCAGCGATCCACCCCCCTCCTGTCTACATAGAATCTTATCAGTAACCGCTGTCATCTATGTAGACAGGAGGAGGAGCTGCAGGCAGAGCTCCACCCCCTCCTGTTTACATACAATCTTATCAGTAACCGCTGTCATCTATGTAGACAGGAGGAGGAGCTGCAGGCAGCGATCCACCCCCCTCCGGTCTACATAGAATCTTATCAGTAACCGCTGTCATCTATGTAGACAGGAGGAGGAGCTGCAGGCAGCGATCCACCCCCCCTCCTCTCTACATAGAATCTTATCAGTATCCGCTGTCATCTATGTAGACAGGATGGGAGGAGCTACAGGCAGAGCTCCACCCTCCTCCTGTCTACATAGAATCTTATCAGTAACCATTGTCATCTATGTAGACAGGAGGAGGAGCTGCAGGCAGCGATCCACCCCCCCTCCTCTCTACATAGAATCTTATCAGTAACCGCTGTCATCTATGTAGACAGGAGGGGAGGAGCTACAGGCAGAGCTCCACCCCCCTCCTGTCTACATAGAATCTTATCAGTAACCGCTGTCATCTATGTAGACAGGAGGAGGAGCTGCAGGCAGCGATCCACCCCCCCTCCGGTCTACATAGAATCTTATCAGTAACCGCTGTCATCTATGTAGACAGGAGGGGAGGAGCTACAGGCAGAGCTCCACCCCCCTCCTGTCTACATAGAATCTTATCAGTAACCGCTGTCATCTATGTAGATAGGAGGAGGAGCTGCAGGCAGTGACCAACCCCCCTCCTGTCTACATAGAATCTTATCAGTAACCGCTGTCATCTATGTAGACAGGAGGAGGAGCTGCAGGCAGAGCTCCACCCCCTCCTGTTTACATACAATCTTATCAGTAACCGCTGTCATCTATGTAGACAGGAGGAGGAGCTGCAGGCAGCGATCCACATAGAATCTTATCAGTAACCGCTGTCATCTATGTAGACAGAAGGGAGGAGCTACAGGCAGAGCTCCACCCTCCTCCTGTCTACATAGAATCTTATCAGTAACCGCTGTCATCTATGTAGACAGGAGGAGGAGCTGCAGGCAGCGATCCACCCCCCCTCCTCTCTACATAGAATCTTATCAGTAACCGCTGTCATCTATGTAGACAGAAGGGGAGGAGCTACAGGCAGAGCTCCACCCCCCTCCTGTCTACATAGAATCTTATCAGTAACCGCTGTCATCTATGTAGATAGGAGGAGGATCTGCAGGCAGTGACCAACCCCCCTCCTGTCTACATAGAATCTTATCAGTAACCGCTGTCATCTATGTAGACAGGAGGGAGGAGCTACAGGCAGAGCTCCACCCTCCTCCTGTCTACATAGAATCTTATCAGTAACCGCTGTCATCTATGTAGACAGGAGGAGGAGCTGCAGGCAGCGATCCACCCCCCCTCCTCTCTACATAGAATCTTATCAGTAACCGCTGTCATCTATGTAGACAGAAGGGGAGGAGCTACAGGCAGAGCTCCACCCCCTCCTGTCTACATAGAATCTTATCAGTAACCGCTGTCATCTATGTAGATAGGAGGAGCTACAGGCAGCGATCCACCCCCCTCCTGTCTACATAGAATCTTATCAGTAACCGCTGTCATCTATGTAGACAGGAGGAGGAGCTGCAGGCAGAGCTCCACCCCCTCCTGTTACATACAATCTTATCAGTAACCGCTGTCATCTATGTAGACAGGAGGAGCTGCAGGCAGCGATCCACCCCCTCCGTCTACATAGAATCTTATCAGTAACCGCTGTCATCTATGTAGACAGGAGGGGAGGAGCTACAGGCAAAGCTCCACCCCCCTCCTGTCTACATAGAATCTTATCAGTAACCGCTGTCATCTATGTAGACAGGAGGAGGAGCTGCAGGCAGTGTTCCACCCCCCTCCTCTCTACAAAGAATCTTATCAGTAACCGCTGTCATCTATGTAGACAGGAGGGGAGGAGCTACAGGCAGAGCCCACCCCCTCCTCTCTACATAGAATCTTATCAGTAACCGCTGTCATCTATGTAGACAGGAGGGGAGGAGCTACAGGCAGAGCTCCACCCCCCTCCTGTCTACATAGAATCTTATCAGTAACCGCTGTCATCTATGTAGATAGGAGGAGGAGCTGCAGGCAGCGATCCACCCCCCTCCTGTCTACATAGAATCTTATCAGTAACCGCTGTCATCTATGTAGACAGGAGGAGGAGCTGCAGGCAGAGCTCCACCCCCTCATGTTTACATACAATCTTATCAGTAACCGCTGTCATCTATGTAGACAGGAGGAGGAGCTGCAGGCAGCGATCAACCCCCCTCCGGTCTACATAGAATCTTATCAGTAACCGCTGTCATCTATGTAGACAGGAGGGGAGGAGCTACAGGCAGAGCTCCACCCCCCTTGTCTACATAGAATGTTATCAGTAACCGCTGTCATCTATGTAGACAGGAGGAGGAGCTGCAGGCAGTGATCCACCCCCTCCTCTCTACATAGAATCTTATCAGTAACCGCTGTCATCTCTCTCAGTAATGGGAAAGTCGGTCATCGCTGAATACAGATTTCCTCACAGGTTGTAAGCTTGCGGCAAGCAGGCCCTCACTCCTCTTGGTATGTGATGAATTATGTGTTACTCTGTTATGTTTTTATTATCTGTACAAGTCCCCTCTGAATTGTTAAGTGCTGTGGAATATGTTGGCACTGTAGAAATAAAAATTATTATACAGTATTGTATGGGGCTTAGCACTGTACCTGTCACTGGTGCAGTGCTTGAGAAAGACGGATTTTGGTAAGAACTTACCTGTAAAATCCTTTCAGCGAAGGAAGGAAGAGAGACACAGTATTCATTACTGATGGGTAGGCGGAGCCCAGATAGGATTGACACCTCAGATTAAAAAGAGTGTTGACCGGCCCCTCCAGCTCGGGCTCCTCCTACTCAGCTTTCTTCAGTCGTACCCAAGCTTAAGGAAGAGCAAGATCACCAGCGGAGCAACATAACCCCTTCTGAAGGACTTCAGAGAAAAACACAATAGTACAGGTTATGCATACATTTGGCAAAAAATCACACAGTTCCAGGTACTACTCACTGGACCTGACCACTGCGATGAGCTGGTAATGCTGGAACAGAGCCATAGCGCGTCGACCTCAGCCCAGATAAACGCTATCAGAGAAGGGTCACGCCGCATCTGTAAATACAACACACTTCTGCCATGGGAGGGAGCTGTGTCTCTCTTCCTTCCTTCGCTGAAAAGGATTTTACAGGTAAGTTCTTACCAAAATCCGTCTTTCAGCTGCAGAGGGAAGGAAGAGAGCCACAGTATTCATTACTGATGGGACGTCCCAAAGCAGTTCAAAAATAAGGGTGGGAAAAAACCAACAAAAGGCAGAAACCCAACAACCTAGATAAAAGCGCAACAGGCGCCAAATACAAGTTAACTAGAACTTTAAACTACCGCTGCCTGCAGGACCCTACGACCTAAGACCGCATCAGCGGAAGCACTAACGTCCACCTTATAAAACTTTGTAAATGTGTGGACAGAACGCCAGGTCGCCGCTCGGCAGAGCTGAGCTGCCAAAGTCCCTTGATGAAAGGCCCACGATGAAGCCACAGCCCTCGTGGAGTGAGCTTGAACCTTAATCGGGCAAGGTTCGCCTTTAAATCGGTAAGCTTCCAAAATGGCCGACCGAATCCAACGAGCTATAGAGTCCTTGGAAGCTCGTTGACCACGCCTGCGACCTGCAGGAATTACAAACAGAAAATCTGACTTCCGAAAAACTTGAGTCATAGGCAAATAGAACTTCAAGGCCCGCACCAAATCCAATGTGTGCAAGGCCCGTTCCTTTGCCTTCCTCGGGCCCGGGCAAAGCGAGGGCAACACAATATCCTGGTTAACATGAAAATGCGACACCACCTTAGGTAGAAAGTCGCCCCGTGTGTGAAGCACTACTCGATCAGAGTAAAACTCCAGGAAAGGAGGCGAGCAGAAAAGAGCCGCCAACTCAAAAACTCTTCTCAAAGAGGTTACCGCCACTAAGAAGACAACCTTCCAAGAAAGTAGAGAAAGGCTAGCAGAAATCATAGCTTCAAAAGGCACATGTTGAAGAGCCTCCAAGACAAGGTTGAGCCGCCATGGAGACACAGGCGCCTTCCGCGGCGGAAACTGACGGGTTACTCCGCGAAAAAAGGAAAGCACGTCTCTACGGGAGGCGATAGCCCTCCGAAACAGTAAGGACAGAGTAGAAACCTGACCTTTCAGGGTGCTCACTGCCAAACCTTTGTCCAGCCCATACTGTAGACAAATTGGGAATGGAAAAAACCCTTGGGTTCCTTGAAGAACCCGAACACCACGAAAAGAAGACTTCCCAAGTCTTGTGATAAATCTTAGTAATAGCCGAACTACTGGCAGCTCGCAGAGTGGCAATAGTTTTGCTGAAAAACCTCTAAGGGTCAATATTTCGGTCTCAAGAGCCACGCCGTCAAACGAAGAGACTTCAAGTCCGGATGACGAGCGGGTCCCTGGGTTAACAGGTCCGGGCGAAGAGGAAGTGGGAATGGCGGCGCCGCCAAAAGCGACACTAGTGTCGAGAACCACGTCCTCCTTGGCCATCTGGGGCTATCAAAATAGCCGGAATTCTCTCCAGTCTGATCCGACGCAGCACCAGAGGGAGTAAGGATATCGGCGGAAACACATAGACTAGCTCGAAATGGTCCCACGGATCCACCAGAGCGTCTACCGCCACAGCCTTCGAGTCCTTGTACCTGGACATGAAGGTCGGTAGTTTAGTATTGAACCTGGACGCCATCAAGTCCACTTGATGAGTTCCCCAACGGGAGCACAGCAGTGCAAAAAATTTTTGGATGAAAACTCCATTCTCCGGGATCCATCTTCTCGCGACTGAGGAAGTTCGCCGTGGTATTCTGGACTCCTGGGATGTGAATCGCAGAGATGGCTGGAACCCTGGTCTCGGCCCATATCAGGATCCGAGACACCTCCATCAAGAGCCTGGAACTCCTCGTCCCGCCTTGGTGGATGATATACGCGACCTCCGTCGCATTGTCTGTCTGCACTCGGACTGACAGACCGCTCAAAGAGACCGTCCAGTGTTGGAGGCAAAGAAAAAATTGCCCTCAATTCCAGGATGTTGATCGGTAGAACCGACTCTTCCGATGACCATACTCCCTGGATCCAAAGATCGTTCCAGACACCCCCCCAGCCCGTCAGGCTGGCATTGGTGGTTATGACCGACCACTTCGGAGGTAAGAAAGACTTTCCCAGGAATAACGCTCCTGGACGTAACCACCATCCTAGGGATTCTCGCACCCTGTGAGAGATGGTGACGCTGCAATCCAGTGAAACTTGCGATCGATCCCAACGACTCAGAATGAGCTTTTGGAGAGCTCTGGAATGAAATTGGGCAAACGGAAGTGCCTCCATGGTCAAAACCAGAAGGCGCATACCTTCCGAAGGGACATTGCTGTCGCAGACTTCATAATCTGTACATGTCGGAAAAGACATGCCTGCTTATCTGGAGGTAGGGACACCACCGCCCGTACCGTGTCGAAATGCATCCCCAAAAACAGGATTGACTGCGACGATTCCAGAGACGACTTCCCCCAATTGACCAGTCACCCGAAATCCTCCAGGAGCTGAAGGGATAGATTGCGAGCCGTCACTGCCTCCTCCTTTGAGGACGCCACAATCGAAAGGTCGTCCAGGTAGGGACGAATCATAAGTCCCGTCTTCTTTGAAGACTTGCCATGAGATTTAGACGCCAGAATCGTTGTAGAAATTCTGGGCGTTAAGGCCAAGCCGAATGGCCGAGCCACAACCTGGTAATGGTTGATCTATGGCAAAAACGAAGGAAGCGCTGGTGAGCTCTTCCGACGGAAACATGTAAATAAGCGTAGCGAATGTCGATTGAACAAAAAGTCGTTCTGCGACAGGCTGCCATAACGGAGCGAAGCGACTCCATGTGGAATTTTCGGGTGTGGACAAGCCGATTCAATCTTTCCAGAATAGGGCGAAAATTGTCCTCCTTTTTGGGGACTACCAAGAGGTTGATTAAAAAATCCTCTTCCCCGGTCCTCTGCGGAACCGGTATCACCACACCCTTCTGCAGAAGGGAATCGACCTCTTGCAGTAGAGAGGTAAATAGTCCGGCTGTCCGGGGATCGAGAAAGAAATTCTATGAAGTAGCCTGCCAACACAACCTGTGTCACCCAGGCGTCCGACACACGGGAAACCCAAGTCGGTTTGAATTGGGAGTAAACGACCCCCCACTCGAGAGAGCTCGAGTGAGATTCAGATGTCAGTCCGCCTTAGCGGATTTTTTGCCAGCTTCTGTCTTAACAGAAGTTCTGTTTCCAGGGTATGCGGAATTTCTGAGAATTCCCCCTTTTTTTTTTTTTAAAAAAAGAGAGAGACGACCCAAACCCCAGAGGGTTGGCCGGATCATCCCTTGAACCGAAAGGACCGCCGATAACTATCGGCACTAGCCCTGCCAGACGCAGAAGTCACAGCTCTGCGCTGCGGTAAAGCTGTTTCTTTTGCCTTTACCTTGGCAATCAGCTCAGTGAGGTCAGACTCAAATAGCTGACCACTTTGTAAGCTAAAGATAGCAAACCCTGTTGGAAAACCGCGTTCCAAGTCACAGTGCTCTCCTGACTGTGACTGCCGAGGATTGCGCCCTGGATAGCAGTGACGCATTATCCTTCAACTTGAAAAGCCCATCTACCTCGAATAGAGGGGATCCATCTTGCCACGCCGTCCTTAGACGGTCCAACCGGCTCAGGGGGACTTAACAAGTACACCTAGATCCTTAATACCGAATCTATGATCCACGGCCTTGCAGATGAATATTGTTGCCATCTCCGTTTTTCTGCCCAGCGTGTCCTGCAGACTCGCCTTCCCTTTACCAGGAAGATTTGCTAAGCTGGGATAAAGGGACATTCACTTCAGAAGAAGGGGTCCAATTAGCAAACAAACTCCGTAGAAAAAACGGATACAGTTTGTAAAATGTCGCGACCCATGCGACTCCTGAAACATCCAGGCCGACTTACCAGGACGTCTAGTTACCTCCTCCGGTAACTGTAACGCCCTCATGGTTTCAATAGAAATTTTAGTACGGCCCAAGAGAGAGGCAGAGTGTCCCTGCCGATCCTCCTTATCCGAATCGGACTTCTTCGCTAAGCGAGAAGGAAGGCACCGATTTGTGTCGCTTCCTTGAGAGAATCTAGCTGACACTCCATAACCTAAAAAAGGTCAGACAGGCCATCAATAGACACTAGTGAAGGCCTCCATTTTGACACCACTGGAACCTCCGACCGCCGCGCATGAGTCGAGGTCTGCGTGTCAGATACGCGAGGCTGAACCGTAGCGGATCTGGGAGACAATCTCTGACATGCCCTTGCACAGTATATGGCAGGTTAAACCTGTCAGTAACCAGGACAGTGTTTCTTAAAGAAAACACAAACGCTGAAGGGTTAAAGCTCTAAAAGAGAGAGCTACCCCAGCCGTCCCCCATTAAGAGTTAACCGCCTAAGAAGGGGTTAAAGTAGCCGACTCCCCACAACCTTGATAATGAAAAGGGTGTGCGAATCTCAAGCGCCTCTTATAAGGTCGCAGCTGCAGAGCAGCTATGCCACACTAAACAGAGCAAGTTCCACAAGATCGCTAAAAAATTGCGCTGTTTTGTATAGCGCAATGACCGCCAAAGTTGTCAAGGAGATCGCTAATCGCTTATGCGATGCTAATGAGATCGTCCAGATTGGCAGCTACTAGCGACATTAAAAATAATCACACAAACGATCGCATAGTATGCGTCGTTATTGGGATCGTTAGCGGGAACGCTAGTGGCAGTATTAATGTCGCAGACTCCCCACAACCTCTTTATTATTATTGAAAGAGTGTGCGAGCCCCCTTATGTGACAACAGCTGCAGGACCGCGCAGATCTGTCACTCAGTAGTGCCCCAGACGGCGCCTGCGCTGTGGGGGTGAAGGGGTTAAGCTTCTGCCCGGCGGGTAGAAGCGACTCACCCAGCTGATCACGGTTCTTGCCGGGAGTGGAGGGGAGCGATCCGGAGAGCTTTCAGCCTGCTTCTGATCAGCAATGGCAGCCGCGCTCTGTCTCCGATGTGCTCCATGTAGAGGAGCTGGAAATGGAGACTGCCAAAAAGCGCGCGCGCTCAGAGCGCGCGAAATTCAAAAATAAAAAGAGCGCGTACTCCTCTCCTTTCCCCCATCCTGCAGGCATCCTCCTGCGGACATAGAAAAACTAGTCACCGGCATGTATACTGTACAGCGGCTGCTGTAGTAGCCGCTAAATCACTCACACACACTTTAATAAAAATGTGAGAACTCACCAGCTGAAGCGCCACAGGGACCCCCAGGGGTTTCTGGCGCTATGCCCATGCTTCCCCCCCCGGGCGGGGAACGCAGTGACCCCTGTGCGCGGTTTGCGTCCCCGCCAGGGAAGCCATTCCTCATCCCCCAGGGCCGGCAGGTGTCACGCTGTATAGCAGATATATATATATATGTGATGTCAGTAATCTATATCAAAAGGGCAACATCCTATATAACATGCGCATAGATATATGATAACATAGAATTACCTGACAATGTCCAGTGGGTCAATACGGAATCCGTTATACACTGTCTCCGGCTAGAGGGTGACCGGGGTCTATGCTGACCCTAAACTGGGGTCCTAACTAATCCCTCTACCTGGAGGTACTGTTAAAGGTACAGAGGTCCAGGCCACCAGCGTAAACCCTGTCTCCTATCAATCCCTGCCAACTGTAATCTAGTCCTAAGAAGGACCCTGATTACCACCAAAGGGAATGAACAGGTAACGGTTAATGAACAGAAAGACATACAAGAAAGACAAGAAATAAAGTAAATAAAGTCTTACATACAACACTCACACACAGTAGGAACACCTAAGGTCTCAGAGATAAACTATAAGCTGTAAGAGTAAAAACAACTAAGGAGCTCTTAGCTTAAGTATTCTCAGAACCGATCCAGTCTGCTAGACTACATGAATGCTTTCACCGGCATCTAACAAGCAGACTGGCAGGTATATGAAGGAATCTAATTAGAACATAGTCAAAAGCAGCCGGGCGAGGCTGGACCTAGTCTTAGCAAAGAGCTAGGTAAAATTAACTCCCTCATTACCAAACACAAAGAAACAGCAACTCAGCTGTGAGAAGTCAGAGTGTGTAATCGCGACGATCCTCGTGGCGATACACCCATGACAGCAGGTTCTGCAGGGACTACTATCAGGGTAATTGCAGATTGCCAAGGGAGAGGTGGGGGTCCAGCAGCGCTGAGACCCCTGAGACCTCTAGACCACATTCGGTGATCCAAGTCTCTTGTCCAAATTAAAATAATAAAGTTTTCTGAGGAGCTGCTTCCAGCAGCGACCATCCTCTGGGACCTCAAATTTAAGACTGAAGAAAGCTGAGTAGGAGGAGCCCGAGCTGGAGGGGCCGGTCAACACTCTTTTTAATCTGAGGTGTCAATCCTATCTGGGCTCCGCCTACCTATCAGTAATGAATACTGTGGCTCTCTTCCTTCCCTCTGCAGCTGAAAACAACAACGTAATTTGAATGAAAAGTATTTATGCGAGTGTAACGCATATAGTCCTATACCCACCAGTAGCCGTTTTCACCCGTTTTCAGCCCCTCTTCGGCACCACGGTTATGAAGTTGTGACCTGCCAAATCACACTGGTTTGGTTGCTGTGTGAAGTGGAGGTCACTTTTTAAAGTCTTCTCAATCACTGCTTATGACAATTCAGAGCCAGGTTCTGCGGCCAGTCCATGCACTGTGATCCGTGTTTCAACTGAATTGCAAGGACGTCTACATGAGCCCTAAGGTTGTATTTTTCTTTCTTTTTTTTTATAAGAAAATAATATCTAAATCAACTAAAACAAAACTGAAAAGTTTTACAGTATTATCAATAGTATAACAAGTCATAAATATCTTTGTGGCTAGTGCATAATTCAGGTGCTTAACAAAAAAATAGGTATACAGAATATATTTTGGTCAATTTATCTGATGCTTTGAAGAAATCCTGCTAGGAATACATGATGTCGTCCTTAAAACAGATTATATTGTGGTACCGTGTTAGCCAGAAAAATCGATGTGAGTGATGTGAACAGATTAATCTATTTGTAATCTTGCCTGAAGAAGGAGCCACTGTGCTCTGAAAGCTTGCCAACATATAATTTTCTGGTTAGCCAATAAAGGTATAACTCTAAAGGGTATGCCACACTGAACAATATCGCTAACGGGATCGCTAAAAAACGTCACTATTTAGCGATCCCGTTAGCGATGTTGTTCAGTGCGGCAGCTTCCAGCGACGAGCTTCCTGCTGTGATCTCGCTCGTCGCTGGAATCGTTCCGGACCCTATTTTCTCGTCGGCGCTCCCGCTGGGTAAGTATATATCGCTAGTGTGGCACCTTTTCTTAGCGATTTAGCGGTACTTTTGTACCGCTAAAGTCGTTAAGAAGATCGCTAACGGCGATAGCGTCGTTAACTATATCGCTAAATGTGGCCGCACTTAGCGATATAGAAACAATCCCGCTAGCGATCGCATTAGTATGCGTCGTTATCGTGATCGCTAGCGGGATTGTTTAGTGTGGCAGTACCTTAAGAATACTCTTGTCACAATTGGACGGAAAAGTACTCACATCCTTAAAACAGAGAATGTCAATTTTTTTTTTTTTTTAAAAAGTGCCCAACATAACCTTAGAGAAAAGTTCAATCAATTATAGTCAAGTTCTTTCTACATCTCTTCTCCCAAGATATAGGTTAATCAGGCTCCCGGGAGAAATGCAAGCATTCATATGTAAAAGTACAATAACAGGACTGCAAAAAAGGAAGAAATACTGGATATTTTCCTTACGTAAAGAATCTATGTACATGGATCACGATACAACCACTGATCGATTAAATGTCTGTTTACGCGGGGAGGACACCATAAATGATGCGCACCACATGACCTGTAATGGGTCTCTCAGTGCGCATAGACCGCTATGGATCTCAGCAGTGCGAGTCCTGTTTACCAAAGATCATGTCACCTGATGAGCAAACATTTTACTCGTTCATTGGGCGATAGGTTGCCGCTTACACTGTATGAAAATCGTGAAACGAGAGTTTTTAGGAGCGCTCGTTCACGATTATCTATGATAGTAAATGCAGCGAAAGACTAGCTAAAGGACAAAGAGAAAAATCTAATGTAAGATATAAAAACGTGGTGAATCAAATCTAAAAACCAATAATGATTGATAACGTAATAAAAGTGTTTTCTGTTTTTGGGAAAGTTGTGTCCCGAGGTGCTGTTGGTTGTAAGTAGACTTAAGCGAATAGTTCGGAAATGATTGCAGAATTTGCCATATTCGTGCCATTTTTGTACTCTATTTGTGCCAAATTTTTGTTTGACAATCGGTTCTGAATATATCCACTCAACTCTAGTCTCATTGACTCCAATGATATTCGGCTGTGTTCAGCGATTTTTGCAAAAACAATATTCGCCGGCGATCGTAATCCGAACCAAATTTTGCAAAATTTGCTAAACTCTAGTTGTAAGTTCTAAAAAACAAACTTTGCTTTTCTAACCTTCCCTAAGTCAAGCAGAGAGTCTGTGATATTTCTCCAGGTGGCTTTGATTGTCTGCAGTGTGCATCAATGTGATGTCGACAGTGCTGCAACAGATTAACTAGTTCAATGGCTCACGCCATCTACATGGGCAGAGCCAATAAACTCAATGATTGGCTGCAGTGCTGTCACTGTCAACATGAAGTCAGCGCTGCAGAAGCTGCGGTAGAGACTCAGGAAGGGCAAGTAAAGTACACTGTGTTTTTTACAACAAACTGCCCCTGGGGGGCACAATATTCATGAAAACGGAAAACCCCTGCAATGGGAAAAGTAAAATTTTTCTTTATTGATGTGATAGTTGTGCACCGACGTCGAGATACAAACTGGCAGGTGCACTTGTTTCTGGATTAAGTTGCATTAATGTGCATGGCCAATGAAAAAGACCTTACAGATTGCACTCCCAAATGGACTATGTAGTCCAGGTATAGGGTTGTACAAAATAAAATTGTGTGCAAATAGTTATTTCCATTAAATAAAATGTTTTCTATTTCTGACATAACTCAAGGACGCAGCCAGATTTTTGTGATTTAATTTTTTGGATTCCCTACTTCCAAAAGTCATAACTTTGCTACTTTTCTATTGACAGTCGCATATGGGCTTGGCCTTTGTGCAACCAGTTGTAGTTTTGAGTACATACATATATGTGTAAGTGGGCACCATCAAAATATATATATATATATATATATATATATATATATATATATATATATATACCTGGGATCACCTAATGCATACCGATTGGAACACAGTCAACAACAAAAAGTATATGAAAGAAGCCAGGGAACACCAAAGAATAATATATTTTATTACAGAACAACAAACAATTAAAAATGGCCATACCCTTAGAATATGATATTTGATCCACAATATAAAGTGCAATACTCATAGTTCTGTATGATGTATTCACACTGCGGGGCTGGGAATCTGGCGTCTGCGCACTGAGGATCTCTGCGCCTGTCCCCATCTTCCTCCGCCTCTTTCCTCCACCACTTTCCTCACTGCGCAGGCGCCAGATTCCCAGCCCCACAGTGTGAATACATCATAACACACTGCTGGGCGGGATCTGGGGCCTCCGCTACACGCAGGCGCGATATCCTTGCATCACCTGATGTAAGTTCCCGGGCAGCGTGCACAGCGCATGCCCGAGAACTGATTGCACAGCGCAGGCGCAGGTGACATCACAAGAAAGAGAGGCGGGGGCCGGAGATAAGAAGGGGATGATGGACGGCTGCGAGGCTGTAGCGTCAGGGGGAGAAAACGTACCTCCCTGACTCAACAGACGTATGGCGGGAAATTTATAAAACTTATTATTTCAGTGATCCTAGTGATAAGCCAGATTACTTACCGGTAATGCTCTTTTAATGAGTCCCCGACAGCACCCACTTGGAGAGAGGGATCCGCCCATAGGAACAGGAAACCTACAGAGATAGAAGAGGGCGGTTCGACTCTCCTCAGTTAGATTTCAGAGTACCCGGAGGACCGCCAATATTAGGCAAATATATTTTTCTTCATCACATTCAAGAAGGTATACACATAGTATATTAATTTTCAGGGAGGGTAGTGAGTGGGTGCTGTCGTGGACTCATTAAAAGAGCATTACCGGTAAGTAATCTGGCTTTTTACACTTCGCCACGACAGCACCCATTTGGAGAGACTTTCAGAGACCTTCACCTGGGAGGGACCACCGTGCTGAGGACCGCTCTACCAAAGGCTAGGTCAGAAGAGGATGATAAATCGAGACTGCAGAGATTGTAGAAGGTGGAAGGAGACGACCAGGTTGCGGCCTTACATATAGACTCGATCGAGAAGTCTCCCCTTTCTGCCCAGGAGGATGCCATAGCTCTGGCGGAATGCGCCCTGATGCCCTCTGGAGGATCATTTTTTGCAGTATACGCCACACAGATCGCTTCTCTGATCCACCAAGATAGGGTAGCTTTCGTGACCCCATATCCCTTCCTCCGGCCCTGGAAAGATATAAAAAGAGCCCTACTCTTCCTCCAGCTAGTGGATCTTTCAATGTACTTCAACACTACCCTTCTCACATCTAACATGTGGAATTTTTCTTCTAATGGAGAAGGGTTACTGAAAAATGAGGGGAGGTGGATTTCCTGCGATCTGTGGAATCTCATGGACACTTTTGGCAGATATGAGGGGTCAGGTTTTAGTAATAACTGATCCTGAAATGATAGTAGGAATGGAGGATAATGCCTGCATGTCACTGACTCTCCTCGCTGAGGTTAACGCCACTAAAAGTACCGTTTTGAGAGCTATGTTCTTAAGGGATACCGAATCTAATGGTTCAAAGGGCGGACCTGTTAGGGCATCCAGTACCAGGTTTAGATCCCAAGGGGGAATTCTAGATATATGGACTGATCTAATTCGTTCACAGGAAATGATGAATCTAGATATCCATCTGTTACCTGCTAGATTATAACTATAGAGGGCCCCAAGCGCAGATATTTGGACTCTAAGCGTATTAACGGATAACCCCAGATCTTTCCCCTTTTGTACAAACTCTTAAGATGGACTTTATCGGAATCTCTCTAGAGTTGGGACTTGTATGGAACTCTAGGAATTTTCTCCACACCTTGGTGTAAATTCTAGTAGTAGTGGGTTTTCTACTCTGCAAGAGGGTGCTGATTAATCCCTCCGAGAATCCTCTTGCTCTCAGTATTTCCCCCTCAAGTTCCACGCCGTCAAGTGGAGGCTGTTCACTTGAGGGTGGAAGAATGGACCTTGAGAGAGAAGCCTGGGGGTTGAGGGAAGTACCCAGGGATCGGTCATCGACATCGTTCGTAGGCATGAAAACCAAGGTCTCTTGGGCTAGAATGGAGCTATCAATATTACTCGTGCCTTGTCTGCCCTGAATTTTCTGATCACTTGCGGTAGTAATATAATCGGGGGAAAGGCATACGCTAGCCTGAATTTCCACGGCTTTTGGAGGGCATCTAGGATTTCCGGCCGATCTGCCACGTTCAGGGAAGCGAACATTTGAACTTGCCTGTTTTGTCTGGTGGCTAAAAGGTCTATCTGGGGAAGGCCCCATAGTGACACAATGTCTTTGAATATTGCTTTGCTTAGGCACCATTCCCCTTGCCGTATGGTGTGGCAACTCAGGAAGTCCGCTTCTGAATTGTCTACTCCTCTGATGTGGAGAGCTGAGAGAGAGACAAATTGTTCTTCGGCTAGGGAAATTTTTTTTTCTTGTGGAAGACATTAATTTGTCCGACCGAGTAATGCCTTGTCTGTTGAGGTATGCCACTAATGTGGTGTTGTCCGAAAGGATTCTTACATGTTCTCCTTGTAGCTGCGTGAGAAAATGATATAGGGCATGAATCACCGCATTTAATTCTTTTAAATTTGAAGAATCCTGTATCTGTTCTCTTCCCCACCGGTCTTGGGAAAAGGCTTTCCCCATGTGAGCCCCCCATCCTGTAGGGCTAGCATCGGTAGTAATAATACGAGAAGGTGTTATTACCCAGGGTACTCCTGATAATTTTGTATGATCCAGCCATCACAATAGGGAACTCATGACTACCTGAGACAAGGAAATTTTATCTGTTAAACGTCCCATAGCATAGGCTTCTTCTGACAGTATTTGGTGTTGTAGATCTCGGGTGTGAAACTGAGCCCACCTGACTGCCGGAATACACGAAGTGAGGGATCCTAACAGGGACATTGCCTCCCTCAAGGACATGCGTGGTTTATTTATTGCTGTCTCAACCTTTGTTTTAATTGCTGACATCTTTACCTGCGGCAGTAGACATTTTTGCACTGTCGAGTCTAACTGGAGGCCTAAAAAGGGCTGAACGGATTGTGGCTCGAGCCTGGATTTCTTGCTGTTTATGAGCCAACCTAGAGCCTGTAGGGATAAGATTGCATCGGTAACTCGTCTGGTACATTGTGCTACCGAGTTTCCTACTATCCATTAATCATAAAGATAAGGTATTATTAAGGTATCCTTTAGCCGTAGGAAGGCCATCACTTCCAGCATCACCTTTGTAAAGACTTGTGGTGCGATAGAAAACCGAACGGCATTGCTGCAAACTGGAAATGATGTATGATGCCGTCTAAGGAGACTGCCACTCTGAGATATTTCTGATATCTGAAATGGATGGGAAGATGATAATAAGCATCTTTTAAATCTAAGCCTGCCATCATACAGTTGGGAAAAAGTAGTCTAATTGTAGATTTGATGGTTTCCATTTTAAACTTCTCGTTTTGAATGAATGTAATAAATTTTTTCAGATTGATAATTGTTCTAAATGAACCGTCCGGTTTAGGGACCAGGAAGAGAGGGGAGTAAAATCCCTTCCCTTCCTGCTTTTTGGGTACACGGACCAATACGTTCTTAATTACCAGTCTCCGAATCTCATTTTCGAGGGCTTGTTGTTGTACTGGGCTGCTGAGGGATGTTATAATAAATAAATTATGGGGAACATGATGGAACTTTATTTTTAATCCATGTTCAATTATATCCAGGACCCATAAATTGGCAGAAATTTTTTCCCATTCCTGGAAGACGAATCTCAGTCTTCCCCCTACTGGGGGGACTGGTTGTTCATTATCTGTCCTTATGGAAGGTAGATCCTCTAAACATAGCACCTTTGTTTTTCCCTTCCTTTTTCGCCCAGCGGTTTTGGTTCTCGGTTGATCTTCCTCTACCGAATGAACGTCTCCTGAACGCCCTCCTATAAGATGGAAGAGGAGGGTTAGGGAAGGCCTTTTTCCTCTCTATGGCCTTTGTGAGGATGCCGTCCAAGGTCTTCCCAAACAAAAACTCACCATCGCAAGGGATAGCACAGAGTTTTGCCCTATACTGTGTGTCCCCCCTTCAGCTTTTGAGCTTTAGACTACGTCTGGCGTTGTTGAGTAGACCTGCTGTTCTGGCTGCCAGGCGCAGTGAATCTGCTGAGGCGTCGGCTATAAAAGCGGCTGCTCCTCTGATTAGAGGGATGGCGGCTCGTACCCTGTCTCTGGAAATTTTCTGCTCTATCTGCTTGTCGAGCTGATTGATCCAAACCAGCATAGAACGGGCCGTTCAAGTACTGGCTATTGCTGGCTTAAACGTGCCGGTAGCAGCCTCCCATGCTCTTTTAAGCGAGGCCTCGGCTTTGCAGTCGAGAGGATCTTTTAATATTCCTGCGTCTTTTACTGGCAAGGATGATTGCTTTGAGGAGTAGGAAACTGCAGCATCAACTTTTGAAACCTTCGACCAGTTCGACAGTTCCTCATCGCTGAAGGGGTACCTTCTCTTTGAGACTGACGGAAAATAACCCCTTTGGTCTTGTTTACCCCATTCTTTTTTAATTAAGGTTTTTATAGCCGGAATTACGGGGAAAAGCTCTCCTTTTCCTGTCCGCTAGACCTGCAAACATTACCTCCTGAGTAGTTTGCGGTCCCTTTGTATCTGAACAACCCATGGTGTTCCTTACTGATTTTACCAGACTGTCCATATTTTCTAAGGGAAAACATGAGCGTCCTTCTATGTCTGAGGAGGATGAGGACGCGGATGACTCTGCTGTATCTGATACTACCACTTCTTCCAGATCAGAGTCTGAGCTGGAACTTATTAGTTTTTTTGTGTGAGGGTACATTAGCTGAGTGATGTAGGGCCTGTAGTTCTTCCCTTATTATAGCCCTAATGTCCGAAGTTGAAACAGATGCTTGCTGCACCGTTTCCTATATGCATTTTGCGCACAATCTTTTGGTATAGGTTTGAGATAGGGGACTTCTACAAAGGCCACATTCTTTTTGTTTTCCCTTTTTTCTTAGCCTGAGATGATTCACTTAGGAAGAGATAAAGAGAGAGAGAATATGTCGTCAGCTTTATAGGCAGATAGTTATAAACTCACCCAGTGAAGCTGCCGGTGCCGATTCAGAAGGCGGCGGCACAGGTTTCGTGGCGTGAGTTCTGTGGCTTGCGTCTGAGGAACCTCTATTAGAATGGTCTCTGGACAGAGCTGCAGTAGCCTCTGCCAGGGGATGGGTGCCTTGTCTTGGAGACGACATGCTTGCATGCCATATTCCCTCTTGCAGGGCTTTTTTTTAGTAGCCTCAGCACCTGTGCTGCCCTCCAGTACCTCCCCTCCCCCCCCAGCTCTGCTCCCTGGGGAAGGTGTGGCCAGCATGGCTCCTTGTTCAGCCTTGGGAGCCTCCCATGCCGTGCTGCATCATATAATTAAATATACAGTACAGACAAAAAGTTTGGACACACCTTCTCATTCAACGATTTTTCTGTATTTTCATGACTATGAAAATTGTAGAATCACACTGAAGGCATCAAAACTATGAATTAACATATGTGGAATTATACATTACACTTTATAAAAAAGTGTGAAACAATTGAAAATATGTCTTATATTCTAGGTTCTTCAAAGTAGCCATCTTTTGCTTTGATTACTGCTTTGCGTGCAGAAAAGGTGAACGGATGGACTCTACATGCCTGGTTCCCACCGTGAAGCATGGAGGAGGTGGTGTGATGATGTGGGGGTGCTTTGTTGGTGACACTGTTGGGGATTTATTCAAAATTGAAGGCATAGTGAACCAGCATGGCTGCCACAGCATCTTGCAGCAGCATGCGATTCCATCCGGTTTGCGTT
The DNA here is from genome assembly GCA_033576555.1 of Oophaga sylvatica. Classification (NCBI taxonomy): domain Eukaryota; kingdom Metazoa; phylum Chordata; class Amphibia; order Anura; family Dendrobatidae; genus Oophaga; species Oophaga sylvatica. Next base: position 94,838,347 of record JARQOD010000006.1, read on the forward strand.
TAGTTGGACCATCATTTATTTTTCAACAGGACAATGACCCCAAACACACCTCCAGGCTGTGTAAGGGCTGTTTGACCAAGAAGGAGAGTGATGAGGTGCTACGCCAGATGACCAGGCCTCCACAGTCACCAGACCTGAACCCAATCGAGATGGTTTGGGGTGAGCTGGACCGCTCACCGCTTCAATTTTGAATAAATCCCCAACAGTGTCACCAGCAAAGCACCCCCACACCATCTCCTCCATGCTTCACGGTGGGAATTAGGCATGAAGAGTCCATCCGTTCACCTTTTCTGCGTGCAAAGCAGTAATCAAAGCAAAAGGTGGCTACTTTGAAGAACCTAGAATATAAGACATATTTTCAGTTGTTTCACACTTTTTTGTTAAAGTGTAATGTATAATTCCACATGTGTTAATTCATAGTTTTGATGCCTTCAGTGTGATTCTACAATTTTCATAGTCATGAAAATACAGAAAAATCTTTGAATGAGAAGGTGTGTCCAAACTTTTGGTCTGTACTGATATATATTTATATATATATATATAATATCTCCCCAACAAAGAATTTGCCCCCCCTTTTTAAAAAAAAAAAAAAAAAATGCTTCATAATTTTGCGATTCAGCTGCTCAGGGTCCCCTGCAAATGTATCGTTTCTATATATATATATATTTTTTTTATATGTGCTCCGTAGCAAGCGCCAGTTACACACTACCGTATTTTTCGGACCATAAGACGCACTTTTCTTCCTCCAAATTTGGGAGGAAAGTGTGGGTGCGTCTTATGGTCGGAATGTAACATGTGGGGAGGGGGGCAGGGGGCAGCGGTGGAGTGAGATCGCAGGAGGCAGGAAAATATCCCCTCCGCTGCAGGAATCCAGCGCTGGGGAAACCACTGGTCCCGATACTTAAGTGCAGTGAATATTAATTAGCCGCTTCCCCGCCCACCTATCAGCTGAGCAGTGAGCGGGGAGCAGCAAATGACAGAGCCACATGGTTCCCCAACGCCTGATTCCTGCAGCAGCTGGAGAGATGTGTGGGAAGTAGAAGGAGGCGGCAGGAGCACAGTGCAGCAGGAGGCATCGCATACCTGACAGCACAGGGGCTGTGCTGATGCGATGCTGAATGCTCCTGTGGAGGACCTGTGATGAGGTCATGAAGAGGGCGGGCTGGAGCATCACATGACCACACAAAGCCCTGCCTCTTCATGATGTCATCACAGGTCCTGCAGGCACACTGTACAAGAAAGAATTAAAAGGTTAGTAATGACAGCACATAAAAAAAAAAATCACTCTGCCATCCTGTGGTGGACTATAACTCCCAGCATGCCATAGGATCTGCAGGACATGCTGGGAGTTATAGTTCTCCCATGGGATCTTAAAGCAGCACTCCAGTGTTATCAGTGCTGGAGTGTGGCTTTAAATATAAGCCCTATGCCCCCATTCTTAGGCCGTGGTCACACATGCGAGAAATTTGCACGATTTTTGTGCGAATCTCTCGCATGAACACCCGGCACTGCCACCAGCACTCGGACCGGAGCGTGTGGCTTCATGTATTTCTATGCTGCATGTTTTTCTATGCAGCTGCACGCTCCAGTCTGAGTGCCAGCGGCAGTGCCGGGTGTTCACGAGAGAGATTCACACAAAAATCGTGCAATTTCTCGCATGTGTGACCCCGGCCTTATACTCACTCTCCAGCGTCTTCACATAGTAGTTTACAGACACCACACTGGTCCCGCAGCACCATCTTCTACCCGTAGCTTCCTACATAATAACATGCTATTATATATAATAATATCACATATAATAGTATATTATTTATGTTATTAAATATTTTACCACATTTTTTGCTTCAAATATATTTTTCCCTATTTTCCACCTCTAAAACCTGGGTGCGTCTTATAGTCCGATGCGTCTTATAGTCCGAAAAATACGGTATATGCTCTTTTTTTTTCTCTCTCTGGGTGCCCTTTCCGAGGGGAGGGGCGGGAAGCATGCATGCAGCCAAGCGCATTCCCTCTGTCGGGATCGCGCGCGCGTCACAGCTAGTTCCCTCTTACCACTTCCTGTCGCGGTGTCCATGCTGTGTTTTCGGCGTGCACTGCTGGCGATACTTCCATTGGACATGGAGGCTTTTCTCTCCATCCGGCGCACGCTCCCAAGCGGGTGGCTATAACCGGACACCCACGCGCGTTATGGCACCGGAACCACGGGCGGCCCTCCCCGAACCCGACGTTCCTGGAACACCGCTTCCCAGACGAGGGGGAAGCCGGACTACAGCACTCCCCCGACGCTGCTTCTGACCCGGAGCCCCTGCCGTTCCCACGGAGACTGCACAGGCAGCTCCTAGATCAGGTATTTCTATATTTGTAGGAAAATCCTGCGGTTCCTATAGGAACAGGAAACCAACTGAGGAGGAGAGGCAGACCGCCCTCTTGTATCTCTGTAGGTTTCCTGTTCCTATGGGTGGATCCCTCTCTCTCTCCAAGTGGGTGCTGTCGTGGCGAAGGGTAAAAAGAAACATAAGAGCCACCTTCACAGAATGCAGCCTTAGTGCTGCTGAAGGTGGCGCTTTTACTTAAGTAGGCCCTGGGGTGTTCACAGGTTCCCTTTAATAAGCCGAGGTCAATATAGCAAAAAGAGCCCAAATGAACTTAGTAGACCCTGTTACAATACACATATATGCTGCCAGCACAGTATTAATGATGAACCATGTGCTAAAAAAAAAATAAAAAACAACAAGTAAAAATAAAGAGGCAACTAAATGACAGCACAGGAAGGGAAAGAGGGCTTTCAATACTTAGCAAATGGCAGGCAATAAAGTCAAACCCATATACAAGGAAACCAGCTGATTAAGGAACGTGGACCCACAAGTATAGACACCTAGTGTGTCTTCAAGGTAAGTGGCTCAAGAATAGAAGTACAATAAAACTAGCTATGAACTAGGCGTCTGCTAAAAAAGAATAATAAAAAGACTGGTGCCAACTGTGGAAACATAGTGCTGAGCAATAGTGTTCTTGTTAATTTATGTACAGTTTATTGAGATTTAGCCCTTACCATGTGTTCTGCATTTAGAGGAAAGGGTTAACACGGTGAAGTGCGATGCACAACTAGCGTCTTTGAGCACTTTGCAATTTGTGTGGAGATGGAAAAGGGTGAATTATTAAAAACTCTTACAAGGCAATTCTCAACAAGTGATTTTTTTTTTTTCTCCTCCTTAAGTGGCCTGAAATCCATTCTCCTGATATATGGCTGATTCATTCACTGTCCTCTGTACCCATAAAGTGTTTAGATAGTAGTAATGAGCATAAACTGAAATAAATACCATTCTGTTCAGGGCTGAGGGGGCTATTACTAGGGGATGCCATAAACCTCCCTATACAACAGAATTAAAACTAGCAGCTATAGTTATAGCAGCTGCAATATTAAATAAGCACTCGCATCAAAATGTTTATCCTCTTAATTTATTGCAGTCATCATGTTCTATAGCACTGTGTACTTAAAGTTGCTCATCATTCCTTTCTACCCAGCTAATTCTTCTCTTTTCCATTAGGTCTATGACATCATATGATTAATAACGGACAAGGTGAATCCTTTTAAGCTCTATGTAGAAACTGGAAGGCAGTTTTCTCTGTAAGAGTTATCAGACACTGCAAAAGACAATAGTAGGAGGAGGCAGCAGAGAAAGATACATTTACTTGGTAGAAAGGCAACATAACCAATTGTACACAGTGCCAGCATAGATTGTAAGCTTGCGAGCAGGGCCCTCATTCCTCTTGGTATCTACTTTGATCTGTGTTTATTGTTATGCTGTAATGTCTATTGTCTGTACAAGTCCCCTCTATAATGTAAAGTGCTGCGGAATATGTTGGCGCTATAGAAATAAAATTATTATTATTATTTATTATTAATGTGATGATTGCAGTATATTAAGATGATGAAAACTTTGATGGGAGGAGGACTGCTTCTTTAATGCTCAGTACACACCTAGATCCCTAGAACTTTTGCTAGCGTTACTGCATTCTTTACTAAACTGTTACAGAACAGTAACCACTTTAAGGCTAAGTTCACACGTTGCGGAATTGCCGCGGAAATTTCCGCGGCAATCCCGCACTTCTCCCGCGGGAAATACGCACGTTTTTTATAAGCGTATTCCCGCCAGAATAATAGCATTTTGCAAGCGTAATTAGCTTGCAGAATGCTAGCGTTTTCCTAGCGATCTGTAGCATCGCTTGGAAAACTGATTGACAGGTTGGTCACACAAGTCAAACATAGTGTTTGACACGTGTGACCAACTTTTTACTATTGATGCCGCCTATGCCGCATCAATAGTAAAAAGATCTAATGTAAAAATAATAAAAAAAATAATAAATAATGATATTCTCACCTTCCGGCGGCCCCTGCAGCTTTCCTGCCTTCAGCGACGCTCCCGGCAACTCCGGTCCCAGGAGTGCTTTGCGACAAATCACACCGATGACGTAGCATCTCGCGAGACCGCTACGCCATCTGGGTGATTCTCGCAAAGCACTCCTGGGACCGGGAGTTGCCGGGAGCATCGCTGAAGGCGGGAAGGCTGCGGGGGCCGCCGGAAGGTGAGAATATCATTATTTTTTATTTTAATTATTGTTTTACCAGGGATATGGTACCCAGGGCCTGGAGGAGAGTCTCCTCTCCTCCAAACCCTGGGTACCACCGCACATGAACCGCTTACATTCCGCAAAATTAATGAACATGTTGCTATTTTTTCCGCGAAGCGTTTTTTCGCGGAAAAAAACGCAACATGTGGCCAAAACATGCGGAATCAATTAACATGTATAGGATGCTTAATGCTTGCGTTTTTATCGCGTTTTTACCGCGGAAAAACACGAAAAAAACGCAAAAATTCCTGAACGTGTGCACTTAGCCTAAATATGTCACTGCGAGAGCGGACACAGAGGGTTGAGGGATCCCACTTGAGAGTGTAATGCGAGAAACTCACGCAAGTCTCTCGCATCAGTACCCGGCACTGCCGCCGGAACTTGGGACCAGAATGTGCGGCTGCATGTATTTCTATGCAGCCGCACACTCCGGTCCGAGTGCCGGCGGCAGTGCCGGGTACTGAGGTGAGAGACTTGCGCGAGTTTCTCACACTGCACTCGCAAGTGTGACCCCAGCCTTAATGTTGAAGCGTTTGTTAGAAAGTCGAGCCCTTTTGGGATATATTACGGAATCTACCAAGGGCTTTAGTTAACAGATCATATATAGAAAAATCACCGATCTGTGGCTGCCCATTCTTTTATTACATAAAGAGGCCAGCCTCAGATTGACGATAGGTGCTTTTTAATGTTTGGTCCAAGTGTGCAAAATCTAAGAATTAGGCAATACTGAAAATTGTGCTTAGATTATTTTATTTTTACAGAATAAAATGTTATGGACAGATATTAACTGGAAAGTAGCCTTAAAAAAATGTCTTAATTATTTTATTTATTGCGCTGTTCACACTTGATTCAGTTCCCTGATGGTTTCAGACAGTCCAATAGCAATTGCATATTTTTTTTTAATCATTTTAAAAACAAAACCAAGGAAAAGGTCCAACTATATTTTTCAATTGTGTATGGAAGTCTAACAGTCAAACATATGGCTCTAAAGATTCTTTCAGGATTTATCAGAGATAGGACAGAGCAAACTATTTTGCCAATACCATTTCCCTGTCCAAACACTAACGCTTCATAAGATGAGCTGACACGGTGCTCCTCGCCAGCTCGGTTGTTTACAAGGTTCATCCGAGTAAACACTTCCAGCAGTGGCGCGCAGGGATAGCGAGATTCTGTTCTGCTATACATCAAAGACATTACCTGCTAAATGTCACCTCCGCGCTATCACAATGCTTCCAAAGCACTGCATGATACTGGCACAATCACATTCACCCAGAAAGACAGAACCACCACGGGGAAATGACCTTTCTATTTTATACCTTCATTGTAGGTAAACAGCTGCTACAATCGGAGGCGCTGCGCCAGAACACTATGCTATATATATATCATTTTTATCACAGACATTTAGTCCGTAACCATTTATCAATTACTAAAATTTGTAGGACTTTCTGGAGCTTATCACAACTACAAGTACAAGAGATCTGGATCCTGCTAAATGACCATGCAGTTATCGTCTGTCTAAAGGTAACTGGCTGATAATATGGAGCATGTAAATATTGTGTAAGATGTGAAATTCTATTAACTAATGCAAAAATGTGCCTATACATTGGAGGATTACAATGACTGGGAATGTGATGAGACAGAGTTGCACCAGTCACAGGCGACAGTACAAGAGGTGCAAACAAGGGGCTTCTAAGTTCATTGCATTGATCGCAGATGGACAGACCAGCGCAGACTAAACACTGATGGCCTATAATAACAATGTCAATGTTAAAAAAAAAAAAAAAAAAAAAATTCCTTTGTAAAAACAACAAAACAAGAATATGACTAATTACAGCATAATGAATTAGGATAAGGTTTTAGAAACGGCTTCCACGTGCAGCAAGAAAACCGCATGGAAATCAGGACTTGCTGAGTATTTTCACATCTGAAAAAACCTGTGCTGTTGCAAAAATACAGATTCTTTCCAGCGCAAGGAATCTGCGGCATTCCTACAGCACAGGGCAACAAATCTGCATGTTACAGAGAAAAAAAATGCTGGGATGAGGCCAAACAATTTCTTTCTTTTTTCTTCATTTGTATTAGGGCGACCTATACAAATGAAACTATGATGAGTAGTTGCGACAGCACGACCTCCACTCCATTCAATTCTGTCTCGTATTGATCTACAGCACATACTGTCGAGTCAGCACTGAGAAATATTAATCCATACATACGGCATCACGTACACTGCATAATAAAAGGAGAAGAAAGAAATCACATAATACATGTACTGATGACCAACAACAATATGGGTCCTAAAAAGCCACTGGAAGTGACCCAGTAAGGCAATGGGCGATTTCGAATTCCGGGCCCTCAGAGCCATCTGCAGTCACAACCATGAAGAGACTATAGGCTTCTTATACAGTTCCCCAAGCCATTCACTACAGTTCCTCCAAAGTGTGATTCACTGTAAGCAAGTCCAGCAATTAATTATAAACTGTTGATAAAGAGGTTAGTTTTACCGAATATCCACTGTTTATGGCAAGTGTGCAACATATATACGCAGTCTCTTCTACAGAAGACAACAAACACCTGTAAATGGGGTAGAACTCTAGATTTAGTTTTTTTATGTGATTTACAGAAGAATACCCTGGAAGTGATGCCTGCTGCTGTAGAATACCTGAAATACTCCTCATTTCCCAGCTCCACATTGGCACTTTCTCGGCCTGATCCATTTCATTTCCATTGAACAGAACAGCACAGTGTGAACTCCTCTGGGCCCTGTGCATGCTCGGCCATCTTTACAGAATGATTTGTCTGCCTGGTAAAACTACTGTCAGTGTTCACTCTGTAAGACTGAAAACCTTCATAAAATAGAAATGATCTGCCAGACTCCATCAGTCACTGTAGCCGCTTATTGCAGCCTTCGTCTTGCGTGAGTCAGGGATAATAATCAAGGAAACAGCAGGCGGCCGGGAATATTCCGAGAAATGCTGAAAAAATGTTCACATTACTGATGAAGGTGAATTTTTGGCTGTAAACCTTCACTGTTAGGATTATACACATATGTAGAAAAACAATTACAATGTAAAAAAAAAAAAAACCACAAAAAAAAAAATCAAAGCTGAAATACGTCTATCCGATGACTGAAAAATTACTGATGGAAAATACGGATTTTTGTGTTACTCACCGTAAAATCCTTTTCTCCGAGACGCTCATTGGGGGACACAGGACTGTGGACTGTGGGTGTATGCTACTGCCGCTAGGAGGCTGACACTAAGTAAACATAAAAAAAGGTTAGCTCCTCCTCCGCCGTATACACCTCAGCACTGGCCGCAGGCAAATCCAGTTTAGTGCAAAAAGCAGTAGGAGGCTAAAGAATAAATTAATGTTAATACAGGTACAATATATCCAGAAGTAAATCTACTGATATAGACCCAAGCAAATAAAATTAACTTAGAAATCGAAGCCATCCGGCTAATAGGGAGGGAGCTGTGTCCCCAATGAGCGTCTCGGAGAAAAGGATTTTACGGTGAGTAACACAAAAATCCGTATTTCTCCTTCGTCTCATTGGGGGACACAGGACTGTGGGACGTCCCAAAGCAGTCCCTTGGGTGGGAAACCGACTCCACAGTGTAATTTATAATCAAGCATTGCTTATAGGTGCGCAACCGCGCCCTGAAGAATCCTTCTACCCAGACTGGCATCCGCAGAAGCCTGGGTATGGACATTATAATGCTTGGAAAAGGTATGCAGACTGGACCAGGTTGCTGCTTTACAAACCTGTTCCACTGAAGCCTGATGCCGAAGGGCCCAGGAGGCACCCACCGCTCTGGTGGAGTGAGCCTTGATCCCTGCAGGAACCACCGCGCCTCTGATGCGGTAAGCCTCCTGAATGGCTAACCGAATCCACCTAGCCAAGGTTGATTTAGAGGCAGCGAGTCCCTTCCTGCGACCTTCAGGGAGGACAAACAGCGTGTCCGTCTGTCGAAAGGACGCCGTCCGAGATACATATCTCCTGAGTGCTCTCACCAGATCCAGCGTATGGAGAGCCTTCTCCACTCGGTGCGTCGGAGCTGGGCAAAATGAGGGCAAAACAATGTCCTCATTAATATGAAATGAGGACACGACTTTAGGCAAAAAAGGTGGAGTAGGTCTGAGCACCACCTTATCCTGATGGAAAAGCAAGTACGGAGCTCGACAAGACAGTGCAGCCAGCTCCGAAACCCGCCTTATGGATGTTATGGCTACCAAAAACACCACTTTCCAGGAAAGAAACGACAGAGAAACCTCCTGCAAGGTTCAAAAGGAGACTCTTGCAGAACTCCCAGGACAAGATTGAGGTCCCAAACCTCTAAAGGAGTCTTGTAGGGAGGAACTATATGGACAACCCCCTGAATAAAGGTCCTAACCTGAAAATTAGACGCGATCCTTCGCTGAAAAAGCACAGACAAGGCTGATATCTGCCGTCTAAGCGTACTTGGCGCTAGACCTGAATCTAGGCCTGCCTGGAGAAATGACAGAATGTTTGGAATTGAAAACCTAAGCGGGGAACAACCATGTTCCCTGCACCAAGCAAAAAAGATCTTCCAAGTACCGTGGTAGATGCGAGCCGAGACGGGCTTTCGGGCGCTAGCCATCGTCGCGGCGACCTTTTTAGAGAATCCAGCCCTGGTCAGGATCCAAGATTCAACGGCCAGGCCGTCAAACACAGGACCGCTGAGTTGTGGTGGTAAACTGGGCCCTGGGAGAGAAGGTCCGCGCGCTCTGGCAGTCGCCAGGGTGCGTCGGAGAGCAACTGTACCAGCTCCGCGTACCAAGAGCGACGCGGCCAATCCGGAGCGATTAATATCGCTGGAACCCCCTCTATCCTGATCTTTCTGATCACCCTTGGGAGAAGAGCTATTGGAGGAAATAAGTATGGAAGATGGAATTGATTCCACGGTAGAACCAGGGTGTCCACCGCAATTGCCTGCGGATCCCGGTACCGGGAGACGAAGTTGGGCACCTTGGCATTCATCCTGGAAGCCATCAGGTCCACATCTGGGGTTCCCCAGCGTCGACATATCTGCTGAAAAATCTCGGAATGTAGTGACCATTCCCCTGAAGCTATGCCGTGACGGCTGAGAAAATCCGCTGCCCAGTTTTCCTCGCCCGGAATGTGGACTGCTGAAATCACGGAGTGATTTACCTCTGCCCAGGACAGAATCTGTTTTACCTCGTGCATAGCCGCCCGGCTGCGGGTACCTCCCTGATGGTTTATGTATGCCACCGCCGTGGCATTGTCTGACTGAATTCGGACTGGGCGGCCTGCCAGATGTTGGTTAAAATGCCTCAGAGCCAGCCAAATAGCTCGGATCTCTAAAATATTTATCGGGAGGATCGACTCCTGCTGAGACCAAGTCCCCTGGGCTGTGTGGTGACGAAACACTGCTCCCCATCCGAGCAGGCTGGCATCCGTTGTGACTACCATCCAGATATTCGGAGGAAACAAACGGCCCTGTTGAAGAGTGGAACTCCTCGTCCACCACATAAGTGTCTGTCTGACCTGCAGGGACAGACGGCACCGAAGATTGAGGGAATAAAGGCTCCCGTCCCATACTGCCAAGAGTGCATGCTGAAGGGGGCGAAGATGAAACTGGGCAAATGGAATCGCCTCGATCGTTGCCACCATCCTTCCTAGAACCCTCATGCAAAACCGGATGGTATGAGGAATCGGTTTGTGAAGGATCCGTACCTCTTGACGGAGAACTAAGGCCTTGTCCTGAGGAAGGATTATCAACCTTTGAGCGGTGTCGAAATCCATCCCTAAGAAGGTGATCTTTCGAGATGGCAGGGGAGATGACTTCTTCATATTCACCAGCCACCCCAGGCGAACAAGAGTGTCTAGGGTAATGCTGACGCTTTCCTCGCATGTTTGGAAAGACGGACCCTTGATGAGAAGGTCGTCTAGGTAAGGCAAGATGACTATCCCCCTGGAGTGTAGAATGGATACAACAGTAGCCATGACCTTTGTGAACACTCTGGGAGCTGTGGCTAGCCCGAATGGCAAGGCAGCGAACTGAAAGTGAAGTTTGCCGATGGCAAACCGAAGAAACCTTTGATGAGGGGGAAATATGGGGATGTGAAGATAGGCATCCTGGATGTCTATTGATGCTAGAAATTCCCCTTTTTCCATGGCAGCAATGACCGAGCGGAGAGACTCCATTCGAAAATGTCGAATTTTGACGAACCGATTCAGTCTTTTTAGATCCAGAATGGGCCTTACGGTACCGTCCTTTTTGGGTACAATGAACAGATTGGAATAAAACCCCCGACCTCTTTCGACCTCTGGTACAGGTACGACAACCCCGCTGTGTCGAAGAGACTCGACCGCCTTGAATAAGGCGAGAACCCGAGACTCCTCCTTGGGAAGGCGCGAGGGAAAGAAACGATTTGAGGGAAGGCTGGTAAATTCTATCTTGTACCCCGAGGTGACTAATTCTCTGACCCATTCGTCTTGAGTAATTGATAGCCAAGTGGGACGAAACCAGAGTAGACGGCCGCCTACTCTGGATGAATCGACCGGATTCTGCCTCCAGTCATTTATCCGAAAATCTTTGGGGCCTAGACCCTCTAGATTTCGGTTGTTGAGACCGCATTCTTCCCAACGGGTTGGTCTTGTAAGAGGCCTGACGATCTCTGGCCTGATTAGGTCGACCTGAGCCGCTGGAACTGGCTGTTGCAGCCCAACCTGGGTTGCGAAAGGCTCTAAAGCGAGGCTGAGGCTGTCGGCGAAAGGGCTGTTTGACCTTCTGCTGAGGCAAAAAAGAACTCTTCCCTCCTGTCGCATCAGATATAAGCTGATCCAGTTTTTCACCAAATAAACGACCGCTTTGATAAGGCAAGGACGTAAGTGACTTCTTTGAAGTCGAGTCTGCTCGCCAAGTCCTCAACCACAAGGATCTCCTAATGGCAATCGCATTGGCAGCAGCTAATGCTGCGCAATTTGCCGCATCCATAGAAGCGTTGATCAAAAAATCACCTGCGAGAGCCATCTGATTAGATATCCCAAAACCTCAGGTGGCACTTCTACACCGTGAAGAGCTCTGTTCAGAGACTCCGACCAGGAAATCATGGCTTTAGCAACCCAAGTCGCTGCAAAGGAAGGAGAGAGAGATGACCCAGATGCTTCAAACACCGAGCGAGCCAGGCTTTCAATCAGACGATCCGTTGGATCCTTAATCGAGGAACCATCAGGAAGGGAGAGAAGCGTCTTAGATGCCAAGCGTGACACCGGAGGATCGACCACTGGGGATTCCGCCCACTTCTTAAGAAGTTCAGGAGCAAAAGGATACCTGGTATTGAGGGCCTTCTGTCCTGTAAAGCGCTTATCCGGTTTTTCTCGGTGGCGCTGCACAAGCTCCTCAAACTCAGGATGAGCACCAAAAACCTTATGGGTCTGTCTGGCTCGTTTGAAAGACACCTTATGACCAGAGGCCAAGGTGGATTCATCGTCTACCCCAGAGATTGATTGACAGCTTCGATCAGACTGTCAATTGTCTCCTGACAACCTGGAGCTTCCAAATTGAGGGACCCTTCAGTATCGTAATCCGAATATTGATCACTTGCCTCTAAAGGTGAGGGAGAGCGAGAAGCTGAGCTGAAGGATGCCGAAGCCCTGGACGGCATAGGCGACGCAGTGTGGGTTCGCTTCCCCTGCGTCTGCCTGGTGAGAGCACGGCCCCTGCAGGCCGGAGGTTCCTGAGACGTCGCCAAGACGGGTGAACCACTGTCCCTGCTCCTATCAGGAGCTTGAAGGGACTCGATTGCTCTTGTTAATGATGCCACAGATTGAGACAGAGACAGGGCCCATTCCGGGGGACCTGACGCACTGGGCTGGGCTATAGGTGAGGGCTCCTGAGCCCGTTCAGAGTCACAGGCTTCGCAGACCCGATTAGTCTGGGCATGCGGAAAAGGGGATTTACAGGCAATGCATGCGGTATACAGCACCGTGTGAGCCTTAGTTCTTCTGGACATACTGTATCTGTTCAGAGCCCTGTGACGATGCGGAGGTATGGTAGCGGGGCGCAGCGAAGTGGAGCCGGGCTGGCGGTAGCAGCACTTACCCCAGTCCTGTATCCCCGGACGTCCTTAAGCAGCGTTGACAGCGCAAAAGGAAAAGAGCAAAGGCTCCAGACTTTCAAAAAGAGCGCTCCCTGTCAGGGAGGCGTGGCTCATATAGCTGATCACAGGGGCCGGGGTCGAGAGGCGCGGCCTAGCGCCGTCAGATGCCGGAGACGCCACTTCCGGCCGCGGCCTAGTCTCCGGCCGAAGCCGGGGACTAAATTTCCGGCCGCTGCCTAGCGCCGGCCGAAGCCTCGGCCTAAATTTTTGGCGGTGGCCGCCCGAAAAACAGGGGGCGGGCCCGCCCCGCCTAGAAGCCAGGCGGACCGTCACCGCAGAGAGGGGATGGCGCTCTCCGGGGGTTTCACAGACAGTCTCGCGGACCGCTCCCACCGAATCTCGACCGCCCCAGACGCTACCTGACGTCCGACACTGTTCTCCGGAGCTTTGAAGGTGGGTTCTCCTGCTTGCAGTCTTCTACAAAAAAAAAAATGGGGAACGGTGCAGGCTCCAGCTCCATGATCTCTAATGGTGGGTCTTCCTTGCTGCAGTGGACTTGCGGCTCTCCCAGACATTAGTCCAGCGTCTCCCGTCTTTTAGAGGGGGGCTTGCAGCAAAAAAAGGAGGGACGGTGCAGGCACCCTAACTCCATCACCCCTTCAGGGGATGAGGAGAGGGACCGTCCGCCACCTTGCAGCACCGCAGTCTAGCATTGGTGGTGCAGTGGGGGCCGCACGGACTAACTCCTGCCTCTGTACAGCCTAGGGCTTCAATACCTTAGGGTGGTCAGGGCTGAGTCCGGCATTTATGTCCCACGTTGCGGGAGAGGATACGTTGGAGGCTTTACTCCACGTGCTCGCCTGTTGATGGTTTGGGGAGATCGGACCCTTTCAATAGGATCCGTCGCCCCTATCTCATCTTCGTGGGAAAAAAAAAAAAAAAAAAAAAATGGTCTGGAAAAAGAACCAGACGTGTGCCTCCATCAGACACTAAGCAATAACTGGATTTGCCTGCGGCCAGTGCTGAGGTGTATACGGCGGAGGAGGAGCTAACCTTTCTTTATGTTTACTTAGTGTCAGCCTCCTAGCGGCAGTAGCATACACCCACAGTCCACAGTCCTGTGTCCCCCAATGAGACGAAGGAGAAATGTTCTATATTGAGCTCGTTTTAGGTGAATTCTCTGGCACATTCAGCTTGTAGGTTCCATATAGAAAAATGGCTTATATACTCCATGACAAAGTGAAGATTCCAGTGTGAGCATTTCCATTCATACACAGATATTACTACCTGTGTGGCCAGCATTACATACTTCACATCTGACTAATATTACCATAGGTCAATATGGGAAATGAAAGGCCTGGCTCCATGAACAGAACCGTGGTGCTGTAATACAGTAAAACCCATTGCTGCTGTGCATTTACCCCTCAGATTCTCTCCCGACTGCATGTGATTTGTTGGCCGCACTATCTAGACATGTACTCTTCATTCAAGAAGAGATACGTCTACTAATTGTAGATGAGGTGTTGCTCCTTCTTCAGCAGGAGCACACTGCTCCCCTGCCTCCCAGTTTCCTGCATGACTGACAGTTCATGAAAGCGTCATCATCGCACTATTTGCCTAAAGTGTGTACTGTCCAATAATGTAAGCAGAGGCAGCTTTACCTCTGCGTAATTGGTGCAATGATCGCTGGATCCAGCCAGTTTCAGAGCAGCTCTTACAAGCTCCCTGCCCTGAAGACTGGCCACTGCTGTCAGACGGTAGAGATGGCCAACAAATAAAGCAGTACTCTATAGCGCTAGAGAATGCAAAAATGAAATATGAAACTTGAATTACATTACTGCACTAGAAAATATTAAAAATTGAGACTGCTTAGCGCACAAATTGGTCAATTCATGTGTACCCGGCAGCCACAATAAGGCGCTTCTTGTTGCTGGGAACCTATCTCAGGTCAGTTTCACATGTCCTGATATTTCCGGTACAGGAAAAACCGGTACAAGAGATGTCAGTGTGTGTAATACTTGTGGCACACGTGCGGCAACCATGTGCTGCATCAGTACCACACGCACGGACGCATGGGAAGCAGCAGTGCCATAAGCACTGTTCCCCGGCGCTGGGTGCTGAAGACTGCTCTCATCATTCTCCCTAGCTGTACCGGCGAAAATGAGGAGAGTTATATTTAACTGAGAACAGCGACAGCAGACGGCGGCAGATGGGAACATCAACTGACGCCTGCTGCCGCTAATAACAGTGAGTACAGGCAGCGACTGATGGGAGAATTCATCACCCGCCAACTGCGATAAAATAAATAAATACAAAATCCGCCGTGGATCTCCCTGTATTCTTGATAACCAGGCAGGCAAAACTCACAGCTGGGGCTGCAACCCTCAGTTGTCAGCTTTAGCAAGACTGGTTATCAAGATTAGAGGGGTCCCTCCCTATGCTGTTTTTTTTTTTTAAATTATTTAAATAAATATTTATAAAAAGCCAGCGTGGGGTTTCCCCCATTTTTGACAACCAGCCTTACTAAAGCTGACAGCTGGGGGCTGGTATTCTCAGGCTTGTAAGGGGCCATAGATATTGGCCTCCCAGGCTAAAAATAGCAACCTGCAGCTGCCCAGAAAAGGAACATCTATTAGATGGAGCTTTGCCGGCTTCTTCCTACTTGCCCTGTACTGGTGGCAAGTGGGATTCATATTTGTGGGGTTGATGTCACCTTTGTATTGTCTGGTGACCTGAAGCCCACAAATTAGTAATGCAGAGGTGTCTATATAAGTTGCTGGGAACCTATCTAATATGAATGTAGACTTTAGTCTAAGAGAGGATTCACATTAGATACGTTCCCAGCAACGAGAATTGCAGTATTTTGGCTGCCAAGTGCACATGAATTGGCACCAACTCACACCTGATTTCTGTTTGGACGTGATAGTCAGTCTTTTGATATTTGACGGTAGAGATGGCCAGAAACCTAGGCAACGAGCAGTACGCAAAATTGAAAATTTGTCTGTTTTTGAGAACATACAAATTGCAAAGCTTCGTGTTTTTACAAGCACTTTGCAATTTTAACCATTTATGACTGAGAACAACTCTTTGGGGTATGTGCACATGTAGATTTTCTTTTTTTTTCTACGAGGTCAAAAGACAAATTTTTCAAGTGGAAATGGCTTAAGGAAATGCTCTTTCTGTGCAGTTTTCTAGGCTTTTTTGCTAGTGTTTTGTTAACTTCAAAAGGGAATGTCTGGCTTTAGGGTACAAATCTGCAGGTGACTGCAGGCTTGTGAATCCTCATAGTGTGTGCACTGGCTGTTGGGAGCGTTATCCGATGCTGGCGTCGGGAGCGGGTGGTCATGTGACTGCAAATATGCATAGTTCCGCTCACAACCAGAATAGAAGCGTCCGGCCTCACTCAATACAATTACATTAAGCAGGCTGGACAAGTCTACTTGTCAAGGACAGCATGTATGCAAATAATATACTTGTGGTCACATGCACACCACTACCAGCGCCAATACCAGAGAATCCTCAAGTCGCGCAGTGAGGATTCACTGCAGAGTTGTACCCTAAGCACAGACAATCACATAAACCTAAAGCTTTTTCAGTTAATGTTTTGGAAATGTTTGCTGTTTTTCAAGCTACGTAGAAATAGAGCAATATGGCCGTCTATCCTAAATAGTTAACAAGACCTGCCATTAATCTGAGCAATCTTTGGGAATTGCCTGAATAAAAAGAAAGTATCAAAAATCATAGCAGAGGTTGACGCTAGATTACACACAGATGAGGACATGGAAAAAAATACTATATATCTCAATAAAATGCTTGTTGGCTTGCACACCAATATAACAGTGAGAGCAGGTTAGGGAGGTGTATTGTTTTGAAGTATCAGAAAACATCTGGACTGTAACGATAGAGCAGGCAGTGGGACATCGTCGTCGGGTTTTAAAAATATTTTTTCTAACAGGATTCTAGCAGAAGGCAAAATTTGTGAACTGATGTAGCATGGTTTGCACTGAAAGTGAGAACACTGATAAACCGCTATCCACAGCGGCCACATGTAACGCTTACACGTCATTTCGAGAAGAAGAAACGAGGCCACACGTTCAGACTTCAGAAATGTTAACAGCTCCCATTCATCTAATTACACGGTTTATGTCAGAACTATATGAGCATGAAGAATCTTCCTGAAAATGCACTTCATAAAGCACAAGTCAATGTTCAAGAAATGTTAAACTGGTCAATTACCAATATTTTGGGCATGACAGGAAGATACATATACAGAACCTTAATAGGCAGTGACATTTTAAATAAAAGAAAACAAAGCAACCTTTCGCTCCAAGGTAAAGGTGGACATTGTTATCACGTGCTGTATGAAAATGCTACTCAACATTATTATTGATTTCTCATACTGACAACATCAATATTGCTGCAATTTCATAACAAATTTAAAATGGAACTCTTAAAGAAACAAAAAGAATTATTATCCTGATAGCAACCAAGTGGCGTACAGTTCCTGGACCATAAGCACACATACAGTTGAAACCAGAAGTTTACATACACCATATAAAAAGACATATCTGCACGTTTTTTTCTCAATATCTGACATGAAATCAGAATAAACCATTCCCGTTTTAGGTCAATTAGTATTACTATAATTATTAATATCTGTCAAATGTTAGAATAATGAGAGAGAATTTTTTTTTATTACTTACTGCAAAGTCAAAAGTTTACATACACTAAGATCACTACACCTTTAAATAATCCTGGACTGCCCATATGATGTCACGTGCTTGGAAGCTTCTGTTTTTTTGGCAACATCTGAGTTAATTAGAGACATACCTGTGGATATATTTTAATGCACACCTGAATCACACTGCTTTTTTTGCAGCATCATGGGAAAGTCTCAAGAAATCAGCCAACATATCAGGAAGAGAATTGTGGACTTGCACAAGTCTGGCTCATCCTTGGGTACAACTTCAAGTTACCTGAAGGTGCCTCGTTCATCTGTACAAACAACTATACGCAAGTACAAACAAGATGGGAACGTCCAGCCATCATACTGCTCAGGAACGAGACAGGTTCTGTGTCCCAGAGATGAATGTGCTTTAATCTGACATGTACTATCAACCCAAGGACAAAAGCAAAAGACCTTGTGAAGATGATGGTGGAAGCTGGTAAGATTGTGTCAATATCCACAGTGAAACCAATACTGTATCGACATGGGTGGAAAGGCCACTCTGCCAGGAAGAAGCCATTACTCCAAAAGAAACATAAAAAAGCCAGACAAATGTTTGCAAACACACACAGTAACAAACACCTTAATTTTTGGAGACATGTCCTGTGGTCTGATGGAAAACAAATGGAACTTCTGGGGCATAATGACCACTGTTACGCTTGGAGAAAACAGGGAGAAGCTTGGAAGCCTAAGAACACCATCCCGACTGGTGCACTTCACAAAATATATGTCATCATGAGAAAAGAAGATTATGAGGCAATACAAAAGCAACATCTCAAGGTCTTCCAAATACGACCTGAAGCACACTGCCAAAATGGTAACAAAGTGGCTTAAAGATAACAAAGTCAATGTTTTGGAGTGGCCATCACAAAGCCATGATCTCAATCCTATTGAAAATTTATGGGCAAAGCTGAAAAGGCTTGTGCGAGCAAGGCGACCTACAAAACTGGATCAGTTACACCAGCTTTGTCAGGAGGAATGGACCCAAATTCCAACCAATTATTATGGGAAGCTTGTGGAAGGATATCCCAAACGTTTGACCCAAGTCATTCAGTTTAAGGGCAATGGTACCAAATAATAATGAAATATATGTAAACTTTTGACTTTGCAGTATGTAATAAAAATGCCTTAAAACATTCTCTCTCTCATTATTCTGGCATTTGGCAAAAAATAATTATGGTAATCCTAACTGACCTAAAACGGGAAACGTTTATTCTGATTTCATGTCAGATATTGAGAAAAACATGCATATGTGTCTTTTTATATAGTGTATGTAAACTTCTGGTTTCAACTGTATATTTAAAACACATTCATGAATGTGTACCCCAAAACAATGGGTAACAATAATGCAATGTCTTCTGCATCAAACACCTCATGCTGTCATATGAGTGAGAAACAAAAATGTCATGATGGCTTAGAAGTAGACAGGCAAAAATTTAACCCCTTCATGACCTGTGACACAGCGTATGTGTCATGAAAGGATCGCGTTCCTGCGGGTCGGGTGACTGGGGTCACTGAAAGGTCACCCAACACGCAGGCACAAGACCCTTTGTGCTTCACCACAGGGTTGGCTTAACCCCTACGTGGCTACGATCGCTCTGATTGGCTGTTAAAAGTGAAACAGTGCTCCCTTTATTCCGAGCCCCGACGTGTGCCCAAACAGTGGTTTACCCCCACATATGGGGTATCAGCGTACTCAGTAAAAATTGCACAACAACTTTGGGGGTCTAATTTCTCCTGTTACTCTTGGGGAAAAAAATTGGGGACTAAAAAAATTATTTTTGTGGAAAAAAAAATGATTTTTTATTTTCACAGCTCTGCGTTATAAACTTCTGTGAAGAACTTGTAGATTCAAAGTGCTCACCACACATCTAGAGGAGTTCCTTGGGGGATCTAGTTTCCAAAATGGGGTCACTTGGGGGGGTTTCTACTGTTTAGGCACATCATGGGCTCTGCAAACGTAACATGACGCCCGCAGACCATTCCATCAAGTCGGCATTTCAAAACGTCACTACTTCCCTTCCGAGCCCCGACGTGTGCCTATACAGTAGTTTTATCCCACATATGGGGTACCAGTGTACTCAGGACAAACTGTACAACAACTTTTGGGGTCCAATTTCTCCTGTTACCGTTGTGAAAATAAAAAATTGTGGGTTAAAAAAATCAGTTTTTGAGGAAAAAAATGATTTTTTGTTTTTACAGCTCTGCATTATAAACTTCTGTGAAACACGTGGGGGTTCAAGGTGCTCACCACACATATGGATAAGTTTCTTGGGGGGTCTAGTTTACAAAATGGGGTCACTTGTGGTTGGTTTCTACTGTTTGGGTACATCAGGGGCTCTGCAATCGTAACAAGATGCCCGCAGACCATTCCATCAAGTCGGCATTTCAAAGCGTCACTACATCCCTTCCGAGCACTGACGTGTGCCCAAACAGTGGTTACCCCCCACATATGGGGTACCAGCGTACTCAGGACAAACTGGACAACAACTTTTGGGGTCCAATTTCTCCTGTAACCATTGTGAAAATAAAAAATAGGGGGCTAAAAAAATCATTTTTTGAGAAAAAAAAATGATTTTTTATTTTCAGGGCTGTGCGTTATAAACTTCTGTATAGCACCTGGGGGTTCAAAGTGCTCACTGTGCATCTAAATAAGTTCCTTAGGGGGTCTTGTTTCCAAAATGGGGTCATTTGTGGGGGAGCTCCAAAGTTTAGGCACACAGGGGCTCTCCAAATACGACATGGTGTCCGCTAACGATTGGAGCTAATTTTCCATTAAAGTCAAATGGCGCTCTTTCCCTTCTGAGCCCTGCTGTGCACCCAAACAGTGGTTCCCCCCTCATATGGGACACCAGCGTACTCAGGAAAAACTGGACAACAACTTTTGGTGTCCAATTTATCCTGTTACCCTTGGGAAAATAAAAAAAATAGGCTAAAAAATAATTTTTGAGAAACAAAAATGATTTATTTTCACTGCTCTGCGTTTATAAACTTCTGTGAAGCACTTGGGGGTTCAAAGTGCTCACTACACATCTAGATAAGCTCCTTGGGGGGTCTAGTTTCCAAAATGGGGTCACTTGTGGGGGGTTTCTACTGTTTAGGCACATCAAGGGCTCTGCAAATGCAACATGACGCCCGCAGAACATTCCCTCAAGTCTGCATTCCAAAATGGCTCTCCTTCCCTTCTGAGCTCTCCCATGCGCCAAAACAGTGGTTCCCCCCCACATATGGGGTATTGGTGTACTCAGGACAAATTGCACAACAACTTTTGTGGTCCAATTTCTCCTGTTACCCTTGTGAAAATAAAAAATAGCGGGCTAAAAAATCATTTTGAGGAAAAAAATGTTTTTTTTATTTTCATTGCTCTGCGTTATAAACTTCTGTGAAGCACTTGGGGGTTCAGAGTGCTCACAACCCCAGGTTATTACACTTGGGGTTATTTAGTTTGGAAAAACGAAGGCTTAGGGGTGATCTTATTACAATGTATAAATATATGAGGGGACAGTACAAAGACCTTTCTAATGATCTTTTTACTCTTAGACCTGTGACGGGGACAAGGGGGCATCCTCTACGTCTGGAGGAAAGAAGGTTTAGCCATAATCACAGACGCAGATTCTTTACTGTAAGAGCAGTGAGACTATGGAACTCTCTGCCGTCTAATGTTGTAATGAGTGATTCCTTACTAAAATTTAAGAAGGGACTGGATGCCTTTCTTGAAAAGTATAATATTACAAGCTATATTCACTAGTTTCCTAGATACAGCGTTGATCCAGGGAGCTAGTCTGCTTGCCGTATGTGGAGTCGGGAAGGAATTTTTTTCCCCAATGTGAAGCTTACTGTTTGCCACTTGGGTTTTTTTTGCCTTCCTCTGGATCAACATGTTAGGGCAGGTTAGGATAGGATATGGGTTGAACTAGATGGACTTAAAGTCTTCCTTGAACCTTAATAACTATGTTACAACACATCTAGATAAGTTCCATAAGAGGTTTAGTTTCCAAAATAGTGTCACATGTGGGGTTTTTTCATTGTTTAGGCACACAGGGGCTCTCCAAACGTGTCATGGTGTCCGCTAATGATTGGAGCTAATTTTCCATTCAAAAAGTCAAATGGGGCTCCTTCCCTTCTGAGCCCTGCCGTGCGCCCAAACAGTGGTTTATGACCACATATGAGATATCTGTGTACTCAGGAGAAATTGCCCAACAAATTTTAGGATCCATTTTATCCTGTTGTCCATGAAAAAATGAAAAAATTGATGCTAAAATAAAATTTTTGTTGGAAAAATTAAAATGTCCATTTTTTCCTTCCACGTTGCTTTAGTTCCTGTGAAGCACCTGAAGGGTTAATAATCTTCTTGAATGTAGTTTTGAGTAGCTTGAGGGGTGCAGTTTTTATAATGGTGTCACTTTTGGGTATTTTCTACTATATAGACCCCTCAAAGCGTCTTCAAATGTGAGGTGGTCCCTAAAAAAATGGTTTTGTAAATTTTGCTGTAAAAATGAGAAATCGCTGGTCAACTTTTAACCCTTATAACTTCCTAAAAAAAAAAAATTTTTGCTTCCAAAATTGTGCTGATGCAAAGAAGACAAGTGGTAAATGTTATTTATTAACTATTTTGTGTCACATAACTCTCTGGTTTAACAGAATAAAAATTCAAAATTTGAAAATTGCGAAATTTTCAAAATTTTCACCAAATTTCCATTTTTTTCACAAATAAATGCAAAAATTATCAACCTAAATTTACCACTAACATGAAGCCCAATATGTCACGAAAAAACAATCTCAGAATCGCTAGGATCCGTTGAAGCGTTCCTGAGTTATTACCTCATAAAGGGACACTGGTCAGAATTTCAAAAAATGGCAAGGTCATGAAGGGGTTAAAGAAAAAAAATGGTGACCATTTAAGGCCTTTCAGGGATGGTTATGAAATGGAATCTGTCTCCAGGTTGTTGTTACCCCATCTTAGAGCAGCATATTGTGGGGACAAAGACCCTGATTCCAGCAATGTATCATTACTGGGCTGCTTGCTACAATTTTGATAAAATCACTGTTTTATGCGCTGCAGATTTAGCCATTCTCTAAATGCCGAGATCTGTATAACACCACCCACACCACTGATTGGCAGCTTGCTGTTATGTACAGTTTATGGATCACATGAAGATGGAGGAGACAGCAGGTTAACTAATCCTCTAGTGATAAAATCACTTTTTTATCAGCAGGAGATCATCAAACTTTGCTAAGCAGCCCAGTAAGTGCCACATTGCAGAATCAGGGTCTCTGTCTCTACATTATGATGCTCTAAGATTAGGTGGCAAAAACCTGGTGACAAATTCCCTTTAAATATAGATTCAGAAAGTTATAAATACAGCTAGGATGAACCACTGCTGGATATTCAAGGAAACACTAAATACACTGCTCAAAAAAATAAAGGGAACGCTCAAATAACACATCCTAGATCTAAATGAATGAAATATTCTCATTGAATACTTTGTTGTGTACAAAGTTGAATGTGCTGACAACAAAACCACACAAAAATCATCAATGGAAATCAAATTTATTAACCAACGGAGGTCTGGATTTGGAGAGACCCCCAAAATGAAAGTGGAAACAAGTCAAAATGATGCTTAGTATTGTGTGTGGCCTCCACGTGCCTGTAAGACCTCCCTACAACACCTGGGCATGCGCCTGATGAGGTTGCAGATGTTCTCCTGGGGGATCTCCTCCCAGACCTGGACTAAAGCATCCATCAACTCCTGGACAGACTGTGGTGCAACGTGACGTTGGTGGATGGAGTGAGACATGCTGTCCCAGATGTGCTCAATCGGATTCAGGTCTGGGGAACGGGCAGGCCAGTCCATAGTTTCAATGCCTTCATCTTGCTATTACTGCTGACACACTCCAGCCACATGAGGTCTGGCATTGTCCTACATTAGGAGGAACCCAGGGCCAACCGCACCAGCATATGGTCTAACAAGGGGTCTGAGGATCTCATCTCGGTAACTAATGGCAGTTAGGCTACCTCTGGCGAGCACATGGAGGGCTGTGTGGCCCTCCAAAGAAATGCCACCCCACACCATTACTGACCCACTACCAAACCGGTCATGCTGAAGGATGTTGCAGGCAGCAGTTTCACACTCAGCACATGTGACAAACGTGACAGAGTCTGGAGACGCCGTGGAGAGGGATTTTGGAGGGCCACATAGCCCTCCATGTGCTCGCCGGAGGTAGCCTGACTGCCATTAGGTACTAAGATGAGATCCTCAGACCCCTTGTGAGATCATATGCTGGTGCAGGTGGCCCTGGTTTCCTCCTAATGCAGGACAATGCCAGACCTTATGTGGCTGGAGTGTGTCAGCAGTACCTGCAAGATGAAGGCATTGAAGCTATGGACTGGCCTGCCTGTTCCCCAGACCTGAATCTGATTGAACACATGTAGGACAGCATGTCTTGCTACATCCACCAACTTCACGTTGCACCACAGACTGTCCAGGAGTTGACGGATGCTTTAGTCCAGGTCTGGGAGGAGATCCCTCAGGAGAACATCCGCAACCTCATCAGGAGCATGCCCAGGCATTGTAGGGAGGTCACTCAGGCACGTGGAGGCCACACACAATACAGAGCATCATTTTGACTTGTTTCCACTTTAATTTTGTCTTGTTTTGATTTTCATTTTGACTTGTTTCCACTTTCATTTTGGGGGTCTCTCCAAATCCAGGCCTCCATTGGTTAATAAATTTGATTTCCATTGATGATTTTTGTGTGATTTTGTTGTTAGTACATTCAACTTTGTACAGAACAAAGTATTCAATGAGAATATTTCATTCATTTAGATCCAGGATGTGTTATTTGAGTGTTCCCTTTATTTTTTTTAAGCAGTGTATCTTTTCCATCTACCCGGCTTTTCATGTTTGCTGCAGACCTGTTGCGGTTTTTACACAATGCATTTCATATCAAGAAATCTACTCTAGAGAGAACTTACACGCTGTTGATCCTGCAGATTCTTA
Source organism: Oophaga sylvatica (assembly GCA_033576555.1). Lineage (NCBI taxonomy): Eukaryota > Metazoa > Chordata > Amphibia > Anura > Dendrobatidae > Oophaga > Oophaga sylvatica. The sequence goes on from JARQOD010000006.1 coordinate 94,862,788, forward strand.
ATTTGCACATGTAAGCATTTTGCCAGGACAAGCTACACTTAATGCAAGGATATGTAATAGGCTAAATGTATAAAGAGAGATGTAACGAAAACATAGACGAAGATACTTACGTTTTGGCAGTGACATCTATATACTGTCCAGGTCTGAAATGTGCAGCATAAAGGGGAGTACCTAATTAAAATATAAAAAGTATAAAACCTTTAAAACAATTACTGGAATGGTGAGCAAGAAAAACTGGATAACATTTATCAAGACTGGCATAAAGCGTTTCAATTGCCTAAACCAATCAATCACGTTGGAGCTTTAATTTATAAGAGGGGCCTCTGAAAAATAACAGCTGAAATCTGATTTCTTCTCATGCAACTGCCTCATTTTTGTTTCAGAATAGAAAAATCTTCCCGTGTATTATATCGAAAGGGAAAGAATTTAGCTATGCACAAATTAACTGAAATAAGTGTTCCCTTGCTGGCTTACACTATGTAAATTAGTAAATTAGGACTAGTTTGGTGCGGGCGCCTCAGATTAGATCAACCTCAGATCTTGTAAGTCCTCGGGGTGGGATTGACATTCAGCACAGTAGCAGCGTCACCATGGGGTCTCTCTAAATCTTGCCCCTGCTCGTGGTGTTCTACCTCCGTGGAGATGCACGTAGCGGCCATGAAGCCAGGGAGTGTACATTCAGCTACATTGCATATCAGGGAGGAAGAAGTCAAGAGCAAGATTAAGAGGCAGCCGATGGTGATCTCGCCACTGTACTGAATGTCAATCGTGGCCAGGGGTCATGTATACAAGATCCAAAGATGAACTAGTTTAAGGGAATCCATGCCCCGCCTGACTAGTCCTAATGTGCAAACCGCAAGCAAGACTCAGAAATAACTATATGGCACAGTAATAGACTTATATAAAGTCATGCTGCAGATTTAAGATGGGGAGGGGAGCTGACAAGTTCCATTTAATGGCACATCAACATTTGTTGCTACAGAAACAAGATTTTGAAAGCAAAGTTCATTACAATTCTCAGTCCACTTTTTTTTTAAAAAACTGTAACTGAGGCTACTTTCACACTTGCGTTTTTTAGCGCTGCGTACCGAGCGCTATTGGTCGCATGCGCAATGTTCCCCTATCATTAACATGGCGGGCGCAGTGTCTTGCGCTTGCACGCGCTCATTAGCGTTTGGCGTGCGCAGCGCATTTTCCAGGTGTGCGCCCAGACGCGCTAGACGCTACATGTTGCATTTTTTTTTCCAACACACCAATTTAAAAATGCGCGTGCGCACATGTGCGCACGCTATGCACATAAAAATATCATTGCTGTCTATGTGGGCGCTGGCGTGCGTGTGGCTGTGCGCTTGTCAGCGCTTGTTCGCACACGCGATTTTTAAGAAAACAATGTCTAGACACTTGTCCAATTACCCCCTAGACAAGATACATTGTTTGTGAGGAGTCAAGATAAAATGAGTATAGATAAAGGAAGGTGTCAGTGCCACACAGACCCCTACGCAGACTGCCTGGAGACTGCCTGCTGATAAAGAGACCTGAAGATACAGCCTGGATCCCTATAAAACACGGATTTTGGTAAGAACTTACCTGTAAAATCCTTTTCAGCGAAGGAAGGAAGAGAGACACAGTATTCATTACTGATGGGTAGGCGGAGCCCCAGATCAGGATGTCACCTCAGATCAAAAGAGTGCTGACTGGCTGGCCCCTCCAGCTCGGGCTCCTCCTACTCAGCTCCAGTCGTACCAAAACTTTGAGGAAAAGAGCCAAGATCACCAGCGGAGCAACATAACCCCTTCTGAAGGAACTTCAGAGAAAAAACACAAGGATACAGGTTATGCATGCAAAGAAAGCCAAAAACCACAGAGTTCCAGGTACTACTCACGGAACCTGACTACTGCGATGAGCTGGCGATGCTGGAACAGAGCCTTAGCGCGCTGACCTCAGCCCAGATAATCGCTATCAGATAAGGGTCGCGCTGCATCTGAAAACATCAACACACTTCTGCCTTGGGAGGGTGCTGTGTCTCTCTTCCTTCCTTCGCTGAAAAGGATTTTACAGGTAAGTTCTTACCAAAATCCGTGTTTCAGCTGCAGATGGAAGGAAGAGAGCCACAGTATTCATTACTGATGGGACGTCCCAAAGCAGTTCAAAAATAAGGGTGGGAAAAACCAATAAAAGGCAGAAACCCAACAACCTTAACAACAAAGCGCAACCAGCGCTAAACACAAGTTCATCCAGAACTTTAAACTACAGCTGCCTGCAGGACCCTACATCCGAGGGCTGCATCAGCGGAAGCACTGACGTCCACTTTATAAAACTTTGTAAACGTGTGGACAGAGCGCCAAGTTGCCGCTCGGCAGAGCTGCACTGCCGAGGCACCTTGATGAAAAGCCCACGATGAGGCCACAGCTCTCGTAGAATGGGCTCGAATCTTAATCGGGCAAGATTCACCCCGAAGACGGTAAGCTTCCAAAATAGCTGACCGGATCCAACGAGCTATAGAATCCTTGGAAGCTCGTTGACCACGCCGACGACCTGCTGGAACCACAAACAGGGAGTCCGTCTTACGAAAACCTTGAGTAATAGATAGATAAAACTTCAAGGCCCACACTAAATCCAATGTGTGTAAAGCTCGCTCTTTCACATTCTTCGGATCCGGGCAGAATGAAGGCAACACAATATCCTGGTTGACATGAAATTGTGACACCACTTTAGGCAAAAAATCACCCCGAGTGCAAAGCACTACACGATCCGGAAAAAACTCCAGAAAAGGAGGCGAACAAGAAAGAGCTGCCAACTCAGAAACTCTCCTCAAGGAAGTGACTGCAACAAGGAAAGCCACCTTCCAAGAAAGTAAAGAAAGGCTAGCAGAAACCATAGGCTCAAAAGGTTTATGCTGAAGAGCCTCCAAAACAAGGTTGAGCCGCCAAGGAGACACGGGTGCCTTCCGCGGCGGAAACTTACGAGATATACCTCGGAAAAAGGAGAGCACGTCTCTATTTGAAGCAATGGTTCTCCGAAACAATAAGGACAGAGCAGAAATCTGACCTTTCAGAGTGCTTACTGCCAAACCCTTGTCTAGCCCATGCTGTAGAAAAGCCAACAGGTTGGGAATGGAAAATTTTCTCGGGTTCCGAGAGGACCCCAAACACCACGAAAAGAAGGTTTCCCAAATTTTGTGGTAAATCCTAGTAGTAGCCGGACATCTTGCAGCACGAAGGGTAGCAATGACCTCGGCTGAGAAACCTCTACGGGTCAAGATTTCGGTCTCAAGAGCCACGCCGTCAAACGCAGGGACATCAAGTCCGGATGACAAACGGGCCCCTGAGTCAACAAGTCCGGTTGAAGAGGGAGTGGAAAAGGAGGTGCCGCCAACAGCGACATTATTGTCGAGAACCACACCCTTCTTGGCCAGTCTGGAGCTATCAAAATAGCTGGAATTCTCTCTAGTCTGATCCGACGCAGTACTAGAGGAAGTAAGGATATCGGCGGGAATACATAGATCAGCTCGAACTGATCCCACTGAGCCACTAGAGCATCCACCGCCACCGCCTTCGGATCCTTGTACCTGGACATGAATGTCGGTAACTTGGCATTGAACCTGGATGCCATCAAATCCACTTGGGGGGTTCCCCAGCGAGAGCACAGTAGTGCAAACACATCCGGATGGAGGCTCCATTCCCCGGAATCCATCCTTCTGCGACTGAGAAAGTCCGCTGTAACATTCTGAACCCCTGGAATGTGAATCGCCGAAATGGCTGGTACATTGGCCTCTGCCCAAATCAGAATTCGGGACACCTCTACCATGAGTCTGGAACTCCTTGTCCCACCTTGGTGATTGATATACGCGACAGCCGTCGCATTGTCTGTCTGCACACGGACTGGCAGACCGCTCAAAGGGACCGTCCAATGTTGGAGGCAAAGGAAAATCGCCCTCAATTCCAGGATGTTGATCGGAAGCACAGACTCTTCCGATGACCATACCCCCTGAATCCAGAGATTGTTCCAAACACCCCCCCAGCCCGTCAGGCTGGCATCGGTGGTTATGACTGACCACTTCGGAGGGAGGAAAGACTTCCCCAGGGAGAATGCCCCTGGACGTAACCACCATTCTAGAGAATCCCGCACCGCGCGAGAAATGGTGACACTGCAATCCAGCGATTGCGACTGATTCTATCGACTCAAGATGAACCTTTGAAGAGTCCTGGAGTGGAACTGGGCAAAAGGAATTGCCTCCATGGACGCCACCATCAGTCCTAGAAGACGCATACACTTCCGTAGAGACATTGCCGTTGAGGATCTCATAATCTGTACATGTCGAAGAAGACATGACTGTTTGTCTGGTGGTAGGGAAACTACCGACCGAAACGTGTCGAGATGCATTCCCAAAAAGAGGATTGTCCTCGATGGTTCCAGGGACGACTTCTCCCAATTGACCAGCCAACCGAAGTCCTTCAGAAACTGAAGAGACAAATCCCGAGCCGTCAACGCCTCCTCCTCCGAGGAAGCCATGATCAAAAGATCGTCCAGATAAGGGAGAATCGTAATCCCCTGTCTTCGAAGGATTGCCATGAGAGGCGCCAGAATTTTTGTAAAGACCCTTGGCGCTGAGGCTAAGCCGAACGGCAGAGCCACGAACTGGTAATGATTCTGACCTATGGCAAATCGAAGAAAGCGCTGATGAGCCTTTCCGATGGGAATATGCAAATAGGCGTCGCGAATGTCGATTGACATCAGAAAATCGTTCTGTGACAGAGCTGCCACAACGGAACGAAGCGACTCCATGCGAAATTTCCGGGCATGGACATGCCGGTTTAATCGCTTGAGATCCAGAATCGGGCGAAATTTGTTCTCCTTTTTGGGAACTATAAAAAGGTTGGAATAAAAACCTTTTCCTTGGTCCTCTGACGGAACCGGTATCACTACACCCTTTTGTAGCAGAGATTCGACCTCTCGCTGTAGAGCGACAACAAGCTCGGGTTCCGACGGAACGCGAGACTGACAAAAAATATTTGGGGGTCGAGAAGCAAACTCTATGAAATAGCCTGCCGACACAATCCGCGTTGCCCAGGAATCTGGAACGCGAGCCATCCAAGTCGCCTTGAAAAGAAGCAGGCGACCCCCCACTCGAGAATCCTCGAGTGGACCCCTGGCGTCAATTAGACTTTGCGGGCTTCTTGTCAAGTTCCTGCTTGTCCTGGCGGAAACTCTGCTTCCAGGAAGTACGAGTTTTCTGAGAGGATTTCTTTCCTGAGAAGGAAGGACGACCCGATCCCCACGAGGAGTGACTAGATCGTCCTCGGCCCCGAAAGGACCGCCGACCACTATAGACACCAGGCCTACTGGACACCGAGGCCATGGCCCTACGCTGTGGTAATGCTGATTCCTTCGCCTTAGCCTTGGAAATCAGCTCTGTGAGGTCAGATCCAAAAAGATGGCCACCCTTGTAAGGTAAGGCCAACAACCCTTGTTTGGAAACTGCGTCCCCGGCCCACTGTCTGAGCCATAAAGCTCTTCTGACTGTGACCGCTGAAGCTTGCGCTTTGGCCAGCAGAGATGCCGTATCCAGACCGGCATCAAAGATATAACAGGCTGCCGTTTCTAACCATTCACAAGTTTCCCGTATCTCAGATAACGGAGATTCATTGTGCAACTCCGTCTTCAGACGTGCCAACCAACTTAGAGAAGCTCTAGCAGCACACATGGATCCTAGCACTGCTCGGAATCCATGACCCGCAGCCTCATAGCTTGCTTTTGCCGCCAATTCTGCTTTTCTATCCAAAGGCTCCTGTAAGCTCGCTTTTCCCTTAATAGGGAGTAGTGAGGATTTATTAAGCTGAGATAAAGACACATCCACTTCAGGAGCAGAAGTCCAATTAGCCTTTAACTCCGCAGAGCAAGGATAAAGTGTATCCAAGAAATGCGTTCCATGAAAACGCTTATCTGGACATAGACGTTCCTCCTCTATTACACTATTAAGCTCATCCAGAGCTGGCAATGTTGTACGCGAAGCACGGGACTCCTGGAACATGCGTGCTGATTTACCAGGACGACTAGTTACCTCCTCCGGTAACTGTAATATATCTCTCATGGCTTCAATTAATGCCTCCGTACGCTTCGCCATAGAGGAACGCCCCTGCGGCTCGTCCGCATCTGAATCGGATATTTCTCCATCCGAATTTTAAAGGGGAACTCTGCCCAATATCAGATATATCTGACTCGCTCCGTGTAGAGGCCGGTAACGGCCTGCGTCGCTTCCTCTGAGAGGAATTAGCAGACATATATTGACCTAAAAGGTCAGACAAGTTGTTGATCGATCGAGCGATATCGTCCAATTTTTCACCGCTGTCGACCGCAGCGCTAGACGTTGTGGAGGTCTGCGTATCTGATTGCCGCAATGGCACTGGGACGTGATCCGCGGCATCTGAACTCTGTTCAGACATGTCTCACCTGTATGAACAGGTCAAAGCGGTAATACCAGCAAAAACTATGCGGTTTTTTTTTTTTTTTTTTTTTTTTATATATGCTGAAGGGTTAACGCTCCACCAGGCAGGGTTACCCCAGCGGTATTCAGTCAAAAAATTTTTCTGGTAGAAATAACCCTCAGAAGGGTTAATATTGCAAACTCACCACAACATATATATATGAAGTGTGAGTCCCAGCCAATTTTCTCTAATGAGACTGCAGCTGCAGGATAGCGATCGCTGCGCTGCAGGGTGAGGAATCAGCACTCACCCAGCTGGCCGTGGTGTCTTATGAGGAGAGGAGCGGTCTGAGGAGCCCAGGAGCCTGTGTAATGGCCGCCACAGTGAGGGAGTCGCAGGAGAAACGCCAGAGCGCGCGTCTTCCTGCTCAAAAGACCGGGAATAGATAGGCCACGCCCCCTGCTAGCTCAAATGTTGAGCGCGAACTCCCCCGCTCCTGCTCCCTCTCTGTCCTGCAGCTAACTGCCTGCGGACAAAAGATCACCACATCTACAATGTAACAGCGCTGTCACAGCAGCGCTGAAGCATACTGACATACAGTAGTAGCGCTGTCACCGCAGCGCTGAAGCACTCACACATTATTATAATAAAAATTGTGTGGAAAACTCATCAGCTCAGCGCCACAGGGACCCCTAAAGGTTTCTGGCGCTATGCCCATGCTTCCCCCCAGGGCGGGAAGCGCAGTGACCCAGCGTGTGGTTTGCGCCCCCGCCAGGGAAAACTCTCCTCATCCCCCAGGGCCGGCAAGGATTTTGCAGGGACCATTATGTAATTACAGATCCGCCAAGGGAGAGGCTGGTGAAAAACACTGATAAACATGTAATAGCGCTGTCACCGCAGCGCTGAAGCATACTGATATACATGTAATAGCGCTGTCATCAGACGCTAAAGCACTCACACATTAATAATAAAATTTTGTGTGGAGTACTCACCAGCCAAGGCGCCACAGGGACCCTCAGGGGTTTCTGGCGCTATGCCCATGCTTCCCCCCAGGGCGAGGAATGCAGTGACCGCACGTGTGGTTTGCGTCCCGCCAGGGAAGCTCTCCTCATCCCCCAGGGCCGGCAAGGATTCTGCAGGGACTTTGAGTAAGTACAGATCCGCCAAGGGAGAGGTTGGGGTACAGCAGCGCTGGTACCCCTGAGACCTCTAGACCAACTAGTGATCCAGGTCTCCTGTCCGAATATAAAATAATAAAATCTTCTGAAGAGCTGCATTAGCAGCGACCATCCTTCTGGACCTCAAATCTTAGACTGGAGCTGAGTAGGAGGAGCCCGAGCTGGAGGGGCCAGCCAGTCAGCACTCTTTTGATCTGAGGTGACATCCTGATCTGGGGCTCCGCCTACCCATCAGTAATGAATACTGTGGCTCTCTTCCTTCCATCTGCAGCTGAAAAGGCCTGCAAACAGCGTGCACCATACTACAGTGCCTGGAGACTGGAGCTGGAGACTGGACGATCCATCTTGGACCCATACACTGCCTGGAGACTGGACCTGGAGACTGGAAGATCCACCTTGGACCCATACACAGCCTGGATATTGCCTGGAGACACTGTGCCTGGACTCAAGACTGATCCAAAGTACAAGAATGTGAGTATTCTTTAAACAAATGACAGGCTGTCTTTATAATGTAATATGTGCTCATTATTTTTATTTTTGCAGCATGTCTTCTGGATCTGAATATTCACCATCCCGGCAAGAACTGGCGGAAGCAGAGCATGATGTGAGTATCTTCCTGCCTTTGGGTAAGTATAGCTGCTGAATCTACAAATGTCCTAATTGTGTTCCTTTTTGCAGACATCATCGTCGGACACAGCCATTGAGGAGTCTCAGGAGCAGTCGCAGCCGAGTCAAGTCCCGGTGGCGAGACGGAATGTAAGTATATAGCCTTTGAATGTATTTTTCTTTTGTACTCCTATTGTTATTTTCTTTATAAAAATTATACAAGATTGTAATTTTTATTTTGTTTCTTCTAGGTTCCACAACGGGACGACGACCTGTATGGGGACAACGAGGCCCTCATCTGCCAGGTCCATGAACGTGTCCCGTTGTGGGACAGCCGTGATCCGCAGTACAAGGACAATGTGGTGACCCGGCGTCTATGGAACGAGGTGGCCGCAGCGTTGATGGATGGCTGGGACAGCGCCTCTCCAAACCTGAAAAAGGCATTTAGTAAGTATTTTCATTCTCTGTACTGCTCACTGTTGTTCCTGATGCATTCTATTGATCTTTTTATTGGCCAGTCACTCTTGTTCCTCATTATACTGTTGTTTTTGCTGGTAGAAATATTCTACCAGCAAAAACAACAGTGTCATGTGGTTCAACAGTGTCTGCCTTGGTGATTCTAGAGCTATGTGTTGTGCATTCTATTGATCTTTTTATTGGCCAGTCACTCTTGTTGCTCATTGTACTGTTGTTTTTGCTGGTAGAAATATTCTACCAGCAAAAACAACAGTGTCATGTGGTTCAACAGTGTCTGCCTTGGTGATTCTAGAGCTATGTGTTGTGCATTCTATTGATCTTTTTATTGCCCAGTCACTCTTGTTGCTCATTGTACTGTTGTTTTTGCTGGTAGAAATATTCTACCAGCAAAAACAACAGTGTCATGTGGTTCAACAGTGTCTGCCTTGGTGATTCTAGAGCTATGTGTTGTGCATTCTATTGATCTTTTTATTGGCCAGTCACTCTTGTTGCTCATTGTACTGTTGTTTTTGCTGGTAAAAATATTCTACCAGCAAAAACAACAGTGTCATGTGGTTCAACAGTGTCTGCCTTGGTGATTCTAGAGCTATGTGTTGTGCATTCTATTGATCTTTTTATTGGCCAGTCACTCTTGTTGCTCATTGTACTGTTGTTTTTGCTGGTAGAAATATTCTACCAGCAAAAACAAGTGTCATGTGGTTCAACAGTGTCTGCCTTGGTGATTCTAGAGCTATGTGTTGTGCATTCTATTGGTTTTTTTATTGCCTAGTCACTATTGTTCCAGATGCTATTGTTGTTTTTGCTGGTGGATATATTCTAACAGCAAACACAACAGTTTCATCTGGGTCAACAGTCACTGACCTGTGGTTTCTTCAGCTATGTCTTGTGCATTCTATTGGTTTTTTTATTGCCTAGTCACTGTTGTTCCAGATGCTATTGTTGTTTTTGCTGGTGGATATATTCTAACAGCAAACACAACAGTTTCATCTGGGTCAACAGTCACTGACCTGTGGTTTCTTCAGCTATGTCTTGTGCATTCTATTGCCTAGTCACTGTTGTTCCAGATGCTATTGTTGTTTTTGCTGGTGGATATATTCTAACAGCAAACACAACAGTTTCATCTGGGTCTACAGTGACTATCCTGAGTATTGTATAGCTTTTTATAATGCTGCATTGACAGTTTGACATTTTCATTCAGGTATGTGTGTTGACACTGATTTTGCCCTGACTGCATTGTATAATTGTTTTTTTATTTTTCTCAACAGTGAACAAAGTCCGCACACGATGGCGCTCGATGAAGGACCGCTTCAACACTGATGTTCGAGCAGAGGGACAGGTTCACAGTGGTTCTGCAGCAAGGCCCAGAAAGAAATATCGCTACTATCGCGAGTTGGCGTTCCTGAGACCGGTCCTTGCCAGCAGAGCGTAAGTTTTTTTTTTTTTTTATGTTTTTTTTTCCACAGCTGATGCTTCTTGTTAAAGCATTATAGTAATGGTTTTGTTTTCTTTCCACAGCACCTGGAGCAGCACCATGCAGCCTGTCCCTGAAGCGGTCCTTCCTCGGACGACCTTGGACTCGTCCCAGCCATCCGACAGCCTGGAAGCAACTTGCAGGTCAGCAACACGGACAGCTTGTGACCAGGAAGCTGGTCCATCAGGTCTTCCCCTCTCCCAGGTCTCTGCCACTGGTTATGCGGGCACTTCCCGCCAGCGGCAGAGGGCCATGGAGAGGAATGTCTTGCCCGAGTTTGTTCACTTGAGCGAGGCCTTTCAAGGCAATATGAAGACGCTTGGAGGCTCAGTTGGAAGCGGTTTTTCACTTATGGAATGTGGTTTTACCCACATGGATCACAGCTTCAACTGTGTCGAACAGCGTCTTGATCGCCTGGAGGCCGACCTCAACAGACCAGCGCACCATTTTTTCAGTAAAATTGAACGGGGCATGGCGGAACACCTTAGTCCTGAGCAACAGCTGAGTGTGATGCAGGCCTGAAACACTGCTTACTTGCAGGCTATGCAGCAGAATCGGTACGTGCAGCAGTCAGTGGTTGCATATCCAACAGTGCCACCACTGATTCGCCACACATCACTACCGACTTCTGCTGCATACCACTGCACGGCCACCAGCATTCCGAGTCACCACTACACCACCACAAGTCCGAGTACTGTTGGACACTCCACCGTCGCCACCACCATGGCAAGCGCTGCTCCTGTGTGGAGCAACACCCCCACAGACACTGGTCCACAGTCATGGACTCAAGCCACCGCATTACCTGCTTGGGCCACCGCACCCACTTCTCCTTCTAGGAGTACTGCCAGCCAGCAGTCAGCAACCATTTGTCACCGCACCCACTTCTCCGTCTAGGAGTACTGCCAGCAATCAGCAAACATTTATTGTTACCGCACACACTTCTCCTTCTAGGAGTACCGCCACCAGTCGTCAACAATTTGCGGCCACAGCACCCACTGATCCTATGAGTATGAGTACAGCCACCAGTCAGAAACAATCAATTTAAAGGGCACCCACTTCTCCTCCTTGGAGTACCGCCACCAGTCGTCAAGAATTTGCGGCCACAGCACCCACTGATCCTATGAGTATGAGTACCGCCACCAGTCAGCAACAATCAATTTCAAGGGCACCCACTTGTCCTCCTTGGAACACCGCCAACCCTTGTGGTACTCAGAGCACTGCCAACACTTCCACCGCCACTGCCACCACCGAGCATGAGAGTGGTGACCCACATTCACTCTTTTTTGGGTCAAGGCCACGGTCAACTAGCTCAAGGCGGACACAGAAGTCGGTCCATGCATGGTACTCCTGTCCCCAAGAAGAAACAAAGAAAATCTTTGTTGGTCCATCCACCCTCTCCTCCTAATGTGTCTCAAACTGGCTCTCATTTGATGTCTGATCTTCCTTCACCAACTACTTTTGTTGCCCCTTCCCCTCGAACCCCTTCATCGCTTTCCAGCCGCTCTTCATCTCTGCACACCCCCAGAGTATCGAAATCACCACCAAAACGTCCGCGCAATAAAAATTTGTAATATTATCTGGACAAATCACATTTCTCTACAACTTCTGGGGCAGTGACAATTAAACTGGTAATGTTGTACACATATTGTACTAATCTGATTTTTCTACAATTTCTGGGGCAGTGACTATAATGGCATCTTGGACACATATTGTACTAATCTGATTTTTCTACCACTTCTGGGGCACTGACAATTAAACTGGTAATGTTGTACACATATTGTACTAATCTGATTTTTCTACAACTTCTGGGGCAGTGACAATTAACTGGTAATGTTGTACACATATTATACTAATCTGATTTTTCTACAATTTCTGGGGCAGTGACTATAATGGCATCTTGGACACATATTGTACTAATCTGATTTTTCTACAACTTCTGGGGCAGTGACTATACCAATGGCATCTTGGACACATATTGTACTAATCTGATCTATCCAAAACCTTTGTGTGAATATACATATTTTCTTTTTGTACTCCAAAAAAGTAATAATGTGATCTATACAAATGTATTAAAAAAAATCATTGCAAATTCAAAATTTGTTTTCCTCTTGTAAAAAATAAATGTGCCAATCTTCTTTTAGTAATTTTGGTTTGCTTTGTGTTTATTTTGCCGCCTACACACTGCGCCGTACACACACTGTGCCGTACACTTAGCGTTTTTGACTACACATAACTACAGGAATGACACATGTTTGTGTACTTCATGGAGATATGTTTACTCAAAAACAAATATATTCCTATTTTTTTCACCACCAGTCTGTCTGTCTGCTAATATTGCACAGACTGAATAGAGGATGGTGTTGAGTGCAAGGCATATCTATTTTACCTTTCCAGATATACTAAAACACGGATTTTGGTAAAAACTTACCTGTAAAATCCTTTTCAGCGAAGGAAGGAAGAGAGACACAGTATTCATTGCTGATGGGTAGGCGGAGCCCCAGATCAGGATGTCACCTCAGATCAAAAGAGTGCTGACTGGCTGGCCCCTCCAGCTCGGGCTCCTCCTACTCAGCTCCAGTCGTACCAAAGCTTTTAGGAAAAGAGCCAAGATCACCAGCGGAGCAACATAACCCCTTCTGAAGGAACTTCAGAGAAAAAACACAAGGATACAGGTTATGCATGCAAAGAAAGCCAAAAACCACAGAGTTCCAGGTACTACTCACGGAACCTGACTACTGCGATGAGCTGGCGATGCTGGAACAGAGCCTTAGCGCGCTGACCTCAGCCCAGATAATCGCTATCAGATAAGGGTCGCGCTGCATCTGAAAACATCAACACACTTCTGCCTTGGGAGGGTGCTGTGTCTCTCTTCCTTCCTTCGCTGAAAAGGATTTTACAGGTAAGTTTTTACCAAAATCCGTGTTTCAGCTGCAGATGGAAGGAAGAGAGCCACAGTATTCATTACTGATGGGACGTCCCAAAGCAGTTCAAAAATAAGGGTGGGAAAAACCAACAAAAGGCAGAAACCCAACAACCTTAACAACAAAGCGCAACCAGCGCTAAACACAAGTTCATCCAGAACTTTAAACTACAGCTGCCTGCAGGACCCTACGTCCGAGGGCTGCATCAGCGGAAGCACTGACGTCCACTTTATAAAACCATGTAAACGTGTGGACAGAGCGCCAAGTTGCCGCTCGAAAGAGCTGCACTGCCGAGGCACCTTGATGAAAAGCCCACGATGAGGCCACAGCTCTCGTGGAATGGGCTCGAATCTTAATCGGGCAAGATTCACCCCGAAGGCGGTAAGCTTCCAAAATAGCTGACCGGATCCAACGAGCTATAGAATCCTTGGAAGCTCGTTGACCACGCCGACGACCTGCTGGAACCACAAACAGGGAGTCCGTCTTACGAAAACCTTGAGTAATAGATAGATAAAACTTCAAGGCCCGCACTAAATCCAATGTGTGTAAATCTCGCTCTTTCGCATTCTTCGGATCCGGACAGAGTAAAGGCAACACAATATCCTGGTTAACATGAAATTGTGATACCACTTTAGGCAAAAAATCACCCCGAGTGCGAAGCACTACACGATCCGGAAAAAACTCCAGAAAAGGAGGCGAACAAGAAAGAGCTGCCAACTCAGAAACTCTCCTCAAGGAAGTGACTGCAACAAGGAAAGCCACCTTCCAAGAAAGTAAAGAAAGGCTAGCAGAAACCATAGGCTCAAAAGGTTTATGCTGAAGAGCCTCCAAAACAAGGTTGAGCCGCCAAGGAGACACGGGCGCCTTCCGCGGCGGAAACTTACGAGATATACCTCGGAAAAAAGGAGAGCACGTCTCTATTTGAAGCAATGGTTCTCCGGAACAATAAGGACAGAGCAGAAATCTGACCTTTCAGGGTGCTGACTGCCAAACCCTTGTCTAGCCCATGCTGCAGAAAAGCCAACAGGTTGGGAATGGAAAATTTTCTCGGGTTCCGAGAGGACCCCAAACACCACGAAAAGAAGGTTTCCCAAATTTTGTGGTAAATCCTAGTAGTAGCCGGACTTCTTGCAGCACGAAGGGTAGCAATGACCTCGGCTGAGAAACCTCTACGGGTCAAGATTTCGGTCTCAAGAGCCACGCCGTCAAACGCAGGGACATCAAGTCCGGATGACAAACGGGCCCCTGAGTCAACAAGTCCGGTTGAAGAGGGAGTGGAAAAGGAGGTGCCGCCAACAGCGACATTATTGTCTAGAACCACACCCTTCTTGGCCAGTCTGGAGCTATCAAAATAGCTGGAATTCTCTCTAGTCTGATCCGACGCAGTACTAGAGGAAGTAAGGATATCGGCGGGAATACATAGATCAGCTCGAACTGATCCCACTGAGCCACTAGAGCATCCACCGCCACAGCCTTCGGGTCCTTGTACCTGGACATGAACGTCGGTAACTTGGCATTGGACCTGGATGCCATCAAATCCACTTGGGGGGTTCCCCAGCGAGAGCACAGTAGTGCAAAAACTTCCGGGTGGAGGCTCCATTCCCCGGGATCCACCCTTCTGCGACTGAGAAAGTCCGCTGTAATATTCTGAACCCCTGGAATGTGAATCGCCGAAATGGCTGGCACACTGGCCTCTGCCCAAATCAGAATTCGGGACACCTCTACCATGAGTCTGGAACTCCTTGTCCCACCTTGGTGATTGATATACGTGACAGCCGTCGCATTGTCTGTCTGCACTCGGACTGGCAGACCGCTCAAAGGGACCGTCCAATGTTGGAGGCAAAGGAAAATCGCCCTCAATTCCAGGATGTTGATCGGAAGAACAGACTCTTCCGATGACCATACCCCTGAATCCAGAGATTGTTCCAAACACCCCCCCCCCAGCCCGTCAGGCTGGCATCGGTGGTTATGACCGACCACTTTGGAGGGAGGAAAAGCTTTCCCAGGGATAACGCTCCTGGACATAACCACCATCCTAGGGATTCTCGCACCTGTGAGAGATGATGACGCTGCAATCCAGCGAACCTTGCGATTGATCCCAACGACTCAGAATGAGCCTATGGAGAGCTCTGGAATGAAATTGGACAAACGGAAAAAAACCTCATGGACGCCACCGTCAGACCCAGAAGGCGCATACCTTCCGAAGGGACACTGCTGTCGCAGACTTCATAGTCTGTACATGCTGGAGCAGACATGCCTGCTTGTCTGGAGGTAGGGACAACACCGCCCGTACCATGTCGAAATGCATCCTCAAAAACAGGATTGCCTGCGACGATTCCAGAGACGACTTCTCCTTGAAGCCACAACCGAAAAGGCCGTCCAAATAGGGACGAATCGTAAGTCCCCGTCTTTGAAGGATTGCCATGAAATTTTGGCGTCAGAATCGTTGTAAAAATTCTGGGCGTTAAAGCCAAGCCGAATGGTCGAGCCACAACCTGGGTGAGGTCTTCCGATGGGAACATGCCAAAAAGCGTCGCGAATGTCGATTGATCGTTCTGCGACAGGGCTGCCATAACTGAGCGAAGCGACTTCATGCTCGGCTCTGACGGAATGTCAGAAGTCAGTCCGCCTTAGCGAATTTTTATTTTTTATTTTTTTTTGCCAGCTTCTGCCTTAACAGAAGTTCTGTTTCCAGGGTATGCGGAATTTCTGAGAATTCCCCCCTTTTTTTTTTTTTTTAAAAAGAGAGAGACGACACAAACCCCCAGAGGGTTGGTCAGATCATCCCTTGAACCGAAAAGGACTGCCGATAACTATCGGCACTAGTCCTGCCAGACGCAGAAGTCACAGCTCTGCGCTGCGGTAAAGCTGCTTCTTTTGCCTTTGCCTTGGCATCAGCTCCGTGAGGTCAGTCAAATAGCTGACCACTTTCTAAGCTAAAGATAGCAAACCCTGTTGGAAAACTGCGTTCCATCCAAGTCACAGTGCTCTTCTGACTGTAACTGCCGAGGATTGCGCCCTGGATAGCAGTGACGCATTATCCTTCAACTAGAAAAGCCCATCTACCTTGATAGAGGGAAACTTGCCACGCCGTCCTTAGACGGTCCAACCGGCTCAGGGGAACTTAACAAGTACACCTAGATCCTTAATACCGAATCTATGATCCACGGCTACACAGATGGAAATTGTTGCCATCTCCGTTCTTCTGTCCAGCGTGTCCTGCAGACTCGTCTTCCCTTTTACCAGGAAGATTTGCTAAGCTGGAATGAAGGAACATTCACTTCAGGAGAAGGGGTC
>JARQOD010000006.1:94879262-94922432 GCA_033576555.1 Oophaga sylvatica
CTTACGTGTTTTCCTCCTCCATGTGGTTTGTTTCCTGTTTAGCCCTGTTGCATGCAGATCCTCATGGGTGGGTACAGTCATGCATGCCCTCAGCTTAATAGAGCCTAGATGCATAAATTTACATTTAGCCACATTGAATCTCATTTGCCAAGAAGATGCTGATGAAATCAATTTGTTCATCAGTTTGTAACTTATGAATATCTTCCAAAGCTTAACTATACAACATATCTTCGTGTCATCTGCAAATATAAAAGCAATGTGACACTGAGTCACTTCTCATGGACAAACCGTGAGTCAGGATAGTCAAGGAGTCCAGGGTCAAAAACCAGGAGGGTACATCATAAACAGAAGGAAGAGACAAAGGCTTAGTCAGGTAATGGTCCGAGGTTAAAAAAAACATGAAGAGAGCGATTAGAACAAAGGGGTAAAATAGACTTATGGTCAGAACAAGGTCCAAGGTCAGGCAATAAAAGATAATCAAGCAAAACACTAGGCACAGAGAAAATCAACCACACTTAGCTGAAGATACGTCTGGAAGAGGTCTGGCACTAACAGCCCAGCTAAAAAGCCTGGCAATCACTGAGGACAATGAACACCTGGAGACAGCCAGCACCTACCAGTCTCAGCTGCCAAGCTGTCAATCAAAACACTGACAGCTCAGCATGCCCCTACATCAGACTGGACACTGAGGTGTCAAAGTAGTGACAGCTTAAGCATGCCTCTGTACCAGATTGGACAGCTGAGCTGTCAGTAACTGCATCCCAGGACACACCGAGGGGTGGAATTGTGACAACACTATTAGTCTAATATTCTACTTACTTAATTATGGTGAATAAATTACCCAGCACTGAACATTGGGATACATCACTTATAACTGGAGACCATTCAGAATAGCAGTCATTTACCACAATTCTCTGGGTGCGGTCTTTGAGACAGTTTTTGATCCAATTCCAAACCATATTTTCTAACTCTAAAGCCTAAAGTCCTTACTTTACCCTTTAGCGTATGTGTTGGACAGTATCAAGCGCCTTTCCAAAGTTCAGAAAACATATCCACAGCTACCCTTCTATCTAGGTTTCTACTCACCTCTTCATTAAAACAAATCATGTTAGCTTGAAAACATTGTAAAATTGTGATAGCTATCACATCATTTTATTTTTAACCATGTGCCCGTGTATAGTTCCTTACAAGTCCCTCACACATGTTTTACTTTAGTTGATTAGCTTACTATTTTAAAGATTCTATTCGGCTCTTTGAAGTTTTTAATTTCAAGAGTGAACCCATCAGATTTATGTATTCTAAATGCCCTTTTTTGTCCTCAATAGCCTCTCCAACCGTAGTTGTAAGCCATGTAAGACTTAATATCTGTCTTCTATACCTGTGGCCGTTAGGAATACATTTTGCAGCTTTATTGACCAATATATAGGTAGATGTAAAGCGCTCCCATTTATCATTTGTATCACTACCACTATTTTATAGTAGCTGCTCTCAGCTAATATCCTTAAGTACAGCCACCAACCTGGGTAAATTTGTCCTTTTATACTTACGCGTCATGAAATAATGAAATGATATTATGGTCACTGGTACCAAGGTTTTAGCAGTGACATTTCCAACAAGCTCTAAATTAAGCAAGAGATGAATCTCTTTTCGTGTCTTACAAGACACTAGACCATTAAATTATGCTTCAACAAGTGGAGTATTTTACTTACTTTTCTGCCCTTTATAGGGAACAGTAAGTCAAGTCAATATCTGGGTAGTTAAAATCTCCAATAATCGCTGCTTACCAGCCTGTGCGTCTATGCCATTTGTTTATGCTTCTAACCTTCCAACTCCTCAATGATGTTAGGGTCTACAGACTGCAACAAAAATTAATTTTTCAGTCTTTACCTCAACTTTCAACTTACACACAATTTCCCCCTACTATCACTGTCATACTGTATTTGCTTTCATAACACCAAGGGCTCATGCAGACAACCGTAGTTTCGGTTTAAAGATCGGATTGCACTCTGACCAAAGTTATTCTATGAGGCTGTGCAGCATGGATGATTTGCCTCTGATAATCGTATCACATTCCGGCATTCAAGTCTATGGGTCCATGGAAAAAAATTCTTACTGCACTCAGAGGACATCCAAGTGCATTCCAATTTTCACAAACTGACAGAATGGAGAAGATGGAGAAACTTTTTATTTTTTTTACTATCCACAGCCAAGAAAACCAGGTCACACTCTGATCATTCTCTGTTCAAACTATGATCAGAGTTTGATTGATCTGATTAGCATAATCGGACCTTTTTCTCTGGATGGAAAGTATACTGTCATGTGACCCTAGCCTAACATGCAGAAATACTTCTCCTTCTTTCATATTTGCTAAGTTTTCTAATACTTAAAACCAGAAAAATTTACAGCCCAATCAAGTGGACAGTCCAACCATGTCTTAGCAAACCATTTATATCAATGTGTTCTTTCAGTACCAAAGCCTTAAGCTTGCAAGTCTCATTACATTTGTGAACATACAATTCAAATTTCTGAAAACTTTTCCACATTCACTTTTAGATATGCTATTTTTTAAAATTTTGCGGACTTAATATTTTGCCATAGGCAGAATTGTATGGCATTGACCAGCTATTGAGTACATTGGGACAATAAATGAATGAATGTTAATGTTAGGCTATGTGCGCACATTGAGTATTTGCTTGCAGAAATTCTGCAAGGTTTCTGCATCACTTGGCAGGAAAAACGAAGGGGCAAAAACGTGCGGCTTTGCCGTGTTTTTGGGGTTTTTTGCAGCATTTTTGTATGCATTTTTGTACAGCAATGAAGGCTTTTTTGAGCTAAATAAAGATATTTAAAAGTTTTGTGATGTAATTTCTTGGTTCAACACCACCTTTTTCCTGCTGATGTTTCAGAGTAATGGGATTAGGGCTTGGTGTCAGCCAGGGCCGGCTCCAAGTTTTTATGGGCCATGGGCGAAAGAGTCTCAGTGGGCACCCTTAACACAGACCACGATTCATGATGCACAGACACTGCAGAGAAATATGGGTATAGCACAACGCCAAACACTCTCTTCTTCCATTACATGACTGATACCTATTGTAAATTGTACAATAGCTCAAAAACCGCCAAATCCTCACATCGCACAGTACAGACTGGACAGTACAGTCCTCCATACAATATTATGGGCACCACATAGTCTCCCCCTCATCACCCATATAATACCCCATGCAGGATGTCACCCCGCCATCCCCCATACAATGCTCCATACAGAATACTGGACCCAATATAATGCTCCATACAGAATACTGGACCAAATATAATGCTCCATACAAAATATGGAGCTCTCCTCTACACTGTGCTGCGTTCTGCACTGTTACGGCTCAGGAAAGGGCGCTCTGGAAAGACTCCCCATTATCATCATCATTGCCTGCCCATTATCATCATCATTGCCTCCCCTCATCATCATTGCCTGCCCATCATCATCATTGTCTCCCTATCATCATCATTGCCTCCCTATCATCATCATTGCCTCCCCATTAATATCATCATCATCATTGCCTTCCCATTATCATTGCCTCCCCATCATCATCATTATCAGTGCCTCCCCATTAATATCATCATCATCATTGCCTTCCCATTATCATTGCCTCTCCATCATCATCATCATCATCGCCTCCTCACCACCATCACTGCCTCTCCCCACCACCATCACACATACAGCACCGCAGGCAGCACTCTCTCACATACGCACACGCAGGCACACACACACACACACACACCTCACCTGTCTGGCGTCCGCGCGCTCTCTGCCACAGCCGGCCGCTGAATGATGACGTCATTCAGCGGCACTGCTGTGAGAGAGGAAGCGCTGGCGCAGGCGCCCCCTGGAGCTCGGAGCTGCGGCAGCGGAGGCACGGGGAGAGGTAAGTATTGCGCCGGCTGCTGCCGGGGCCCTGAGCAAGCGGTGGGGCCCAGTGGCGGCGCTGACACCGCTAACAGGCGCCGGGGTGCCCAACGGCGAGTGGGCCCCCCGCCTGCTCAGGGCCCCGGCACTTGCCCGGGTGTGCAGGGTGCTGACGCCGGCCCTGGTGTCAGCAGCGGTCATTGACAACTAACTCTAGGCTTAGTAATGAAAAGGTGTCAGCCTGACATCCTCATTACTAAGCTGATAAATCAACACAAACACATTGTCACCAGCCTATGTAGGAGCGTTAACAGAGCAAACATACATAGGCTGTAACCAAACAGCAACTATTAATTTAAAAAAAAATGAAAAAAAAAATTGTGTGGGCTCCCGCATAATTTTAATAACCAGCAGAGGGAAAGCCGACAGCTAAGGGTTGATGTTAATATTCTTGGAAGGAGCCAACAGCCATAAAGGTTCCCAGGCTATTAATATCAGCTCACAGCTGTTTGCTTAGCCTTTACTGGCTAGTTTACAGGGGGGACCCCAGAAAAAAAATGACATGGGGTCACCCAATAAAATCTAACTAGCAAAGGCTAGGCAGACAGCTGAGGGCTGATATTAATAGCCTAGGAGTGGGCCATGGATATTGGCCCCTCCGAGACTAAAAGTATCAACTCTCAGCCGCCCTAGAAAAGGCGCATCTATAAGATGATCCAAATCTGGTGCTTAGCCTTGCTCTTCCCACTTGCCCTGTAGTGGTGGCAAGTGGGGTTCATGTTTGTGGGGTTGATGTCACCTTTTTATTGTCAGGTGACATCAAACCCACAGGTTAGTAATGGAGAGGCGTATCAATAAGACAACTATCCATTATTTACCCCATAGTGATATTGTAAAAAATAACACCCAGAATAAAGTCCTTTATTTGAAATAATGACACAGACTCCTTTAATGAATCTTAATTTAATCATACTCACCGAAAGCCTAATCCACCGAAGCCGTCTCCTGCAACAAAAACAAAATAATAAATCACAATATTCCTCATCTGTCCACAGAGAAGATAATCCATAATGTCCCATGATGATCCTGATAACTTTGAGAGCAGTCACTGATGTGACTGCTCTCAAAGAAAGCCGGCAATACACTGACAGGAGGTAATCGCTCCCACAGTGTAACACTGAGCTCACGCAGTGGTGGTGTGAGAGCACCGGAGCTGATCAGCTGATGAACTCTGGTGCCTCTCTAAAGGCAGCTCAGTGATACACTGCGGGAGCAATTACCTCCTGTCAGTGCATCGCCGGCGGCCGGGTAGAGCAGTCACATCTCCCGATGTTACTGTTCTATACGTGAGATTGCCGTGGGACACTTGGGATTACGTGGACTATGGCAGACAGGTGAGTAAATGGTGGTTTATTTTACATTTTTTCTAGGAGATGAGGGCATCAGGGATTTGGTGTTAGGTGAGTATAATTGTTTTTTTATTATTTGAATATGTATGTAATATTTTACTTTTGTAACTGTGAACACAGGTGTCGATGTCGACTGATGAGACTACGTCTCCCATCAGCAGCACCTGCTGTCACTGTTATCAGTGACAGCAAATGTAGCCTGATGGTAGCAGTAGTCTCATCAGCCCACCTGCGGTAAGCTTTTTAACTCTGACTGACAGTCTTACCAACAGTAGCATTACCGCGGGTTAAAGTCACAGCTGTGGGGTCAAAAAACTGCATAGGCAGCCTAACACCAGAGAGGTTGGAAACTAATAGGTTGCAGACCCCTAAACTAACCGCACAACTAGAAGCAGCCGTGGAGCGTACCTACGGTGGTCCTAGACACCTCGGCACAGCCGGAGAGATAGCTATCCATGAAGATGGAAAGAGGAAAACTAACTGCCCCGGAGTAGACCCCAAAAGAGTAGGAAGCCCGCAAACATATAATGGCGGTTAGACAAGATGAAAATACGAACACAGACAGAAAATAGATTGAGCAAACGCTGGGGTCCAAAACTGTCTAGATAGGACAGCATGGGCGTACCCACCGTGGGCCAGGGGGGGGCGGTTGCCCCCCTCTAGAAGCAGGGGCGCACAATGAAAGAGAGCGGAGAGAGCAGCACAATGGCGGCTCCCTCTGCCCCAGGTTGCAGTGCCTGTCTGTGTGCGCAGTGCAGGGAGCTGCTGTCTCACCAGAGGAGCTTCTTCCTGGCTGGCAGCAGCTGTAGTGTCACTTTCTGCCCTGCAGGCTCTGGTTGTCTCACCCACACTGGGTCCTAGTACCCTCTGTGTGCATACACTGGACACTTCCTGCTCCTGCCTCAGCCACTGCCTGCAAGCTTCATGGTAAGAGGGGATGGAATTTATTAAATTCATTCTGCTCAGGCATGTCATGGTCACTGTGGGGGAATGTGAGAGGATGGGGGTATTGTGAGGAAGGATGGACAGGGCACTGGGGGTTAAATATAAGAGGATGGGGGTATTGTGGGGAGAAGGTACAGGGCACTGGGGGTGAATGTAAGAGGATGGGGTATTGTGGGGGCTAGGGCACTGGGGGGGTTAATGTGAGTGGATGGGGTATTGTGGGGGAGGGGTACAGGGCACTGGGGTGAATGTAAGATGGGGTATTGTGGGGCTAGGGCACTGGAGGGTTAATGTGAGAGGATGGGGGTATTGTGGGGGAGGGGTACAGGGCACTGGGGTGAATGTAAGAGGATGGGGGTATTGTGGGGGCTAGGGCACTGGGGGGGTTAATGTGAGAGGATGGGGGTATTGTGGGGGAGGGGTACAGGGCACTGGGGTGAATGTAAGAGGATGGGGGTATTGTGGGGGCTAGGGCACTGGGGGGGTTAATGTGAGAGGATGGGGGTATTGTGGGGGAGGGGTACAGGGCACTGGGGTGAATGTAAGAGGATGGGGGTATTGTGGGGGCTAGGGCACTGGGGAGTTAATGTGAGAGGATGGGGTATTGTGGGAGCTAGGGCACTGGGGGGGTTAATGTGAGAGGATGGGGTATTGTGGGGGAGGGGATACAGGGCACTGGTTGGTGAATGTGAGAGGATGGGGATATTGTGGGGGCTGGCGCACAGGGGTTGATGTGAGAGGATGGGGGTATTGTGAGGGAGGGTGGACAGGTCACTGTGGTTGAATGTAAGAGGATGGGGGTATTGTGGGGACTGAAGTGGGGAGGGGCAACAGAGCACTGAGGGGTGCATGTGAGAGGATGGGGTATTGTGGGTCAGTGGGACAGAACACTAAGGGGTGCATGTGAGACAATGGGCTGTTGGGGTGTGGGTGGGGGACAGGGGAGGTAGGGGGCTTTTTTTACTTGTGAGCTCCTTAATACTTTAATAATAGATTAATATTTCAGTATTATTATAACAAGGGCATAGACAGACGGCCGTATAACTCAAGCACTGCAATCCTCGAACTTGCTGGTATTGCTCCTGACATGAGCGCGACTGCCATTTATAATATATGGTATATACAGCGTAGTGTCGCATACACTGCTGTATTATACAATATACAACAGTTCTAATGCTCCATACCTAATATGCAGTATAATGTACAGTGTATATGATGTAACCTGTATAAGATGCGACATTGGCTTGCCCCCCCTAGTTTTGATCCTGGGTACGCCCATGTAGGACAGCATAGGAGAGAATACTGTCTGCAACCCAGAAAAACCCTAGGAAAAACGCCAACACTTCTGAATCCAAAAACACTGAGACCACACGGTCTCGATCACCTATATCAGATCTCTGGTGTGGACACGTAGCTACCCAGCAGTAAAATATCACAAGAACTGAGCAAATGAACAAATACAAAAAACGAACAGAGACCAGCCAAAGACCCCCAAAGGGGACCCGTCTGAGGACAAAAAGCAATGCAGCAAAAAGCAAGGAATTCAAACCACAGTATAAAAACTGAAAGAGACTTATCTGAAAGCAAGCAGGAGACAGCAGGAAAGCAAGCTGAATTCCAACCTAGACAAGGAAGCACAATTGATCACCGGTGAGGATCATGGGAGGTCAGCTCACTTATATCAGGCCAGTCAGTACCACCTGACAACCACTTGTTATCTGCAGGTGTAGGACTCTTGGTATTCAACATAGGTTCAATACCCTCAGCAACCACCAGAGGGAGCTTCAGCTCCGAAGTCATCTCCAAAACGTTCACAACAGTACCCCCACTTGAGGAGGGGTCACCGAACCCTCACTTGTGCCACCAGGACGATCAGGATGAACTCGGTGATAGGCACGGACAGTCTTTCAGCATGAATGTCAGAAGCAAACACCCAAGAATTGTCCTCCTGACCATAGCCTTTCCACTTCACCAAGTACTGGAGTCTCCACCTGGCCAAACGAGAATCCAATATCTTCTTAACCACATACTCCAAATTGCCCTCAACCAAAACAGGATCAGGAGGCGCAGCCATAGGAACCACTGGCTCGACAAATCTCTTCAATAAAGATTTGTGAAATACGCTGTGAATCTTGAATGTTAGTGGAAGAAGCAAATGGAAGGAAACGGGATTAATAATCTCCACGATCTTATAAGGTCCAATGAACCTTGGCTTAAATTTTAGAGACGCGATCCTCATAGGGATATTTTTTGAGGACAACAAAACCAAGTCCCCCACTTTAAATCGAGGGCCATCAGTCCTATGCCGGTTGGCAAACCGCTGGGCCTTCTCCTGAGAGAGAGACAGCTTATCCACTACTTGATCCCAAATCAGCTGCATTCTCTCCACAATAGAGTCAACACCAGGACAGAAAGAAGCCTCCACCTGCCCTGAAAAAAATCGAGGATGAAACCCGAAATTGCAGAAAAATGGAGACATCAAGGTGTCAGAACTAGCCCTATTATGCAAAGCAAACTCAGCCAAAGGCAAAAAAGAGACCCAGTCATCTTGATCAGCAGACACAAAACAGCTCAAATAAAGGTACTGCCACACTAAACAATCTCGCTAGCGATCACGATAACGACGCATACTAATGCGATCGCTAGCGGGATTGTTTCTATATCGCTAAATGCGGCCACATTTAGCGATATAGTTAACGACGCTATCGCCGTTAGCGATCTTCTTAACGACTTTAGCGGTACAAAAGTACCGCTAAATCGCTAAGAAAAGGTGCCACACAGCGATTAGATACTTACCCAGCGGGAGCGCCGACGAGAAAATAGGGTCCGGAGCGATTCCAGCGACGAGCGAGATCACAGCAGGAAGCTCGTCGCTGGAAGCTGCCGCACTGAACAACATCGCTAACAGGATCGCTAAATAGTGACGTTTTTTAGCGATCCCGTTAGTGATATTGTTTAGTGTGGCATACCCTTAAGTCTCCAAGGTTTGGTTTGTTCTCTCAGTTTGTCCATTGGTCTGAGGGTGGAACGCAGAGGAAAAAGATAGCTGAACTCCCAGTTTGGAACAAAATGTCCTCCAAAATCTGGAAACAAACTGGACTCCTCTGTCAGACACAATGTTCTCTGGAACGCCGTGCAACCGAACCACCTGTTGAAAAAATAAGGGCACCAACTCGGAGGAGGATGGCAACTTAGGTAGTGGCACAAGATGTATCATCTTGGAAAACCTATCACAGATCACCCAAATAACAGTCATTCTCTGTGAGACAGGGAGGTCGGAAATAAAATCCATAGAGATATGGGTCCATGGCCTCTTGGACACAGGCAATGGCATTAACAAACCACTAGAGCGAGACGCAAGGTTTGGACAGAGAACAAGTTCCACAGGACTGCACAAAGCCCTGACGTCACGAGACAAAGTGGGCCACCAAAAGGACTGACTCACCAAATCTCTGGTACCAAAAATGCCAGGATGGCCGACCAACGTGGTGCAATGAATCTCGGACATCACATTCTTCCTCCACTGGTCTGGGACAAACAATCTCCCAGCAGGGCAACGTTCAGGTTTATCCTCCTGAAATTTCTCCAAAGCCAGTCTCAAATTGGGCGAGATAGCGGAAAGAACCACACCCTCCTTCAGAATAACAGCAGGCTCAGTTACCTCAGGAGAATCCAGAAATAAACTCCTCGAGAGGTCACCCGCCTTAACATTCTTAGTGCCCGGGAGAAAAGAGACCACAAAATTAAAACGTGTGAAAAACAAGGCCCACCTGGCCTGTCTAGGATTAAGTCACTTGGCTGATTCAAGATAAACCAGTTTCTTATGATCCATGAGGACCACCACCTGATGCTTGGCTTCATCCAGCCAATGTCTCCACTCCTCAAAAGCCCACTTCATGGCCAATAACTCCCGATTACCCACATCATAATTACGTTCCGCTGGGAAAAAATTTCGAGAGAAAAAGGCACAAGAGTTAATCTTCGAGGTCTCCAGATCCCTTTGGGACAAAACGACTCCTGCACCAATCTCAGAAGCACC
This sequence comes from Oophaga sylvatica, assembly GCA_033576555.1. Lineage (NCBI taxonomy): Eukaryota > Metazoa > Chordata > Amphibia > Anura > Dendrobatidae > Oophaga > Oophaga sylvatica. Next base: position 94,889,554 of record JARQOD010000006.1, read on the forward strand.
AACCTCCATCTGAAATGGTAGAGAAACATCAGGTTGGCGCAGTACAGGAGCAGAAGTGAATCTCCGCTTAAGCTCCTGAAACGCAGAAACTGCCTCAGGAGACCAAATTAACTACATCACAACCCTTCTTGGTCAAATCAGTCAGTGGCTTCACAATACCACAGAAATTAGCTATAAATTTACGATAAAAATTAGCAAAACCCAAAAATCTCTAAAGAGCCTTCAATGTAGTGGGTTGAACCCAATCACAAATGGCCTGAACTTTGACCGGGTCCATTTCAATAACAGACGGAGACAAAATGAATCCCAGAAATGAAAACTTCTGTACGCCAAAAAGACATTTTGATCCCTTCACATACAATGCGTTTTCTCTCAAAATACGGAATACAGTGCGAACATGTTCCACATGAGAATCGCAGTCATTGGAAAAAATCAAGATCTCGTCCAAATAAACGATCAGAAATTTATCCACGAAATCCCATAAAATATCGTTCATAAAGGATTGGAAGACGGAAGGGGCATTAGTGAGCACAAAAGGCATCACTAGGTACTCAAAAAGCCCCTCTGGGGTATTAAACGCCGTCTTCCATTCATCTCCGTGCTTGATGCGAATAAGATTATACGCCCCCCTGAGGTCAAGCTTGGTAAACCAACAAGCATCCTTCACTCTGGAAAATAGGTCAGAAATCAAGGGTAATGGATATTGATATTTAACAGTGATCTTATTCAGGAGACGATAATCAATACACGGCCACAATGAGCCATCCTTCTTGGCCACAAAGAAAAAAGCCGGCGCCCAAGGGTGAAGAGGATGGTCTGATATGACCCTTCTCTAAAGACTCTTTGATATAAGATCGCATAGCCTCATGCTCATTGACACATTGACAACCCCAACTGGTCACAAACACAGACTTCCAATCCAAAACAGGATTGTGAGTCTGTAACCAAGGAAAACCCAGTACAACAATGTCATGTAAATTATGTAACACCAAAAATTTGCAATTCTCTTGGTGGTCCGGGTCAACCCGCATTATCACCTGGGTAGAAAACTGGGGTTTATTCTCCGCCAAGGGGGTAGAATCAATGCCCAGCAAAGGAATAGACTTCCGCGGGTTATCATAGGAAAACCACAATGTTTGGCAAAATCAAAATCCATCAGGTTAATAGCTGCCCCTGAATCAACAAAAGCCTGAGCTGAAAATGTGGACATGGAGCAAATCAAGGTAACAGTCCACAGAAATTTAGTCTGAACACTACCCAAAACAACTGAGCGCGCAAAACGTCTTCCCTGCTTGGGGCAGACGGAAATAGCATGAGAAGCGTCACCACAATAGTAGCACAACTTATTACGCTTACGAAATTCATGACGCTGTGCCCCAGAAGTCACTCCATCACACTGCATGGGCTCAGGGGCTGGCCCGCAAGGCATCACAATCTCACGCGAAGACGAACAGAGACCAGCCAAAGACCCCCAAAGGGGACCCGTCTGAGGACAAAAAGCAATGCAGCAAAAAGCAAGGAATTCAAACCACAGTATAAAAACTGAAAGAGACTTATCTGAAAGCAAGCAGGAGACAGCAGGAAAGCAAGCTGAATTCCAACCTCGACCAGGAAGAACAATTGATCACAGGCGAGGATCATGGGAGGTCAGCTTACTTATATCAGGCCAGTCAGTACCACCTGACAACCACTCGTTATCTGCAGGTGTAGGACTCTTGGTATTCAACATAAGTTCAATACCCTCAGCAACCACCAGAGGGAGCTTCAGCTCCGAAGTCGTCTCCAAAACGTTCACAACAGATGACAGCGTGGGAAACATCATAGGAAGCTGTTAAAAACGCAAACAAAAACTCAGCAAATCAGCAAACATTTTTATTCCTGTGTTTTTGCTTCGTATTTGACTTACTCAATTGAAGTCAATGAGTGAAAAACACTGCAGAAACGCACATAGAATTAGCATGCTGCAGAAAAAAACTGCAAATACTCAAAGGAAATTTACTGATCATGTGCACAGCTCTTCAGGATTGTCATTGAATTAACTTGCATAAAGATTCCATAGCGTTTTTGGCCCATTTCTGCACTGAAACAAACGCGACAAAAACGTACAGTGTGCGCACAGCCTTATAAGAACTGTGCAGAACAAACAGTCTGAAAATGGGGCAAGTATAAATAGTCAAAAAGTCAAAGACATTGATAAAGAATTCCATGATAAGTTTTTGCTTAGGTCTCTGTTTCTTTTCTCTGAAAACACACCAAAATTATGTAATCTCAAATGTTTTCATCCGAATCTCTCAGTCTCTGCCATGTGTCAATCATCAATCTCTCGCACACAGCCTATTATTTAGGGTTCTGATACTTTAACCTAGACCCTGCTCTCAAGTGTCCTCTCTCTCTCTATCACTGTTCCCTAAGTCTTAAGAGTTCAGCCTCTTTTTCATTGTTTCCTACATCTCAAAGGTTTCATCCCTCTTGGTTTTAGTTCCCTGTATCTGGACGCCTTATCTAATTTTAACAAATGTGTTGGAAACATGTACTAATGCACAAGTATTACAGGATTTCCACCTGTGTTGGTGCAACCTTCAGCCCTCATACACCTTAGAGGTTTGTCTGTAAAATGTTTAGAAAAAAATCTCCAGCGCAAAAATGAATAAAAATTAAATTTTTATTGGATAAAATTAAAATCCATCTTGATAGAAAAAAGACATATACAAGTGGGGTTCCTGGTGGTCTGAAACCAACGCGTTTCGACCTAGCAGGTCTTATTCATGGACCATGGATTTTTTTCTACATGTTTTGCTGCAGCCAACGCCTCTAATCAAGGTGGCTCTGTGCGCATGAGGATTCTGATCTACTGCTGAGATTGAAAATCTTCTGGACTACTGCTGAGACTGGTGAGCTGACTATTTTCCTGCTTTTTCCCTCTTTTTCCCTGCTTACATATCTGTAAAATGTTGGTTCAGCTGATCATGCAGTCCACAGCCATCTCTCCCAATTCTCCCATACACAGGAGAGCTCAATCTACCGAGAGCTCCTGTGTTCTCTATGAGAGAACAGCTGCTGGACTCCGTTGGTGGCAGCTAATCTCTGATAGAACAAAAGGATTGGCATTCTGAAATAAGACATGCCAGATTCAGAACTCACCTAACAATCATCTGTCCAATGCCCCCATACACATTAGACTGTCAGCCAAACTCATCGATGTTGGTAGGTTTGGTCGACATTAGACTAATGTGTATGGGAGCTTTATTCAAAGACTCCATTCCTGTATATAAAATGGCTGCTGGCGCTAAAGCATGCAAAGTGACCAGCCTCCTACCAATTAAAAACAGCTTTACAATGAAAAGTGTTTTTCAGTGGGAAGATACTGTTGGACAGGTCTGGTTACATGTTTTTCCTGCATCAGGCAATTTGCGGACAAGAGTGCTATGCAGAAAACCTGCACTTACAAGAGCAGGATGAAAATCTGTAAAAATGTTAGGTTAGTGAATGCCATTGAATTTTGTTTCTAAAAAAACTGCTAAAATAAAGATTAAGTGACCATCTCCTTTTAGCATTCTGTCTGTTCCATGTTCTATCTTAAAAACATCTGGTAGACATTCCCACTACACTAAGACCAAGTTCTACTGGCTCGCCACAGGCCTTCTAACAGCTGGATAGCATTCCATCTTGGCCCTGACTCTCAAGGGTCTCGACTATATGCGGTGATCCACAGGGGAGGTGCCAGATGTTGCAGTGGTGCCAGCTGGCACATGTATTTCCACTGGTGGAGGAATTTAATGTTGCATTAGCTGAAGTGGGTCACTGGACCCCTATACAATTTCCCTCTTGTCCACAACAATTGTCAATATCGGGAGGTGGCACTTATGTAGAGGGTAAAAGACCCAGTGGTCACTCCTGTAGAGGTGGTGTCTGGGTGCAGGTGCTTGAGAGCCTGTGATGTTCATGCATTTTCAAGCAGCCAGATACACGGGTGAACTTGTAAATGTAACACTTTACTGAATCAGAAAACAGGGTACAGTCTCTCTCTTAATGGCAAAGTGGTGGTAGTTTAGTTCACACTAGAGGATACACTACATATTGTGTGAGTGAGGTGTCTTCTTATAAAACAAGTAAGTTTAGGGTGGCTGGAGCACAGTTCTTTTCACTTGCTATTGGAATAAATATGCACAGTCCAAGTAATGCTAAACTGATGGAGGTTCCTTCATGGGTTGGCTCCCCATGGCGACATACTAGTTGTATGGAAGTGCTCATGGTTTTGGCCGTATCATTCCCTATTGCAGGGGGTAGGTCAGACAAAGTTTGTGGCATAGCAGGCACAATGGAACTGTTTTCTGGCTGGAAGCACATAGTAAAACCAGTAGGTAGGAGAGCACTTGTTCAGCCTTTTCTCTGCTAACTGTACAAGGATATATGGAGGAGAATATGTGGAGGATGATTACTAATTTCAAAAAACTAACCGTCACATCCATAGTGTGAACAGATGCTTACCTAGAGTCACCAACTCATATACACTCAAACAAAAAAGGCAGCACTCTGTAGTGCCATAGCATGCAAACATGAAATATGAAAATTGGATTGCATTACTGTATTAGAAATATGAAAAATTGAGACTGTTTAGCGCATAAATTGGCCAATTCATGTGTACCTGGAAGCCACGTTAAGGCGATTCTCGTTTCCAGGACCTAACAATGCCAATCCTCTCTTAGAATAAAGTCTTTATCTGTATGGGAACCTAATGTGAATCCTCTCTTAGACTGAAATCTACATCTCTGTGGAGGGGTAGTGGTCCTGCTGTGATTAAAAGCGCCTGAGGCTAAGAAGCGGAGTGCTCAGTCAGAAGGCTAATGAATACTAATTTCAAAAAACTGACCATCACATCCAAACATAGTATGAACAGGTGCTTACCTAGAGTCACCAATTCATTGCCTTTTTTGTTTGAGTGTATATGAGTACCAGTACATGCACCTGCTGTGTGAACAGGTCTCAACCTGTTCCTCCATACACCATTCCTTCCAGTCAGTACCAGTACCTGCATTTGCTGTGTGAACAGGTCTCTACCTGTTCCACACACCACTCTGTGTCCCTGTGCCTTTCCAGTTGGTGCCTGCCTGCTCTGTTTCTCAGCCGTACCTGCCTGCTCTGTGTCTCAGCCATGCCTGCCTTCTCTGTGTCTCAGCTGTGCCTGCCTGCTCGTGTCTCTGCCGTGCCCGCCTGCCAGTGTCTCAGCGTGCCACCGTCTCCCCAAGTGGGATCAGCAGCCACAACCAGACACCACCCTGGAGTGGCACCTGGCAGCTGCCTGCCGCACAAGCCTGACCTCACCATCGGAGGATCCAGTGAAAACAAAGGCAGCTGTCCTAGTCACGCCCCTTCCAGGGTATTCTGGTTTGTGGCACAGTGAGGCCACAACCCCCTGGCTCATGCCTACCAGCCAGGGCGCGAGCGTGACAGACAGGACTAGACTGGTTTGTATCAGCTCTGGAGAGATGTGTTAGAGGCTCCTCCCAGCCATTTCTATATTAGCTTGTGACAAGAGTATTCACCTAACTTTCATGTGCATACATTGCCTGTAAATCACAGCAAATTACAAAGCACATTTATGAACCCTCAGTGTACGCACATGCAATGTTTTATATCTCCTAAGGCCTCTTTCACATTTCAGTCGTGCGATGTCAGTCAAAATCCGTCAAAGCGTCAAAAAAACGGATACGCCATTTCTTTTTTGGCAGATCTGCTTTTTTCTCATTGACTTGCATTAGTGACGGATTTTGACGGACGGTCGTCCGTTTGTTCCGTTTTTTGACAGATCCGTCATAAATTTAGCGTCCGCCTTTTTTTAAAAACGTACAATGCAACGTTTTTTGAGTGCATCGAAATGGCGGACTTCATCCGTTTTTTGCGGAATCCACCAGCGGATGCATTATTCTCTGCAGAAACTGCTGAAATCCCGTTCTGGAATCTTTCTCTCTCTCTCCTCCGTGCCAGACATGCGTACAATACATTTTCCTGGTTCAAAAGTTCACAACTGATCCACCTTAAAATCGGATCCGTTGCATCCGTTTTTGCACTTTTCTGGCGGATCCGCTTTTTTCACCCATTGGCGGATTTTAACTGACGCCGAACTTCTGAAGTGTGAAAGAGGCCTAATTCACGGTACCCAAAGTAGTTCGGGTACACAGGAACAAATCTAATGCCACAAAACAACTGTTTCACTCAGCAGGAGTAGACTGGATAATGGGATACTGGGATATCACAAACTCCCCTTCTTAAGACAAGCCATCTTCGGCGTATAGTTGGAGGGTGGAGCCTTGTGCCAATGACAAAGTTAGGAGTACAGAGGAATAAGTGCTATACCCAAGTGCAAGACAAAATTACAGTATATCAAGAGGATTAATTACAGAGCCAAAATAAGTTCACCAAAGTTCGGCAGTCTTTCTGATGATTCTGGAGGATTTTGTATTACAAACAAAGGTGACTCAGGTAGTTGAGACTCTATCAGTAATTCATCCTTGAGACAAAGTTTTAGGTGGTTTCTGTGTACTGTCTAAGGTTTCCAAGCAATCTTGGATATCTTGTATATGTCAGGTGATGGAAAAGGTATAGTAGTTATTGTGTATGGTTCAACTTCCCAAGAGGATCCAATTTTTTCGTCCAAGGGATGATTTGGAGCCAGACTCTCTCCAATTTGTAACAGATTTGCATGTGCACGGTGGTTATAGTCTTCTTCTTATCTCTTTCGTGCTTCTTCCATGGGAGAATCCACAATTTCCTTGGCTTCCACCATGAGTCTGCGATGTTCAATCACCCAGTCTGTTTTTGGAAAAGGATTACTGGTGTCAGGTATTTTTACACCCAGAGCCAAGTCTGATGGCAACTGGCCTTATCGGCAAAGCATCAAGTAAAATGGAGTATGTCCAATTGAGCAATGGGTGGTATTAGTGTAGATGTGGACAAGATCTTTCAGAAGTACGGGTCACTCAGTTTCCTTGGTCGCAGAAATGTCCAATTATATCAAGGCTTAAAATGCTTCCAAATATTAATAGTAAATAAAATATATATTACAGTATATTTGCCTCACAATGATATTGACGAAAAAATGGCACGGTTAAGAAATCTATACACCGGAGACTGTAACTAACTTAAATACCTGAATTAATAGACATAGACAGAGGTTACAAGAAACTGACAAAACTCAGCTGTTCATTAATCTCCATGGGGCCATGGACTCTAACCAGAATGTCCACCTTGCCTCACGCTGAAAAATATTTATATCCCAATTTCCCATTCTAACAAATGGGGGAAAACTTCAATGATCTTAAATGAAATTTCCTTAGTATCCCCACCATGTGCCTGGACAACATGCCTGGTAAGGGGGTGTCCCTACCATTGCAAATGTCCTCTACATGCTCACTTATATGTACTCAATGCTGTCTCTTAGTCTTGCCCTCATAATCCATAGGGCAAGAACAAGTACAGACATACACCACTCCTACTGTTCTGCAGTTAGCAAAATCTCTCTTGTTATAAGTTCTCCCAGTTGTTGAACTTTTAAATGTTTTACTAGGTGTTACATATTTTCAACAGCTAAATTCGCCGCATCTGAACATGCCCAGTGACCTAAGGTCAAGCCAAGTGCCAGACTGCTTAGGAGGCGTATAGTTAGTGTGCACCAGTTGATCTTTTAAGGACCAAGTCCTCCTGAATGTCATAGATGGTCGGACTGTTATACAATGTCCAAATTCAGGATCAGACCTCAGTACAGTCATGGCCAAAAGTTTTGAGAATAACACAAATATTATATTTTCACATGATCTGCTGCCCTCTGGTTTTTATGTGTGTTTGACAGATGTTTTTATCACAGACAGAATATAATAATTGCAAACATATGAGTAACAAAAGCTTATATTGACAGTTAGAATGAGTTAATGCAGCAAGTCAATATTTGCAGTGTTGACCCTTCTTCTTCAGGACCTCTGCAATTCTCCCTGGCATGCTCTCAATCAACTTCTGGACCAAATCCTGACTGATAGCAGTCCATTCTTGCACAATCAATGCTTTCATTTTGTCAGAATTTTTAGGTTTTTGTTTGTCCACTTGTCTCTTGATGATTGACCACAAGTTCTCAATGGGATTAAGATCTGGGGAGTTTCCAGGCCATGGACCCAAAATCTCTATGTTTTGTTCCCTGAGCCATTTAGTTATCACCTTTGCTTTATGGCAAGGTGCTCCATCATGCTGGATAAGGCATTGTTGATCGTCAAACTGCTCTTGGAGGGTTGGGAGAAGTTGCTCTTGGAGGACATTCTGGTACCATTCTTTATTCATGGCTGTGTTTTTAGGCAAGACTGTGAGAGAGCCGATTCCCTTGGCTGAGAAGCAACCCCACACATGAATGGTTTCAGGATGCTTAACAGTTGGCATGAGACAAGACTGGTGGTAGCGCTCACCTTATCTTCTCCGAATGAGGCGTTTTCCTGATGTCCCAAACAATCGAAAAGGGGATTCATCAGAGAAAATAACTTTACCCCAGTCCTCAGCAGTCCACTGCCTGTACCTTTTGCAGAATATCAGTCTGTCCATGATGTTTTTTCTGGAGAGAAGTGGCTTCTTTGCTGCCCTCCTTGAGACCAGGCCTTGCTCCAAGAGTCTCCGCCTCACAGTGCGTGCAGATGCACTCACACCTGCCTGCTGCCATTCCTGAGCAAGCTCTGCACTGCTGGTAGCCCGATCCCGCAGCTGAAACACTTTTAAGAGACGGTCCTGGCGCTTGCTGGTCTTTCTTGGGCGCCCTGAAGCCTTTTTGGCAACAATGGAACCTCTCTCCTTGAAGTTCTTGATGATGCGATAGATTGTTGACTGAGGTGCAATCGTTCTAGCTGCGATACTCTTCCCTGTTAGGCCATTTTTGTGCATTGCAATGATGACTGCACGTGTTTCTTTAGAGATAACCATGGTTAACAGAAGAGAAACAATGATGCCAAGCACCAGCCTCCTTTTAAAGTGTCCAGTGGTGTCATTCTTACTTAATCATGACAGATTGATCTCCAGCCATGTCCTCATCAACACCCACACCTGTGTTAATGGGGCAATCACTGAAAAGAGGTTAGCTGGTCCTATTAAGGCAGGGCTGCAATGATGTTGAAATGTGTTTTGGGGGATAAAGTTCATTTTCTAGCCAAATATTGACTTTGTAAGTAATTGCTGTTAAGCTGATCACTCTTTATAACATTCTGGAGTATATGCAAATTGCCATTAGAAAAAGTGAAGCAGTAGACTTTGTAAAAATTAATATTTGTGTCATTCTCAAAACTTTTGTCCATGACTGTATGCCTCAAAATCTCCTTAGAATAATCATAATCGTATCTGTCTGTCAAATGTTACAATACGTCATGTGACAGCCTCATCCTTTTGTTTCAGTCGGTGTGCAAGAAGGGTTCTTCTGTCAACTGTCAATGCATGGTGAAAAGCAGCATTGACCACATTGGCGGGATAACCCCTTTTCCTAAATCTCTTTTTTAAAACATCCCCTTGTTTTCAGAAATCTGCAAAGTTCGAACAGTTTTGTCTGAGTCTTAAGAATTGGCCCTCTCTTTAGCTTAGTCGGGTGATAACTTTCCCATCTTATTAAGTTGATAGTACATGTCTTTTTCCTAAAGATGGAAGTACCCAAGGAGCAATCCCTTAGATATCATAAGGTCCAGAAAGGAAATTCTGTCACCCCCTATCTCACAAGTAAATCTTAAGTTAAGGTCATTTGCATTTAGATCCTTGAGAAAAGATTCAAAATATGTCTGTCACCTGACCATACTACCAGAATATCTATGTAGAAGTCCCAGTAGATGATCCAGGTGCCCCATATAACGTCCTCTTCATGAAACAAGACCGTATCCTCCCACCAACTCAGTAGCAAATTTGCATAAGTGGGAGTACAAGGGTTCCCCATCGCAGTGCCCCTTTCCACTAAACAAGAAATTATGACTCAAGATAAAGTCAAGAAGATCCAAGACAAAGAAATTGTGCAGTCTTAGTCTTAGTGAACACCCCTTCTACTAAGGTAGTATTTTATAGCATATAAACCAGCCTTATGAGGGATGCTACTATATAATGATTTGACATCAATTGATGCCAGAATCATTGCATCCCCCAGTATCATACCCTCAATTTTTTTTAATAGGTCGGTCTTGTCCCGTAGATAGGACGTCAAAGCATTCACAAAGGGACATAGAAACTTGTCAAGGTAAATGCTAACGTTTTTACATAAGGCATCAACAAAGGATATTATGAGGCGTACTTTAAGGGGTAAACCCCCTTTGTGGACCTTGGGAAGGGCATACAATGTAGCAAACGTTGTTTTTTTGGGAAATAGGAAATCAAATTCACCCTTGGAGATGAGACTAAACTCAATAACTTAATTTAATAATTTGCTCAGTCCTAAATAATATTCATTTAGGGGATTTTTTGAAAGCATCTCGTATATGAATCTGTTGTGAATGTGTTAGAAATGGTTTCTGAGCAGAAGCTCCCTCTGGTGGTTACAGACAGTACTGAACCTTTCAGCGAGGAGTGGCAATCTGGGTTCACTGACTGGTCTGATATAAGGGAGGTTCCCTCCCATGATGGTTGCCGGTGATCAATTGTTCTTGTCTCAATTGTGGTTCCTGGTTCATTTGGAAGTTTGCTGGAGTCTTGCCTGCATCTCCTGCTTTCAGATAAGATATTTTTTGCTTTTCTTTTTGTGCTTGCTTTTTGCATTGTTTTCTGCACTTTTGTGGAGGTCAGCCAGGTCCCCTCCTGGAGCCTGAGCTCCTCACAGTTTATCTGCAGCCACTGTTATTTGCTCATTCCTGTTTCTTCAGCGGCTGTGGCTTGGTTTTTGTTCACACTGAGACCTGATTTAGTGGGTGGCGAGATTGTGTGATCTCAGTATTTTTGTAATCAGAATTGTTGGATTTTTGTAGGGTTTTCTGGGTTGCAGAAAGTAATCTCTCCTGTCCTATCCTATTTAGTCAGCTTGTGGCCCCAGCGTTTGCTCAGTCTATTTTCTGCCCGTTTGTATTTTCATCTTGTCTAACCGCCATTATATGTTTGGGGGCTTCCTATTTTCTTTGGGGATCTGCTCCGGGGCAGATAGCTTTCATCTTTCTGCCTTTAGGTGTAGTTATCTCTCAGGCTGTGAAGAGGCGTCTAGGATCAACGTAGGAACGCTCCACGGCTACCTCTAGTTGTGTCATTAGTTTAGGAATCTGCAACCCATCAGTTACCAACATCTCAGGTGTTCGGCTGCCCTGCTGTTGTTCCTGTCCTCCTCAGCTACCGAAACATAACAGTATCACCGGCCATAACTGAAAATTATACAGGTCCTTCTCAAAAAATTAGCATATAGTGCTAAATTTCATTATTTTCCATAATGTAATGATTAAAATTAAACTTTCATATATTTTAGATTCATTACACACCAACTGAAATTTTTCAGGTCTTTTATTGTTTTAATACTGATGATTTTGGCATACAGCTCATGAAAACCCAAAAATCCTGTCTCAAAAAATTAGCATATCAAGAAAAGGTTCTCTAAACGAGCTATTACCCTAATCTTCTGAATCAACTAATTAACTCTAAACACATGCAAAAGATTCCTGAGGCTTTTAAAAACTCCCTGCCTGGTTCATTACTCAAAACCGCCATCATGGGTAAGACTGCCGACCTGACTGATGTCCAGAAAGCCATCATTGACACCCTCAAGCAAGAGGGTAACCCAGAAAGAAATTTCTGAACAATTAGGCTGTTCCCAGAGTGCTGTATCAAGGCACCTCAATGGAAAGTCTGTTGGAAGGAAACAATGTGGCAGAAAACGCTGTACAACGAGAAGAGGTGACCGGACCCTGAGGAAGATTGTGGAGAAGGACCGATTCCAGACCTTGGGGGACCTGAGGAAGCAGTGGACTGAGTCTGGTGTAGAAACATCCAGAGCCACCGTGCACAGGCGTGTGCAGGAAATGGGCTACAGGTGCCGCATTCCCCAGGTAAAGCCACTTATGAACCATAAACAGCGGCAGAAGCGCCTGACCTGGGCTACAGAGAAGCAGCACTGGACTGTTGCTAAGTGGTCCCAAGTACTTTTTTCTGATGAAAGCAAATTTTGCATGTCATTCGGAAATCAAGGTGCCAGAGTCTGAGGAAGACTGGGGAGAAGGAAATGCCAAAATGCCTGAAGTCCAGTGTCAAGTACCCACAGTCAGTGATGGTGTGGGGTGCCATGTCAGCTGCTGGTGTTGGTCAACTGTGTTTCATCAAGGGCAGGGTCAATGCAGCTAGCTATCAGGAGATTTTGGAGCACTTCATGCTTCCATCGGCTGAAATGCTTTATGGAGATGAAGATTTCATTTTTCAGCACGACCTGGCACAAAACCACTGGTAAATGGTTTACTGACCATGGTATTACTGTGCTCAATTGGCCTGCCAACTCTCCTGACCTGAACCCCATAGAGAATCTGTGGGATATTGTGAAGAGAAAGTTGAGAGACGCAAGACCCAACACTCTGGATGAGCTTAAGGCCGCTATCGAAGCATCCTGGGCCTCCATAACACCTCAGCAGTGCCACAGGCTGATTGCCTCCATGCCACACCGCATTGAAGCAGTCATTTCTGCAAAAGGATTCCCGACCAAGTATTGAGTGCATAACTGAACATTATTATTTGATGTTTTTTTTTTTATTTTGTTTTAAACACTTTTTATTTTATTGGACGGATGAAATATGCTAATTTTTTGAGACAGGATTTTTGGGTTTTCATGAGCTGTATGCCAAAATCATCAGTATTAAAACAATAAAAGACCTGAAAAATTTCAGTTGGTGTGTAATGAATCTAAAATATATGAAAGTTTAATTTTAATCATTACATTATGGAAAATAATGAAATTTAGCACTATATGCTAATTTTTTGAGAAGGACCTGTATGGTACTCACAGAAGGGAAAAATAGTGTGGAAAGAAAAAAGTTGTCAGAGTTGTTAGAGATTTATTTTTTTTTTCTGTCTGTTGCATTTTTTCCCTCTTTTTCTCTGGGTGCTGAGGAGGATTTTTTTTTCTCTCAATGGAGTTTGCACAGTTGTCTGGCCGTGTGGATCTGCTTGCCACTGAGGTTCGGAGTATTGCTACCTATCTTGCTGGGTTGCCGGTTGTGGAACCTAGGATTCCCATGCCAGATTTGTTTTTGGGGATTGGGCTAAATTTCTGAATTTCAAAAATAACTTTAAGTTGTTTCTTGCCTTAAAGCCTAAGTCCTCAGGTAACGCAGCACAGCAGGTTCAAATTGTCATCTCTCTCCTGCGCGGCGATCCTCAGGATTGGGCTTTTTCCCTGACACCGGGGGATCCTGTTTTGAATGATATTGATGCATTTTTTCTGGCTCTGGGGTTATTGTACGATGAACCTAATGTCACTGATCAAGCTGAAAAAACCTTGTTGGCATTAAAGCAGGTCTTGAAGACACTGAGTTGTACTGTCAGAAATTCCAAAAGTGTGCAGTCCTGACCAAATGGAATGATGATGCTTTGGCAGCCCTTTTTCGGAAGGGGCTGTCAGAGAATGTAAAGGATGTTATGGTGGGATTCCCTGTTCCCTCTGGTCTCAATGATTCTATGTAATTGGCTATTCAAATTGACAGATGTTTGCGTGAGCGCAGAGGTATGCGTGAGATAGTGTTGCCTTGTGTGCCAGCTTCTGAGCCCATGCAGTGTGATAGAGTGACTTCTGGGACACAGCATCATGAGTTTCGAAAGCGCAATGGGTTATGTTTCTACTGTGGTGATGCCTCTCATGCTGTTTCAGTCTGCCATAAGCGGGGAAGACATTTTGCACGCTCAGTTGCCTTGGGTAGTGTTCAGACTAAATTTCTGTTGACTGTTACCCTGATTCGCTCCCTGTCCACATTTTCTGCTCAGGCTTTTGTTGATTCAGGAGCAGCTATTAACCTGATGGATTTTGACTTTGCCAAACGTTGTGGGTTTCCCATGATACCCCTGCGGAAGTCTATTCCCCTACTGGGCATTGATTCCACCGCTTTGGCGGAGAATAAACCCCAGTTTTCTACTTAGGTGATAATGAGGGTTGAACCAGATCATCAGGAGAGTTGCAAATTTCTGGTGCTGCATAATCTGCATGACATTATTGTACTAGGTTTCCCTTGGTTACAGTCTCATAATCCTGTTTTGGATTGGAAATCTGTGTCTGTGACCAGTTGGGGCTGCCAATGTGTTAATGCCGACACTCCTGTTTTTTCTGCCTCTCCCAAGTCTCAGGATGTTCCTGACTTTTTGACTGATTTTTCGGATGTATTTAGTGAAAGAAAATCTGCATCTTTGCCCCCTCACAGGAGCTACGATTGCGCTATTGAAATAGTGCCTGGTGGTAAATTTCCTAAAGGTCACCTTTTTAACTTTTCTGTACCTGAACACGATGCTATGCGATCTTATATCAAGGAGTCATTGGAGAAGGGTCATATCAGACCATCCTCTTCACCCTTGGTGCCGGTATTTTCTTTGTGGCCAAAAAGGATGGTTCATTGAGGCCGTGTATTTATTATCGTCTCTTGAATAAGATCACTGTGAAGTATCAATATCCGTTACCCTTGATTTCTGACCTGTTTTCCAGGGTGAAAAGTGCGAGTTGGTTTACCAAGCTTGACCTCAGGGGGGCGTATAACCTTATTCGCATTAAGCACGGGGATGAATGGAAGACGGCGTTTAATACCCCAGAGGGGCATTTTGAGTACCTAGTGATGCCCTTTGGGCTCACTAATGCTCCTTCCGTCTTCCAATCCTTCATGAATGATATTTTCAGAGATTTTGTGGATAAATTTTTGATTGTTTATTCGGATGATATCTTGATTTTTTCCAATAACTGGGACTCTCATGTGAAACATGTTCGGACTGTGTTCCAGATTTTGAGAGAGAATGCACTGTATGTGAAGGGATCAAAGTGTCTTTTTGGCGTACAGAAGGTCTCAATTCTGGGATTCATTTTGTCTCCATCTGTTATTGAAATGGACCCGGTCAAGGTTCAAGCCATCTGTGATTGAGTCCAACCTACTTCATTAAAGGCTCTTCAGAGATTTTTGGGTTTTGCCAATTTTTATTGTAAATTTATTGTTAATTCTTTTGGTATTGTTAAACCATTGACTGATTTGACCAAAAAGGGTTCTGATGTGGTGAATTGGCCTCCTGAGGTAATCTCTGCATTTCAGGAACTTAAGCAGAGATTCACTTCTGCTCCTGTTCTACGGCAGCCTGATGTTTCTCTACCGTTTCAGGTGGAGGTTGATGCCTCTGAAATTGGGGCAGGTGCCGTTTTGTCCCAAAGAGATCCAGAGACCTCTAAGAGTAACCCTTGTGCCTTTTTCTCTCGAAAATTTTCTCCAACTGAATGTAATTATGACGTGGGTAATCGGGAGTTATTGGCCATGAAGTGGGCCTTTGAAGAGTGGAGACATTGGCTGGAAGGAGCCAAACATCAGGTGGTGGTCCTCACGGACCATAAGAACCTGGTTTAGCTAGAATCAGCCAAGCTACTTAATCCTAGACAGGCCAGGTGGGCCTTGTTTTTCACACGTTTTAATTTTGTGGTTTCTTTTCTTCCTGGCACTAAGAATGTTAAGGCGGATGCCCTCTCGAGGAGTTTCTTTGCGGACTCTCCTGAGTTATCTGATCCTACTGTTATTTTGAAAGAGGGTGTAGTTCTTTCCGCCATCTCGCCCAATTTGAGACGCATATGCCACCTTTAGGTAATTGTAGTAATATTGATAGCTACACGAAGTTTGTGACTGATGAAAGCCATAGAATTTATCCTAGGTCCTCTGGCATGTCTCCAAATCTGCCCTTGGATATGAGAAAGACACTCATGGAGCTTAAACATTTCCAATTAAACAGTCAGACAAAGGGGGAAATGTGGTAGTAATGGATAACGACAAATATGTAATGATGTGTGGTTCAATACTGTCGGATAGATTCATGTTATGTTTCGGTAGCTGAGGAGGACAGGAACAACAGCAGGGCAGCCAAACACCTGAGATGTTGGTAACTGTTGGGTTGCAGATTCCTAAACTAACGACACAACTAGAGGTAGCTGTGGAGCGTTCCTACGTTGATCTTAGACGCCTCGTCACAGCCTGAGAGATAACTACACCTAAAGGCAGAAAGATGAAAGCTATCTGCCCCGGAGCAGATCCCCAAAGAAAATAGGAAGCCCCCAAACATATAATGGCGGTTAGACAAGATGAAAATACAAACATAGGCAGAAAATAGACTGAGCAAACGCTGGGGCCACAAGCTGACTAAATAGGATAGGACAGGAGAGATTACTTTCTGCAATCCAGAAAACCCTACAAAAATCCAACAATTCTGATTACAAAAATACTGAGATCACACGATCTCGCCACCCACTAAATCAGGTCTCAGTGTGAACAAAAAACAAGCCGCAGCCGCTGAAAAAACAGGAAAGAGCAAATGAGCAAATAACAGTGGCTGCAGATAAACTGTGAGGAGCTCAGGCCCCAGGAGGGGACCTGGCTGACCTCCACAAAAGTGCAGAAAACAATGCAAAAAGTAAGCACAAAAAGAAAAGCAAAAAATATCTTATCTGAAAGCAGGAGATTAAACTTGGTGTTCAATTATCTTTCTCCTCTGCTTTTCATCCTCAGACCAATGGACGAACCAAGAGAACAAACCAGACCTTGGAGACTTATTTGAGATGTTTTGTGTCTGCTGATTAAGATGATTGGGTCTCTTTTTTTGCCTTTTCTGTTGTGGAGCGAATGCAGCAGATTTGGGACCAGGTAGTGGAGAGGTTGTCTCTCTCTCAAGAGAAGGCCCAGCGGTTTGCCAACCGGCATAGGACTGATAGTTCTCAGTTTAAAGTGGGGGACTTGGTTTGGTTGTCCTCAAGAAACTATCCCTATGAGTGTTGCATCTCCAAAATTTAAGCCAAGGTTCATTGGACCTTATAAGATCATGGAAATTCTTAATCCGGTTTCCTTCCGTTTGCTTCTTCCAGGGACATTTAAGATCCATAACGTGTTCCACAAGTCTTTATTGAAGAGGTTTGTCGAGCCAGTGGTTCCTAGCCTCCTGACCCTGTTTTGCTTGAGGGCAATCTGGAGTATGTGGTTGTAAGATTCTTTGTCTCTGTTGACATGTTCCTTGAAACTCAGTTTTCCGTCGGCCATTTTGCTTTCTGTCTTTCTGCAGTCTTGCCCTCAGTTAATATGGAGTTTCCAGTTTTCATGTTCCCGCCCTGATTCTTCCCTCTTGCTTCTTAAGCAGCCTCAGCTGAACAATCAGTGCTCCTGAATCAAGCCTCAGTCAGTCTGTGACCTGACTCCTGGAAGCCTTGGACTTGTACTCCAGCTATTCCCTACTGAGGAACCTTGGAACACTTTTGGACTCTGGAAACCTGCTGTTTGGTGAATCCATGTTTGCAGAGGAATTACGGTACAGAGAAGAGATCCTGAACCTGCTTTGGAGATTTATTGTAGTGCTTGAAGTTACTCTGGCCTGCTGTGTCTCCTGTCGCTGTTCCTGCAAACTGTGTGAACTTTTCAGCATGCTTGTATGAAGTAATACAAGTCATTTCATTTCAACCTATGTCTCCTGTGTTTCCTCGCACCCAAGCACAAGACGCTATAGGAACTGTACACTATACATGACAGTGGTTGAGAAAATATTGGATTCTCGTTTTTCTAGACGGAAACTCCAGTATTTGGTTAAGTGGAGAGGTTATGGTCAGGAGGACAATTCTTGGGTGTTTGCTTCGGACATCCATGCTAGGGGACTGATCCGTGCCTATCACCGAGCTCATCCTGATCGGCCTGGTTGCACAAGTGAGGGTTCTGTGACCCCTCCTCAAGGGGGGGTACTGTTGTGAATGTTCTAGAGATGGTTTCTGAGCAGAGGCTCCCTCTGGTGGTTACAGACAGTACTGAAACTTCCAGCGAGCAATGGCAATCTGGGATCACTGACTGGACTGATATAAGGGAGGTTCCCTCGCATGATGGTTGCCGGTGATCAATTGTTCTTGTCTCAATTGTGGTTCCTGGTTCATTTGGAAGTTTGCTGGAGTCTTGCCTGCGTCTGCTGCTTTCAGATAAGATATTTTTGCTTTTCTTTTTGTGATTGCTTTTTGCATAGTTTTCTGCTCTTTTGAAGTTCAGCCGGGTCCCCTCCTGGGGCCTGTGCTCCTCTCAGTTTATCTGTAGCCACTGTTATTTGTTCATTTGCTTTTTCCTGTTTTTTCAGTGGCTGCGGCTTGGTTTTGTTACACCAGAGATCTGATTTAGGTGGTTGAGATCGTGTGATCTCAGGTTTTTTGCAATCAGAAGTGTTGGTATTTTTAGGGGTTTTTTTTGGATTGCAGTCAGAATTCTTTCCTGTACTTTTCTGTCTAGACAGATTGGGCCCCAGCGTTTGCTCATTCTATTTTCTGTCTGTGTCCGTGTTTTTTTCTTTTCTAACCGCCATTACATGTTTGGGGTCTTCCTATTTTCTTTGGGGATCTGCTCCGGGGCAGGTAGCTTTCATCTTTCTGCCTTTAGGTGTAGTTATCTCTCAGGCTGTGACGAGGCGTCTAGGATCAACGTAGGAACGCTCCACGGCTACCTCTAGTTGTGTGGTTAGTTCAGGTTACTGCAATCCAATAGGATCCAGCCTCTCTGGTGTATTACCATTTTTACTATTTCTCCTCAGCTACCTAAACATAACAGTTATCCTTTCCCTTCTAAAAAAGATGAAGCACTTGACAAAGAAGCTGATGCAGAAGAAAAATTAGCTCGTGCCTAGATTCTCTGTCCCCTTCTTGAACTACACCTTGGTCTGAATCTATTATCGGAGGTGTATTTTTTGGATTTGTGTTCAGTGTCTGAGGACTCGATATCAGAAGATGAGACTGCAATTGGAGTCTTAGTTGGTTCAACTAGAAAGCAATATGCTCGTTTTTCTTTAAATTCTGCAAAGGTCCTAATAAATCTTTTATGTTTTCTATCTTTAAGATTTGTCTAATATCGCTCGATCACAGTCTGTAAAGCTTCTTTATAATTAAATTCTGGTTCTAGAGAGATTTATTCCACATCGAGCAGTATCTGCATGAACTGGAGTGATAAAGCCACAGATTCCTCCTCCCAAGAGCTGAGAAAAATGTCTCAACAGAGGAAACAGGGAATTCTCAGGCAAAAAGAATGCACAAGCCTATGGATCTTCATATCTTCATGGAGAAAAGACAAAACAATGCAGTGTGAGGAGCTGGCCTTGTTCTAAATGCTATAGGACTACGGCACATAGAGCTGAGTCCGCGGCTCTAATGGGATGCAGACTTTTTCCAGCATGGAGCACCAGTTATGTCAATCCTGTTGTTGCATTCTATTAGAGATTTGCTTGCTGTGTTTTATTAGAAATTTGCTTGCTCGTCAGTTTAGCCTCAGGAAGAACTGTCTCCATTCAGTGACAGTAAGCAGAGGAAGACAAGCAGTCTGGATCTTATGCATACATAAGGGCCCCGTCTTACATAGCGAGATCGCTAATGAGATCGCTGCTGAGTCACTAAATTTGTGACGTAACAGCGACCTCAATAGCGATCTCGCTACGTCTGACACGTACCAGCCATCAGGCCCCTGCTGTGAGATCGCTGGTCGTGCAAGAATACTCTGGACATTTTTTTGGTAGTTGAGGCCCCGCTGCGTCGCATGCATCGTCCTGTTTGACACCTTTACCAACGACCTCTCTAGCGACTTGTAGCTAGAAACATGGGCGTACGTTTGCGTTGCCATTTCCGCGCCCCTAGGCTACGATTGGTGGTCGCTACTGCGTTCTGATTGGCATCCTTGTTTGCAAGGAAGCCAGCACTGCGGTGATTCTGTTCTTTGTTCCAGATCGTGTGAAGAAAGCAACATAGCAGCGATTTCATTCATCCGTCCTACTTGTTTGAGATCACAGTTGCGTTCTCCAGCTGCAACTCAACACCTATTCTACTATTCTTTTGACAACTACACTGACTACACTGTGAAAGGTAGGTATATTTTTTGGGTCTCAAATGCAATTCCTATTGTCTATTGTCTGCTATCACTGCTCTGGAGGAATGGAGAGAGGGCTTGCCTTCTATCGGTGTACATGTGCTTTTGCATCGACAGCCATTTTAGGGGGTCTCGGGTGGGGTCTCAAATACGTTTCCATTTGAACTCAATTTATAGGACACCTACCAATTGTTGTATTTTTTTTTTTTGTGTCAGTTTGCCCCATCATGAACAATGCGCAGTGTGCTGTTGTGGTTGCTGCATTGCTTGTTGAGGAAGCACGGCGTCAAGATGAGGCATGGATGCTGGAGAGGCGTTCTAAAAGAAAACGTCGCATGTGGACCAGAGAGTGGCTGCAGAAGAGGTCCAAATTTTCCCACATGCAACTGGTGAAAGAGCTTCAGGAGAAAAATCCTCATGATTTCCTTCACCTATTTACTTGGAAGAATTACTCCACTAATTGAACGGAAGAATACAGCGATGCTTGCTGCCATCCCAGCAGATGAAAGATTGGCAGTCACACTGCGATTCCTGGCCACTGGACGCTCTTTGCAAGACTTGCCTTTTTCTTCCGCCATTTCAAGGCCACTACTGAGTGTTCTCATTCCGGAAACGTGCACGGCGATTTTCAGTTGTCTACGTAGCTACATGGAGTTTCCCAACATGGAGGCGGAATGGAGCAAGATTGCCAATGATTTTGATCAGCTATGGCAGTTCCCAAACTGTGGTGGGGCTTTGGACGGGAAACATGTCCGTATAACTCAGCCACCCAACAGCGGATCATATTTCTTCAACTATAAGGGCTATTTCAGCATCATCCTGATGGCCCTTGTTAACGCAAATTATGAATTAATTTGTGTAGACATTGGGATGAATGGAAGGGTTTCCGATGGTGGAGTTTTGGAGTATACGTTTTTTGGAGAGCGTTTACATAACAGTGAACTTCACTTGCCTCCTAACTCTGAGACTAGAGGAAACCTTAATTTTGTTTTTATTGGCGACGAGGCCTTCCCACTTCATCCCAATCTTATAAAACCTTTCCCTCAAAAAAGTCTCACACGGGAAAGGAGAATTTACAACTACCGCTTGTCAAGGGCACGTCGGGTTGTGGAGAATGCCTTTGGTATCATGGCCAATCGCTTCCGCGTTTTGCACACACCGATTAACATGAAACTGGAATCAATTGACTCTGTAGTTTTGGCCTGTTGTGTGCTTCACAATTTTCTTCGCCGGAGCGATTCAATGGCGTACTGTCCTCCTGGCCTTGGGGTCTCTGTGAATGAAACAAACAGAGAAATGCAGCTGGGCGAATAGCGGGCAAGCGAAAACGCAATTGCTGGCCTTCGACCATTGGGACCTGGAAGAAGCACCCAGGATGCGAAGATCTGCAGAGACAATTACTGTGATTATTTTAACGGTCCCGATGCTGTGACTTGGCAGCATCAGAACCTATAGTGGACTACTACTGAGATTGTTACCGTACTTTAATTCGTTAATAAATTTGTATCACTTAATGTGTTTTTCACTTATCATTAATTTGGTTTCTCAACAGTACTTTCATTGTTTAAAGTAACATACTTATATGCATATACCGTATATACTCGTGTATAAGCTGAGATTTTCAGCACTTTTTTTGTGCTGAAAATGCCCCCTCGGCTTATACACGAGTCATTGGGCAGAAACCAGCGGGGGAGGGGGTGCCGCGGCAGGAGCCGGTGGCTGGGACATCATACTCACCCCTCCCCGTGCCATCGCTGAATGTCCCTGCAATCCTGCGTTGTACCCAGCTTCCTGCAGCTCTCCTGTGCTGAGCGGTGACGTATACCGCTCATTAAGGTCATGTAATATGGACGCGACGCCACTCCCATAGGCGTGGCGTCCATATTCATGGCCTTAATGAGCGGTATTACGTCACCGCTCAGCGCTGGAGAGCTGCAGGAAGCCGGAAGGAACGCAGGATTGCAGGGACGTTCAGCGATGGCACAGGGAGGGTGAGTATGATGGAGGAGGATGGGGGGAGCATGGAGGAGGACAAGGAGCACGGAGCAGGACGGGGGGAGAACGGTGAACGAGGGAAGCATGGAGGAGGACAATGAGCACGGAGCAGGACAGGGGGGAGAACGGAGGATGGGGAAGCATGGAGGAGGATGGGGGAAGCATGAAGGACAATGAGCACGGAGCAGGAGGGGGGGAGAACGGAGGACGGGGAAGCATGGAGGAGGACAATGAGCACGGAGCAGGAGGGGGGGAGAGGTTGGAGGGCACAGAGGAGCACGGAGCAGGA
Source organism: Oophaga sylvatica (assembly GCA_033576555.1). Lineage (NCBI taxonomy): Eukaryota > Metazoa > Chordata > Amphibia > Anura > Dendrobatidae > Oophaga > Oophaga sylvatica. The sequence continues at coordinate 94,911,889 of JARQOD010000006.1, forward strand.
CGGGGGAGAGGATGGAGGGCACAGAGGAGCACGGAGCAGGACGGGGGAGAGGATGGAGGGCACAGAGGAGCACGGAGCAGGATGGGGGCACAGGAGGATGGAGAAGGAATGGGGGAGCACAGCGGAGGACGGAGAAGGAATGGGGGAGCACAGCGGAGGATGGAGCAGGAGGGGGGAGTACAGAGGAGAATGGGGGAGCACAGAGCTGGATGGGGGAGCAAGGAGCAGGACGGGGCAGCACAGAGCAGGACGGCAGTTTATACACCTGGCTTATACACGAGTCAATAAGTTTTCCCAGTTTTTTGTGGCAAAATTAGGGGGGTCGGCTTATACACGGGTCGGCTTATACACGAGTATATATGGTACTTATATACATATACTCAAATGTATGAGTAATGAGGTAATATACAGTAACATGAGGTAATACACAGTAATATGAGGTAATACACAGGTAACATCTACTATATAATAATTTAATTCTGTCTGTCTGTAACAAAAAACCCGCGTCGCTGATTGAACGCACCCGGCCGGACACGACCAATCAGCGACTGGCACAGTCCGGCTGCGAATTGGCATATACCACATATCCACATATACCCCAGCAGCAGCAGCCTCCACAGCCGCCAAAACGTCAAAAATTGAGATAAATGAGGTATCGCTGTAATCATACTGACCCGAACTATAAAACTGCTTTATCAATTTTACCACACGCAGAACGGTATAAAGGCCCCCCCAAAAGAAAATAGTGAATTGCTGTTTTTTTTTTGTATACTAACCTCCCAAAAATTAAATTAAAAAGCTGTCAAAAAATGTCATGTGCCCAAAAATGGTACCAATAAAAACGCCAACTCATACCGCCAAAAATAAGACCTAACATGACTCTGTGGGCAAGACTTTGCCAAAATTATAGCTCTCAAAATGTAGTGATGCAAAAACTATTTTTTGCAATAAAAAGTGTTTTTTAGCGTGACAGCTTACACACATAAACACACACTACTGTATAATAGTACATCAAAACCCCCTTTAAAACCAACAACATACCTGCGCTCCCGTCTGACCTGGGGACGCTGTATAGAAGAGACGTTAATTTTGGGACGCAGTAGCGTCTCCGTTTTGCCGAAGTCCTGTGGTTTAGCACTTCACGCGAGAACGCAGTAGCGTCCTCTAACCGGCCTGCCCACGTCACACGTTGAATCGCAAACTGTGGGCTGCGCTGATGCGTCATGGGCGGGTTTTACGTCGTTAATGCGGCCTAGCTCGTTACATGAGGCAGGAATATGGCGGCCAGGAGACGTAGTGCAACCGTGGGGGGATGCTGAAGTCCGCTTCCTCATCAGAGAGATGGATAAGAGGGACTATTGGTGAGCTGAGCACCAAACCCATCCAGTCCTCCAAAAGCAGGCAGTGCTGCGGAGGATCAGACGGGGCCTGGCCAGAAGATATGGAGTGCAGCGGTCCACAACACAAATCCGCAAGAAGCTGGCTGATCTGCGGTACAGATCCAGCGACCGCATTGCCAGCATCCGTGCACAGAGGCAGGCCCGTCGTGGTGAGTGGCATTAATTATAATGCAGTAATATAATATAATGCACATGATATACTGGAGCATCATATGGAGCACATATGGGGCCTATTCTGTATGGAGCATTATATGGGGAGCATTACACACTGGAGAATTATATATGGGGCCCATCTTATACTAGAGCATCATATGGGGTTCATTATTTATGGGGCATCATATAGGGCCCTTTATATATGGAGCATTATATATGGGGACCATTATATTTGGAGCATTATATGGGGCTCATCATACACTGGAACTTCATATATGGGGCCCATCATATACTAGAGCATCATATGGGGTTCATTATTTATGGGGCATTATATAAAGCCCTTTATATATGGAGCATCATATGGAGCATATATGGGGCCTATTCTGAATGGAGCATTATATGGAGACCATTCTGTATGGAGCAATAAATAGGACCCATCGTAAACTTTATGAAGCTTTATATGCGACTCATTATACTGTATAATAGCCATAATCAACCAAGTTAGTAGAAGGAGTATTCCACTCAATTGTATTTTTTTTCAGCGGCACCATCATCACCAGCTGCATCACCAGCTGCACCACCATCACCAGCAGCACCATCATAAGCAGCAACCCCTTCTCCTGCTGCTACCCCACCTCCAGTAATAGGGTCATCAACATCTTCACCCATAATGACCTTCTCTCCAGCGTCATTCCATGACACTGTTGCAGGGTCGCCTTCTGGTAATTTACGCACATAATATAAGCTTCCGACAAGTTTGAAAATATTGTTAGGTCTTAAAATGTTCAAGGGCTGTTGTGTTATATCTATTTGTGTGTGTTTCCCTAGCCGGTGGTGCCTCAGGTTCTGGGTGGGCGGTAAGCACCTCCTCGGGAGAAGCTCAGTCGCCCCAAAACCGTAAGTTAATAACCCCTTCATGACCTGTGACACAGCGTATGTGTCATGAAAGGATCGCGTTCCTGCAGGTCGGGTGACCGGGGTCACTGAAAGGTCACCCAACACGCAGGCACAAGACCCTTTGTGCTTCACCAAAGGGGGGTTGGCTTAACCCCTACGTGGCTACGATCGCTCTGATTGGCTGTTAAAAGTGAAACAGTGCTCCCTTTATTCCGAGCCCCGACGTGTGCCCAAACAGTGGTTTACCCCCACATATGGGGTATCAGCGTACTCAGTAAAAGTTGCACAACAACTTTTGGGGGTCTAATTTCTCCTGTTACTCTTGGGAAAAAAAATTGGGGACTAAAAAATGATTTTTGTGGAAAAAAAATGATTTTTTATTTTCACAGCTCTGAGTTATAAACTTCTGTGAAGAACTTGGAGATTCAAAGTGCTCACCACACATCTAGAGGAGTTCCTTGGGGGATCTAGTTTCCAAAATGGGGTCACTTGGGGGGGTTTCTACTGTTTAGTCACATCATGGGCTCTGCAAACGTAACATGACGCCCGCAGACCATTCCATCAAGTCGTCATTTCAAAACATCACTACTTCCCTTCCGAGCCCCGACGTGTGCCCATACAGTAGTTTTCTCCCACATATGGGGTACCAGTGTATTCAGGACAAACTGTACAACAACTTTTGGGGTTCAATTTCTCCTGTTACCCTTGTGAAAATAAAAAATTGTGGGTTAAAAAAATCAGTTTTTGAGGAAAAAAATGATTTTTAGTTTTTACAGCTCTGCATTATAAACTTCTGTGAAGCACGTGGGGGTTCAAGGTGCTCACCACACATCTGGATAAGTTCCTTGGGGGGTCTAGTTTACAAAATGGGGTCACTTGTGGTTGGTTTCTACTGTTTGGGCACATCAGGGGCTCTGCAAACGTAACAAGATGCCCGCAGACCATTCTATCAAGTCGGCATTTCAAAGCGTCACTACATCCCTTCCGAGCACTGACGTGTGCCCAAACAGTGGTTACCCCCCACATATGGGGTACCAGCGTACTCAGGACAAACTGGACAACAACTTTTGGGGTCCAATTTCTCCTATAACCATTGTGAAAATAAGAAATAGGGGGCTGAAAAAATCATTTTTTGAGAAAAAAAATGATTTTTTATTTTCAAGGCTGTGCGTTATAAACCTTTGTATAGCACCTGGGGGTTTAAAGTGCTCACTGTGCATCTAAATAAGTTCCTTAGGGGGTCTTGTTTCAAAAACAGGGTCATTTGTGGGGGAGCTCCAAAGTTTAGGCACACAGGGGCTCTCCAAACACGACATGGTGTCCGCTAACGATTGGAGCTAATTTTCCATTAAAGTCAAATGGCGCTCCTTCCCTTCTGAGCCCTGCTGTGCACCCAAACAGTGGATCCCCCCTCATATGGGACACCAGCGTACTCAGGAAAAACTGGACAACAACTTTTGGTGTCCAATTTATCCTGTTACCCTTGGGAAAATAAAAAAATAGGCTAAAAAATCATTTTTGAGAAAAAAAATGATTTATTTTTACTGCTCTGCGTTTATAAACTTCTGTGAAGCACTTGGGGGTTCAAAGTGCTCACTACACATCTAGATAAGCTCCTTGGGGGGTCTAGTTTCCAAAATGGGGTCACTTGTGGGGGGTTTCTACTGTTTAGGCACATCAGGGGCTCTGCAAACGCAACATGACGCCCGCCGAACATTCCATCAAGTCTGCATTCCAAAATGGCGCTCCTTCCCTTCTGAGCTCTCCCATGCGCCAAAACAGTGGTTCCCGCCCACATATGGGGTATTGGTATACTCAGGATAAATTACACAACAACTTTTGTGGTCCAATTTCTCCTGTTACCCTTGTGAAAATAAAAAATAGCGGGCTAAAAAATCATTTTTGAGGAAAAAAATGATTTTTTTATTTTCACTGCTCTGCGCTATAAACTTCTGTGAAGCACTTGGGGGTTCAGAGTGCTCACAACACATCTAGATAAGTTCCATAAGAGGTCTAGTTTCCAAAATGGTGTCACATGTGGGGTTTTTTTCATTGTTTAGGCACACAGGGGCTCTCCAAACGCGTCATGGTGTCCGCTAATGATTGGAGCTAATTTTCCATTCAAAAAGTCAAATGGCGCTCCTTCCCTTCTGAGCCCTGCCGTGCGCCCAAACAGTGGTTTATGACCACATATGAGGTATCTGTGTACTCAGGAGAAATTGCCCAACAAATTTTAGGATCCATTTTATCCTGTTGCCCATGAAAAAATGAAAAAATTTATGCTAAAATAAAATTTTTGTTGGAAAAATTAAAATGTCCATTTTTTCCTTCCACGTTGCTTTAGTTCCTGTGAAGCACCTGAAGGGTTAATAATCTTCTTGAATGTAGTTTTGAGTAGCTTGAGGGGTGCAGTTTTTATAATGGTGTCACTTTTGGGTATTTTCTACCATATAGACCCCTCAAAGTGTCTTCAAATGTGAGGTGGTCCCTAGAAAAATGGTTTTGTAAATTTTGCTGTAAAAATGAAAAATCGCTGGTCAACTTTTAACCCTTATAACTTCCTAAAAAAAAAAAATTTTTGCTTCCAAAATTGTGCTGATGCAAAGAAGACAAGTGGGAAATGTTATTTATTAACTATTTTGTGTCACATAACCCTCTGGTTTAACAGAATAAAAATTCAAAATTTGAAAATTGCGAAATTTTCAAAATTTTCACCAAATTTCCATTTTTTTCACAAATAAATGCAAAAATTATTGACCTAAATTTACCACTAACATGAAGCCCAATATGTCACGAAAAAACAATCTCAGAATCGCTAGGATCCGTTGAAGCGTTCCTGAGTTATTACCTCATAAACGGACACTGGTCAGAATTTCAAAAAATGGCAAGGTCATGAAGGGGTTTTAAACAGCAAACATGTAACTTAAGTTGATGTTGCCACAGAATTGCCTGGTTAACTTTTACCATTCCCTCCACAGAATTTCCCACTGCCCAGGACCTGTTAGCCTCCCACCGGCAGATGAGGTCTGCTATGGCTGCGACCATGGCAGCCATGCACGAGCATGGAGTGATGCTGGAGCGGTTTGTGGTTGGCCTCCACCAGGGGGGCATGTAATAATTTTTTGTTTTTTATGTATGTATGTTATTGTTTTTTTTTTATGTTAATATTTTGTATTTTTTTGTTTTATATATATATATATTTACATATATATATATAAACTTAAAAAAAAATATACACTTATACTTTATAACTGCAGCAGTGTCAACTTCTTTCAAAAACCAAAAATAGAACTATGAAAGCAAACAAAAGAAAAGAAAACACCATTAAAAAAAACATCTGTACCATTAAAAAAAACAAACTGTATAGCTGCACCTCCTCCCTCCCACCAGAGCAAAGATATCAGACAATAGGTAGGTGTCCTATAACAATTTAAAATTAGGTGAAATGGAAATGTATTTGAGATCCCACCCGAGACCCCCTAAAATGGCTGCCGATGAAAAAGCACATGTACACCGATAGAAGCCAAGCCCTCCCTCCATCCGTCCAGAGCAATGATAGCAGAAAATAGACAATAGGAATCGAATTTGAGACCCAAAAAATACACCTACCTTTCACAGTGTATAGTTTTGCAATGTTAGCTAATAATTGGTAATTGGCATTTAAATTAAATACAATTGAAACGCATTTGAGACCCCAAAGATACTTACTGTGCACAAAGTATAGTTGTCCAAAAGACCGTGGGAGAATATATAAAACGCTTTTGGAGTCGCAGCCGAGAACGCTACTAAGATCCGTAAACCAGGACGCAAGCAGGAACAAAACACAAGTGCTGCTAGACTGCCAGGAACAATGAACAGGAGCGCAGCTACGGTACCTTCGTCACGCAATCGAGAACAATGAGCAGTAGCGCCGCCAATCAGAAAGCAGTAGTGACCACCAATCGGAGATGAGGGGGCGCGGAAAAGGCAACGCTAAGCCACACCTGTGTGCCTACAACGTCACACTGTACAGCCCACATCGAGCGCTGTATCGTCAGAATAGATGTAGTGTGACAGGGTTTCAATGACCGCTGATGTCGTTACGAAGGTCGCTATGGTCGTCCGTATCGTTGCAGCGTCGTTGGGAAGATCGGTCTGTTTGACATCTCAACAGCGATCACACAGCGACGCAACAACGATCCTTATCTGGTCGCATCGTCAGCGGAATCGCTGCAGAGTCGTTATGTGAGACTGGGTCTTATCCTTCTATAGATATACCGAGATATTACTCCATTGTCTCTGTGGTGTATATAAAATTAGGCCAAAAATATGTCTATCATAACTTGCTACTGATTGTTTTTCTTGATTAAATTATATGCCTAATTTTTTATAGAATTTTTTCAATAAAAATTTAATTTTTCACTTTGTACATAGGCCTTTTTTCCCAAGATTGTCTTTCTTGGGTAGTGTTTACATTAGATACTGATGAATTCTATTGAGACTAGTAGATTAAACAAGAACCTGCTTATAGCAATAATTGTGATTACTGCTTTAAACAAAAAAAAAAACAGAAGCTGACAATATGGCTGCTGGATATATGGCAGCTATAGGGAGGACTTTAATTTCTTGCCTGTCCTCCTTTTTATATATGAACCCAAAATATCATTGAGTCTGTTGTTCTAGAGTCTTGTGCTATCTATTTGATAATATACTTTCGTCATGTTGCAATGTAACATGACGAGATTGTGATCTTTGACCATGCAACTTGTAACAAGCAATCTTAATTCTACAGTCATGTTTGACACTATTTTATCTGACCCATCTTCTCGTTAATAAATGGTGGAAGAGAAGGATCAAATAAAATGCAGTAACACTTTCTGCAGAACTGAACTTCACTCTGGTTTGTTTGTAGTCTGTTACAATAGAGACATATATAACTGAAAAGATTCTGTAAACACAAAACAATCATATTTTAAAATTAAGACAATTTATAATTTTGTTCAATTTTAATTTTTAATACTGTAGATCATTATAAAATGTTGGAAAATTGCATATTCTTTAGTTCTCCAAATATACATTCAGGAGGTAGAACAAGAACAATTTATTTTGCTTATGGGATTTGGATAAGATATATGTTTTTGCTTTTTGTGTTACACTGTTAAATGCATTGCACAAACATATCACACAAACTAATAAAAAGATCATTTCAAATGAATATTTTAAATCCCCCTTATTTACTGTAAATTCTACTAGAAACATAGCCTTTTAGAAAATTTGTAGATGCTCAAGTGAATCGTAAAAATAAAATCTGCTCTGTTCCCTGACTTTTATTGTATTGATTGATTTCCTGAAGAACAATCACAAAGCTGTTCACATCTGAATCCTCATTAAATATTTAATCTGTGTTCCCACTGCCTTCTTCTTCATGGGGGTATTCACTTTTATTTCCTGTACATGTTCATTGGAGAGAACCTGTCTGGATTTTCAAAATAACATTTGCTAATGGAGCATTTCTTGCCCTTCATTTTATTGATAAACTCGGTTCGCGCCGTTAAATCTGAGCAGTCACATAGTGGCATTTCCCTTGAGCAGCCTGACATTTGAATGACAAACCATGCCACTTTTCCGTATGAAACCTGTCATGATGTTGTATCTGAGCTATTACTGTAAGGGTTCAATAAGCCAGTCTTTGTATGCTTTGAGTGCCAAGGTTTCTTTTTGCTTAATATTACTGTGCATCTTTTTTTTACTTACTCGCTCTCTATAAATACTTGTGTGTCTCTGTTTTTTTGACAGGAGATTGACATAAGAACCAGCATTGACATTGTTACAAACGATAATGGACATTTTAACTTTTTATATAGATCAGATAGACCAAAGGCTTTGTGCAATGCAATAACAAAAATGCAACAGGTTTACCAGCAGCCCTAGGCTAAAATACTGAGAATTAATAGTTTCACAAAATCACCTGTTATTTCTGATGATAGTGGTAGTTACTGAAAATGATCTTTTTCTTACTGGTGGTTTAGTACTCTGTACATTATATTCTGTTGTTGATTTACATGGTTAATGGCATTTAAACAAATTTTAAATGGTATCAGATTTCTCATTGGAGAATGGAGGTAGGAGTAGGTGTTCAGCACAGTGATAGACAAGCAGACAGGCAGACTCAATCAGATGGCTCTGCAGCTTCAAGAAACTGTTATAGCATACTTTGGTGCTGGTTTCACAGCCACACAGCTCAGTACTACTGTACAATGTCTTGCATTCTACTGTAGCTGCTTCTGTCTCATATGCTACAGAGAAAGAACAGTTGGAAACACCTTGTGTTTGTGCATCACAGCAGCTAGTCTGTACACAGATTCTGAGAGAACTGAAAATCAGAGACAGAGCCATCAGGGGGAAAAAATGGCCACAGGTCTACCGACCAGAGCAATACAACTTCCTATATTTCTATCAGGCTGTACATTACAAAAAAACAAACAAACAACAAACAAACTGATCAGCACCTTCCAACAGAATAAAGCAAGTGTGAGCAGGTGCAGGCTGCTATAGCTGCATGATATACAAAAAAAAACTACTGCAGGACTCTGAGTGCCAAGATGCATGCAAACATTGACTATATGAACTTTGGACCGCATTACTACTATATAGAATATACTTATAAAAAGAAGATATGAAGGTGTAATCTGTTACCAGGCCATAGACAAATTCTAGTAACAGATCATACCTTTCCATAACGAAGATTAGGTGAAAACAGGATGGACACAACTTTTGGAGAATTTAACCCCTTAGTGACAGAGCCAATTTGCAGCTTAATGACCGTGCCAATTTTTACAATTCTGACCACTGTCACTTTATGAGGTTATAACTCTGGAACGCTTTAACAAATCCAGCTGATTCTGAGAGTGTTTTTTCGTGACACACTGTACTTCACATTAATGGTAAAAAAAATTTTATATGACTTGCGTTTATGAAAAAAACGGAAATATGGCGAATATTTTGAAAATTTAGCAATTTTCAAATTTTAAATTTTTATGCCCTTAAATCAGAGAGATATGTCACACAAATTTCTTTATAAATAACATTTCCCACATGTCTACTTTACATTAGCACAATTTTGGGAACAAATTTTTTTTTTTTGTTACGAAGTTATAAGGGTTAAAGTTGACGAGCTCTCATTTTTACAACATTTTTTTTTAGGGACCACATCACATTTGAAGTCACTTTGAGGGGTCTATATGATAGAAAATACCGAAAAGTGACACCATTCTAAAAACTGCACCCTCAAGGTGCCCCCAAACCACATTCAAGAATTTTTTTAACCCTTTCGTGCTTCACATGAACTGAAGCAATGTGGAAGGAAAAAATTAAAAATTTTTTGCAAAAAACTTATTCAGAACCAATTTTTTTTATTTTCACAAGTGTTAAAAGAAAAAATGAACCACAAATTTGTTGTGCAATTTCCTGAATATGCCGATACCCCCCATATGGGGGGAAACCACTTTTTGGGCGCACAGCAGAGGTCGCAAGGGAGGGAGCGCCGTTTGACTTTTTCAACGCAGAATAGGCTGGACGCCATGTCGGTTTAGAGAGTCCCTGATGTGCCTAAACAGTGGAAACCCCCAACAAGTGACCCCAATTTGGAAACTAGAAACCCCCTTTAAAGGGAACTTATCTAGATGTGTGGTGAGCACTTTGAACCTCCAAGTGCTTCACAAGAAGTTTATAAAGTAGAGCCGTGAAAAAAAAAAAATCATTTTTTTCCTCAAAAATGATTCTTTAGCCCACTATTTTTTTATTTTCCCAAGGGTAACAGGAGAAATTTGGCCCCAAATGTTGTTGTCAATTTTTCCCGAGTAGGGTGATACCCCATATGTGGGCTGGAAAACCCCTGTTTGGGGGGCATGGGAGAGCTTGAAGGAAGGAGCGCCCTTTTGTAAAACAGACTTTGATGGAATGTTCTGCGGGCGTCATGTTGTGTTTTTCAGAGCCCTTGATATGCCTAAACAGTAGAAACCCCTTGCAAGTGACACCATTTTGGAAACTAGACCCCCCAAGGAGCTTATTTAGATGGTGTGGTGAGCACTTTGAACCCCCAAGTGCTTCACAGAA
>JARQOD010000006.1:94922532-94984504 GCA_033576555.1 Oophaga sylvatica
TTAAAAAGGTTTTTTGCGGGATCGGGCTACCAGCAGTGCAAGCTTGCTCGGAAGGCCCCGCGGGCAGGTGTGAGGCATCTGCACGCACTGGGGGGCGGGACTCTTGGAGAAGCCGGTCCAAGGAGGGCCAAGAACCACTTCTCCCCAAAAAAAAACATCAGGACAACTGATATTCTGCAAAGGTAGGGGAGTGGACGTGGGACGGGAAATTTTTTTTCTCGATGAACCCCTTTTCGATTTGGGGGGACATCAGGAAAACGCCTCATTCGGGGAAGATAAGGTAGCGTCCACCATTTTGTCTCACCACTGTTAAGCACCTGAACCATTCAGGGGGGGTTGCTTCTCAGCCAAGGGAATCGGCTCTCTCACAGTCTTGCCAAAAAACAAGCCATGAAAAAAAGGGGTACCAGAATGTCCCCCAAAGCAACTTCTCCCAACCCCCCAAGAGCATTTGACGAAAAAACCAAATCCTTATCCGCTGATGGGACCTTGCCTAAAGAAAGGGGTGTAAAAAAAGGCCAGGGAACAAAACATAGAGATTTTGGGTCCAGGCCTGGAAACTCCCAGATCTTTAATCCCATTGAACTTTGTCAATCATAAAAGACAAGTGGACAAACAAAACCTAAAAATTCTGACAAAATGAAAGCATTGATTGTGCAAGAATGGACTGCATCAGTCAGGTTGGTCCAAATTTTTTTTGAGACATGCCAGGGAAATTTTGCGGGGGTCCTGAAGAAGAAGGTAAACACGCAAATATTGACTTGCTCTTAACTCATTCTAACTGTCAATAAACTTTGTTACTCATTTTTTTTAAAAATTATTATATTTTTTTCTGTGAAAAAACATCTGTCAAACACACATAAAAACCAGAGGGCAGCAGACATGTGAAAATATAAATTTGTGTTATTTAAAAAAACTTTTGGCCATGACTTATGGGCGTCCTAATTTGACATTGTAAACACCGACCACTATGACATTCAGGAGGACTGGTCCTTAAAAGATCAACTGGTGCACACTAACTATACGCCTCCTAAGCAGTCTGGCACTTGGCTTGACTTAGGTCACTGGGCATGTTCAGATCGGCGAATTTAGCTGTTGAAAATATTAACACCTAGTAAAACATTTAAAAGTTCAACAACTGGGAAACTTATAACAAAGAGATTTTGCTAACTGCAGAACAGTAGGAGTGGTGTATGTCTGTACTTGTTCTTGCCCTATGGATTATGAGGGCAAGACTAAGAGACAGCATTGAGTACATATAAGTGAGCATGTAAGAACATTTGAAAATGGAGGGACAAACCCCTTACCAGGCATGTTGTCCAGGCACATGGTGGGGATACTAAGGAAATTTCATTTAAGATCATTGAAGTTTTCCCCCATTTGTTAGAATGGAAATTGGGATATAAATATTTTTCAGCGTGAGGCAAGGTGGACATTCTGGTTAGAGTCCCATGGCCCCTGGAGATTAATGAACAGCGAGTTTTGTCAGTTTTCTTGTAACCTCTGTCTATGTCTATTAATTCAGGTATTTAAGTTAGTTACAGTCTCCGGTGTATAGATTTCTTAACCGTGCCATTTTTTTCGTCAATATCATTGTGAGGCAAATATACTGTAATATATATTTTATTTACTATTAATTATTTGGAAGCATTTTAAGCCTTGATATAATTGGACATTTCTGCGACCAAGGAAACTGAGTGACCCTACTTCTGAAAGATCTTGTCCCCATCTACACTAATACCACCCATTGCTCAATTGGACATACTCCATTTTACTTGATGCTTTGCGATAAGGCCAGTTGCCATCAGACTTGGCTCTGGGTGTAAAAATACCTGACACCAGTAATCCTTTTCCAAAAACAGACTGGGTGATTGAACATCGCAGACTCATGGTGGAAGCCAAGGAAATTGTGGATTTCCCATGGAAGAAGCACGAAAGAGATAAAAGAAGACTATAACCACCGTGCACATGCAAATCTGTTACAAATTGGAGAGAGTCTGGCTCCAAATCATCCCTTGGACGAAAAAATTGGATCCTCTTTGGGAAGTTGAACCATACACAATAACTACTATAACCTTTTCCATCACCTGACATATACAAAGATACCAAGATTGCTTGGAAACCTTAGACAGTACACAGAAAACCACCTAAAACTTTGTCTCAAGGATGAATTACTGATAGAGTCTCAACTACCTGAGTCACCTTTGTTTGTAATACAAAATCCTCCAGAATCATCAAAAAAGACTGCCGAAACTTTGGTGAACTTATTTTGGCTCTGTAATTAATCCTCTTGATATACTGTAATTTTGTCTTGCACTTGGGTATAGCACTTATTCCTCTGTACTCCTAACTTTGTCATTGGCACAAGGCTCCACCCTCCAACTATACGCCGAAGATGGCTTGTCTTAAGAAGGGGAGTTTGTGATATCCCAGTATCCCATTATCCAGTCTACTCCTGCTGAGTGAAACAGTTGTTTTGTGGCATTAGATTTGTTCCTGTGTACCCGAACTACTTTGGGTACCGTGAATTAGGCCTCTTTCACACTTCAGAAGTTCGGCGTCAGTTAAAATCCGCCAATGGGTGAAAAAAAGCGGATCCGCCAGAAAAGTGCAAAAACGGATGCAACGGATCCGATTTTAAGGTGGATCAGTTGTGAACTTTTGAACCAGGAAAATGTATTGTACGCATGTCTGGCACGGAGGAGAGAGAGAGAAAGATTCCAGAACGGGATTTCAGCAGTTTCTGCAGAGAATAATGCATCCGCTGGTGGATTCCGCAAAAAACGGATGAAGTCCGCCATTTCGATGCACTCAAAAAACTTGCATTGTACGTTTTTAAAAAAAAGGCGGACGCTAAATTTATGACGGATCTGTCAAAAAACGGAACAAACGGACGACCGTCCGTCAAAATCCGTCACTAATGCAAGTCAATGAGAAAAAAGCAGATCGCCAAAAAAGAAATGGCGTATCCGTTTTTTTGACGCTTTGACGGATTTTGACTGACATCGCACGACTGAAATGTGAAAGAGGCCTTAGGAGATATAAAACATTGCATGTGCGTACACTGAGGGTTCATAAATGTGCTTTGTAATTTGCTGTGATTTACAGGCAATGTATGCACATGAAAGTTAGGTGAATACTCTTGTCACAAGCTAATATAGAAATGGCTGGGAGGAGCCTCTAACACATCTCTCCAGAGCTGATACAAACCAGTCTAGTCCTGTCTGTCCACGCTCGCGCCCTGGCTGGTAGGCATGAGCCAGGGGGTTGTGGCCTCACTGTGCCACAAACCAGAATACCCTGGAAGGGGCGTGACTAGGACAGCTGCCTTTGTTTTCACTGGATCCTCCGATGGTGAGGTCAGGCTTGTGCGGCAGGCAGCTGCCAGGTGCCACTCCAGGGTGGTGTCTGGTTGTGGCTGCTGATCCCACTTGGGGAGACGGTGGCACGCTGAGACACTGCAGCGGGCACGGCAGAGACACGAGCAGGCAGGCACAGCTGAGACACAGAGAAGGCAGGCATGGCTGAGACACAGAGCAGGCAGGTACGGCTGAGAAACAGAGCAGGCAGGCACCAACTGGAAAGGCACAGGGACACAGAGTGGTGTGTGGAACAGGTAGAGACCTGTTCACACAGCAAATGCAGGTATGGTACTGACTGGAAGGAATGGTGTATGGAGGAACAGGTTGAGACCTGTTCACACAGCAGGTGCATGTACTGGTACTCATATAACACTCAAACAAAAAAGGCAATGAATTGGTGACTCTAGGTAAGCACCTGTTTCATACTATGTTTGGATGTGATGGTCAGTTTTTTGAAATTAGTATTCATTAGCCTTCTGACTGAGCACTCCGCTTCTTAGCCTCAGGCGCTTTTAATCACAGCAGGACCACTACCCCTCCACAGAGATGTAGATTTCAGTCTAAGAGAGGATTCACATTAGGTTCCCATACAGATAAAGACTTTATTCTAAAGAGGATTGGCATTGTTAGGTCCTGGAAACGAGAATCGCCTTAACGTGGCTTCCAGGTACACATGAATTGGCCAATTTATGCGCTAAACAGTCTCAATTTTTCATATTTCTAATACAGTAATGCAATCCAATTTTCATATTTCATGTTTGCATGCTATGGCACTACAGAGTGCTGCTTTTTTGTTTGAGTGTATATGAGTTGGTGACTCTAGGTAGCATCTGTTCACACTATGGATGTGACGGTTAGTTTTTTGAAATTAGTAATCATCCTCCACATATTCTCCTCCATATATCCTTGTACAGTTAGCAGAGAAAAGGCTGAACAAGTGCTCTCCTACCTACTGGTTTTACTATGTGCTTCCAGCCAGAAAACAGTTCCATTGTGCCTGCTATGCCACAAACTTTGTCTGACCTACCCCCTGCAATAGGGAATGATACGGCCAAAACCATGAGCACTTCCATACAACTAGTATGTCGCCATGGGGAGCCAACCCATGAAGGAACCTCCATCAGTTTAGCATTACTTGGACTGTGCATATTTATTCCAATAGCAAGTGAAAAGAACTGTGCTCCAGCCACCCTAAACTTACTTGTTTTATAAGAAGACACCTCACTCACACAATATGTAGTGTATCCTCTAGTGTGAACTAAACTACCACCACTTTGCCATTAAGAGAGAGACTGTACCCTGTTTTCTGATTCAGTAAAGTGTTACATTTACAAGTTCACCCGTGTATCTGGCTGCTTGAAAATGCATGAACATCACAGGCTCTCAAGCACCTGCACCCAGACACCACCTCTACAGGAGTGACCACTGGGTCTTTTACCCTCTACATAAGTGCCACCTCCCGATATTGACAATTGTTGTGGACAAGAGGGAAATTGTATAGGGGTCCAGTGACCCACTTCAGCTAATGCAACATTAAATTCCTCCACCAGTGGAAATACATGTGCCAGCTGGCACCACTGCAACATCTGGCACCTCCCCTGTGGATCACCGCATATAGTCGAGACCCTTGAGAGTCAGGGCCAAGATGGAATGCTATCCAGCTGTTAGAAGGCCTGTGGCGAGCCAGTAGAACTTGGTCTTAGTGTAGTGGAATGTCTACCAGATGTTTTTAAGATAGAACATGGAACAGACAGAATGCTAAAAGGAGATGGTCACTTAATCTTTATTTTAGCAGTTTTTTTAGAAACAAAATTCAATGGCATTCACTAACCTAACATTTTTACAGATTTTCATCCTGCTCTTGTAAGTGCAGGTTTTCTGCATAGCACTCTTGTCCGCAAATTGCCTGATGCAGGAAAAACATGTAACCAGACCTGTCCAACAGTATCTTCCCACTGAAAAACACTTTTCATTGTAAAGCTGTTTTTAATTGGTAGGAGGCTGGTCACTTTGCATGCTTTAGCGCCAGCAGCCATTTTATATACAGGAATGGAGTCTTTGAATAAAGCTCCCATACACATTAGTCTAATGTCGACCAAACCTACCAACATCGATGAGTTTGGCTGACAGTCTAATGTGTATGGGGGCATTGGACAGATGATTGTTAGGTGAGTTCTGAATCTGGCATGTCTTATTTCAGAATGCCAATCCTTTTGTTCTATCAGAGATTAGCTGCCACCAACGGAGTCCAGCAGCTGTTCTCTCATAGAGAACACAGGAGCTCTCGGTAGATTGAGCTCTCCTGTGTATGGGAGAATTGGGAGAGATGGCTGTGGACTGCATGATCAGCTGAACCAACATTTTACAGATATGTAAGCAGGGAAAAAGAGGGAAAAAGCAGGAAAATAGTCAGCTCACCAGTCTCAGCAGTAGTCCAGAAGATTTTCAATCTCAGCAGTAGATCAGAATCCTCATGCGCACAGAGCCACCTTGATTAGAGGCGTTGGCTGCAGCAAAACATGTAGAAAAAAATCCATGGTCCATGAATAAGACCTGCTAGGTCGAAACGCGTTGGTTTCAGACCACCAGGAACCCCACTTGTATATGTCTTTTTTCTATCAAGATGGATTTTAATTTTATCCAATAAAAATTTAATTTTTATTCATTTTTGCGCTGGAGATTTTTTTCTAAACATTTTACAGACAAACCTCTAAGGTGTATGAGGGCTGAAGGTTGCACCAACACAGGTGGAAATCCTGTAATACTTGTGCATTAGTACATGTTTCCAACACATTTGTTAAAATTAGATAAGGCGTCCAGATACAGGGAACTAAAACCAAGAGGGATGAAACCTTTGAGATGTAGGAAACAATGAAAAAGAGGCTGAACTCTTAAGACTTAGGGAACAGTGATAGAGAGAGAGAGGACACTTGAGAGCAGGGTCTAGGTTAAAGTATCAGAACCCTAAATAATAGGCTGTGTGCGAGAGATTGATGATTGACACATGGCAGAGACTGAGAGATTCGGATGAAAACATTTGAGATTACATAATTTTGGTGTGTTTTCAGAGAAAAGAAACAGAGACCTAAGCAAAAACTTATCATGGAATTCTTTATCAATGTCTTTGACTTTTTGACTATTTATACTTGCCCCATTTTCAGACTGTTTGTTCTGCACAGTTCTATAAGGCTGTGCGCACACTGTACGTTTTTGTCGCGTTTGTTTCAGTGCAGAAATGGGCCAAAAACGCTATGGAATCTTTATGCAAGTTAATTCAATGACAATCCTGAAGAGCTGTGCACATGATCAGTAAATTTCCTTTGAGTATTTGCAGTTTTTTTCTGCAGCATGCTAATTCTATGTGCGTTTCTGCAGTGTTTTTCACTCATTGACTTCAATTGAGTAAGTCAAATACGAAGCAAAAACACAGGAAAAAAATGTTTGCTGATTTGCTGAGTTTTTGTTTGCGTTTTTAACAGCTTCCTATGATGTTTCCCACGCTGTCATCTGTTGTGAACGTTTTGGAGACGACTTCGGAGCTGAAGCTCCCTCTGGTGGTTGCTGAGGGTATTGAACTTATGTTGAATACCAAGAGTCCTACACCTGCAGATAACGAGTGGTTGTCAGGTGGTACTGACTGGCCTGATATAAGTAAGCTGACCTCCCATGATCCTCGCCTGTGATCAATTGTTCTTCCTGGTCGAGGTTGGAATTCAGCTTGCTTTCCTGCTGTCTCCTGCTTGCTTTCAGATAAGTCTCTTTCAGTTTTTATACTGTGGTTTGAATTCCTTGCTTTTTGCTGCATTGCTTTTTGTCCTCAGACGGGTCCCCTTTGGGGGTCTTTGGCTGGTCTCTGTTCGTCTTCGCGTGAGATTGTGATGCCTTGCGGGCCAGCCCTGAGCCCATGCAGTGTGATGGAGTGACTTCTGGGGCACAGCGTCATGAATTTCGTAAGCGTAATAAGTTGTGCTACTATTGTGGTGACGCTTCTCATGCTATTTCCGTCTGCCCCAAGCAGGGAAGACGTTTTGCGCGCTCAGTTGTTTTGGGTAGTGTTCAGACTAAATTTCTGTGGACTGTTACCTTGATTTGCTCCATGTCCACATTTTCAGCTCAGGCTTTTGTTGATTCAGGGGCAGCTATTAACCTGATGGATTTTGATTTTGCCAAACATTGTGGTTTTCCTATGATAACCCCGCGGAAGTCTATTCCTTTGCTGGGCATTGATTCTACCCCCTTGGCGGAGAATAAACCCCAGTTTTCTACCCAGGTGATAATGCGGGTTGACCCGGACCACCAAGAGAATTGCAAATTTTTGGTGTTACATAATTTACATGACATTGTTGTACTGGGTTTTCCTTGGTTACAGACTCACAATCCTGTTTTGGATTGGAAGTCTGTGTTTGTGACCAGTTGGGGTTGTCAATGTGTCAATGAGCATGAGGCTATGCGATCTTATATCAAAGAGTCTTTAGAGAAGGGTCATATCAGACCATCCTCTTCACCCTTGGGCGCCGGCTTTTTTCTTTGTGGCCAAGAAGGATGGCTCATTGTGGCCGTGTATTGATTATCGTCTCCTGAATAAGATCACTGTTAAATATCAATATCCATTACCCTTGATTTCTGACCTATTTTCCAGAGTGAAGGATGCTTGTTGGTTTACCAAGCTTGACCTCAGGGGGGCGTATAATCTTATTCGCATCAAGCACGGAGATGAATGGAAGACGGCGTTTAATACCCCAGAGGGGCTTTTTGAGTACCTAGTGATGCCTTTTGTGCTCACTAATGCCCCTTCCGTCTTCCAATCCTTTATGAACGATATTTTATGGGATTTCGTGGATAAATTTCTGATCGTTTATTTGGACGAGATCTTGATTTTTTCCAATGACTGCGATTCTCATGTGGAACATGTTCGCACTGTATTCCGTATTTTGAGAGAAAACGCATTGTATGTGAAGGGATCAAAATGTCTTTTTGGCGTACAGAAGTTTTCATTTCTGGGATTCATTTTGTCTCCGTCTGTTATTGAAATGGACCCGGTCAAAGTTCAGGCCATTTGTGATTGGGTTCAACCCACTACATTGAAGGCTCTTTAGAGATTTTTGGGTTTTGCTAATTTTTATCGTAAATTTATAGCTAATTTCTGTGGTATTGTGAAGCCACTGACTGATTTGACCAAGAAGGGTTGTGATGTAGTTAATTTGGTCTCCTGAGGCAGTTTCTGCGTTTCAGGAGCTTAAGCGGAGATTCACTTCTGCTCCTGTACTGCGCCAACCTGATGTTTCTCTACCATTTCAGATGGAGGTTGGTGCTTCTGAGATTGGTGCAGGAGTCGTTTTGTCCCAAAGGGATCTGGAGACCTCGAAGATTAACTCTTGTGCCTTTTTCTCTCGAAATTTTTTCCCAGCGGAACGTAATTATGATGTGGGTAATCGGGAGTTATTGGCCATGAAGTGGGCTTTTGAGGAGTGGAGACATTGGCTGGATGAAGCCAAGCATCAGGTGGTGGTCCTCATGGATCATAAGAAACTGGTTTATCTTGAATCAGCCAAGTGACTTAATCCTAGACAGGCCAGGTGGGCCTTGTTTTTCACACGTTTTAATTTTGTGGTCTCTTTTCTCCCGGGCACTAAGAATGTTAAGGCGGGTGACCTCTCGAGGAGTTTATTTCTGGATTCTCCTGAGGTAACTGAGCCTGCTGTTATTCTGAAGGAGGGTGTGGTTCTTTCCGCTATCTCGCCCAATTTGAGACTGGCTTTGGAGAAATTTCAGGAGGATAAACCTGAACGTTGCCCTGCTGGGAGATTGTTTGTCCCAGACCAGTGGAGGAAGAATGTGATGTCCGAGATTCATTGCACCACGTTGGTCGGCCATCCTGGCATTTTTGGTACCAGAGATTTGGTGAGTCAGTCCTTTTGGTGGCCCACTTTGTCTCGTGACGTCAGGGCTTTGTGCAGTCCTGTGGAACTTGTTCTCTGTCCAAACCTTGCGTCTCGCTCTAGTGGTTTGTTAATGCCATTGCCTGTGTCCAAGAGGCCATGGACCCATATCTCTATGGATTTTATTTCCGACCTCCCTGTCTCACAGAGAATGACTGTTATTTGGGTGATCTGTGATAGGTTTTCCAAGATGATACATCTTGTGCCACTACCTAAGTTGCCATCCTCCTCCGAGTTGGTGCCCTTATTTTTTCAACAGGTGGTTCGGTTGCACGGCGTTCCAGAGAACATTGTGTCTGACAGAGGAGTCCAGTTTGTTTCCAGATTTTGGAGGACATTTTGTTCCAAACTGGGAGTTCAGCTATCTTTTTCCTCTGCGTTCCACCCTCAGACCAATGGACAAACTGAGAGAACAAACCAAACCTTGGAGACTTAAGGGTATGCCACACTAAACAATATCACTAACGGGATCGCTAAAAAACGTCACTATTTAGCGATCCTGTTAGCGATGTTGTTCAGTGCGGCAGCTTCCAGCGACGAGCTTCCTGCTGTGATCTCGCTCGTCGCTGGAATCGCTCCGGACCCTATTTTCTCGTCGGCGCTCCCGCTGGGTAAGTATCTAATCGCTGTGTGGCACCTTTTCTTAGCGATTTAGCGGTACTTTTGTACCGCTAAAGTCGTTAAGAAGATCGCTAACGGCGATAGCGTCGTTAACTATATCGCTAAATGTGGCCGCATTTAGCGATATAGAAACAATCCCGCTAGCGATCGCATTAGTATGCGTCGTTATCGTGATCGCTAGCGAGATTGTTTAGTGTGGCAGTACCTTTATTTGAGCTGTTTTGTGTCTGCTGATCAAGATGACTGGGTCTCTTTTTTGCCTTTGGCTGAGTTTGCTTTGCATAATAGGGCTAGTTCTGACACCTTGATGTCTCCATTTTTCTGCAATTTCGGGTTTCATCCTCGATTTTTTTCAGGGCAGGTGGAGGCTTCTTTCTGTCCTGGTGTTGACTCTATTGTGGAGAGAATGCAGCTGATTTGGGATCAAGTAGTGGATAAGCTGTCTCTCTCTCAGGAGAAGGCCCAGCGGTTTGCCAACCGGCATAGGACTGATGGCCCTCGATTTAAAGTGGGGGACTTGGTTTTGTTGTCCTCAAAAAATATCCCTATGAGGATCGCGTCTCTAAAATTTAAGCCAAGGTTCATTGGACCTTATAAGATCGTGGAGATTATTAATCCCGTTTCCTTCCATTTGCTTCTTCCACTAACATTCAAGATTCACAGCGTATTTCACAAATCTTTATTGAAGAGATTTGTCGAGCCAGTGGTTCCTATGGCTGCGCCTCCTGATCCTGTTTTGGTTGAGGGCAATTTGGAGTATGTGGTTAAGAAGATATTGGATTCTCGTTTGGCCAGGTGGAGACTCCAGTACTTGGTGAAGTGGAAAGGCTATGGTCAGGAGGACAATTCTTGGGTGTTTGCTTCTGACATTCATGCTGAAAGACTGTCCGTGCCTATCACCGAGTTCATCCTGATCGTCCTGGTGGCACAAGTGAGGGTTCGGTGACCCCTCCTCAAGTGGGGGTACTGTTGTGAACGTTTTGGAGATGACTTCGGAGCTGAAGCTCCCTCTGGTGGTTGCTGAGGGTATTGAACCTATGTTGAATACCAAGAGTCCTACACCTGCAGATAACAAGTGGTTGTCAGGTGGTACTGACTGGCCTGATATAAGTGAGCTGACCTCCCATGATCCTCACCGGTGATCAATTGTGCTTCCTTGTCTAGGTTGGAATTCAGCTTGCTTTCCTGCTGTCTCCTGCTTGCTTTCAGATAAGTCTCTTTCAGTTTTTATACTGTGGTTTGAATTCCTTGCTTTTTGCTGCATTGCTTTTTGTCCTCAGACGGGTCCCCTTTGGGGGTCTTTGGCTGGTCTCTGTTCGTTTTTTGTATTTGTTCATTTGCTCAGTTCTTGTGATATTTTACTGCTGGGTAGCTACGTGTCCACACCAGAGATCTGATATAGGTGATCGAGACCGTGTGGTCTCAGTGTTTTTGGATTCAGAAGTGTTGGCGTTTTTCCTAGGGTTTTTCTGGGTTGCAGACAGTATTCTCTCCTATGCTGTCCTACATGGGCGTACCCAGGATCAAAACTAGGGGGGGCAAGCCAATGTCGCATCTTATACAGGTTACATCATATACACTGTACATTATACTGCATATTAGGTATGGAGCATTAGAACTGTTGTATATTGTATAATACAGCAGTGTATGCGACACTACGCTGTATATACCATATATTATAAATGGCAGTCGCGCTCATGTCAGGAGCAATACCAGCAAGTTCGAGGATTGCAGTGCTTGAGTTATACGGCCGTCTGTCTATGCCCTTGTTATAATAATACTGAAATATTAATCTATTATTAAAGTATTAAGGAGCTCACAAGTAAAAAAAGCCCCCTACCTCCCCTGTCCCCCACCCACACCCCAACAGCCCATTGTCTCACATGCACCCCTTAGTGTTCTGTCCCACTGACCCCACAATACCCCATCCTCTCACATGCACCCCTCAGTGCTCTGTTGCCCCTCCCCACTTCAGTCCCCACAATACCCCCATCCTCTTACATTCAACCACAGTGACCTGTCCACCCTCCCTCACAATACCCCCATCCTCTCACATCAACCCCTGTGCGCCAGCCCCCACAATATCCCCATCCTCTCACATTCACCAACCAGTGCCCTGTATCCCCTCCCCCACAATACCCCATCCTCTCACATTAACCCCCCCAGTGCCCTAGCTCCCACAATACCCCATCCTCTCACATTAACTCCCCCAGTGCCCTAGCCCCCACAATACCCCCATCCTCTTACATTCACCCCAGTGCCCTGTACCCCTCCCCCACAATACCCCCATCCTCTCACATTAACCCCCCCAGTGCCCTAGCCCCCACAATACCCCCATCCTCTTACATTCACCCCAGTGCCCTGTACCCCTCCCCCACAATACCCCCATCCTCTCACATTAACCCCCCCAGTGCCCTAGCCCCCACAATACCCCCATCCTCTTACATTCACCCCAGTGCCCTGTACCCCTCCCCCACAATACCCCATCCTCTCACATTAACCCTCCAGTGCCCTAGCCCCCACAATACCCCATCTTACATTCACCCCCAGTGCCCTGTACCCCTCCCCCACAATACCCCATCCACTCACATTAACCCCCCCAGTGCCCTAGCCCCCACAATACCCCATCCTCTTACATTCACCCCCAGTGCCCTGTACCTTCTCCCCACAATACCCCCATCCTCTTATATTTAACCCCCAGTGCCCTGTCCATCCTTCCTCACAATACCCCCATCCTCTCACATTCCCCCACAGTGACCATGACATGCCTGAGCAGAATGAATTTAATAAATTCCATCCCCTCTTACCATGAAGCTTGCAGGCAGTGGCTGAGGCAGGAGCAGGAAGTGTCCAGTGTATGCACACAGAGGGTACTAGGACCCAGTGTGGGTGAGACAACCAGAGCCTGCAGGGCAGAAAGTGACACTACAGCTGCTGCCAGCCAGGAAGAAGCTCCTCTGGTGAGACAGCAGCTCCCTGCACTGCGCACACAGACAGGCACTGCAACCTGGGGCAGAGGGAGCCGCCATTGTGCTGCTCTCTCCGCTCTCTTTCATTGTGCGCCCCTGCTTCTAGAGGGGGGCAACCGCCCCCCCCTGGCCCACGGTGGGTACGCCCATGCTGTCCTATCTAGACAGTTTTGGACCCCAGCGTTTGCTCAATCTATTTTCTGTCTGTGTTCGTATTTTCATCTTGTCTAACCGCCATTATATGTTTGCGGGCTTCCTACTCTTTTGGGGTCTACTCCGGGGCAGTTAGTTTTCCTCTTTCCATCTTCATGGATAGCTATCTCTCCGGCTGTGCCGAGGTGTCTAGGACCACCGTAGGTACGCTCCACGGCTGCTTCTAGTTGTGCGGTTAGTTTAGGGGTCTGCAACCTATTAGTTTCCAACCTCTCTGGTGTTAGGCTGCCTATGCAGTTTTTTGACCCCACAGCTGTGACTTTAACCCGCGGTAATGCTACTGTTGGTAAGACTGTCAGTCAGAGTTAAAAAGCTTACCGCAGGTGGGCTGATGAGACTACTGCTACCATCAGGCTACATTTGCTGTCACTGATAACAGTGACAGCAGGTGCTGCTGATGGGAGACGTAGTCTCATCAGTCGACATCGACACCTGTGTTCACAGTTACAAAAGTAAAATATTACATACATATTCAAATAATAAAAAAACAATTATACTCACCTAACACCAAATCCCTGATGCCCTCATCTCCTAGAAAAAATGTAAAATAAACCACCATTTACTCACCTGTCTGCCATAGTCCACGTAATCCCAAGTGTCCCACGGCAATCTCACGTATAGAACAGTAACATCGGGAGATGTGACTGCTCTACCCGGCCGCCGGCGATGCACTGACAGGAGGTAATTGCTCCCGCAGTGTATCACTGAGCTGCCTTTAGAGAGGCACCAGAGTTCATCAGCTGATCAGCTCCGGTGCTCTCACACCACCACTGCGTGAGCTCAGTGTTACACTGTGGGAGCGATTACCTCCTGTCAGTGTATTGCCGGCTTTCTTTGAGAGCAGTCACATCAGTGACTGCTCTCAAAGTTATCAGGATCATCATGGGACATTATGGATTATCTTCTCTGTGGACAGATGAGGAATATTGTGATTTATTATTTTGTTTTTGTTGCAGGAGACGGCTTCGGTGGATTAGGCTTTCGGTGAGTATGATTAAATTAAGATTCATTAAAGGAGTCTGTGTCATTATTTCAAATAAAGGACTTTATTCTGGGTGTTTATTTTTTACAATATCACTATGGGGTAAATAATGGATAGTTGTCTTATTGATACGCCTCTCCATTACTAACCTGTGGGTTTGATGTCACCTGACAATAAAAAGGTGACATCAACCCCACAAACATGAACCCCACTTGCCACCACTACAGGGCAAGTGGGAAGAGCAAGGCTAAGCACCAGATTTGGATCATCTTATAGATGCGCCTTTTCTAGGGCGGCTGAGAGTTGATACTTTTAGTCTCGGAGGGGCCAATATCCATGGCCCACTCCTAGGCTATTAATATCAGCCCTCAGCTGTCTGCCTAGCCTTTGCTAGTTAGATTTTATTGGGTGACCCCATGTCATTTTTTTTCTGGGGTCCCCCCTGTAAACTAGCCAGTAAAGGCTAAGCAAACAGCTGTGAGCTGATATTAATAGCCTGGGAACCTTTATGGCTGTTGGCTCCTTCCAAGAATATTAACATCAACCCTTAGCTGTCGGCTTTCCCTCTGCTGGTTATTAAAATTATGCGGGAGCCCACACAATTTTTTTTTTCATTTTTTTTTTAAATTAATAGTTGCTGTTTGGTTACAGCCTATGTATGTTTGCTCTGTTAACGCTCCTACATAGGCTGGTGACAATGTGTTTGTGTTGATTTATCAGCTTAGTAATGAGGATGTCAGGCTGACACCTTTTCATTACTAAGCCTAGAGTTAGTTGTCAATGACCGCTGCTGACACCAGGGCCGGCGTCAGCACCCTGCACACCCGGGCAAGTGCCGGGGCCCTGAGCAGGCGGGGGGCCCACTCGCCGTTGGGCACCCCGGCGCCTGTTAGCGGTGTCAGCGCCGCCACTGGGCCCACCGCTTGCTCAGGGCCCCGGCAGCAGCCGGCGCAATACTTACCTCTCCCCGTGCCTCCGCTGCCGCAGCTCCGAGCTCCAGGGGGCGCCTGCGCCAGCGCTTCCTCTCTCACAGCAGTGCCGCTGAATGACGTCATCATTCAGCGGCCGGCTGTGGCAG
The DNA here is from genome assembly GCA_033576555.1 of Oophaga sylvatica. Classification (NCBI taxonomy): domain Eukaryota; kingdom Metazoa; phylum Chordata; class Amphibia; order Anura; family Dendrobatidae; genus Oophaga; species Oophaga sylvatica. Next base: position 94,937,697 of record JARQOD010000006.1, read on the forward strand.
AGAGCGCGCGGACGCCAGACAGGTGAGGTGTGTGTGTGTGTGTGTGTGCCTGCGTGTGCGTATGTGAGAGAGTGCTGCCTGCGGTGCTGTATGTGTGATGGTGGTGGGGAGAGGCAGTGATGGTGGTGAGGAGGCGATGATGATGATGATGATGGAGAGGCAATGATAATGGGAAGGCAATGATGATGATGATATTAATGGGGAGGCACTGATAATGATGATGATGGGGAGGCAATGATAATGGGAAGGCAATGATGATGATGATATTAATGGGGAGGCAATGATGATGATAGGGAGGCAATGATGATGATAGGGAGACAATGATGATGATGGGCAGGCAATGATGATGAGGGGAGGCAATGATGATGATAATGGGCAGGCAATGATGATGATAATGGGGAGTCTTTCCAGAGCGCCCTTTCCTGAGCCGTAACAGTGCAGAACGCAGCACAGTGTAGAGGAGAGCTCCATATTTTGTATGGAGCATTATATTTGGTCCAGTATTCTGTATGGAGCATTATATTGGGTCCAGTATTCTGTATGGAGCATTGTATGGGGGATGGCGGGGTGACATCCTGCATGGGGTATTATATGGGTGATGAGGGGGAGACTATGTGGTGCCCATAATATTGTATGGAGGACTGTACTGTCCAGTCTGTACTGTGCGATGTGAGGATTTGGCGGTTTTTGAGCTATTGTACAATTTACAATAGGTATCAGTCATGTAATGGAAGAAGAGAAGTGTTTGGCGTTGTGCTATACCCATATTTCTCTGCAGTGTCTGTGCATCATGAATCGTGGTCTGTGTTAAGGGTGCCCACTGAGACTCTTTCGCCCATGGCCCATAAAAACTTGGAGCCGGCCCTGGCTGACACCAAGCCCTAATCCCATTACTCTGAAACATCAGCAGGAAAAAGGTGGTGTTGAACCAAGAAATTACATCACAAAACTTTTAAATATCTTTATTTAGCTCAAAAAAGCCTTCATTGCTGTACAAAAATGCATACAAAAATGCTGCAAAAACACCCCAAAAACACGGCAAAGCCGCACGTTTTTGCCCCTTCGTTTTTCCTGCCAAGTGATGCAGAAACCTTGCAGAATTTCTGCAAGCAAATACTCAATGTGCGCACATAGCCTAACATTAACATTCATTCATTTATTGTCCCAATGTACTCAATAGCTGGTCAATGCCATACAATTCTGCCTATGGCAAAATATTAAGTCCGCAAAATTTTAAAAAATAGCATATCTAAAAGTGAATGTGGAAAAGTTTTCAGAAATTTGAATTGTATGTTCACAAATGTAATGAGACTTGCAAGCTTAAGGCTTTGGTACTGAAAGAACACATTGATATAAATGGTATTGCTAAGACATGGTTGGACTGTCCACTTGATTGGGCTGTAAATTTTTCTGGTTTTAAGTATTAGAAAACTTAGCAAATATGAAAGAAGGAGAAGTATTTCTGCATGTTAGGCTAGGGTCACATGACAGTATACTTTCCATCCGAGAAAAACGGTCCGATTATGCTAATCAGATCAATCAAACTCTGATCATAGTTTGAACAGAGAATGATCAGAGTGTGACCTGGTTTTCTTGGCTGTGGATAGTAAAAAAAATAAAAAGTTTCTCCATCTTCTCCATTCTGTCAGTTTGTGAAAATTGGAATGCACTTGGATGTCCTCTGAGTGCAGTAAGAATTTTTTTCCATGGACCCATAGACTTGAATGCCGGAATGTGATACGATTATCAGAGGCAAATCATCCATGCTGCACAGCCTCATAGAATAACTTTGGTCAGAGTGCAATCCGATCTTTAAACCGAAACTACGGTTGTCTGCATGAGCCCTTGGTGTTATGAAAGCAAATACAGTATGACAGTGATAGTAGGGGGAAATTGTGTGTAAGTTGAAAGTTGAGGTAAAGACTGAAAAATTAATTTTTGTTGCAGTCTGTAGACCCTAACATCATTGAGGAGTTGGAAGGTTAGAAGCATAAACAAATGGCATAGACCGCACAGGCTGGTAAGCAGCGATTATTGGAGATTTTAACTACCCAGATATTGACTTGACTTACTGTTCCCTATAAAGGGCAGAAAAGTAAGTAAAATACTCCACTTGTTGAAGCATAATTTAATGGTCTAGTGTCTTGTAAGACACGAAAAGAGATTCATCTCTTGCTTAATTTAGAGCTTGTTGGAAATGTCACTGCTAAAACCTTGGTACCAGTGACCATAATATCATTTCATTATTTCATGACGCGTAAGTATAAAAGGACAAATTTACCCAGGTTGGTGGCTGTACTTAAGGATATTAGCTGAGAGCAGCTACTATAAAATAGTGGTAGTGATACAAATGATAAATGGGAGCGCTTTACATCTACCTATATATTGGTCAATAAAGCTGCAAAATGTATTCCTAACGGCCACAGGTATAGAAGACAGATATTAAGTCTTACATGGCTTACAACTACGGTTGGAGAGGCTATTGAGGACAAAAAAGGGCATTTAGAATACATAAATCTGATGGGTTCACTCTTGAAATTAAAAACTTCAAAGAGCCGAATAGAATCTTTAAAATAGTAAGCTAATCAACTAAAGTAAAACATGTGTGAGGGACTTGTAAGGAACTATACACGGGCACATGGTTAAAAATAAAATGATGTGATAGCTATCACAATTTTACAATGTTTTCAAGCTAACATGATTTGTTTTAATGAAGAGGTGAGTAGAAACCTAGATAGAAGGGTAGCTGTGGATATGTTTTCTGAACTTTGGAAAGGCGCTTGATACTGTCCAACACATACGCTAAAGGGTAAAGTAAGGACTTTAGGCTTTAGAGTTAGAAAATATGGTTTGGAATTGGATCAAAAACTGTCTCAAAGACCGCACCCAGAGAATTGTGGTAAATGACTGCTATTCTGAATGGTCTCCAGTTATAAGTGATGTATCCCAATGTTCAGTGCTGGGTAATTTATTCACCATAATTAAGTAAGTAGAATATTAGACTAATAGTGTTGTCACAATTCCACCCTCGGTGTGTCTGGGATGCAGTTACTGACAGCTCAGCTGTCCAATCTGGTACAGAGGCATGCTTAAGCTGTCACTACTTTGACACCTCAGTGTCCAGTCTGATGTAGGGGCATGCTGAGCTGTCAGTGTTTTGATTGACAGCTTGGCAGCTGAGACTGGTAGGTGCTGGCTGTCTCCAGGTGTTCATTGTCCTCAGTGATTGCCAGGCTTTTTAGCTGGGCTGTTAGTGCCAGACCTCTTCCAGACGTATCTTCAGCTAAGTGTGGTTGATTTTCTCTGTGCCTAGTGTTTTGCTTGATTATCTTTTATTGCCTGACCTTGGACCTTGTTCTGACCATAAGTCTATTTTACCCCTTTGTTCTAATCTGCTCTCTTCATGTTTTTTTTAACCTCGGACCATTACCTGACTAAGCCTTTGTCTCTTCCTTCTGTTTATGATGTACCCTCCTGGTTTTTGACCCTGGACTCCTTGACTATCCTGACTCACGGTTTGTCCATGAGAAGTGACTCAGTGTCACATTGCTTTTATATTTGCAGATGACACGAAGATATGTTGTATAGTTAAGCTTTGGAAGATATTCATAAGTTACAAACTGATGAACAAATTGATTTCATCAGCATCTTCTTGGCAAATGAGATTCAATGTGGCTAAATGTAAATTTATGCATCTAGGCTCTATTAAGCTGAGGGCATGCATTGACTGTACCCACCCATGAGGATCTGCATGCAACAGGGCTAAACAGGAAACAAACCACATCGGAGGAGGAAAACACTGTAAGGCTGGCTATGAGGCCATCATACTGTATATAGAAGGCTGTGGTGGTCATCATACTGTATTTAGTGGAGCTGTGGGTCCATCATACCATATGCAGAGGAGTTATGTGGCCACCATACTAGATATAAGGGGCCCCATGTGAGGGACTTCATACTGTATAAAGGGAGCTGTGGAGCCATCATACTCTGTAAAGAGGAGCTGTGGTGACATTGTATTATATATGTGGAACTCTGGGGCCATCTTACTGTATATAGGGGAGCTGTGGGGGCCATCATACTGTGTATAGTCCAGCTGTGGGGGCAACATAGACTTGTTTCCACCTTTCCATTTCTCTCTTGCTATTTTTGTATTTTATTATTATTGACATATATATTTGCATTTGTACTGTGTATATTTTTCTATGCTCCACATAGCACTACTATTCATTTAGGCCTTAGGCTGAAGGGATCTCTCTTGTTCTACTTTCCCTAATTGTCTTTTACTGCTTTTATCCTGTATGTTTAATTGTGTATCTCATTAAAGCTTGGTATTTTTCTTAAAAAAAATAAACAAAAACACATGTTTCTCTCTTCCCTTTTTTTTCTTTGTATAGGGGGCTGTGCAGCCGTCATACTGTGTATAAGAAGCTTTTGGACATCATCATGTACATAACAGCTGTGGAGTCATCATACTGTATAAAGAGGAGCTCTGGTGACATCATACTGTATATATGGGGGTGCGGGGCCATCATACTGTATATACAGAAGCTTTGGGGCCATCATAGAGTATATGAATGAGATGTGGTGGAATCATACTGTAAATAGGGGGTGTGCAGCTATGCAGTCATCAGTGTATAGAGGGGCTGTAGAGACATCATACTGTACATAGGGTTACTTTGGGGTCATCATACTTCTATAGAGTAGCTGTAAAGGCATCATATTGTATATAGAGGAACTGTGTGTACTCATACTGTATGTAGGGGAGCAATGTGGCTATTTTACTGTATATAGAAGAGCTGTGGAGTCCAACATACGATATACAGAGGAGCTGTGGGGCCATCTTGCTGTATAGAGAAGATCTGTGGAGCCATCATACGGTATACAGAGAAGCTGTGGGGCCATCTAATTGTATATAGGAGGCTATTGGGCCATCATACTGTATATAGAGGCTGTGGAGACATCATACTATGTATAGAGGAGCAGTTAGGGTAATCATTCGGCTGTATAAAGGAGGGCTATATGGCTGGGTTATTTTTTTTAAGTGACTTGCTTGCAGTGGTCGCATTACACTAGACATCGCAAAGCACTTTACTTGTATGACACCGCAATACAGCAGCTACACAGAGCGAACTATTGCTGCGCTAACTCCATCAGAGCCAATGTCGCGAAGTAGCCTCAGTCTAAATTTTACAATGCGGCCTGCAAACTAATGGGATTTTTTTGTGTCGTTGGGAGAAATATTCTAGTCATTATTTCATGTAATTATTATTTTTGTTTTTAAGCAACAGAAATAAATAAAAGTCACAACACTAGCAGGTCAACAGGCGCTTAATTTATTCATAAAATCCAACAATGTAAAATTATTGTAAATCTTTGTTTATCACAGTAGTATATCACCCCCTTGAATGGTACATTATCCTCAAGTGTGCTTTTACAGCCAGCCCCCCAATAAAATTAAGATTCCTTACGTAAATTTTCAAAAAGAAAAGAAAAATAGAAAAAAGACTCAAGCCAATGACACATCGTATGAGAAAATTCTTAAATATATTCATACATCTGCTCTCTTATTTCATAGGTTTTATTTACAAGAAAAGCATAGGCAGTTCAATAACCTCACAAAATATTCCATGCCAAAGTTTATCAAGGTATTGTTTCATGCAAACTGTAACTGGATCAAAACCACCAAAAAGAGGTTACAATTTTTTTTTTGTTCACTGAACTTGACGACAGACTGCGGTACATTCAGAGGAATCCTACACAGGAATAAAGGAGTCAAGAACCTAGAAAGACCAACTTCATTCCAGAAGAAATTGTAAACTTGCTGGTCCTAGTTCTAGTCCAAATATTATCAAGGTGAGATGAAAAATCACTTTTTACATTTATGTTCTTTCTCTTAAAATAACTTTTTCTCTCTTGGAAATCCAATGCACTAAATGTATGCAATAACCAACATGCTAAACCATTATACAAGTTTATTTTTTGCATGCAGGGCTTTTTTAATATATTTGTGCTGGTTTTCTTATGTGGCTTACAGCTGTAAAACTGGAAATGACATTGTATAGACATGAACTAGAAACTGACTTGAAATGCTGCACATTTAGAACAGAATATGAATTACATAACTCTTACTCTCCATCTTTCCTTGCAGAATTATATAAATCCTTGGTCACTTTAATGATAAATCTTTAGCGAAAGCTATTCCACTTTACATTACACCCCACTAAATGTACAATGGATTTATTATATTTCTTAATTCCTTTTTTTTCCCAGTGTCTGTACAAAATAAAAGCTGATTTCTTATTGCGTGACCCAAGGCCTTTTTTATATGGAGACATTTTTCATTGTTTAGGTCAATTGAGTATTTTTTTTTACCATATAAAAAGAAATCTAAACATACTCCTGGGGTACATGGTATATTGCACCAACAATTTAGCATTTTAGTCCTTTTTTTTCAAATTTTTTGGCACGTTAATCGGCCGAGTTTCCAATGTGCTTTGCAAGTGACTTCATTTAATGTTTCACTACTTATATTTTTATTGCCACGTCATATAAAAAGTCATTTAGGCTCTTGTAGGGCCTGTTCACCCATTGAGTATTTGCAGCACATTTTTCTGCATCAAAATGTTGGTAGGAAAAAAGCTATGTGCAAAATGTGCTTTTTTGATTTTTTATGTTTGTTTTAGCTGTGATTTTCATTGCATTTTCCATTTATTTGAATGGGTAAAGAACACTGCAAAAACACTGAAAGAATTGACATGCTGCAGTTTTGAAAAAAACTGTTTGATGGTTAAAGTCTACAAGGAAAAAATAAGCAACACGTTCAAGAGATTTCAGAAATCTCATTTATTTTTTGCTGGTGCTGTAAATTGCAGGTTTTTAAGCCTTGAAAAATATGCAATAAAATGTGGAAGAAATGCAACGTGTGAACAAGCTGTTAGGGTAATATAACTGATCTAGCTTCTGTAGCTAATTACCCCTTCCCATGTAAAACATCTTGTGTACATTAAAATCACTTGTCTATATAATATATATTTGCCAGAAAGGTATTGTATCCAGTTGATTTTCTATGTAAAATTATTTATTAAATGTCTAAAATTGCAAAGTGTTTGTAAAAATAGTTAACTTTGCAATTTACTTGTTATTTAAAAGTAGTTTTAGCGTATAGCTTGTTGAGGTTAGATTCAGAGGTGGCCTGTCTCGTAGGCAGAGGGCATGCGCTGTAAAGCTTCCAGCGCTGTATCTGGCTGGATCTTACTAGCCTCAGTATTGATGCATTTCTCCCATACTACAGAGGCACAACTGCCTCTGCTTGTAACATGGTACACATTTCTCCCATACTACAGAGTCACAACTGCCTCTGCTTGTAACATGGTACAGCACACAGTTCAGGACAGCAGCTCAGTTATGTCTGTCCTGTCAATCTTCAGAATCGCACCGCCCAGGGCAAGCAGAAGACAAGGGAGTGGTGCACTCTGATGATGGGAACATGAGGCAATACCTTTAATTCTTTGCCGTATTCCTCAGTCAGTGGCTACAATTAGGGTTGTCAGCACCTTGCAACAACTGCAATTGGTAGGCAAGCACTGGATGCAAACTCATTTATGTAGCCTACTTTAGTTCTCATGCATGTAGGACATCTGAGAGTACAAAACCTATGTACTAGCACAAAGTCTTACCACGGGGCAATGCTTCTAGGAGAGAAAAACCTTTTAATATGACATGCAATGGAACATGGTATATATTTTTCACAAATTCCGTATGAATCCTTGAAAAAAAAGTTTGTGTCTCGTTATAAAATAGGCCTTTTAAATCTGGGTCAAGAAGTGCAAGAACAGATCTGTAATATAGCCCGTGCTATATTGGCCACACGTTTTTGACTTCTTTATTTGCTCTAATGCTACTTTAAATTTTGTTTTATGTATTAACAAATATGTTTAGATTCAACCTGTGATCTAATTGATAGCAAATATAGGGCATTATCAAAAACTAAGACAACAAGACACCTAGCCTCATGTTGCACACTGCTTATTTACAACAGAAAACTATTGCTTGTTTTAGGTTCGGTATTTATTTTCAGACGAGCCTAAAGGTACTACCCACAAAAATGTTATAAAAATATTATTTCTCCAAAAACAGTAATCACAGAAAATGTTTTTATAACATAGAAGGAAAGGCAAAAAGTAAATCCTTACAAGTACTTAACATATGTACATGTATGACTGGTAAAGGCATGATAGCAGCTTGCCCAAAAGACTTTCACTTTTATGGACACCTTAACATGGAAACCATAATCTTTAGATATGTTACCTCAGTCTTTAATCCTTCATTCATTTTCAGACCCCTTGATGCAGTTTGCACCTGTTTATAATTTCTCTTGTGGATGTTTGTACCTCCATTAATACACGTTGAATGTGAGATCTTTGTTTCCATGATACTGTTGCCATGTGTATGCACAGCTTCATTCCTGGAGTGATTTCCCCTTCTACAGTACAGCTTATGGAGGATCAAGTGCACCTCCTCCTTATTTAATATGTGATTGAGTTACCTCCCTATTGAAATGAATGTCTTGTTCCCTTTCTCCAATCTGATGTGTAAGTACTCCCTCCAGCTCCTCCCGGCTGGTATGTTTATTACAAAGAGAATTTAGGGAGAGCAGAGAGAGAGAGTTGCCAGAGCTGGGGTAGGAGCTTTTATGACAGCCTTTGCAGATTTGCAGGTAAACTACTCTGCAGCAGCAACATTTTGGGAAATTTTTTATTATGACCATTTAAAAAGATTACTTAATTTTTCATTTAGGATGCCAAAGCTAAAACCAGCAATCCTCTTTGACCCAGGTTTTTTTAAATTAGGCGAGAGCAAGAGGGGTTCTGCCTCTTTTTGCTCTCAGCTCACAGTTTGAGAACATGTGGAAGGTGAGGTTTTTTTTATATCTCTATTCACCTGATGTTGGTGCTGCTTGGCGTGTCTGTGGGGCGATGTGGCCTGGTGACATGGGGGCTTTGCCCTGCAGCATGGTGCTGTGAGGCATCAGGTCACATCTCTTTCATTGTCGCTTTGGCTGTGATCGGCACCGCACCTTTTAGATTATGGACCCACTGGGAGATTTGCTGTGACATGACAGTGGGTTTCATACAATCTGATCAGAATGTCAAACGATGAACCTCATGTTCAGTTTTGTAAAATTTTGCCTAGTGGCATTAGATCAATGTATGATTTTTGGATCTACAGTCCATGTCTTTCTGTTCAGCTACGACATACATAGGCATAGTCATGACCACTTCAGTAACCCAAGCTTGTTGTTAACATTGCTGTGCCTCAAGTACACTTGTACAATAGAGGCTTCAGCTCAGAGTGGCCTATTTGAGATGGTTGATAATAATTGAAGGACTTCCTTTCTTCACAACAACTGCTATTTTGGCAAACTGTGTGGTGCTGGTGTCATGTACTCAAAGGTCAAACATTTAAGATAAGCAAAAGTTTTTCACTATCCTGTTCTGCATCAACTTCGGATCTCCATGGCAGATGGACCAGGGCTCTGCTCCTCAGATGGAATCGCAAGAGACATACAAGGATGCTGGCATTAAAGTGGAGACGTTTTTACCGCCCTGCTCTGGTTGGACAGCGGACAAGGGTAGTGTAAATTTTTTTGGCCATGTCTATCAACTACCTATACTCTCCTACAAAGGCCAGCAGTATGTAACAAGCACTCTGGCCCTGGAATTAGAGTTCTGGTGACTAAAGTGATATTAGTTATTTTACCTTTTGAAATTTGCTAAAACTAAATTTTCAGTCAAAGAAAATGAACTAGCTGCTTTCCATTACATGATCTAGGTAACATTTTTTATGCCTAGATTCAAGGGACAGTAAACTTTTACATGTCTCTCTAATAAAGTCTAATTACACTAAAAGAAAACCCATCCATTTGACCTACACCACTCTCTAGATATATAAAAGCGCTTACACAGTCGTACTGATTATTGTCGGTCACCAGCTGCCCTCTGCATAGTTCACCACAAGAATAACACTACATAGAGCTTGGAAAGCTGGAGCAACATAGTAGAAAAGCCTAAATAGTGCAATATTAATATCAAACATAAAAATTCAGCATGCCAAAGCACAGCAAGTACAAGGTACATATAGCTGCATACACCTTACATCACATGTCATTTATATTCCTACTGAGAAGAAACAATCAGAGGAACTTGCTGACAGCCAGTAAATCTTTAAGATTGGGGAGACAGCAGGTCCATTCTCGCGTATAACAAATAACATGACAGATTGATAAGAGGAACATTACCGTCCTGCCATGAACAAAATTCTGATATGTAGAAGAGCAAACTCTGTACCATTGTAGAGCTTGTGTAAAAAAAACGAAATGAAAAATAATAATTGTATAGAACTGATGAAATTGTATCTCCAATAAACAAATTAGTGAGTTACAGGAGTTTAAGTAAAGGTCCTGTCTAGACTTACGGTATTTCAATGAATGCTTCTTTATCAATGCAACATTTCACATAATAATGTGCTAGGAAATCATCTACAAATGTCCCTTAACGAAAAACTGCCATCATAGAGGGGTACATTACAAACTAGTAGAAGAAACAGATACTGAAGGTAAATCACAAAAAAATTACAAATTGTATGGTACTCTTCAAAGAGAGGGCAATAACATGCAAAAAGTGAAGTGTCAATTTTTGGACTAGAACCCGCTCCAGGGGCATTGTTCAGACACGGAGACTAGTAACATTGCATAACTTATTTAACATATTATAAATTATTATTTTTTCTTTTCTGAATTCTTAAAAATCCTTTCAATACCCCAAGTAAATAAGTAAACATTTTACTTTTTTCCGTGATAAGTTATTCTTCTATTGACTTTCCCATCAGGTTTGGATTGTGATATACCAATAAGCTGGGGTTTCAGAATTGCAACTGCAACATTTTATTACTTACACTTTTACTCACATATGTCTATATATCACACATATTTTAAGTTATTTTTTTTAGGTTAGTATTTCAAGAGTACAATATGATTTATTATCATCCTGTCTTTGCTAATGAAATGAGCATCTGTGGTGCGATCGGTTCGACCACAACATTTAAAGGAGCACTCAGGGATTTTTTTTACTTGTCTCCTTTGTTAGCAATCAGTAATATCTGTTCAGAGAGTGTATTGCCCTACTTACCAGTCCCCATCTTCTGCCATTTCTTGGTCCACTCCAATATCACGTTACCGTATTTGTGATCTGCTGATTTACACATCTTCGATGTGGCACTGAGCGACACTGAAAATAGCAGAAGACTCATGAGCATGGTAGTAGAACTCTCTTGCTACACAATTATTACTGGTTGCTAGCAGAAGGGACAATAAAAGTATGCTGCAGTGGTACTTTAAGTATCCTTGGATATATTATATAACTTTGTCATTTATTACAGCTATTTATATGCTAAAAAAGCTGGAATATTTATTTTAAACATAAGAAATTAAATGCTCTGCTAAATGGATGTTCTCGTTATTAAAAATGATTAATATTGCCAAATGCTTGTAAAAAAAAGTCATTCTGAAACTTACTATTAAAAATCCTCTATATTCTCAAGAACTGAGGATGTTTTGATTTTTCATGCTTTATGCCTAGGTCACCAGCCATCATTGCACTCAGTGGTTGCTTCCTGTAAGGACCACAGTACTGTACTTACAAGCTTTTCCAGTAAAGCTTGCACGCTCTGCTCTAACGCTTGTCAGATTGCTGGATCTGGCTAGCTTCAGCGCCTCTGTGTCAGGTTCAGTGCCTCTTTGTCTTTGTTCTAGCTTCCTTGGCCCTGCACTCCTCCTATGCTGTGAGGCAACACTGCTTTTGCCTGCGGTATTGTAGGTGCACAGCTCAGGCCAGGGCTCAAGAATGTCACTGGCCTAAACTTCAAATCAATCAGGAGAGCACCAACCCCGGCAACTTGGAGGGTAGGAGAGTGACGTACTCCTGAGCTACAATTCATGAGGCAACCCCTTTAAATCCATTTTTTTAAGATAGTATAGGAAATATAAAAATTGATGGCATATTGATTAGATGCCACAATTTTATGATTGATAAGATTACAATCTTTGGCATCCCTATTGATAAGAAGAAAGAAGGCATCGCAACACTGGTATCCACCTTGGGGAAACAAGAGGTCACAGCACTGGTATCCTCCTTGGGAAAAGAAAAGATCATAGCACTGGTATCCTCCTTGGGGAAAGAAGGGTCACAGCAATGGTATCCTCCTTGGGGAAAGAAGGGGTCACAGCCCTGGTATCCTCCTTGAGGAAAGAAGGGATCACAGCACTGGTATCCTCCTTGGAGAAAGAAGGGATCACAGCACTGGTATCCTCCTTGGAGAAAGAAGGGATCACAGCACTGGTATCCTCCTTGGAGAAAGAAGGGATCACAGCACTGGTATCCTCCTTGGAGAAAGAAGGGATCACAGCACTGGTATCCTCCTTGGAGAAAGAAGGGATCACAGCACTGGTATCCTCCTTGGGGAAAGAAGGGATCACAGCACTGGTATCCTCCTTGGGGAAAGAAGCGATCACAGCACTGGTATCCTCCTTGGGGAAGAAGGGATCACAGCACTGGTATCCTCCTTGGGAAAAGAAAAGATCAAAGCACTGGTATCCTCCTTGGGGAAAGAAGGGATCACAGCACTGGTATCCTCCGTGGGGAAAGAAGCGATCACAGCACTGGTATACTCCTTGGGGAAGAAGGGATCACAGCACTGGTATCCTCCTTGGGGAAAGAAGGGATCATAACACTGGTATCCTCCTTGGGGAAAGAAGGTATCATAGCACTGGTATCCTCCTTGGGGAAGAAGGGATCACAGCACTGGTATCCTCCTTGGGGAGGGCTGCAGCTTTCTGCACAGCTAAGCGACCTGGAGAACTGCTGTAAAAGAGAAATTTAGAAACAAATGCTACAATAGAGCTCACTTTATGCTCAGGGCTTATAAAACTAGAAATATTCCAACAATAAGATGGGAATACTACTTTAACTGAGTAGTTATCAGTACATAAATATGGGTTTCAGCTTTGAAATATGCCATCAAGATAACATGACTGTATGCTGATTCCCTTGTGCTTCTACAGAAGTATTGTATAAGCAACGATAAGAAATGTTAAAGTATAATGTTACACAACATGGGCTCACGTGATTGTGTAAGTGGCACCAACCACAATAACTGAATCATACAATAGTCAGTATATACTGTACCCCTATAATGTAAAGTTATCTAATATAGACTGTCAATGATCAAGGATAAAATGTTTCCATTAAGTTATTATTTTATTCTATAGCAAGTTTTTTTTCTTAAAAAAGTCCATGCTAGTAATGGGGCAAATCATTTTACCATCTACCATATTAGTGCAAGACTTACCACAATCTCACAATCCAGTTACAGAAGAACATAAGGCTTAACCATTGGTAAATAGCAGCCACCATAGTGCCACTTCAGGGACCTTTACTAGCCTCCCTCAGCAGCTTAAAGGTGAGCAATGGCTATTTTTTGTCCACTGAGGAATGGCATGTCTCAATGAATGCTTGTGACTCAATAGTAGGGTCCAGTTTGAGGACAACTATAATATACAGCCTAAACTAAAATATTACACTTATGAATAATAAGATATATGCCAATATGATGCAATTTATATACTGTATAAGACAAATGACCTCAAAACTAGTCTAATACCAAATAAACAAGTTAAACCCAGAATTTCTAAAGAACCCTGGTTCAAAATCGTTGTGTTATGTATTCTGTCTACTATGTACTGTATATAGCAAACCTGGGGTGGACATGCCATTGATGCAACTTGTGCGGTCGCGAAGGGGCTCAAGAGGTAAGGGGGTCCATTTCCACCACCAAAGCAGATGGAGCTTTGTAGTCTGATAAGCTATCACTGCAAAAGGCCCATTTATTGTTCTTGCACAGGGGCCCTTTTCAGTCTGTGTCCACCAGTGCTGCAAATAGTATCCAGATTTACTGCAGATAAATATACAGTATGATGTCAATATAAAAGTGTCTGGGCTTGAGTGCTCCATAAGGACCTTAAAACACTAAATTGTAAACTAGAATTTTAGTATATAAATAGCTTCATCTTGTGCTTTTTGTCTTGACATTTTATTTCAGTTGTTAGATATCTATGAGCTACAATGTGCTTTTTAGAGTATTTCCAACAACTAATACAAGAAGATCCATGAGGCAGAACTGATAAATATATGGTCAACCAACATCAGGGCTGTCAGAATACATTTGCTTAAGAGCTAAGTTATACCTTGAATTCCTTCAATTATTGTGACTATGTAAATACGATAACCCGTGTTGCATTGTTAATCATTAGATTAGACCGCTATAGAAATAATAATGAGTTTAGAATATTAAAAATCTGTCTGGACTTGCTGTTATAAACATCACTCCTTTTACAAAACACCACATTTCTGTATTTTTAAAATGGCTACAAAATGTAAAGTAGGTGACTTGTATCAAGAGATAATTTAAAAGAATCTGTAAAATCGGAACTCTATTTTCTGACATGCACAACACCATGGACTTACAGTCTAACAAAGAAAAAAAGATTTGTTTCCCTTGCAGATAAAACAGTGTATCTATGAGCTTTCAAGATGTACTTCAAAAGGTATTAGAGTGTAAATATAAGAAATTTAGCAAAATTTCAACAAATCTGTATAAAAAAACAAAAACATTAACCATTTTTTAGACAACATGCTGCACTTTTTTTGTTTCCATAAAAAGTCTTTAACAATACAATTGCTATGCTGATCCAAGCCTCCAGCAATACATGCAAGAAAAAATAAGTTGGTAAGTTAAAAATCACTAAAACGTGCTATATATTTTTATGATAATGATTATTGTTTTTTCAGACGTTGTAAAAGTGTGCAGAGAAGTTCAAGGTCCTAGTGTTCTGGAAGACTCGTATTCAGATGAGCATTTTGGTTTGATCCCTTTGCCATTGTAATAGTCCACAACTTGGTTTGGAACTTCAGCCAAAACACTTTTTGCAAGAGCAGCTGGAGAAGCCTACGATAAAAAACAAAGGAGAAAACTGTTTCTGTCTGTAATTTTGTTATTTTATTAACCATATATACACTTAAATTATAGATGGGGTGAAGGTATCAAAGGCACAAGCATAACATCCTATCCCAAGATAAATTTCAGAATGCAGAGAAAATTGCTCATAATGAAATTCATAACCTATGAACCCAAGGTCACTATGACACAAGACTATGCCATGTGTAATCTTCACAGTCGCATCCAAATCTCACAGAAAAATGGCAAGAGCTTTCTGTTGACCACTGACAAGAAGGTGGAGCTCAGCCCCAATTAGTCCTATAAGTTCAATGTGAGGGTGATATATCCCCTCTTCGGAGATATCTTATGAATTTTTCATTTTTCTCTATAACAGTCGGTAACAACCTGTCCAATCCACACAGGCGAAGAAATGAAACTACAGATGTTCATAAATTAAGTTATATGTCATAATGATAAATAACACAGGGAAAAAGTATGGAACACAATTACTGAAATGTACTTAATTCTTCATACAAAAGCCTTTGTTTTTAATGACAGCTTCAAAACGCCTCCTGTATGGAGAAACTAGTCGCATGCATTGCTCAGGTTTGATTTTGGCCCCTTCTGTAATGCTGCTGCAGTGCAGTGTAGCGCAACCTCCACCAGGGGGAGCTGGTGAGGGAGGAGAGGCTGCACTCACAGCGTAGCACCACAATGCAGCAGGCAGGAGCCACTAGGTGGCGGAAGAGTAGTCAGACAAGCCGAGTCAGCAACGGAGAGGGAACAAAGTACCAGAGGTCACAGCAATACACGTGGTCAGAAACAAGCCAGAGACATCAGAGCTGGAAAAGAGCAGGAATGCCAGAGATGGAAGACAGTAAACAGGTCAGAGGACAAGCCGGATCAATTACCAAGTGGTCACAACACAGAGAGCAAGTACTAAGACGTGCAAAGTCACAGGGGAGTGCGGGACCAGGACCTAAGTAAACGGGCAGAGGACAAATCAGGATATAATGGGGTCAGCCGCTCAAGCCAGGGGCAGAACTATAACTGTCACTGTCTGAAATAGCAACACAGCTCCCAAAACGAGGCAGAGAAAGTTAAGCCTCACATAACCAGACTGGGGAGAGAATAGCAAGAAACAACCCTGGCTTGGATCATGACACATTATTCCACATAAATGCTCTTCAAATCCCGAAGGTTCCGTGGGCTCCTTCTATGAACTTTTGAGCTTTAGTTCATTCCATAAATTTTCTATTGGATTCAGGTCAGGTGATTGGCTGGGCCATTCTAGCAACTTTTATTTTCTTTCTCTGAAACCAATGGAGAGTTTTCTTGGCTGCGTGTTTGGGCTCATTGTCTTGCTGAAATGTCTACCCTTGTTTCAGCTTCATCATACTGGTAGATGGCAGCAGATTTTAAGCAAGAATGTGTGGGTATATTTGTCCATTCAACCATCCTTCAGTTACATGAAGTTTGCCAGTGCCGTGTGCTGAAAAGCCCCTCATCATGATGTTCCCACCTCAAAGCTTCACTGTTAGTATGGTATTTTAACATGCTGTGTATTATGGCATCCAAACAGTTCAAATTTGGTCTCATCTGACCAGACTATATTCTTGCAGTATTTCACAGGCTTGTCTAAATGTTGATGAGCAAACTTTAAATGCACTTGAACATGCATTTTGCTCAGCAATGGAGTCCTGTGTGGTGAGGGTGCACACAGGCCATGGAGGTTGAGTTCATTAGTTATGATTTTCTTTGGAACAATTGTACCTGCTGATTCCAGGCTTTTCTTTAGCTCTCCACAGATGGTCCTTGATTTTTGAATGTCTCTTATGATAATTCTTTTCACTTCTCTATCTGAAATCTTGATGGAAGCATCTGGTCGTGGCCAGTTTTTGGTGAAATTATGTTTTTCCCACCTCCGGACTATCAGCCCAACAGTGGTCACTGGAACCATCAGTAGCTTATAAATTCTTCTTTCAGTGCCATCAGTAAGTTTTGCAACAATAAGGTATTGAGGCCGCTCATTGGTTTTACCCATCATGAGATGTTTCTTGTGAGGCAATAAATAATAAGACACCTTTTTAGTCATCAGTTGAACCAGTAGTTACTATTTTTCACTAAGTGGTAGGAATTCTTTATAATTAATTAAAGAATTCTGCTGGTGTCATGACTCTCCGTGGCTTTTTGCACTTCTCTTGCTTCATGTGTTCAATACTTTTTATTATTATTTATTCATATAGCACCACTGATTCCATGGTGCTATACATGAGAAGGGGTTACATACAAATTACAGAGTCCATCCATTCACCTTTTCTGCGTGCAAAGCAGTAATCAAAGCAAAAGGTGGCTACTTTGAAGAACCTAGAATATAAGACATATTTTCAGTTGTTTCACACTTTTTTGTAAAGTGTAATGTATAATTCCACATGTGTTAATTCATAGTCCTGAAACCACTTGTGTTCTGGAGCAGTTTCCTATTGGTCCTTATCTGGCAGGTCCTGTAGCTGCTACTATAAAAAGGGTGGCATGGTCGTGCTGCATGCGCTAGTATCAATCACATTATGTGCTTTGCGCCAGGGTGATCTTGCACGCATGTGTTAGGGCTCAGCTGAAATAAGCCCCTAGAATACCGGCACCTCTGGTGAGGAGATTGTATGCACGTGTTTAGGGCTCGGCTGAAATAAGCCCCTAGAATACCGGCTTCTCCGGTGAGGAGATTGTCTGATTGCGTTGCTGATTGCGTTGCTACGGACTGCTGTCCGCACAGCAGTTGTCTGTGCATACCTGTGGAGTTAACAGGACACAGTCCATATTTCTGCGTTTCTACCTTAGCGACTTTGTGGCGTAACAGAGTTCGCTTATACCGCCATATAGGGCCGCAGTGTCCATAGTTGCGACTCTGTGAAGTAACAGAGTTCGCCATTCCGCCATCCTACTAGCAGCAGGCTCTGCCTGCATGGTGGACCCCGGGCTGCGAATGCACTTATTATTTATATTTATTTTGTGCGTTCCGCCAGCCCTAACATAATACTAGCGCCAGGGTCTGGCTAGTAAAATGGCGGACGACCAGTGTCTACAGCGGTACATCCAGCAGCTGGAGGTAGGTTGGCGGCTCTAGAGCGCACAACCTCAGCTGTGGATGTTACCGCTGTCGCTGTTCAGGCTGCTAGCGTGGCTGCAGCCAGTTTGTCCTCTGCCACCCCTGCTCTGACGTTATCCGGTCTCCCGCTTCCAGACAAGTTTGCTGGTGACAGCAAGCAATGTCGGGGATTCGTGAGTCAGTGCTCCATTCATCTTGAGCTTCTGGCTGCACGTTTTCCCACGGAACGGGCGAAGGTGGGTTTTGTCTTATCCCTCCTGTCGGGCAAGGCGTTGGAGTGGGCAACGCCGCTGTGGGAGCGCGACGATCGTATGGTACAGAGTGCTCCTCTCTTCCTGGAGGCTCTGAGACAGGTCTTCTTATGACCTCGTGTCACCCACGATACGCCCCTCCAACTGCTGGCAATATCACAGGGTTCATCCATGGTCAGCCAGTTCGCAGTCCAATTTCGGACTCTGGTCTCTGAGCTAGAGTGGCCGGATAAAGTCCTCATTCCGGTGTACTGGAGAGGACTGGCGGATCATGTGAAGGATGCCTTGGACACCAGGGAGATTCCTGCCACACTGGAGAGCTCATATCCTTATCTACCCGCATTGATCTCCGTTTTAACAAGCGGAGGTTAGAGCGGACCCAGTGCAGGCAGAGGTTTCGGTTGGCTCCCACCTTCGCCAAACCTCTGGAATCTTCCGTTCAAGCGTCCGACTCCTCCGAAGCCATGGAGGTTTCTCGAGCGGGATCTAAGTCCCGGACCGCTCGAGTAACGGTGGTCTGTAATTTTTGCCAACAGGCAGGACACTAAACTAACAGATGTCCACAGCGATCGCAGAGGCGATCGCGTCTAGTGACCCTGGGAGGAGGCTCACTAGAGACGGCATTTTCCTCCAAGATGACACTTAAAGGGACAATCACTGTAGGCACTTCCACTCTCACAGTCGACCTTTGCGTGGACTCAGGAGCAGAGGGGAACTTCATGTCCTTTAACTTTGCTCACCATCACGCAATACCTCTGGTGGCGCTTGACAAATTAGTGACTGTCCGGGTAGTGAATGGGTCGACATTGCCCTCACAAATTACACACCAGACTGTTCCTCTTGCATTGTTTGTATCCCCTTCCCATCAGGAGCTTATTTCCCTACTCGTCCTTCGCGAGGGAATAGACGAGATCCTACTGGGAATACCTTGGCTCCGTTTCCACTCCCCACATATAGAGTGGACTTCGGGTAGGATACTGGGTTGGAGTGATGCATGTAGAGGCAGATGTGTCAGGAGTTTCGTTCAGGTTACCACTACTGAGTTACCCGCAGATCTTACTTCACTTCCCAAGTGCTATTGGTCATATGCAGACGTGTTCTCCAAGAAGGCTGCGGAGACTCTTCCGCCTCATCGCCCCTATGATTGTCCTATTGACCTCTTGCCTGGAGCAGAACCTCCTTGGGGAAGGGTCTATCCCCTCTCTCTTCCTGAGACAGAGGCTATGTCGCAATATATCCAGGAGAACCTGGCAAGAGGGTTCATTAGGAAGTCGGTGTCACCGGCAGGGGCGGGATTCTTCTTTGTGCAGAAGAAGAACGGAGAATTACGTCCATGCATTGATTACAGGGTCTTAACACCATCACGGTTAAGAACAAGTACCCGTTGCCTCTGATTTCTGAGCTCTTTGATAGGCTCCGGGGAGCAAGGGTATTTACTAAACTAGATCTGCGCGGTGCTTATAACCTGATTCGCATCCAGTGAGGGGGACGAATGGAAGACGGTTTTTAATACCAGGGATGGGCATTACGAATGTCTGGTGATGCCCTTTGGGCTCTGTAATGCCCCAGCCGTTTTCCAAGACTTTGTCAATGACATCTTCCGGACATGCTCTCCACCTCGGTCGTAGTCTATATGGATGATATACTCATCTTCTCTCCAGATATTGACTCCCACCGGAGAGATGTCTGCAGAGTCTTCGACCTCTTACGGGCAAATTCCCTTTATGTAAGTTAGAGAAATGTATGTTTGAGCTGGAGTCTTTACCTTACCTTGGCTATATCATCTCAACCCAGGGATTGGCTATGGATCCTGCCAAACTACAGGTTGTGATGGACTGGCAAGAACCCCACTCTCTTAAAGCGGTGCAGCGCTTTATGGGGTTCATTAACTACTATCGCCAGTTCATTCCCCATTTCTCTACCTTGGTAGCTCCCTTGGTAGCCCTCAACAAGAAGGGAGCAAATCCCAAATTGTGGTCGGAAGAGGTTTCCAAGGCTTTCACTTCTATTAAGTCTCATTTTGCTAGCGCTCCCATCCTACATCGCCCCGATGTTGATAAGCCATTTTTATTGGAGGTGGATGCCTCATCGGTTGGTGCTGGAGCAGTCCTCTTCCAAAAGGATGCTCAGGGTCGGAAGCATCCTTGCTTCTTCTTCTCTAAGACCTTCACATCAGTGGAGAGGAATTATTCCATCGGGGATAGGGAGTTGCTAGCAATGAAGTTGGCCTTCTCTGAGTGGAGACATCTGTTGGAGGGGGCCCGCTTTCCCTTCCAAGTCTTCACCGACCATAAGAATTTGGTGTATCTTCAGATAGCCCAGCGTTTAATTCTCGCCAGGCCAGATGGTCCTTGTTCTTCTCCAGGTTTCATTTCACCCTACATTTTCTCTCAGGAGAGAAGAACATCCGTGCCGACGCTCTCTCTCGCTCTGGTGTCCTCTGAGGAGGAAGAGGAGGAGCCTCGTCTTATTGTCCCCACAGAGAGCCTGAGAACTGTGGCCCCGGTTTCGCTAGAGTCTGTGCCTCCGGGCAAGACTTTTGTGCCTACCAATTTGCGACCGGAGGTACTCTTTTGGGGACACTCGTCCAGGGTGGGTAGAACTTTGGGGCAAAGATGACATCTGAATTGCTGGCGAGGACATACTGGTGGCTGCATATGGTCCGTGACGTTGGGGACTATGTTCGGGCGTGTGTCTCCTGCGCCAAGAATAAGTCTTCCTCGTCAACGGTCAGCTGGGGTACTTTACCCTTTGCCGGTGGCAGACAGGCACTGGGAGATGGTCGGGAAGGACTTTGTGGTGGGCTTGCCCAAGTCTCGGGGCTGCACCATCATTTGGGTAATCAACGATCATTTTTCCAAAATGGTGCACCTGGTGCCACTACCACGGTTACCTTCTGCACGGGCCCTGGCAGCGTTGTTTATTAAGCACATCTTCCGTCTACACGGCATGCTGGACAAAATTGTCAGTGACCGAGGGCCCCAGTTTGCGTTTCAGTTCTGGAGAGAGCTTTGTCGTCTACTCAGTATTGAGTTAAATCTCTCTTCAGCATACCATCCCGAGACAAATGGGTTAGTAGAGGGCCAACCAGACTTGGTCCCCTATCTACGACATTGTCTCAGCCAGGCAGGATGACTGGGCATCCTTGCTACCGTGGGCTGAGTTTGCACTGAACAATGCTGTGGCTGACTCCACCAGACAGACTCCACTCCTCCTAAACTACGGTCAGCATCCACGGGTTCCGGTGCCCATGCCCGTGTCTTCTGCTGACTCCAGGGTGGCAGACTGGGCTGTGGAGGCACGGGACATTTGGGACCGTACCCAGGATGCCATTCAGGCGTCCAAGGAGAGGATGAGGTCCTCCGCCGACACACATCGGCGCCCCGCTCCAACATTTGCTCCTGGGGACTTGGTGTGGCTCTCCGCCCGTAACATCAGGCTGCGAGTTGAGTCCACTAAGTTTGCACCCTGCTACCTGGGTCCTATCAAAGTCCTCGAGCAGGTTAACCCTGTGGTATACCATTTGGCTCTTCCACCACGCCTGGGTATCTCCGACACCTTTCACGTATCCCTCCTGAAACTTGTGCTCATGTCCCGGTTTTCCGAGTCATCTGCCGGGACATCGGGTTCGTCTACGGACGACCATGAGGTGAACGCCATCGTAGGGTGTAAGGTGGTATGGGGCAAAAGATTTTATTTGGTGGATTGGAGGGGTTATGGGCCTGAGGATAGGTTCTGGGAGCCTGCTGAGCACATTCACGCTCCGCAGCTCATCGCTGCCTTTGAACGCAGCGATGCCCAAAGAAGGGGGGCCCTAGGAGGGGGGTAATGTTAGGGGTCAAGTTCCCGCTTCTGCACAAGGGGAATCTCGAGCCGTCCCTGCTGCGGTTTCCCATCCGTCTCCGGCCACAGTGGACTCTGCTCAGCTTAGACGTCGGTCCCAGCGTCTCGCCCAGTCTAACATTGTGCAGAGGATTACTGCTGCTCCTCCAGGCTCTGCTATTGTAGCCAGTACTGGTTAGCGGCGAGCAGATGTCTTTAGGACAAAGTCCTCGCTTTCCCCTTCTGAGCATGCCCAGAGTAAGATCTCTCATTGGAGATCAGGGGTCACATGCTCAGGTACTGCAGCAGCTCCTATTGGTCCTCCAGGGAGGTCCTGAAACCACTTGTGTTCTGGAGCAGTTTCCTATTGGTCCTTATCTGGCAGGTCCTGTAGCTGCTACTATAAAAGGGTGGCATGGTCGTGCCGCCATGCGCTAGTATCAATCACATTATGTGCTTTGCGGCAGGGTGATCTTGCACGCATGTGTTAGGGCTCGGCTGAAATAAGCCCCTAGAATACCAGCACCTCCGGTGAGGAGATTGTATGCACGTGTTTAGGGCTCGGCTGAAATAAGCCCCTAGAATACCGGCTTCTCCGGTGAGGAGATTGTCTGATTGCGTTGCTACGGATGCTGTCCGCACAGCAGTTGTCTGTGCATACCTGTGGAGTTAACAGGACACAGTCCATATTTCTGCGTTTCTACCTTAGCGACTTTGTGGCGTAACAGAGTTCGCTTATACCGCCATATAGGGCCACAGTGTCCATAGTTGCGACTCTGTGAAGTAACAGAGTTCGCCATTCCGCCATCCTACTAGCAGCAGGCTCTGCCTGCATGGTGGACCCCGGGCTGCGAATGCGCTTATTATTTATATTTATTTTGTGTGTTCCGCCAGCCCTAACAGCGTTTGTATTTCATCTTGTCTCACCGCCAATATATGTGTGGGGGCTACCTATATCTTTGGGGCGCTTCTCCGGGGCAGTTAGCTTTCCCCATTCTATCTTTAGGCTTAGCTAACTCTCCGGCTGTGTCGAGGCGTCTAGGTCAACGTCGGTACGTACCACAGCTGCTTCTAGTTGTGTGGTTAGTTTAGGGGTCTGCAATCCATTAGTTACCAACCTCTCTGGGTGACTGGCTGCCTTGGCTATTTTTGTTACTGTCCTCCTCTGCTACCATATCATAACAGAATCACCGGCCAGACCGTTATTCTAGGGTACTCAAAAGAAGGAAAGAATAGTAAAAAAAAAAAAGTTGTCAGAATTTTTTATATATTTTTTCCTCTTTTTCTCTGGGGGCCGTAGGGGGACTTTTTCTTCAATGGAAATTAAGCATTTGTCCGATCGTGTTGAGCAGCTTGCTGCTGAAGTTCGAAGTATTTCTACCTATCTCACTCGGTTGTCGGCTGTAGAACCTAAGATCCCTATTCCTGATTTATTTTTTGGGGATCGGTCTAAATTCTTGAACTTTAAGAATAACTGTAAATTGTTTTTTGCCTTGAAACCTAACTCCTCAGGGAACTCGGTGCAGCAGGTTAAAATTGTCATCTCCCTGTTGCACGGCGACCCTCATGATTGGGCATTTTCACTGACACCTGGGGATCCTGTGTTGGCTAATGTTGATGTGTTTTTTCAAGCTCTGGGATTATTGTACGACGAACCTATTGTGATTGATCAAGCTGAGAAAACCTTGTTGGCATTGAGCCAGGGTCAGGAAACTGCAGAGTTATATTGCCAGAAATTCCGAAAATGGGCAGTTCTTACTAAATGGAACGATGATGCACTAGCGGCTCTTTTTCGGAAAGGGCTGGCAGAGACTCTAAAAGATGTTATGGTGGGATTTCCTGCTCCCTCGGGGCTCAACGATTCTATGTCATTAGCCATTCAAACTGACCGACGTTTGCGTGAACGTAAAACTATGCGAAAGGTGATGTTATCTTTCGAACAGGCCCCTGAGCCCATGCAGTGAGATGGGGTTGTTTCTGGGGCTCAGCGTCGAGTATTTCGGAAGTGTAATAAGTTGTGTTTTTATTGTGGAGATGCTCCTCATACTTTTTCCATCTGCCCTAAACGGGGAAAACGTTTTTTGCGCTCATTTGTTTTGTGCAATGTACAGTCTAAATTTCTCTTGACTGTTACCTTGATCTGCTCCTTGTCCACATTTTCCGCTCAGGCTTTTGTCGATTCAGGAGTAGCCCTGAACCTGATGGATTTCGACTTTGCCAAACGTTGTGGGTTTCCCATGGTACCCCTGCGGACTCATATTCCTTTGCTGGGCATTGATTCAACCCCTTTGGTGGAGAATAAACCCCAGTTTTGGTCTGTCAGGTTTGGTCCAAGAAGACCCTGTAGGATATCAGATGATTGCCCAATTGAGTGTAGCTTCGATCGAGGCAGGATGGTGAGACAAAATGGACACAGGAGACAAGTCTCTGGTTCCAAAGTCATCTATCTTTAATCAATTCCAGCCATCGTATATCTGTGGAGCCCAGCTGTGACTGGATCCATATCTTCCAGAAGGGTGCACTGAAAGAGGATACCACCAGAGGTCATTATGCACACACACACACACACGTACAGCTCATCCCAGAGACCACCAGAGGGAGCTGTGTTAGGCATATAAAAAGAAGTTTAGTTTCAGTTTAGCTCAGTCTGCTAGTGGAGTTCAGAGAGTCGTCTCTGAGGAGAGAGAGAGAGCAGCCACTAGAGTCTGAGCAGCCATCTCAGAGAGCTCAGTCTGTCTGCAGAAAGTGACGTGCAGAGCTGAGGATAGTGAGGCTGCAGAGTTATTCAGTTCAGAGTTTAAGTGGAGTCTAGTAAAAGTGAAAGAGAAGTCACTCCAGCCTAGTCAGAGCTGAATTTAGAAGTGTAGCTCTGTGGAAAGCGTGCCGACGCTTAAAGAGTGGCGAAGAGGCAGCTCACCAACTGCCAGCGTGTGTGATCGTGTAAGGATCCAGGTAGCTGAAGGCGAGTGGAAATTAATGAGACAGAGGAGCCTTAATAGCTCATCTCAGCAAGAAATACCGGACGCCGGGGTCCGAGCCTATAGGGATCTCCACGACCTAATAGAAGAACACCGGAGTTCCTGGAGGACTACAAGTCCCAGGAGTACCATAGCGCTGATACGTAGCTGGATCAGGAGGACGGAGTCTAGCAGTGCACTGAAATAGGGACTGTATACTTCAAGAAGAGGTCCAATCACAAAATCAGCCAGGTGCAAGACGGAGACCAAGTTAGACCTAGCTACACGCAGGTCAGGACTTTACCACATAAAGGCAGAGGACAGGAGGCCATACACCTACCAGTGGAGGAATCTCGATGTGCATCCTTCACCCTACAGTACTCCGGGACATACCTGCAACCTTCACCAGTAAAGGTATGGAAAGAGACTGACTGGTGTGTGACTGACTTATTGCCTGCACCCTGCACCGCCATATCACCCTGAGGGATCCATCTAGTCTCACCTGTGGGAGACTTACCACCTTGCTGCCCCAACCCTCAGAGGAGTCACCCTGCAGCGCTGGTCACCCTGATCAGAAACCACAGGTGGCATCACGAACTATTACTACAATCCCCTGTAAATAACCCCCTTTGAATGAGCGCTCAGGGCAACGGACCGAGCTGTGCTACTTGTGACATTCCCCATAGACTTCAATGGGCTCGGTGCCGAGTACCCCATAACTCTGGTGTTGTGCGACTCATTCTCCTGGCGTCACGAACAGGATTGCGTGCCCTGCAGCAACGGAGTAACTTGTGCCCGTTGCCACCGGGTACTGTGTGCCTCACTAAAAGACTGTTTTGTATGTGGTGAAGATTTCCCGCCATTTGCCCGCCATTGCCCGCCAATTACAGCGCCACGGCGCGAAAACTAGTGGGCGTACCTGCAAAAGCACGCTGAGTCCTGGACACGCCCCCAACGCTGACGCGGCGGCAGGTCCTGTGAAGAGCTACAGTGAACGCTCTGACGTCAGAGCGCCAGCGACACAGGTCCTTCTTACACACCCCTGTGCCCTGCGGAGCTGCAGCCTTCAGAGAAGGTAGGCTACGATTAACTAGGGGGGCGCAAACATGTCGCAGCAGCCAGCCGACAACGCGGCCCAGGCCGACGGCCTTAATGACTTACCCCTTGGCGCTGCCGCACAGGTGGGAAATGCTGGCCCCTCACCTGGTCCTGTGGCCCCAATAGTACCGCTAACACTGCCATACATGCCTGGAGCGAAGTGGCTCCCTCAGTACAGCGGCAAGCCAGATACCCTGTCAGGGTTCAAGCGAAAAATATGCAGCATAATAGACATGTACCCTATGACAGAAAAGCAGAGAGCTGCGGTGGTAGTGGGACAGTTAACTGGAGCTGCAGAGAGAGAAGTAGAAACTTGGACAGCTGCAGATCAGGAGTCAGTGCTTGCAATTTTCTTAAAGCTGCAGACTATCTTTGAGGACCGCACTGAAACAGATCTCCGGATGAGTTTTTACCAATGCTCCCAGAAACCAGATGACAGCATTAGGGACTATGCTTGCCGACTACAAGGGGCCTGCGAGCACTCAAACAAGTTAACCCCATGAGTGTCTCCAACGAAAATAAAATGTTAAAGGAACAATTTGTACGGGGATTGAGGTCCCAAGCTGAAAGCCGGACTGTGCACTGGTGGTCCTTGGATCATCCTGATGCTACCTTTGATGCTCTTAAGGACCTGGCTATAAAAGGGCTGCGACCCCTGGAAACACCCGAGAGGGCAACCCAGTGTCACCCAAGTGAAGCCACCCTAAAGTCAGCAGCATCCACCTTTTCCCCGCTGGTTGCAGAAGCCAAAACGCAGGTGGCGCCCCCTACTGAGCTGGACTGTCTGCGCTCAGAAGTGCGCCAGCTGACCAAAAACCTGGCCACTGTAATGAGTGCCCTGCAACTGCGGAAGGAAGAAGGAAAGATCCTGCTAGCTGACTGCCCAGAGGATGTCCGTTGGATGAACCGGAGGAGGAGGAGAACGTCGCCCCACCAGAGGAGGACGTCGCCCCACCGGAGGAGGACAACGCCACCCCCAGGAAGGACCCGCGACTAGCATCATCCCCGCCGAGAGATCATCTGCTACCGCTGCCACAGAGAAGGTCACCTAGCACGTTGGTGTCCTTTAAACAAGCAAATCCTGGGTCCGAAGGCCAACACCCAGGAATAGACTCATCAGGCCCCTCAGACTGGAACCGCAGGTTTGTGGGAGGAAGACCCTACCTGTCCATCATACTGGACGGGATCGCAATCCCTGCCCTGCTGGACACTGGATCTCAGGTAACCGTCATACCTGATGTTCTTTACAATAGGTACTGGTCCAGTGACGGTCTCCAACCCCCAAACCCTGACTTTGCCGTATACGCCTCTAATGGCCTCCCTCTTGACTTACTGGGGGCTAAAAATGTAGACGTAAAAGTGGGGAGAGTGGAGCTAAAGAATCAGGGACTTCTTGTAGTGAAGACTGTTAATGAGGAAAATGGGTTGAATGTGGTTTTAGGCACTAACATTATTAGTAACTGTTTGGAGGAGGTTGTGTTTTTACTCCAACAGCTCGCCGAAATTGCCAGACCAAAGCAAAAGGGAGTGATCCGGAAGGAGATTCGGACCCTGATGTGCCAGCAACAAGTGAAACTGACCGGTGGTGAGATTGGTAATGTACGGGTAACAGACCCGAATCCCATTGTGATACCCCCAATGAGTGAAATGCTTATTTGGTGTAGAGCAGCAATAGGTCTGAGAGGACAGAACTACCAAGCAGTAGTAGAGCCCCATTGTTCAGAACACAGACCTACACTCTTGACTGCCAGAGGGGTAGTGGATGTACATAATGGGAGGGTGCCAGTGCGTCTTCTCAACTGGGGAGAGGATGAAGTCAAATTACCACGTTATGCCACTGTTGCTAAGTTACATGCTGTGGATAATAACTCCATTCACACGACGGAGCCCTTAACCTCCCCACAACCAGTGGAGGATAACGATCCGACCACCCAGGTGGAGGATTGGTGTCAGCAGCTCCATGTCAGGACGGACACCACTCCAGCCCACCAGAAACAAGGAGTATACCGAGTAGTTCAGGAGTATGCACAGGTATTCAGCAAACACCCACTCGACTTTGGGAAAATTAAAGGGGTTCAACATCACATCCCCACAGGCAATCATCCTCCCATTAAAGAACGGTACAGGCCTATACCTCCAGCACACTACCAAAAAGCCAAAGAAATGTTGCGTGACATGAAGGAAGCAGGGGTGATAAGGGATAGTTGTAGTCCCTGGGCAGCACCTCTAGTCTTAGTCAGGAAAAAGGATGGAAGCATGAGAAGTGGGGTAGATTACAGACAAGTAAATCGCATTACACATAAAGATGCATACCCTTTACCACGCATTGAGGAATCCTTAGCTGCCTTAAAAACTGCTAATTACTTTTCCACCCTTGACCTCACTAGTGGGTACTGGCAAGTAGCTGTGGCTGAGGAGGATCGGGAGAAGACGGCTTTCACCACCCCGATGGGACTCTGCGAGTTTGACAGAATGCCGTTTGGACTTAGCAGTGCCCCTGGCACGTTCCAGAGAGTGATGGAGAGCTGCCTGGGACATCTCAACTTTGAAACTATGTTGCTGTACCTGGACGACGTCATCGTATACTCCAAAACGTATGAAGATCACTTGAAGCACCTGGCGGAGGTATTCGAGTCACTGTCCAAGTATGGGATGAAACTGAAGCCTTCAAAGTGCCATCTGCTCAAACAAAAGGTACAATACTTGGGACATATTGTCAGCTCAGAAGGAGTAGCGCCAGACCCTGAGAAGATCACCGCCATCCAGAAATGGCCGGAGCCGAAAAATCTCAAGGAGGTGCGACAGTTCCTGGGACTGACAGGATACTACCGGAGGTTTGTGAAGGATTACACCAAGAAAGCAGTGCCTCTGCAAGACCTCCTGGTGGGACAGTCCCTCAAGAGCAGAAATTCTCCATTCCGCTGGGGTAAAGAACAGGCAGAAGCATTCAAGGAAATGAAGGAGATCCTGACAGGTGATGAGATCCTAGCCTACCCTGATTACAGCCAGCCGTTCCTGCTGTATACTGATGCCAGCAATGAAGGATTGGGAGCAGTCCTCAGTCAGAAGCAAAATGGCCTGGAGAAAGTCATCGCCTATGCTAGCAGGAAGCTCCGCCTGACCGAGAGGAACCCAGAGAACTACAGCAGCTTCAAGTTGGAGTTCCTAGCACTGGTCTGGGCCATCACGGAGAGGTTCAAGCACTACCTAGCCTCCAGCAAGTTCACTGCCTACACCGATAACAACCCCTTGACGCATCTTGAAACAGCTAAGCTGGGAGCCATGGAACAGCGATGGATGGCTCGACTGTCAAATTACCAATTCACAATCAAGTACCGGGCGGGCCGCAAGAATGCCAACGCTGATGCCCTATCCAGGATGCCTCATGAATCGGACACGGAAGAAGAAGTGGATGATCTGGAAGAGATCGAACTACCTGCCTTTCACAGGAATGGGATGATCCATGAGCAACAAGCCAGCAGGAGATCGCGTGGTAAGACGTTGAATCCTTTACCTCACCACAGCTGGAAGGAGACTCAGGACAGCGATCCAGTTGTCAGCCGATTCAAGGAGCTGCTAACTCAAGAAGGTTCCTCCTTGGAGAAGGATGCGCCTCAACAAGCAAAGCAGCTGTGGAATGAGAGGAGCCGGTTGTTCATCTACCGTGAGAAGCTGTGCAGGAGGTACGTCAACCCAAGGACCCATGAGATGGTATGGCAGATAGTAGTCCCCAAAGCAGATATCCAGATGGTGTTAGAAGCCTACCACGATCAAGCGGGACACTTTGGCTGGAAGAAGCTGGAGACCCTGTTGAAGTGTCGTTTCTACTGGGTGGGAATGCGCAGCTCCATCGAGAGGTGGTGCCAGAACTGTGGACCCTGTGGCCTCAGAAGAAAGGACTACAGCAGTCAGAAGGCACCCCTGCAACCCATCAAGACGACTCGTCCCTTGGAGATTGTGGCCCTGGACCATGTCAAGTTGTCACCCAGCCGGTCAGGACACTCCTATGCCCTGACTATGGTGGATCACTACTCCAGATTCCTGGTGGTCGCTCCTGTCAAAGATCTGATGGCAGAGACAGCAGCAAAGACGTTCCAAGCAAGTTTCTGCAGACCACACGGATATCCTGAGCAGGTGCTAACTGACCAAGGCCCAGCCTTCGAGGCAGAATTGTTCAAAGAGTTCTGTCACTTGTACGGGTGTAAGAAGATCAGAACCACACCGTACCAACCCCAAACTAATGGTCTCTGTGAGAAGATGAACCACATCGTCATTGACCTGCTGAAGACAGTACCACTTGAGGAGAGAAATCGGTGGCCAGACCTACTACCTGACCTGGTAGATCTGTACAATCACATACCTGTGAGTTCTGTTATGAT
Organism: Oophaga sylvatica; assembly: GCA_033576555.1. Classification (NCBI taxonomy): domain Eukaryota; kingdom Metazoa; phylum Chordata; class Amphibia; order Anura; family Dendrobatidae; genus Oophaga; species Oophaga sylvatica. The sequence goes on from JARQOD010000006.1 coordinate 94,968,361, forward strand.
CTGCTACAAGCACTAAGAAAAGATTGGGAATTCTGTCCCTACAATAGGACTGAGCTGGATCCCTACGATGTAACGGGGGACCTGATCCTGCGACCAGACCCGCTAAAGTCCTCAGCTAGTCTGAACGAAGACCTATAGTTGCGAGGGAGGAATCCCTACAAGATCTAGGGACTGGGTGAAAAGATGGACACCTCCTAACAGAAAGTGTAGCAGGGAATATAAAACAGAAAACAAATACTAAGAGATCCTAAGATCAAGCAAAACTGACAGAGTAAGGCACCTAAGCACCTGGCTAGCTTAAGAGTAGATAATACAATGAAGTCTAGCAAAGCCAGAAGGGCGGAGCCAGACTAAATAGGGAAAAAAGGTCATGTGACAGCAAACTGAAACAAAATCTAACAAGAGGGTTCTAACAGTACCCTCCCTTCTAAGAGGATCCTCCGCATCCCCTAGGACTTAGGCTTATCCGGAAACCTCTTGTGAAACGCTCTGACAAGTCTAGACGCAGAAACATCATCCGCCCTCACCCATGAGTTATCCTCGGGTCCATAACCCTTCCAAGCGACGAGGTACTGCAAACTCCCTCTATACCGTCTAGAATTTAGGATGCGGGAAATCTCATATTGCCCGTCCTCCACCACCAGGGCAACAGTGGCCGAGACGTCTCCATCTGAGACCTCAGCTTTTTTCAAGAGAGAAACATGAAACACCGGATTAATCTTCCAGGAGGTAGGAAGCTCCAACTTAACAGCAGATTGGTTAATAACCTGAAGCACCTTAAAGGGCCCTACAAACTTGGCACCCAATTTCTTAGACGGAATCCTCAAGCGCAGATTCTTAGAGGACAACCAAACCATGTCACCAATAGCAAACAAAACCTCTTGTCGTTTTCTATCAAAATACACTTTGGATCTTTTGTTAGCCTCCTGAAGATTACCACGTACATCAGTCCAAACTCTCTCCAAAACACCAGAAAAATTCTCCTCTTCAGGTACAGCCGATCCCAACTTGGAAAATGACCCAAAAGACGGATGTCTCCCAGTACAACAAAAAAAAGGCGAACAACAGCAGAAGCGGATGTATGATTGTTAAAAAACCACAAGGCGAATCAACCACTGATCAGTCAAAACAAGCAAGGCCCATGTAGCTGATATTCCTATGAAAACGAGCCACAAACTGAAGTCCCCTATCAGAAACAATGTCAGTAGGAACACCATGTAGTCTGACTATTTCCTTGACAAAGGCCTTAGCGAGAGTCTTAGCGCAGGCAGTTTGATGAAAGGAACCAAGTGACACATCTTGCTAAAACGTCCACGACCACCCAGATGACAGTGAAACCCTCAGAGGGGGGAAGTCAGTAATAAAGTCCATAGCCAAATGTGTCCAAGGTGCACTAGGGACCTCCAAAGGGCAAAGCAACCCTGCAGCAGGAGAATGAGAAGACTTAGATCTAGCACACACAGTGCATTGGCGCACCCACTTAATGACTTCCTTCTGCCATCCTGGCCACCAAAAACTGCGACCCACAAGTCTCTTGGTCTCAGAGATTCCAGGATGACCTGCCAACGGAGAGTCATGACATTCATCAAACAAATCTCTCCTCAGGGTACCAGGCACAAACAACCTCCCATGCGGCGTGTTAGATGGGGCATTCTCCTGTGCTTTAAGAATCTCATCTTCCAACACGGAGTCCAAAACAGCAATAACAACCCCTTCTTGCAAGATGTTTTCCTCCTCCTCCTCAGTACCCACCATAGGAGAAAAGCTGCGAGACAAAGCATCAGCTTTAACATTTTTAGTACCTGGGATGTAAGTAACGGTAAAATTAAACCGTGAGAAAAACAGTGCCCACCTAGCCTGAGGGGCATTCAAGCGTTTGGCAGCATCAAGGTAGATCAGATTTTTATGATCGGTGAAGACTTGAACGGGAAATTCGCTCCCTCCAAAAAATGACGCCAGTGTTCAAATGCGAGTTTAATTGCCAACAATTCCCGATTACCGATATCATAATTTAGTTCAGACTCAGAAAATTTCTTTGAAAAAAAAGCACAGGGATGTACTCCATCCGTCTTTGCCTGAGACAACATCGCGCCGACCCCACAGAAGAAGCATCAACCTCAACCAAAAATGGTTTAGTCACATCAGGCTGCGTAAGGATGGGAGCAGAGCTGAACCTCTCCTTTAGCGACACAAAAGCCTCAATGGCCTCAGTAGTCCACTGAACCGCATCAGCACCTTTCCTGGTGAGATCGGTCAGAGGTTTGGCAATCACAGAAAAATTTTTTATGAATTTTCTATAATAATTGGCGAACCCCAAAAACCTCTGTATTGATTTCACACCAATAGGTCTAGGCCAATCCTGCACAGCTTGCACTTTCACCGGGTCCATCTCAAAACCTTCACTGGAGACAATGTAGCCCAAAAAACTAAGTCTCTGTACAGCGAACTCACATTTTTCTAGTTTGGCAAAAAGTGAATTATCACTCAGTAACTGTAATACTTCACGCACACTCCTCCAATGAGACTCCAAATCCGGTGAATAAATCAAAATGTCATCCAAATACACAACCACACTTCTGCCGATCAAAGGTCTAAGGATGTCATTAATAAGATTCTGAAAAAATGCCGGAGCACTGGAAAGTCCAAAGGGCATGACCAGATTCTCAAAATGACCCAGTGGAGTGTTAAACGCATTCTTCCATTCATCCCCCTCCTTCATGCGCAACAAATTGTATGCCCCTCGAAGATCAATTTTCGAGAACCACTTGGCCCCCACTAACTGATTAAACAAATCAGGAATCAATGGCAGTGGGTAAGGATTGCGTACAGTAATCTTATTAATTTCACGAAAGTCTAGACAAGGCCGTAAACCGCCGTCCTTTTTTTTAACAAAAAAAAATCCAACCGCCACAGGAGATTTGGAAGGCCTAATGTGACCGGCGGCCAAGCTTGTCTGTATGTATTCCTCCAAAGACTTTCTCTCAGGAATAGTCAAATTAAATAAACGACTTTTAGGAAGAGTCGCTCCAGGGACAAATTCAATTGCACAATCATAATCTCTATGAGGAGGCAATACCTGCGATTCTTTATCAGAAAAAACTTTCCAAAAATCCTGAATAGGTACAGGTAACTCCCCCTTAACTACAGCAGCAATACGCCCGTTACAACAGTTGTCATAACACTTAGGACTCCAGGACTTAATTTCATTGGTAGACCAATCCAGTACCGGATTGTGCAATTTTAACCAGGGTAACCCAAAATCACCGGAGAAGGTAAATTATTCAAAACTACCAAATCCAAATTCTCTTGATGAACACCATTAATAGTAAGAGGAAATTCACAGATATGGTGAGTAACATTTTTCAAGTGAGAACCATCCACAGACACCACATTAATAGGAGAAGATAGAAGTTTGGGTTTTAATTTTAGTTTTTCCAAAAATTTCCCATCAATCACATTGAGAGTTGAACCACAATCCACAAATACCCGAAACTCCATTAATTCCTCGTCAACAGCAGTGGTAGCAGAAAGAAAGACACCTTTATTGTTTAAACAAGCTATGCGGGCAAAACTGACCTCATTTTTTTTTCTCTCTTTATTCATTCGAAGCACACAGTTCTTAATGAAATGCTCAGATTTACCACAGTAGAAACACAAACCTTGAGCAAATCTGCGTTTTTTTTCTCGAGAGTGAGGTGTCATTGCTCCAATTTCCATCGGCTCTGCAATGTCAGTACATTCCTTCTCCAAACTTGGAGCTGACAAGGCAGATTTACTCTCATTAACCCTTGCACGCAGTCTCCTATCCACCCGTATGGCTAATTGCATAGCCTCTTGCAAGTTACCAGGTATGGGATAAGCAATCAGCAAATCTTTAACCCTTTCACTTAACCCTGCAAGAAATAAACTTTTCAAAGCTGAATCGTTCCAGCCCACCTGAGCGGACCACCTTCGGAAGTGAGTACAATATTTTTCCACATTACCTGATCCCTGTCTCAAACGTCTCAATTCTGTCTCAGCTGATGAAACACGATCCGGATCGTCATACAATAACCCCAAAGCAGAAAAAAAACCATCCACTGATCCAAAGCATGGATCACTAGGCTGCAGAGAAAAGGCCCAGTCCTGAGGTTCTTTGCGCAAAAGTGACATTATGAACCCTATGCGCTGTGATTCATCACCAGAGGATCTGGGTCTCAAACGGAAATACAACAAGCAAGCATTTTTAAAAGAAAAAAAATCTTGTTGTTCACCAAAAAATAAATCAGGCAAACGTACCTTTGGCTCCACAAAATCAGCTCCAGGACAACTACTCACGTGTTGCTGTATTTCAGCCACCTCCAGAGAGAGTCGCTGCAGGTGTTGAGCCAAATCCTGAACCGACACCATAATAGAAACTGAAAATCTTTCCTTAGAGATTTTTTTTTTTTTTTTTTGGGCTGGACTTACTGTTATGATCTGCTAGAAGCACTAAGAAAAGATTGGGAATTCTGTCCCTACAATAGGACTGAGCTGGATCCCTACGATGTAACGGGGGACCTGATCCTGCGACCAGACCCGCTAAAGTCCTCAGCTAGTCTGAACGAAGACCTATAGTTGCGAGGGAGGAATCCCTACAAGATCTAGGGACTGGGTGAAAAGATGGACACCTCCTAACAGAAAGTGTAGCAGGGAATATAAAACAGAAAACAAATACTAAGAGATCCTTAGAGATCATACAGACAAGTGACATGTATAATGACCACGGACAAGATAAAGATCCCCAACTCACATCAGGACTACAAGATACCAGGTACTTTCAGCTGCATTACATCTAATGTGGTGTACCTCATTATATGTACTAAATGTCCAACTGGGGGTCTGTATGTGGGGGAGACCGGGCAAAAACTGAGAACAAGGATGAATTCTCATCGCCACACAATAAGAGAAAAAATAATGGATTTACCTGTGGCAAAACACTTTTGTATGCCCGGTCATAGTATGATGGATATGGAATTACTTGTATTAAAATCTAACTTCAAATCTGAGAAAGATAGAAAGATTTGGGAATATAAACTTATGATGACCTTTGACACTCTTAGTGCTGGAATGAACGTGTCACATGGATTTATGTCTTTCTATATCAATTAAGGAATCTGCTTCCCTGACCTTCTAGGGGCATCAAAACACAATACCAGACCCCAATCAGAGGGCAATATAACTTTCTCTCCTTATCTATGAACTGTTCCAATATTTATGTTCATCCCTCTGCCATAATGACAGTTCTGCTTCACGTCACTTGTCTTACCTATTGCATTATTCCTGTGTCCTGTTGTATAAATTGGACACCCAAGTGCAAAGGAACAGGGGGACAGTCAGAAACTAACACCCAGGCAGTTTAAGGTAACAATGTAAATTTTATTACAGATAATACAAACATGTATAAATAGCACAAGCATCAATTGCAAGATAAAAAGGAGCGTGAACACACACCACTAAATATCCAATACCCTGGTATTTAACAAAATAGAAACAGGTAAGTATACAAATAGTGCATGGAAATTGTGATACTATGTACTGGTCCACAGTAGTAAAAACATATATAAATGTGCACCCAAAACAAAATAAATGTCATAGGAAGAAATTATATCATCTATGACCAATAAGTGCAACAATTATATGAAATAGTATAAACACTGACCAAAAATGAAAACATATAATGCAACAATGAATAGCACCTAATATGCAACCCTAAAAAAATCTAGTCAGGGGGACGAAGGAAGACTTTCCGAAACGCGCGTCGGGGCGCGTTCTAGGCAGCGTTATCACCGCCACAATTTTCCTCCCCCAGGTGTTTTCAGGTAATATACCATAATTTGGTATCACGTGGTTCATTGGGATTTTTTTCTTTTGCACACGATTTTGGTTATTATTGGCACTATGTGGTTTTAATTGGTGCATGTTAATTTTCGATTTGATTTTTTTAGGGTTGCATATTAGGTGCTATTCATTGTTGCATTATATGTTTTCATTTTTGGTCAGTGTTTATACTATTTCATATAATTGTTGCACTTATTGGTCATAGATGATATAATTTCTTCCTATGACATTTATTTTGTTTTGGGTGCACATTTATATATGTTTTTACTACTGTGGACCAGTACATAGTATCACAATTTCCATGCACTATTTGTATACTTACCTGTTTCTATTTTGTTAAATACCGGGGTATTGGATATTTAGTGGTGTGTGTTCACGCTCCTTTTTATCTTGCAATTGATGCTTGTGCTATTTATACATGTTTGTATTATCTGTAATAAAATTTACATTGTTACCTTAAACTGCCTGGGTGTTAGTTTCTGACTGTCCCCCTGTTCCTTTGCACTTGGGTGTCCAATTTATAATTCAGGCTGGGTTTGCCATCCACACCTTGAAGTGGGAATCAGATTTCTGTGTAAATTTATTTTAATTAATTAATCCAACATTTTTTTATTTTTTCTCTATATATATATTTTACACTGTGCTGTAATCCATTACTGTTGTGTTTATCTGTGTCCTGTTGTGTATATAAATATGTGATTCTTCAGATTTTGTATTAGTCTAGCCAGATGAAGAGATCTGAGTAGTCTCGAAAGCTTGCAATTTGTTACCATCTTTTCAGTTAGCCATTAAAAGGTATCAACCACTGAGGACTCACAAGTCTAAATATTTTTCTTTGGCGTACAGAAGGTTTCGTTTTTGGGATTCATTTTGTCTCAGTCTGCTATTGAAATTGACCCAGTCAAGGTTCAGGCCATTTCTGATTGGGTTCAGCCCACTTCATGGAAGGCTCTTCAGAGATTTTTGGGTTTTGCTAATTTTTACTGTAAATTTATAAGTAATTTTTCTGGTATTGTGAAACCACTGACTGATTTGACCAAAAGGGCTCTGATGTGGTGAATTGGTCTCCAGAGGCAGAATCACTTCTGCTCCGGTTCTGCGGCAACCTGATGTTTCTCTCCCATTTCAGGTGGAAATAGATGCTTCTGAGATTGGGGCAGGAGCCGTTTTGTCCCAAAGGAATCCTGTAACCTCTAAGATTAACCCTTGTGCCTTCTTCTCACGAAAGTTTTCCCCAGCTGAACGTAATTATGATGTGGGGAATCGGGAATTATTGGCCATAAAGTGGGCGTTCGAAGAGTGGAGACATTGGTTAGAGGGAGCCAAACATCAAGTTGTGGTCCTCACTGACCACAAAAACTTGATCTATCTCGAATCAGCCAAGCGATTGAATCCTAGACAGGCCAGGTGGGGCTTGTTTTTCACGCGTTTTAACTTTGTGGTATCCTTTCTCCCGAGTACTAAGAATGTTAAGGCGGATGCCCTCTCTAGGAGTTTCCTTGTGGATTCTCTTGATGTGACTGAGCCTACGGCCATTCTGAAGGAGGGTGTCCTTCTTTCCGCTATCTCACCCGATTTGAGACTGGCCCTGGAGCAATTTCAGGGGATAAACCTGAACGTTGCCCTGCGGGGAAATTGTATGTCCCAGGCCAATGGAGAGAAAAAGGTATGTCTAAAGTTCATTGCTCTGCGTTGGCTGGTCATCCCCGTATTTTTGGTACTAGAGATTTGGTGAGTCGGTCCTTTTGGTGGCCTACTTTATCTTGTGACGTCAGACACTTTGAACAGTCCTGTGGGACTTGTTCTCGGTCCAAACCTTGCTTTCGCTCTAGTGGATTGTTAATGCCATTGCCTGTGCCCAGGAGGCCATGGACCTATATCTCTATGGAGTTTATTTTCGACCTCCCTATCTCTCAGAGAATGACCGTTATCTGGGTGATCTGTGAAAGGTTTTCCAAGATGATCCATCTTGTGCCACTGCTGAAGTTGCCATCCTCTTCCGAGTTGGTGCCCTTGTTTTTTCAGCAGGTGGTTCAGTTGCACGGCATTCCAGAAAACATTGTGTCTGACAGAGGAGTCCAATTTTTTTCCAGATTTTGGAGGACATTTTGTTCTAAACTGGGAGTTCAGCTGTCTTTCTCCTCTGCGTTTCACCCTCAGACCAATGGGCAGACTGAGAGAACAAACCAGACCTTGTAAACTTATTTGAGATGTTTTGTGTCTGCTGATCAAGATGACTGGGTCTCTGTTTTGCCTTTGGCTGAATTTGCTCTAAATAATAGGGCTAGTTCTGCCACTTTGATGTCCCCTTTTTTCTGCAATTTCGGGTTTCATCCTCGATTTTCTTCGGGCAGGTGGAGGCTTCTGTCTGTCCGGGTGTTGACTCTATGGTGGAGAGAATGCAGCAGATTTGGGATCAAGTAGTGGATAAGCTGTCTCTCTCTCATTAGAGGGCCCAACGGTTTGCCAACCGGCATAGGACTGATGGTCCTCGGTTTAAAGTGGGTGACATGGTTTGGTTGTCCTCAAGAAATATCCCTTTGAAGGTTGCGTCTCCAAAATTTAAGCCAAGGTTCATTGGACCTTATAAGATCTTGGAAATTCTTAATCCCGTTTCCTTCTCTTTGGCTCTTCCAGGGACGTTTAAGATTCACGTCTTCCACAAATATTTGTTGGAAAGGTTTGTTGAGCCAGTGGTTCCTATGACTGCGCCCCCTGAGCTTGTTTTGGTTGAGGGCAATCTGGAGTACGAAGTGGAGAAGATATTGGATTCTCGTCTGGCTAGACGGAGACTCCAGTACTTGGTTAAGTGGAAAGGTTATGGTCAGGAGGACAATTCTTGGGTGTTTGCTTCTGACATTCATGCGGAGAGATTGGTTCGTGCCTTTCACCGGGCTCACCCTGATCGACCTGTTGGGCAGGTGAGGGTTCGGTGACCCCTCCTCATGGGGGGGTACTGTTGTGAATGCTATGGATTCTGAGTTTGGGCTCCCTCTGGTGACTGTTGATATTAATGAAGCGGTCGACTGACAGAAGCCCTTCAGCTGAGGATCCATCTGCGGACGATCTGGGAGTGATGACTGGGGGATTTAAGGGAGTAAATTTACCATGATCCTCGCCGGTGATTAGTTTTCTCTTCCTGGTCTAGTTTGGAAGTCAGCTGCTGCGGGCTCCTGCAACTTTCAGATAAGCTATTTTCTGCTTGTTTCTGTGGTTTTGTTTTCTTTTGTTTTTCTGCCTTCTGAGTGAGGTCAGCTGGGTCCCCCTGCTGGGAACTGCGCTGGTCTCTGTTTCTCAGTTATCTCTGTTCATTTGTTCAGTCCCTGTTATTTCAGTGGCGCGGGGTAGCTACCTGTTCACACCAGACGTCTGATATAGCTGGAGAGATCGTTTGGTCTCAGGGTTTTTTTGGAATCAGAAGTGTTGCAATTTTTCCTAGGGTTTTGTTGGATTGCTGAAAGTTTTCTTTTCTGTCCTGTCCTATCTAGACAGTTTTGGGCCCCAGCGTTTGCTTACTCTCTTTTCTGCCTGCGTTTGTATTTCATCTTGTCTCCCTGCCAATATATGTGTGGGGGCTACCTATTTCTTTGGGGTGCTTCTCTGGGGCAGTTAGCTTTCCCCTTTCTATCTTTAGGCTTAGCTATCTCTCCTGCTGTGTTGAGGCGTCTAGGTCAACGTAGGTACGTCCCACAGCTGCTTCTAGTTGTGCGGTTAGTTTAGGGGTCTGCAATCCATTAGTTACCAACCTCTCTGGGTGACTGGCTGCCTTGGCTATTTTTGTTACTGTCCTCCTCGGCTACCATATCATAACACTTCTCTGTCCCTGCTGAAGAAAAGCATCCCCACAGGATGATGCTGCCACCACCATGTTAGATGGTGGCGATGGTGTTTCAGGGTAATGTGTAGTGTTAATATTCCTCCACATTTACCATTTTGCACTTATCCCAAAAAGTTCTACTTTGATTCATCAGAGCTCTTTCTTCCACATGCCATGTAGGGAACATAGCTGGCATGTGGAAAAAAGATCCTCTGGTCAGATTTGTGAAAATATTTAGAAAACCATGTATCATTTCCTTTACACTTCACAAATACTTGCTACTTTGTGTTGGTATACCACAACACAATATAATTATATAATTATATTGTACTGATATCGTATAATTAGTAGCACAGAATAGATACTAGAGTCTATATTCTCCACTTACATTCGATTGGTTACAATAAAGGCAAAAAATGTGTAGAACTAATAATTTCCTGAACAGTAGGAGAGTTATTGCCAAATAAGACCTCAAATCCACAATATTGAATCATTAGAGAGACTTTTCTTTGCATTATATATGAAAACAAGCACGGTCATCGCAGTCCACAAGTTGTTAAAGTGCAGCACTAGTGTGTTTCTGAGTTTTTGAAGGGTAATGTTAGCCAATAGATCCACTTTAATCTATATCATATTGGAAGCAGGTTTTACTATGATCCTGAGGATCATCTTAGAATGCAGTGAAGCTATTATTGCTGTAAAGGTTAGTGTGGGGGCTTGTTTTCTATATATGTAAAATTTCATATTTTGTTTTTGTCTTCTAAATCAGTTGAGCAAACTTGCTGGATTTATATTTTTATTGTTACTCAATAAACAAGTCAATTTTGCTTTCCTAAGCCTGTCCTAAGCATTCTTGAAATTATGGAATGAACCTTTCCTTCCACTAGACACTTGAGAGTAAAGATATCAAAAAATTATAATGTACCTCCTTCCTTACCGAGTACATTGAAATAATGAAATTTTACATACCCTTATACCAATGGAGATCATCAGTTATCACTAAACATCTGGAAATATGGAGGGGTTGTTCACTTTGGGCACTTTATTTCTGTTGGAAATTTTGTAGTGATCTCCCAAAAAAACCGAAACCTCTAAGACCTTCATTTTCGGTTTTCCAAGTTTTGCTTAGCCACAGTAGCTCAATGTCTAGTATTTGGATGCGCGGTGCATGTCTTTTTCTACACTCATACTGCATAGTGTATACCATCTTTTTTTGCTTCACTTGGTACCAGCTATCCTTCTATTTGGCCTAGGTGTTTTTAAATTAGCAGAAGACTTCATAAGGGATGTTTCCTATTTTGTTCTTAGCCTTTTGTCTGAGACCACGTGGAAGGTGGGTTTTTAGTTCTTTTCACTTGGCGTTATGCCATTATTGCTGTGCCTGTATGGTGGCGTGACTCGGAGCAATGGGGACTTTGCCTGACAGCATGGGTGCTGTGAGGCACTTGGGTCACTCCTTATGCTGGTGAATCATCCCTGGACAGAGGTTGCTGTACAATGCTTCGCCTTACAGGCTAGAGACTTAATGTGAGGTTCTCTGTGACATGACAGTGGTCTTATAAGATGTGATCAAAATGTTAGCTAAGAACCTTGTGGGACCCTCTTTACCAATCTATATTGCCTCACTAGCAGACAAAACAATACATTTACTATATGAGAATCAGTATTCCCTACCCTTCTAAACACCCTCATAGACCACTACTGGCATGTTACTTGAAAGAAGAGTTAGCTGAAATAAATGACGCTAATGATATCACTGAGTGTTAGCAAAATGGGAATAGCCACTACTTTAGATGTTTAAACCATGAACAGTAGACCAAACAGCCATTACCACCCACATTTTGCCCGGTGAAGGGCCCTGGTGATATCAGCTGCAAGTTCTTGATAATATATCTACATCATGAGCTTTGAGTAACATAAAAATTATACAAAGTGGAAAATAATTAGAATTTTTTCTAAGCATCTTGATATGTAACACTGATTAGAAACCTGATAGATAATAAATAATTACTATCTTCTTGTCAATATTTATATTGTATATGAAGAAATGAAAATTCTATTCCAGCGCTTGAGGGATAATATCTAATATTTGAATAAATACATTTTCATCCATATTAATTGTTCTAAGCTACACAGCTTTTCTATAGATAAAGCACAACTGCAGATTATATTGAATATTAAATGTAAACATCTAGTTTGTGAATAGAATGAGGTTATCCATGACTAAATAGCAATCATCATGGATGTGAAAAGATAAACAGAAAGTTAATTTGAAGATTTATAGACCATTTTTAATTAAAATACTTGAAGGAGAAAGGGGATGCAGTGCCTTATCCATTCTCATATTCAATGGGCCCGGTACAGCCTGGTCATTTTTGTGATATTAATATAAGACTAATCAAATCCGATATGCTTTGTTTTATTAAAGAATGACCAATGTAATTATGGGATGGCCTTGAATTGGAACAAGCAAATTCCTCCAGGGAACTAATGTACTTAGAATTTTAATCAATCTAGATATTTAACAGAAGCTAAAATGCCGTGTCATCTATGTGATATATAGTAACACAGGGGCAATTTTAGATGAATAACTGAAGTTGTAATGGTCAATTTCAGGTGGTTTTGACTAGAGTTTCCATGGCTTCGTACCCTTTTTCTATGAAAGACAATAGCATGTTGTAGGAAAAATAATCTAATTATTACAATGCCAACAGTAATACTGATCTTGTCTCCAGCATCCAACTTGTAATCATGTACCTTTGGACTAGGATCACTCGAGCATACAATCTCTGATCAGAGAGAATTGGGACAAGTTTGCAAATCACACTCTGATCAAACTCAGTGTTTGATCAGAGTATAATCACAGAGTGATCAGATTTTCTCGAATGAGGAGAAGATGGTGGAAAAAAAATTCTCCATCTTTTCCAGTCTGTGAAAATCGGACTGGACTCAGATGCTATCTAAGTGCAGTCCGATGTTATCCACAAACTCATTGGTTGCATGGCCAAGTGCGATCTGATAATCAGATCAAACTTGGGCATGCTGCGATTTTTTCCTTGGACCAGCTCGGTCAGAGAAATGAAATCGGACATGTTTACAGCCCAGTAGAATAACATTAGTCCGAGTGCGATCCAAAGTTTTGTGGATCGCACTCGGACCAAAAATACGGTTGTCTGCATGAGCCCTTGCAATATGTAATCACTTAGTGATAATAAGGTTAGGTTTTGTTTACATAGGATCAGTGATGGAGGTTCCAATCAGAGCTTCCATTGCAGATTTGACCAAAAATACCAGAAACCACGACAGAAGCCAGGCAGACTCTATAATACACACTGGGGTCTGTCAGGCGCCATAACATAGGGGGTCAACCACTTCCGTAATTTTCATGTAATCAGAAGATACTCAGAAATAACGCAGATTAAATTTTTAATTTTCACATTATGAAACATCATGGTGTGGGGTTAAGTTTCAACATACGTCACTGGCAAACTTTATATAATTGAAGGAAGAATGAATGGACAAATGTACCGAGACATTCTTTGATAAAAATCTGCCATTTACCACGATGGTGAAGATAAAACTGTTAGAATCTATTCAGTATGACCATCTGCCATTTTGTTGTGGTTTCTGGCTGCTGGTCTTTTTTCCCCTGGTGCTGGGCTTGTCATTGGTCAGGTGATTGTATCACCCTTTATTACCCTGCACCTGCCTCCCAGTCCTTGCTGGACATCACTGTTAATCCGCTTGAGTTCTGGCTAGGAGCCTTGACAGCTTTGTGCTATACTTTGTGCAGTTCTGGGAACTTTAGTTCTGCTTGCTTAGTATTTTTGTTTTTTCCTTTTGTTTCTGCAGCTTCCTCTATTTCCCTGCTAGGAGGTTACCAGTGTTTTGTTCCCAGTCCCTAGATCTTTCAGGGATCCCCTTCCCCCACCTTCAGGTCTTCGCTTAAGTCTAGACTAGGATCGTCGGTGGGTCTATTCTCAAGGAATAGGTCGCCACTCCATCGTAGGGATCGAGTCTAGTCCTAGTGCAGGGTCAGATTCCCCCCGCTCTATTCCTGAGTTGCAGACCCATAACAGTATGTCCAGCCAGCACATATAAAAAGAAAAAAAAAAAAAGGATATTTTTTTCTCTCCCGGAGTACTTCAATATGAACAGCGTCCATGAACTGACTCAACACTGGCAAGGGTTAACTTTGAAGGTAGCCAGCCTGCAACAGCACGTGAGTAATTGTTCTGGAGTATGCAGTGAAGAGCCTAAGGTAGGACTACCTGAGTTTTTTCTGGTAAACGGCAGTAATTTTTTACGTTTAAAATGCATGTTTACTATATTTTCGGCTTAGACCTGGATCCTCAGGGAGTGAATCACAGCGTGTGGGGATTAATATGTCTTTGTTGCAAAGTGATCCCCAAATCTGGGCATTTTCGTTACCACCTAATGATCCTTGTTTGACGTCAGTAGAAGCATTTTTTGCTGCTATGGGGTTGTTATATGATGATCCAGATCGAGTCACCACAGCTGAGGCAGAGCTCAAACGGCTTAAACAGGGTTCTGGTGATGCTGAGAGGTACTGCACCCTGTTCAGACGATGGTCCGCAGAGGTCAGGTGGAATGACCCAGCGCTCAAGAGTCAGTTTTTAGCAGGTTTGAGTGAAAGGGTTAAAGATTTGCTCATTGCTTATCCTGCACCTGATACTTTGGAATCTGCTATGCAGTTAGCTATTCATGTGGATAGAAGATTGAGAGACAGGCAGAATAATGAGAAGCCTCCTATAATGCTGGACTTAGTCTCTCAGGATAGCACCGTCGATAGCGGGGGGCCAATGCAACTTGGGGCGGTGTCCTCTCGTTCCCAGGAGAGGGAGAGGAGGTTCTCTGAGGGCTATGCTTGTATTGTGGTAAGGCTGACCATTTGATTAAGCAATGCGAGGTTCGTATAAAGAAAAGAAAAAAAAGGTCAGTAGGAGCAACACTCCCGTTCGTATTACATTTTTACGGTCTGCAGGAGTTTTTTTTTTCTGGTAATTCCACCTATCGTGGTCATTCCATTGATTTTCAGGTCATGGTGGATTGTGGTTCTGCACTGAATTTGATTGATCAACAATTTCTAGACAAATATTAATTTGATTTGAACCATTGTCATCTTCTTTCCCTGTTGTGGCGATTGATAACACTCCCCTGGAGCATGGGTCCGTGTCTCAAAAGATCACTGGGTTCCCGCTTATTGTCAATATGGAACTTCAGGAGTGCACTGACTTGTTTGTACTGGATAAATTGCCTGTTCCAGTCGTCCTGGGTTTACCTGGTTAAAAATGCACAATCCTGTGCTGGACTAGTCGTCTGGTATTATAAGGTCCTGGGGTCAGGGGTGTTATGGTAAATGTTGTAATATTCACATTGCTGCTGTTGTTAAGAGCTACCTGAAGCCATTCAGGATTTCTGGAAGGTGTTTTCAGAAGTTGAATCGCAAGCCCTACCACCCCATAGAGATTACGATTGCGCTATTGAGTTCATCCCAGGTGCTACACTCCCTAAGAGTCATTTATTTAATCTGATCATTCCCCAGAGGGAGGCCTTAAAGGAATACCTACAGACTAGTTTGGCTGCAGGTCATATAAGACCCTCTAAGTCTCCGGTGGCGGCAGGATTTTTTTTTGTCAAAAGAAGGAAGGGGGCCTTAGACTGTGTCTGGATTTTCAGGAGATTAATAATATCACTGTGCGCAATCCTTACCCGTTGCCGCTAATTCCTGATTTGTTTAAGCAACTAACCGGAGCTAAGTGGTTCTCTAAAATTGACCTTCGTGGGGCATATAATTTGCTGCGGGTAAAGGAGAGCGATGAATGGAAGACAGCCTTTAATACCCCGGAGGGTCATTTTGAGTGGCTGGTGATGCCTTTTGACCTTACTAATGTGCCTGCATTTTTTCAAAATTCATTAATGACATTCTGAGGCCGTTGATCGGTAGGAGTGTTATTGTTTATTTGGACGATATTTTGATCTATTCACCTGATCTGGAGTCGCATTTGCAGAGAGTCCGCGAAGTTCTTCAGATTTTGAGTAAAAACAACCTCTTTGCTAAATTGGAGAAGTGCGAGTTGCGGTACAGAAATAGTTTTTTGGGGTACTTGGTCTCCAGTGATGGGTTTGAGATGGACCCGGTGAAGGTTCAGGCAGTACTGGATTGGCCTAGGCCTGAATGTTTAAAATCTGTCCATAGATTTTTAGGGTTTGCCAATTATTAAAGAAAATTCATAAAGAATTTTTCTGTTATCGCTAAACCCATAACTGATCTCACCAAGAAGGGTACTAATACTGTCCAATAGTCCACTGAGGCAATTGAGGCTTTTGAGCATCCAAGGAAAGGTTTAGCTCTGTTCCTGTTTTGATCCAGACAGATGAGACCAAGCCTTTTTGTTAGAGGTTGATGCTTCATCAGTAGGTGAGAGGGCAGTTCTGTCCAGGATG
>JARQOD010000006.1:94984604-95082476 GCA_033576555.1 Oophaga sylvatica
TTTTGTTAGCCCCTGAAGATCCCAACGTACATCATAAATCTCCCAAAAAAACCCAAAAAATTCTCCTCTTCAGGTACAGCGATCCCAACTTGGAAAATGACCCAAAAGACGGAGTCTCCCAGTACAACAAAAAAAAAGGCGAACACCCCAGAGAAGCGGATGATGATTGTTAAGAGCAAACTCGCAAGTGGCAGAAACTCAGCCCCCCTCTTGATTATCAGTCACAAAAAAAGGAACTGCTCAAATCCTGGTTTTTCCTTTCTGTTGGCCATTAGACTAGGATGATATCCGGATGAAAACGACAAATGAACTCCCAACCTGTCACAAAAAGGCGGGGCCAAAAACGAGAAAAATGAACCCCTATCAGAACAATTCATTGGAACCCTGTAGTTGACTATTTCCTTGACAAAGGGCCTTACGAGAGTCTTAGCGCGGGCAGTTTATGAAAGGAACCAAGTGAACATTTGCTAAAAGGGGCCACGACCACCCAGATTGACAGTGAAACCTCAGAGGGGGGAAGGTCAGTAATAAAGTCCATAGCAAATGTGTCCAAGGTGCACTAGGGACCTCCAAAGGGCAAAGCAACCCCGCAGCAGGAGAATGAGAAGACTTAGATCTAGCACACACAGTGCATTGGCGCACCCACTTAATGACTTCCTTCTGCCATCCTGGCCACCAAAAACTGCGACCCACAAGTCTCTTGGTCTCAGAGATTCCAGGATGACCTGCCAACTGAGAGTCATGACATTCATCAAACAAATCTCTCCTCAGGGTACCAGGCACAAACAACCTCCCATGCGGCGTGTTAGATGGGGCATTCTCCTGTGCTTTAAGAATCTCATCTTCCAACACGGAGTCCAAAACAGCAAAAACAACCCCTTCTTGCAAGATGTTTTCTCCTCCTCCTCAGTACCCACCATAGGAGAAAAGCTGCGAGACAAAGCATCGCTTTAACATTTTTAGAACTGGGATGTAAGTAACGGTAAAATTAAACCGTGAGAAAAACAGTGCCCACCTAGCCCGACGGGCATTCAAGCGTTTGGCAGCATCAGGTAGATCAGATTTTTTGATCGGTGAAGACTTGAACGGGAAATTCTGCTCCCTCCAAAAATTGATGCCAGTGTTCAAATGGAGTTTAATTGCCAACAATTCCCGATTACCGATATCATAATTTAGTTCAGACTCAGAAAATTTCTTTGAAAAAAAAGCACAGGGATGTACTCCATCCGTCTTTGCCTGAGACAAATCGCGCCGACCCCACAGAAGAAGCATCAACCTCAACCAAAAATGGTTTAGTCACATCAGGCTGCGTAAGGATGGGAGCAGAGCTGAACCTCTCCTTTAGCAACACAAAAGCCTCATGGCCTCAGTAGTCCACTGAACGCATCAGCACCTTTCCTGGTGAGATCGGTCAGAGGTTTGGCAATCACAGAAAATTTTTTTATGAATTTTCTTATAATAATGGCGAACCCCAAAAACCTCTGTATTGATTTCACACCAATAGGTCTAGGCCAATCCTGCACAGCTTGCACTTTCACCGGGTCCATCTCAAAAACCTTCACTGGAGACAATGTAGCCCAAAAAACTAAGTCTCTGTACAGCGAACTCACATTTTTCTAGTTTGGCAAAAAGTGAATTATCACTCAGTAACTGTAATACTTCACGCACACTCCTCCAATGAGACTCCAAATCCGGTGAAATAAATCAAATGTCATCCAAATACACAACCACACTTCTGCCGATCAAAGGTCTAAGGATGTCATTAATAGATTCTGAAAAAATCCGGAGCACTGGAAAGTCCAAAGGGCATGACCAGATTCTCAAAATGACCCAGGGAGTGTTAAACGCATTCTTCCATTCATCCCCCTCCTTCATGCGCAACAAATTGTATGCCCTCGAAGATCAATTTTCGAGAACCACTTGGCCCCCAATAACTGATTAAACAAAATCAGGAATTCAATGGCAGTGGGTAAGGATTGCGTACAGTAATCTTATTAATTTCACGAAAGTCTAGACAAGGCCGTAAACCGCCGTCTTTTTTTTAACAAAAAAAAAAACCAACCGCCACAGGAGATTTGGAAGGCTAATGTGACCGGCGGCCAAGCTTGTCTGTATGTATTCCTCCAAAGCCTTTCTCTCAGGAATAGTCAAATTAAATAAACGACTTTTAGGAAGAGTCGCTCCAGGGACAAATTCAATTGCACAATCATAATCTCTATGAGGAGGCAATACCTGCGATTCTTTATCAGAAAAAACTTTCCAAAAATCCTGAATAGGTACAGGTAACCCCCCTTAACTTTCAGCAGCAATACGCCCGTTACAACAGTTGTCATAACACTTAGGACTCCCGGGACTTAATTTCATTGGTAGACCAATCCAGTACGGATTGTGCAATTTTAACCAGGGTAACCCCAAAATCACCGGAGAAGGTAAATTATTCAAAACTACCAAATCCAAATTCTTTGATGAACACCATTAATAGTAAGAGGAAATTCACAGATATGGTGAGTAACATTTTTCAAGTGAGAACCATCCACAGACACCACATTAATAGGAGAAGATAGAAGTTTGGGTTTTAATTTTAGTTTTTCCAAAAATTTCCCATCAATCACATGAGAGTTGAACCACAATCCACAAATAAACCCCAAACTCCATTAAATTTCCCCGTCAACAGCAGTGGTAGCAGAAAGAAAGACACCTTTATTGTTTAAACAAGCTATGCGGGCAAAACTGACCTCATTTTTTTTTCTCTCTTTATTCATTCGAAGCACACAGTTCTTAATGAAATGCTCAGATTTACCACAGTAGAAACACAAACCTTGAGCAAATCTGCGTTTTTTTCTCGAGAGTGAGGTGTCATTGCTCCAATTTCCATCGGCTCTGCAATGTCAGTACATTCCTTCTCCAAACTTGGAGCTGACAAGGCAGATTTACTCTCATTAACCCTTGCACGCAGTCTCCTATCCACCCGTATGGCTAATTGCATAGCCTCTTGCAAGTTACCAGGTATGGGATAAGCAATCAGCAAATCTTTAACCCTTTCACTTAACCCTGCAAGAAATAAACTTTTCAAAGCTGAATCGTTCCAGCCCACCTGAGCGGACCACCTTCGGAAGTGAGTACAATATTTTTCCACATTACCTGATCCCTGTCTCAAACGTCTCAATTCTGTCTCAGCTGATGAAACACGATCCGGATCGTCATACAATAACCCCAAAGCAAAAAAAAACCATCCACTGATCCAAAGCATGGATCACTAGGCTGCAGAGAAAAGGCCCAGTCCTGAGGTTCTTTGCGCAAAAGTGACATTATGACCCTTATGCGCTGTGATTCATCACCAGAGGATCTGGGTCTCAAACGGAAATACAACAAGCAAGCATTTTAAAAGAAAAAAAATCTTGTTGTTCACCAAAAAATAAATCAGGCAAACGTACCTTTGGCTCCACGAAATCAGCTCCAGGACAACTACTCACGTGTTGCTGGATTTCAGCCACCTCCAGAGAGAGTCGCTGCAGGTGTTGAGCCAAATCCTGAACCGACACCATAATAGAAACTGAAAATCTTTCCTTAGAGATTTTTTTTTTTGGGCTGGACTTACTGTTATGATCTGCTACAAGCACTAAGAAAAGATTGGGAATTCTGTCCCTACAATAGGACTGAGCTGGATCCCTACGATGTAACGGGGGACCTGATCCTGCGACCAGACCCGCTAAAGTCCTCAGCTAGTCTGAACGAAGACCTATAGTTGCGAGGGAGGAATCCCTACAAGATCTAGGGACTGGGTGAAAAGATGGACACCTCCTAACAGAAAGTGTAGCAGGGAATATAAAACAGAAAACAAATACTAAGAGATCCTAAGATCAAGCAAAACTGACAGAGTAAGGCACCTAAGCACCTGGCTAGCTTAAGAGTAGATAATACAATGAAGTCCAGCAAAGCCAGAAGGGCGGAGCCAGACTAAATAGGGAAAAAAGGTCATGTGACAGCAAACTGAAACAAAATCTAACAAGAGGGTTCTAACAAGTTCCACCAACTGCACCCCAGCTTACCTCATGCGGGCAAGACCAGGAAAGCTGCCCATGGATCTGGAGCTTGGTGTTGTAGAACCAGAAGCAGATGTGACTACTGAAGACTGGGACACAAACAGACAGGAACAGTACAGAAAAGTACAAGCCTGCGTTGAAGAAAGTCTCAATCGAGTAAGGGATAAACAAGAAAATCGCTACAAACAAAAGTGCGCCAGCTGAACCTTTCGCACCTGGTGAAGTCGTACTGAAAAGAAAGAGGAGGTTACACAAACTTGACGATCAATGGGAAAGAGAGCCCTACATCATACAAAATTCAAGGTTTGACAACAAGAAAACGTGCATAATTAGCAAGGATGGAGGAAGAACGACTGCAACTGTATCCCGAGATCACCTAAAGTTGTGTCCAAACCCATTAAAGCTTCAGGAAGAAGAACCTGTTGTCAATCAGGAAAAGCGTGATGATTCAGTCATACATACAGACTTAGGAGATTTCCCCGCGGATTGGCCCAGAATTGGAGAAGCTGTAATCATTCCCGTGCTTCAATTCTATCAACCACAAGAAGAACCTCTACATCCAGTTGCACCAGTTGTTGCAGTAGAGTCAGTTCCAGAGGAACCTGCTCCAGCAGAACCTCCAGAAGCAGCACCCCAAGAAGCGGAATCCCCAGAAGTTGAGTCTCAGGAAGAAGGATCCCCTGCAGAAGTTGAGCCAGTTCATCCAGCTCCCAGTATACTTGCCAGATCCCTAGAGAGGCTAAGGCAGTACTACAACTTACCTGCACGCAGGGATAACAGGGTAACTGACACCTCACCTACCACTACACCACATAGGTCAGTACGCATAACAAGAGGGCAATTACCTGTTAGGTACAGAGAGTAGGACCTAACCCATGTAAATAATTATCAAGAGTCATTCTATATAAATGTATATATTGTTGCTATAATTCTGCTATTTATTAACCTATTTTCCCTCTTAAAAATGGAAACAAGAAGAATGGACATTATTTTGCTTGTTTTCTCTTCCCTTTTTGAGCATCCTTTTCCAAAAGAGACTGGGACTTTTATGGTTGCTCAAACCCTCAACCCATCATTGTGTCAATGTATATAGTTGTTTATTTACTGTTATGCAATCGTTCAAGAGTGCCTTACCTCCTGTAAAGGAAGAGTTATTTATAAAATGTTATTGTTCTTTGTTTTTGTATTTCAGCCCCGGAGTGCTGAGTTCTACTAGGGGGGAATGTGGAGCCCAGCTGTGACTGGATCCATATCTTCCAGAAGGGTGCACTGAAAGAGGATACCACCAGAGGTCATTATGCACACACACACGTACAGCTCATCCCAGAGACCACCAGAGGGAGCTGTGTTAGGCATATAAAAAGAAGTTTAGTTTCAGTTTAGCTCAGTCTGCTAGTGGAGTTCAGAGAGTCGTATCTGAGGAGAGAGAGAGAGCAGCCACTAGAGTCTGAGCAGCCATCTCAGAGAGCTCAGTCAGTCTGCAGAAAGTGACGTGTAGAGCTGAGGATAGTGAGGCTGCAGAGCTATTCAGTTCAGAGTTTAAGTGGAGTCTAGTAAGAGTGAAAGAGAAGTCACTCCAGCCTAGTCAGAGCTGAATTTAGAAGTGTAGCTCTGTGGAAAGCGTGCCGACGCTTAAAGAGCGGCGAAGAGGCAGCTCACCAACTGCCAGCGTGTGTGATCGTGTAAGGATCCAGGTAGCCGAAGGCGAGTGGAAATTAATGAGACAGAGGAGCCTTAATAGCTCATCTCAGCAAGAAATACCGGACGCCGGGGTCCGAGCCTATAGGGATCTCCACGACCTAATAGGAGAACACCGGAGTTCCTGGAGGACTACAAGTCCCAGGAGTACCATAGCGCTGATACGTAGCTGGATCAGGAGGACGGAGTCTAGCAGTGCACTGCAAATAGGGACTGTGTACTTCAAGAAGAGGTCCAATCACAAAATCAGCCAGGTGCAAGACGGAGACCAAGTTAGACCTAGCTACACGCAGGTCAGGACTTTACCACATAAAGGCAGAGGACAGGAGGCCATACACCTACCAGTGGAGGAATCTCGATGTGCATCCTTCACCTACAGTACTCCGGGACATACCTGCAACCTTCACCAGTAAAGGTATGGAAAGAGACTGACTGGTGTGTGACTGACTTATTGCCTGCACCCTGCACCACCATATCACCCTGAGGGATCCATCTAGTCTCACTTGTGGGAGACTTACCACTTTGCTGCCCCAACCCTCAGAGGAGTCACCCTGCAGCGCTGGTCACCCTGATCAGAAACCACAGGTGGCGTCACGAACTATTACTACAATCCCCTGTAAATAACCCCCTTTGAATGAGCGCCCAGGGCAACAGACCGAGCTGTGCTACTTGTGACATTCCCCATAGACTTCAATGGGCTCGGTGCCGAGTACCCCATAACTCTGGTGTTGTGCGACTCATATCCACTGCTGGATTGGGCGTATACATGCATTAGGTCATCGTGTTTTTCAGAACATATTAGTAAATAATTTATTACAGTAAATACATCTTGTCACGCATTTCATAGGTCATGTCAGCTTGACCATTGGTTATCTTACAGAAGAATTTACCTAGTCACCAGATGTTCCATTTGGGGGACCCCAATTATAGTCATTAGTAGTTCTATCTTTATTACTCTGTTGATTAGTTGCATACTTCATCGTCATTAGCTACAGTCATCATGTCCTGTCATTAGGGTGATTATCTCATAGTCCTAAAAGCCATGTAGCCATGTAGATTAACCTTTGAGATCATATGCTACAATGTTGGTTTAATCAGCAAATAATGTCATTTTTAAATATAGAGAAGAGACTTTTTGGGGTCTCCTAGATTCCCTATCAGGACTCAGGTGATAATGCGGGTAACCCCGGACCACCAAGAGAATTGTAAATTTTTGGTGTTACATAATTTATATGACATTATTGTGCTGGGTTTTCCTTGATTGCAGACCCATAATCCTGTTTTAGATTGGAAGTCTGTGTCTGTGGCCAGTTGGGGTTGTCAATGTGTTCATGGGGACACTCCTGTGTTTTTTACCTCTCCCCAGCCTCAGGAGATCCCCGGCTATTTGGCTGATTATTCTGATGTGTTTAGTAAGTCTGCGTCCTTGACTCCTCATAGGAGTTATGATTGTGCGATTGAGTTGGTGCCCGGTTGTAAATTTCCCAAGGGTCGGCTCTTCAATTTGTCTGTACCTGAGCATGATGCTATGCGATCTTATATCAAAGAGTCATTGGAGAAGGGTCATATTAGACCATCCTCTTCACCCTTGGGTGCCGGCTTTTTCTTTGTGGCCAAAAGGATGGTTCATTGAGACAATGTATTGACTATCGTCTCCTTAATAAGATCACTGTTAAATATCAGTATGTTACCCCTGATTTCTGATTTATTCTCCCGAGTGAAAGGTGCTAGTTGGTTTACCAAGCTTGACCTTAGCGGGGCGTATAATCTTATTCGCATTAAGCACGGGGATGAATGGAAGACGGTGTTTAATACCCCTGAGGGGCATTTTGAGTACCTACTGATGCCTTTTGGGCTCACTAATGCCCCTTCCGTCTTCCAATCTTTCATGAACGATATTTTCCGGGATCTTGTGGATAAGTTTCTAATCGTCTATTTGGACGATATTTTGATTTTTTCTAATGACTGGTATTCTCATGTGGAGCATGTTCGGATGGTGTTCTGTATTTTGAGAGAAAATGCTTTGTATGTCAAGGGATCAAAATATCTCTTTGGCGTACAGGAAAGATGTGTATCTTCGTACCGTGTTAGCCAGTAGATAGAAAAATATTTAGACTTGAGAGTCCTCAGTGGTTGATACCTTTTAATGGCTAACTGAAAAGATGGTAACAAATTGCAAGCTTTCGAGACTACTCAGGTCTCTTCATCAGGCTAGACTAATACAAAATCTGAAGAATCACATATTTATATACACAACAGGACACAGGAATCATGCAATAGGTAAGACAAGTGACGTGAAGCAGAACTGTCATTATGGCAGAGGGATGAACATAAATATTGGAACAGTTCATAGATAAGGAGAGAAAGTTTTATTGCCCTCTGATTGGGGTCTGGTATTGTGTTTTGATGCCCCTAGAAGGTCAGGGAAGCAGATTCCTTAATTGATATAGAAAGACATAAATCCATGTGACACGTTCATTCCAGCACTAAGAGTGTCAAAGGTCATCATAAGTTTATATTCCCAAATCTTTCTATCTTTCTCAGATTTGAAGTTAGATTTTAATACAAGTAATTCCATATCCATCATACTATGACCGGGCATACAAAAGTGTTTTGCCACAGGTAAATCCATTCTTTTTTCTCTTATTGTGTGGCGATGAGAATTCATCCTTGTTCTCAGTTTTTGCCCGGTCTCCCCCACATACAGACAAGTGACATCTATAATGACCACGGACAAGATAAAGATCCCCAACTCACATCAGGACTACAAGATACCAGGTACTTTCAGCTGCATTACATCTAATGTGATGTACCTCATTATATGTACTAAATGTCCAACTGGGGGTCTGTATGTGGGGGAGACCGGGCAAAAACTGAGAACAAGGATGAATTCTCATCGCCACACAATAAGAGAAAAAATAATGGATTTACCTGTGGCAAAACACTTTTGTATGCCCGGTCATAGTATGATGGATATGGAATTACTTGTATTAAAATCTAACTTCAAATCTGAGAAAGATAGAAAGATTTGGGAATATAAACTTATGATGACCTTTGACACTCTTAGTGCTGGAATGAACGTGTCACATGGATTTATGTCTTTCTATATCAATTAAGGAATCTGCTTCCCTGACCTTCTAGGGGCATCAAAACACAATACCAGACCCCAATCAGAGGGCAATATAACTTTCTCTCCTTATCTATGAACTGTTCCAATATTTATGTTCATCCCTCTGCCATAATGACAGTTCTGCTTCACGTCACTTGTCTTACCTATTGCATTATTCCTGTGTCCTGTTGTATAAATTGGACACCCAAGTGCAAAGGAACAGGGGGACAGTCAGAAACTAACACCCAGGCAGTTTAAGGTAACAATGTAAATTTTATTACAGATAATACAAACATGTATAAATAGCACAAGCATCAATTGCAAGATAAAAAGGAGCGTGAACACACACCACTAAATATCCAATACCCCGGTATTTAACAAAATAGAAAAAGGTAAGTATACAAATAGTGCATGGAAATTGTGATACTATGTACTGGTCCACAGTAGTAAAAACATATATAAATGTGCACCCAAAACAAAATAAATGTCATAGGAAGAAATTATATCATCTATGACCAATAAGTGCAACAATTATATGAAATGTATAAACACTGACCAAAATGAAAACATATAATGCAACAATGAATAGCACCTAATATGCAACCCTAAAAAATCTAATCGAAAATTAACATGCACCAATTAAAACCACATAGTGCCAATAATAACCAAAATCGTGTGCAAAAGAAAAATCCAATGAACCACGTGATACCAAATTATGGTATATTACTTGAAAACCCTGGGGAGGAAAATTGTGGCGGTGATAACGCTGCCTAGAACGCGCCGACGCGCGTTTCGGAAAGTCTTCCTTCGTCCCCTGACGAAGGAAGACTTTCCGAAACGCGCGTCGGGGTGCGTTCTAGGCAGCGTTATCACCGCCACAATTTTCCTCCCCCAGGTGTTTTCAGGTAATATACCATAATTTGGTATCACGTGGTTCATTGGGATTTTTTTCTTTTGCACACGATTTTGGGTTATTATTGGCACTATGTGGTTTTAATAGGTGCATGTTAATTTTCGATTAGATTTTTTAGGGTTGCATATTAGGTGCTATTCATTGTTGCATTATATGTTTTCATTTTTGGTCAGTGTTTATACTATTTCATATAATTGTTGCACTTATTGGTCATAGATGATATAATTTCTTCCTATGACATTTATTTTGTTTTGGGTGCACATTTATATATGTTTTTACTACTGTGGACCAGTACATAGTATCACAATTTCCATGCACTATTTGTATACTTACCTTTTTCTATTTTGTTAAATACCGGGTATTGGATATTTAGTGGTGTGTGTTCACGCTCCTTTTTATCTTGCAATTGATGCTTGTGCTATTTATACATGTTTGTATTATCTGTAATAAAATTTACATTGTTACCTTAAACTGCCTGGGTGTTAGTTTCTGACTGTCCCCCTGTTCCTTTGCACTTGGGTGTCCAATTTATAATTCAGGCTGGGTTTGCCATCCACACCTTGAAGTGGGAATCAGATTTCTGTGTAAATTTATTTTAATTAATTAATCCAACATTTTTTATTTTTTCTCTATATATATATATTTTACACTGTGCTGTAATCCATTTCTGTTGCGTTTATCTGTGTCCTGTTGTGTATATAAATATGTGATTCTTCAGATTTTGTATTAGTCTAGCCAGATGAAGAGACCTGAGTAGTCTCGAAAGCTTGCAATTTGTTACCATCTTTTCAGTTAGCCATTAAAAGGTATCAACCACTGAGGACTCACAAGTCTAAATATTTTTCTTTGGCGTACAGAAGGTTTCGTTTTTGGGATTCATTTTGTCTCAGTCTGCTATTGAAATGGACCCAGTCAAGGTTCAGGCCATTTCTGATTGGGTTCAGCCCACTTCATGGAAGGCTCTTCAGAGATTTTTGGGTTTTGCTAATTTTTACTGTAAATTTATAAGTAATTTTTCTGGTATTGTGAAACCACTGACTGATTTGACCAAAAGGGCTCTGATGTGGTGAATTGGTCTCCAGAGGCAGAATCACTTCTGCTCCGGTTCTGCGGCAACCTGATGTTTCTCTCCCATTTCAGGTGGAAATAGATGCTTC
Organism: Oophaga sylvatica; assembly: GCA_033576555.1. Lineage (NCBI taxonomy): Eukaryota > Metazoa > Chordata > Amphibia > Anura > Dendrobatidae > Oophaga > Oophaga sylvatica. The sequence goes on from JARQOD010000006.1 coordinate 94,995,525, forward strand.
TGAGATTGGGGCAGGAGCCGTTTTGTCCCAAAGGAATCCTGTAACCTCTAAGATTAACCCTTGTGCCTTCTTCTCACGAAAGTTTTCCCCAGTTGAACGTAATTATGATGTGGGGAATCGGGAATTATTGGCCATAAAGTGGGCGTTCGAAGAGTGGAGACATTGGTTAGAGGGAGCCAAACATCAAGTTGTGGTCCTCACTGACCACAAAAACTTGATCTATCTCAAATCAGCCAAGCGATTGAATCCTAGACAGGCCAGGTGGGGCTTGTTTTTCACGCGTTTTAACTTTGTGGTATCCTTTCTCCGAGTACTAAGAATGTTAAGGCGGATGCCCTCTCTAGGAGTTTCCTTGTGGATTCTCTTGATGTGACTGAGCCTACGGCCATTCTGAAGGAGGGTGTCCTTCTTTCCGCTATCTCACCCGATTTGAGACTGGCCCTGGAGCAATTTCAGGGGGATAAACCTGAACGTTGCCCTGCGGGGAAATTGTATGTCCCAGGCCAATGGAGAGAAAAAGGTATGTCTAAAGTTCATTGCTCTGCGTTGGCTGGTCATCCCCGTATTTTTGGTACTAGAGATTTGGTGAGTCGGTCCTTTTGGTGGCCTACTTTATCTTGTGACGTCAGACACTTTGAACAGTCCTGTGGGACTTGTTCTCGGTCCAAACCTTGCTTTCGCTCTAGTGGATTGTTAATGCCATTGCCTGTGCCCAGGAGGCCATGGACCTATATCTCTATGGAGTTTATTTCCGACCTCCCTATCTCTCAGAGAATGACCGTTATCTGGGTGATCTGTGAAAGGTTTTCCAAGATGATCCATCTTGTGCCACTGCTGAAGTTGCCATCCTCTTCCGAGTTGGTGCCCTTGTTTTTTCAGCAGGTGGTTCAGTTGCACGGCATTCCAGAAAACATTGTGTCTGACAGAGGAGTCCAATTTTTTTCCAGATTTTGGAGGACATTTTGTTCTAAACTGGGAGTTCAGCTGTCTTTCTCCTCTGCGTTTCACCCTCAGACCAATGGGCAGACTGAGAGAACAAACCAGACCTTTTAAACTTATTTGAGATGTTTTGTGTCTGCTGATCAAGATGACTGGGTCTCTGTTTTGCCTTTGGCTGAATTTGCTCTAAATAATAGGGCTAGTTCTGCCACTTTGATGTCCCCTTTTTTCTGCAATTTCGGGTTTCATCCTCGATTTTCTTCGGGGCAGGTGGAGGCTTCTGTCTGTCCGGGTGTTGACTCTATGGTGGAGAGAATGCAGCAGATTTGGGATCAAGTAGTGGATAAGCTGTCTCTCTCTCATTAGAGGGCCCAACGGTTTGCCAACCGGCATAGGACTGATGGTCCTCGGTTTAAAGTGGGTGACATGGTTTGGTTGTCCTCAAGAAATATCCCTATGAAGGTTGCGTCTCCAAAATTTAAGCCAAGGTTCATTGGACCTTATAAGATCTTGGAAATTCTTAATCCCGTTTCCTTCTCTTTGGCTCTTCCAGGGACGTTTAAGATTCACGTCTTCCACAAATATTTGTTGGAAAGGTTTGTTGAGCCAGTGGTTCCTATGACTGCGCCCCCTGAGCTTGTTTTGGTTGAGGGCAATCTGGAGTACGAAGTGGAGAAGATATTGGATTCTCGTCTGGCTAGACGGAGACTCCAGTACTTGGTTAAGTGGAAAGGTTATGGTCAGGAGGACAATTCTTGGGTGTTTGCTTCTGACATTCATGCGGAGAGATTGGTTCGTGCCTTTCACCGGGCTCACCCTGATCGACCTGTTGGGCAGGTGAGGGTTCGGTGACCCCTCCTCATGGGGGGGTACTGTTGTGAATGCTATGGATTCTGAGTTTGGGCTCCCTCTGGTGACTGTTGATATTAATGAAGCGGTCGACTGACAGAAGCCCTTCAGCTGAGGATCCATCTGCGGACGATCTGGGAGTGATGACTGGGGGATTTAAGGGAGTAAATTTACCATGATCCTCGCCGGTGATTAGTTTTCTCTTCCTGGTCTAGTTTGGAAGTCAGCTGCTGCGGGCTCCTGCAACTTTCAGATAAGCTATTTTCTGCTCGTTTCTGTGGTTTTGTTTTCTTTTGTTTTTCTGCCTTCTGAGTGAGGTCAGCTGGGTCCCCCTGCTGGGAACTGCGCTGGTCTCTGTTTCTCAGTTATCTCTGTTCATTTGTTCAGTCCCTGTTATTTCAGTGGCGCGGGGTAGCTACCTGTTCACACCAGACGTCTGATATAGCTGGAGAGATCGTTTGGTCTCAGGGTTTTTTTGGAATCAGAAGTGTTGCAATTTTTCCTAGGGTTTTGTTGGATTGCTGAAAGTTTTCTTTTCTGTCCTGTCCTATCTAGACAGTTTTGGGCCCCAGCGTTTGCTTACTCTCTTTTCTGCCTGCGTTTGTATTTCATCTTGTCTCCCTGCCAATATATGTGTGGGGGCTACCTATTTCTTTGGGGTGCTTCTCTGGGGCAGTTAGCTTTCCCCTTTCTATCTTTAGGCTTAGCTATCTCTCCTGCTTTGTTGAGGCGTCTAGGTCAACGTAGGTACGTCCCACAGCTGCTTCTAGTTGTGCGGTTAGTTTAGGGGTCTGCAATCCATTAGTTACCAACCTCTCTGGGTGACTGGCTGCCTTGGCTATTTTTGTTACTGTTCTCCTCGGCTACCATATCATAACACTTCTCTGTCCCTGCTGAAGAAAAGCATCCCCACAGGATGATGCTGCCACCACCATGTTAGATGGTGGCGATGGTGTTTCAGGGTAATGTGTAGTGTTAATATTCCTCCACATTTACCATTTTGCACTTATCCCAAAAAGTTCTACTTTGATTCATCAGAGCTCTTTCTTCCACATGCCATGTAGGGAACATAGCTGGCATGTGGAAAAAAGATCCTCTGGTCAGATTTGTGAAAATATTTAGAAAACCATGTATCATTTCCTTTACACTTCACAAATACTTGCTACTTTGTGTTGGTATACCACAACACAATATAATTATATAATTATATTGTACTGATATCGTATAATTAGTAGCACAGAATAGATACTAGAGTCTATATTCTCCACTTACATTCGATTGGTTACAATAAAGGCAAAAAATGTGTAGAACTAATAATTTCCTGAACAGTAGGAGAGTTATTGCCAAATAAGACCTCAAATCCACAATATTGAATCATTAGAGAGACTTTTCTTTGCATTATATATGAAAACAAGCACGGTCATCGCAGTCCACAAGTTGTTAAAGTGCAGCACTAGTGTGTTTCTGAGTTTTTGAAGGGTAATGTTAGCCAATAGATCCACTTTAATCTATATCATATTGGAAGCAGGTTTTACTATGATCCTGAGGATCATCTTAGAATGCAGTGAAGCTATTATTGCTGTAAAGGTTAGTGTGGGGGCTTGTTTTCTATATATGTAAAATTTCATATTTTGTTTTTGTCTTCTAAATCAGTTGAGCAAACTTGCTGGATTTATATTTTTATTGTTACTCAATAAACAAGTCAATTTTGCTTTCCTAAGCCTGTCCTAAGCATTCTTGAAATTATGGAATGAACCTTTCCTTCCACTAGACACTTGAGAGTAAAGATATCAAAAAATTATAATGTACCTCCTTCCTTACCGAGTACATTGAAATAATGAAATTTTACATACCCTTATACCAATGGAGATCATCAGTTATCACTAAACATCTGGAAATATGGAGGGGTTGTTCACTTTGGGCACTTTATTTCTGTTGGAAATTTTGTAGTGATCTCCCAAAAAAACCGAAACCTCTAAGACCTTCATTTTCGGTTTTCCAAGTTTTGCTTAGCCACAGTAGCTCAATGTCTAGTATTTGGATGCGCGGTGCATGTCTTTTTCTACACTCATACTGCATAGTGTATACCATCTTTTTTTGCTTCACTTGGTACCAGCTATCCTTCTATTTGGCCTAGGTGTTTTTAAATTAGCAGAAGACTTCATAAGGGATGTTTCCTATTTTGTTCTTAGCCTTTTGTCTGAGACCACGTGGAAGGTGGGTTTTTAGTTCTTTTCACTTGGCTTTATGCCATTATTGCTGTGCCTGTATGGTGGCGTGACTCGGAGCAATGGGGACTTTGCCTGACAGCATGGGTGCTGTGAGGCACTTGGGTCACTCCTTATGCTGGTGAATCATCCCTGGACAGAGGTTGCTGTACAATGCTTCGCCTTACAGGCTAGAGACTTAATGTGAGGTTCTCTGTGACATGACAGTGGTCTTATAAGATGTGATCAAAATGTTAGCTAAGAACCTTGTGGGACCCTCTTTACCAATCTATATTGCCTCACTACCAGACAAAACAATACATTTACTATATGAGAATCAGTATTCCCTACCCTTCTAAACACCCTCATAGACTACTACTGGCATGTTACTTGAAAGAAGAGTTAGCTGAAATAAATGACGCTAATGATATCACAGAGTGTTAGCAAAATGGGAATAGCCACTACTTTAGATGTTTAAACCATGAACAGTAGACCAAACAGCCATTACCACCCACATTTTGCCCGGTGAAGGGCCCTGGTGATATCAGCTGCAAGTTCTTGATAATATATCTACATCATGAGCTTTGAGTAACATAAAAATTATACAAAGTGGAAAATAATTAGAATTTTTTCTAAGCATCTTGATATGTAACACTGATTAGAAACCTGATAGATAATAAATAATTACTATCTTCTTGTCAATATTTATATTGTATATGAAGAAATGAAAATTCTATTCCAGCACTTGAGGGATAATATCTAATATTTGAATAAATACATTTTCATCCATATTAATTGTTCTAAGCTACACAGCTTTTCTATAGATAAAGCACAACTGCAGATTATATTGAATATTAAATGTAAACATCTAGTTTGTGAATAGAATGAGGTTATCCATGACTAAATAGCAATCATCATGGATGTGAAAAGATAAACAGAAAGTTAATTTGAAGATTTATAGACCATTTTTAATTAAAATACTTGAAGGAGAAAGGGGATGCAGTGCCTTATCCATTCTCATATTCAATGGGCCCGGTACAGCCTGGTCATTTTTGTGATATTAATATAAGACTAATCGAATCCGATATGCTTTGTTTTATTAAAGAATGACCAATGTAATTATGGGATGGCCTTGAATTGGAACAAGCGAATTCCTCCAGGGAACTAATGTACTTAGAATTTGAATCAATCTAGATATTTAACAGAAGCTAAAATGCCGTGTCATCTATGTGATATATAGTAACTAGTGTTGAGCATTCCGATACCGCAAGTATCGGGTATCGGCCGATATTCGCGTTATCGGAATTCCGATACTTAATTCCGATACTTTTTCAATATCGTATACCGGAATCGGAAGTTCCCATAATTCTTTGAGAGGCAATGTGATTTTAGTCAGCCAATGAGGAATCCTACGAAGTGTGGGCACATCCTGTAATGCTGCGGTCATCTTAACTAATGGCATGGCTGTGATTGGCTGCTGAAATGATGTCAGAATGCACTATAAAAGGCGCCGCAGCCATTTTAGCGTCACTGTGCTGTGAACTCAGTAAGGGACAGAACGCTGCTGTGCTGACTCTGAGGGACAGTTAGATATTGCGATTTTGTGTACTACTGTGCTTGAGGCAGGCTAGTTTACCAACCGCTGTGTAAAGCTTCATTTTGCCAGTGTTGTTTTAACAGCTCTGTGCAAGGTGTGTGTGTGACAGTGCAGGTGACGCTGCAGTTTGCTCTGCATCCACCGCTGTTTGTAGGCATCTGCACGTGTCACTGACTCTTTTTTTTTTTTTATTTTATTTAGTGGAATTGGTGCAGCTCCATTATATTAGAAAAAAAATCAAATCTATTAGTGTGACGTGCTTCCATCCGTATACAATACATTGGTTGCAAACACTATAGAAGTACAGAAAGGAGCTTTTCACAGATAGTGAATAGTTGTGTTTCAGTGTTCACTGCAGTCTGTGAGGTTTTGATTTTTTGAGTGCAGATCACGCTCCAGTTAGTTCTTCAACCACTGCTGGTTGTAGTCTGCTGAGCGTGTGTCACTGCCTCATCCTTCACATTTTTCTCTAATTGGTGCTGCTCCATTTTAGTGGAAAAAAATCTAATCTATTAGTGTGACGTGCTTCCATCCGTATACAATACATTGCTTGCAAACACTATAGAAGTACACAAAGGGGCCTTTAACAGCTACAGAACAGTTGTGTTTCAGTGTTCACTGTAGTCTGTGAGCTTTTCATTTTGTGAGTGCAGATTACGCTCCAGTTTGTTCTTCAACCACTGCCGGTTGTAGTCTGCTGAGCGTGTGTCACTGCCTCATCCTTCACATTTTTCTCTAATTGGTGCTGCTCCATTTTAGTGGAAAAAAATCTAATCTATTAGTGTGACGCGCTTCCATCCGTATACAATACATTGGTTGCAAACACTATAGAAGTACACAAAGGGCCTTTAACAGCTACAGAACAGTTGTGTTTCAGTGTTCACTGTAGTCTGTGAGCTTTTCATTTTGTGAGTGCAGATTACGCTCCAGTTTGTTCTTCAACCACTGCCGGTTGTAGTCTGCTGAGCGTGTGTCACTGCCTCATCCTTCACATTTTTCTCTAATTGGTGCTGCTCCATTTTAGTGGAAAAAAATCTAATCTATTAGTGTGACGCGCTTCCATCCGTATACAATACATTGGTTGCAAACACTATAGAAGTACACAAAGGGCCTTTAACAGCTACAGAACAGTTGTGTTTCAGTGTTCACTGTAGTCTGTGAGCTTTTCATTTTGTGAGTGCAGATTACGCTCCAGTTTGTTCTTCAACCACTGCCGGTTGTAGTCTGCTGAGCGTGTGTCACTGCCTAATCCTTCACATTTTTCTCTAATTGGTGCTGCTCCATTTTAGTGGAAAAAAATCTAATCTATTAGTGTGACGCGCTTCCATCCGTATACAATACATTGGTTGCAAACACTATAGAAGTACACAAAGGGGCCTTTAACAGCTACAGAACAGTTGTGTTTCAGTGTTCACTGTAGTCTGTGAGCTTTTCATTTTGTGAGTGCAGATTACGCTCCAGTTTGTTCTTCAACCACTGCCGGTTGTAGTCTGCTGAGCGTGTGTCACTGCCTCATCCTTCACATTTTTCTCTAATTGGTGCTGCTCCATTTTAGTGGAAAAAAATCTAATCTATTAGTGTGACGCGCTTCCATCCGTATACAATACATTGGTTGCAAACACTATAGAAGTACACAAAGGGGCCTTTAACAGCTACAGAACAGTTGTGTTTCAGTGTTCACTGTAGTCTGTGAGCTTTTCATTTTGTGAGTGCAGATTACGCTCCAGTTTGTTCTTCAACCACTGCCGGTTGTAGTCTGCTGAGCGTGTGTCACTGCCTCATCCTTCACATTTTTCTCTAATTGGTGCTGCTCCATTTTAGTGGAAAAAAATCTAATCTATTAGTGTGACGCGCTTCCATCCGTATACAATACATTGGTTGCAAACACTATAGAAGTACACAAAGGGGCCTTTAACAGCTACAGAACAGTTGTGTTTCAGTGTTCACTGTAGTCTGTGAGCTTTTCATTTTGTGAGTGCAGATTACGCTCCAGTTTGTTCTTCAACCACTGCCGGTTGTAGTCTGCTGAGCGTGTGTCACTGCCTCACCCTTCACATTTTTCTCTAATTGGTGCTGCTCCATTTTAGTGGAAAAAAATCTAATCTATTAGTGTGACGCGCTTCCATCCGTATACAATACATTGGTTGCAAACACTATAGAAGTACACAAAGGGGCCTTTAACAGCTACAGAACAGTTGTGTTTCAGTGTTCACTGTAGTCTGTGAGCTTTTCATTTTGTGAGTGCAGATTACGCTCCAGTTTGTTCTTCAACCACTGCCGGTTGTAGTCTGCTGAGCGTGTGTCACTGCCTCATCCTTCACATTTTTCTCTAATTGGTGCTGCTCCATTTTAGTGGAAAAAAATCTAATCTATTAGTGTGACGCGCTTCCATCCGTATACAATACATTGGTTGCAAACACTATAGAAGTACACAAAGGGGCCTTTAACAGCTACAGAACAGTTGTGTTTCAGTGTTCACTGTAGTCTGTGAGCTTTTCATTTTGTGAGTGCAGATTACGCTCCAGTTTGTTCTTCAACCACTGCCGGTTGTAGTCTGCTGAGCGTGTGTCACTGCCTCATCCTTCACATTTTTCTCTAATTGGTGCTGCTCCATTTTAGTGGAAAAAAATCTAATCTATTAGTGTGACGCGCTTCCATCCGTATACAATACATTGGTTGCAAACACTATAGAAGTACACAAAGGGGCCTTTCACAGATACTGAACAGTTGTGTTTCAGTGTTCACTGTAGTCTGTGAGCTTTTCATTTTGTGAGTGCAGATTACGCTCCAGTTTGTTCTTCAACCACTGCGGTTGTAGTCTGCTGAGCGTGTGTCACTGCCTCATCCTTCACATTTTTCTCTAATTGGTGCTGCTCCATTTTAGTGGAAAAAAATCTAATCTATTAGTGTGACGCGCTTCCATCCGTATACAATACATTGGTTGCAAACACTATAGAAGTACACAAAGGGGCCTTTAACAGCTACAGAACAGTTGTGTTTCAGTGTTCACTGTAGTCTGTGAGCTTTTCATTTTGTGAGTGCAGATTACGCTCCAGTTTGTTCTTCAACCACTGCCGGTTGTAGTCTGCTGAGCGTGTGTCACTGCCTCATCCTTCACATTTTTCTCTAATTGGTGCTGCTCCATTTTAGTGGAAAAAAATCTAATCTATTAGTGTGACACGCTTCCATCCGTATACAATACATTGGTTGCAAACACTATAGAAGTACACAAAGGGGCCTTTCACAGATACTGAACAGTTGTCTGCAGGGTTCACTGTAGTCTGTGAGGAATAACCACACTTAGGCCTTATAACTTTTCTGACTTTCTTTATCAATCTACCAAGATGAAGAAGTCAGTGAGTAAGGCACGTGGTCGTGGTCGAGGCCGTGGATTTGCAGCAGGGAGAGGACGTGGGGATTCTGTGGCTGCTGCCGCACCCAGTGACACAGCATCCACCAGTTTTCCCCGTGAGCGTTCCTTTATGCGCACTTTTGTAGGAGCTCAGCGTACCCCCCTGCTGCGTGAAGAACAAATTGAAGCCGTTGTTGGTTGGATGGCAGCCAATGCATCGACTTCAATAGCTTCCACCTCCTCTCAGGACCACAGCACTGTTGAACAACCATCAGTCTCTTCACCGCCTGCCAAATTGCCCAGGCAGTCAGAGAGCTCTGTACAGGAGCCAGCTGAGTCTCTGCTTCTGTTCTCAGAATCTGTTGGCTTGGAAACAGGGGCCCAGCCAAGCAGCATTCTGGAATGTGAAGAAGAGGCAGTATGCAGTGATGCGCAACAGCTGTGTCTCTCTGAATCTGAAGAGGCGGGTGAGCCAGTGCCGATGGTCAGCACACCGCAGAACGCATCTGATGATGATGAGACTCAGTTGCCAGTTTCTGTTGAGCATGGTGCTGGCCAGACCACCCAACAACAGCAGGTGTTGGAAGAGGGTAGTGGTGGAGATGATGAGGTCCAAGACCGAACATGGCGTGAGGAACAGGAAGGTGGTGGGAGCAGCTCTGAGGAAGAGATTGCCCCAACGGTCCAAACAGTAGGGAGAGGTAGGCTGCAGACTCGCTTGCCTGTAGCCTCCAGTTTGGCACCCGTTCGGAGCAGTTCTCTTCCAACAGCCAAACCGGGCGCTCCCAGGACTTGCTCTGCGTGGTCCTTTTTTGATACAGTTGCAGATGATATTTGCTATGTCAAATGCAAGCTGTGTAATCAAAAAATTAAAAGAGGTAAAAGTGTCAGTAACCTTAATACAACAAATATGTGGAAACATGTGCGGTCAAAGCACTTTGTTGAGTTACAAAGACACACTGGAGATGTAGGCCAACCTACAGCAGCACCTACATCTTCAGCTCGTGTTGGAGCCTCTTCCTCCAGTTCACACACAGCTGGTTCGGCTTCCTCAAAGGATCGCCATGGAAGAACCTCTGTCACTGTTGTCCAGAGACACAGTGTTATTCCACCCACAGCTGCAAGTTCCCTGTCATCCTCACACACCCAGGCCACAAAACAGCCATCGGTAGCACAGGCATGGGATAAAAGACGGCCATACTCGGCAAACCATCCACGAGCACAGGCTCTGAATGCTGGCATTGCAAAACTCCTGTCCCTTGAAATGCTGTCATTCAGGCTGGTGGAGACTGACAGTTTCCGTGAATTAATGGCATTGGCAGTCCCACAATACAATGTGCCCAGCCGATTTTATTTCAGCAGGCAAGCCGTCCCTGGTCTGCAAAAGCATGTTGAGGCAAAAATTAAACATGCGCTACTAAACGCCGTCAGTAGCAAGGTCCACCTGACCACCGATGCGTGGACCAGTACCCATGGCCAGGGACGATACCTTTCACTCACTGCCCATTGGGTGAATGTTGTGGAGCCGGGTACAGATCTTGCGAGTGGCGCTGTACGTGTTCTGCCAACTCCAAGGATTGCCGGAATCAAGTCTGTCCACATTGACTCCTCCTCCTACTCCAGTTCCTCAGAATCATCGCTGCAGGAGCCGTCACGGTCTACCTCCACATGGACCCGTGGACGCTTACCTGATGCGACCGATATGAGCACAGCTGTGGCCAAACGGCAACAGGCCGTTCTGAAATTAATTCCCATGTGGAATCGAAGCCACACAGCGCAGGAGGTCTGGAATGCCATCAAGCAGGAGAGCGACGTGTGGTTTTTGCCAGCGAATCTCCAGCCAGGCTTGGTAGTGTGTGACAATGGCCGAAATCTGGTGGCAGCTCTGGGCCTTGGCAACCTCACTCACATACCATGTCTGGCACATGTGCTCAACTTGGTCGTGCAGAGTTTTTTGAGGGACTATCCGGATCTTGATGCACTGCTGCACAAGGTCCGCCTAGAGTGCGCTCACTTGCGACGTTCCAGCATGGCCAGATCGCGCATTGCAGCTCTGCAACGCAGATTGCGCCTTCCTGAACATCGCATCATATGTGACGTATCCACCAGGTGGAATTCAACGTTACATATGTTGGAGCGGTTGTGTGAGCAGCAGCCAGCAGTTATGGAGTATCAGCTGCATCAGGCGCAATCAACACGCAATTTGCGCCGTCCACACTTCACCATTAATGAGTGGGCCACTATGAAGGACATGTGCCACGTTTTGCGTGCGTTTGATGAGTCAACGCGGATGGCGAGTGCAGATGATGCACTAGTCAGCCTGACTGTCCCCCTTATCTGCCTGCTTCAAAAAACACTGCAAGCAATAAGGGATGAGGTTTTGGAAGAGGTGGAGGATGAGGAGTCACAAATTCCATCACCTTCTGGAAAGTCAGCGCAACGTGGTTCCTCACAAAGGGCTGGGCAGGGCTCACTTTGTGAGGAGGATGAGGAGGAGGAGTCAATGGAGGAGGAAGACATCGCTCCAGAGGGAGGTACACAACGCTCTAGTCAGTATGTAGAGCGAGGGTGGGGTGATGCAGAGCAGGCAGAGATAACGCCTCTTGCAGAGGACAGCGTTTCTTTGCCAGTTGGGAGTCTGCAGCACATGGTTGATTTCATGCTGCAGTGCCTAAGAAACGACCGCCGCATCGCCCACATTCTCACGACGTCTGATTATTGGGTGTACACCCTCCTAGACCCTCGCTACCGGGACAACGTCAAAAGCCTCATCACACCGTTGAACCGGGAGCGTAAAATGCGGGAGTACCAAGACACACTGGTGCAATCCCTAATGTTCTACCTTACTGCCGAGAGCACTGCTGCTGCTACTGCTTTACAAAGCAGCTCTGTGCGTCGAGGCAGTGTAGAGAGCTCTGCAACAAGAGGGAGCACACGCAGTGCCTCTGCACAGGGAAAGACCAGTATGTTAAAAATGTGGCAAAGTTTTGTGGCAGCGCCACAAATGTCTACACCATCCGAGAGGGCTCCAGTCAGCGGGAGGCAACGTATCCGTCAGATGGTGACAGACTACTTGGCTTTGCCTCTCAGTGTACTCCCAGATGGCTCTTCCCCATTCAAGTTTTGGGTCTCTAAGCTGGATACATGGCCAGAGCTTAGCCAGTATGCATTGGAGGTGCTGGCTTGCCCTGCTGCCAGTGTATTATCGGAGCGCGTCTTTAGTGCTGCAGGTGATGTACTAACAGACCGTCGCATGCGACTATCCTCCGATAATGTAGACCGGCTTACTTTTCTGATAATGAACAAGGCATGGATCTCGGCAGAATTTGTCTGTCCGTTTTCAGATTAAATAACTGGTTCGCAACGTTATCCATGTCTCCTGTTATGTTCATCTTTCTACCACCTGAACTCTACTCCCTGGGCTCCAACACTGCCAGTTGCTGCTCAGAAGTGTCGTGTCCACAGAACAAAACACAAGCTCTACTGTTAGTGGGGTTCAGTAACGCCAGCTGTTCCCCTGCTGTGTCAACGGCAAGAAGTCTCCTGTTCCCGACACATGGACAGAAAAACACAGGACCAACATGCTCCAAATAGGGAAGAGCCGTCACCCTGCTTGTTATGCTGAAAACATGAAATTGTGAAGTTTTGCAGGCCTAGAATGATAAATTTTTATGACAAATATGGACAAATAATAATTTGTCATCACAGCGCATATCTGCACATGTCTATTAGAAATGGTAACAAAAAATAAAACATAGTCTACTCTTCACATTTTGAAATTTATGCATAAAAGTACATTTCATACTTATGAATTAATGCTTTTTAAGGAACTTTATCTGTACCTGTAAGATAATGCAGTCAATGGATGTACGAATCATTAAATCCTCATCATCATCATCACGAGTTTTATTTATGACAGACATTATAAAATACACATACTGATGCCAACTGTAACTTCAAACACCATATATGAAATGGCCAGCATGTAAACATGGTAATAATGTCCAATAATAAATTATTACATCTAGAAAGTGCATCATGCATACTGACAATAGGTAGTTATACCTGCAAGTGCTGTTGAAACAACCACAAGAGATATAAATTAATACTGGTATATAGGTATCACAGTGCATAGTTACTCATGGACAATGTTGATGTAATACTGTATCTCAATTAAGTCAGCGTCAACCATTAGGCTTGTTAGTCTTGTACATTGTTAAAGAGGGAACGTAATTTTTTTGTTTGTCATAGGTGGAGTATTACACATTAAATTATTACTGCTGTATTTTTTTTGCGTCCCTAGTGCGCAATAACGCAGCCTAACCTCACATTTGATAGTCAGCTAATTGCCACACGCTACCCTACCCTACGCGTGACAGTAGGAAGGTAGTGTTGACGGATAAAGCTTTGCGCAACCAGACATTCTTTTACCCTCTTCAACACTCTACAAGCAAAAAATGCATGATTTCAGCCGCAGACTTTATTGACGTACAGTATAACATCGGCATTACCCATCAGAGGCTGTCCACTGTCTGATACAGACATAGAATATACCTTTGCTATCCGTAGCCTTTGTTTCACCTACACTTGCAGGCACACACTTAAATTGTGACAAACAATGCCTAATGTTTTTTTAAATGGTTATTTTTTATTGTACATTATTGTGTCATCAATCACATTGATGAGTCCATGCTGGACATGTCATACATGCTATAGAAAGTTACGATTTTATGAACTTAAATAATTGAAATGTCTGTGACTGTCACATAAAATTTGCGATGATGATGATGAGTGACTATTACAAAATCCATTGTCTTCACTATGTTATGGTTTAACATAGCGTTCCTTAAGCATTATTCATAAAAAAAAAATGGACTTTTATTCTTAAATTTACAACACTATATTTTGTTACCAATTTTTTGGGTGTTGTGTTGTTCCATTTATTTTTGGCATGTGCATATATGCGTTTATATTTGTATTTTCTTTATTTTTCCTTCTTGAAATTAGAAAACATGTGTATCTTTGTACCGTGTTAGCCAGTAGATAGAAAAATATTTAGACTTCAGAGTCAGCAGTGGTTGATACCTTTTAATGGATAACTGAAAAGATGGAAACAAATTGCAAGCTTTCAAGGCTACTCACGTCTCTTCATCAGGGAAAGACTAACTAAAAAAATTAAGCATCACATATTTCTATACACAACAGGACACAGGAATAGTGCAATAGGTAAGACAAGTAAGTGACGTGTATCAGAACTGTCATTATCTCACAGGGATGAACATAAATATTGGAACAGTTCCTAGATAAGGATAGAAAGTTTGATTGCCCTCTCATTGGCGTATTTTTTTGGGTTTTCATGACCCTGGAAGGGCATAGACGCAGATTCCTTAATTGATAAAGAATGACATAAATCCATGTGATCTATTCATTCCATCACTAACAGTGTCAAAGGTCATGATGAGCTTATATTCTGAAACCTTTGTACGTTTCTCATATTTGAAGTTATATTTTAATACCAGTAATTCCATATCCATGATGCTATGACCGGGCATACAAAAGTCTTTTGCCACAGGTAAATTCATTAATTTATCTGTGATTGTGTGGCGCTGATAATTCATCCTTGTTCTCCTTTTTGTTGCCGGTCTCCCCTCACTTGTCCCTCCCTCACTTGTCTTAGCTATTCCTGTGTCCTGTTGTGTGTAGAAATATGTGATTCTTCATTTTTGGCTTTACTCTTAGCCTGATGAAGACACCTGAGTAGTCTCGAAAGCTTTGAATTTGTTACCATATTTTCAGTTAGCCATTAAACGTTATCAACCACAGAGGACTGTCAAGTATAAATATTTTTCTATTCTTGTAATTGAAATTTATCATTTTATTGTTGTAGTAAAAGTTCATTTATTCTTGTTTGAAGTACATACATTTTCAATGGCCACGTAACAAGGCAATAACTCAATATTTTGTGCCTACACCCTCCTTGACCCTGGGCTTCAACAGCGCCAGTTGCTGCTCAGAAGTGTTAGATGCACAGATGAAAACAATCGCTGATGTGTTTGTGGGGTTCAGTAACGCCTGCTGTTCCCTGCTGTGTGTCTGGCAAAAATTACTGCTGCTAACTACAACTTCAACTTCAAACGTCTCATACTAGGCCTCTGCCTACATCCTCCTTGACCCTGGGCTTCAACAGCGCCAGTTGCTGCTCAGAAGTGTTAGATGCACAGATGAAAACAATCGCTGATGTGTTTGTGGGGTTCAGTAACGCCTGCTGTTCCCCTGCTGTGTGTCCGGCAAAAATTACTGCTAGCTACCTAATCATGGTGAAAAAAACATGACATCTCAAAGTGTCTAGTGCTACACATAGATATGAGGCTACACCATGATTTCTAAGCTGTAAACATTTGAAACGTCAACTTTCAAACCATAAAATGATTTGTCTTTGTCACAAATCTGTAACAAAATAATTGTGACATATTATTACAGATATGCACATGTCGAAAACAAATGCAAACACAAAAGCCTACTTATGCTATAGGATACTGATGGTCAACCTTGTCACTCCATAGCTTAGACAAATCCAACTCACATCATGATGACTCAAATACTGCAATGTTGGAAGTGCATAATGTGGGTTGAACTTTGACAACTGCTGCAGTGCGAAGGTTATACTTCAGTGTTCTTGCCTTTGAAATAAAAGCATACAAGTAAATATAATATCCAATGTTGATTAAGGGACGTGATGTACACCTGTAATATTGTGCAAACAATGCATGTAGGAATAGTCCTCTTCAACATTACTTATATTTGTGTCATTTTAAAAAATACATATTTGATTAGAAAGTTAACAGCCCATATCATAAAGGTCCTTCATGTAAACATGATAATCGCTAACAAAAATCATGCATTACCTTGGTAAAGTCAATAGTGCATAGTCACAATAGCAAAATATATACCTGTAAGTGGTGCTGAAAGAACGACAACTGATAGAATAGGTGAATGATATCTATTTATCAGACTGAATAGCGACACCTGTACAATGTCGATATAATACTGTACCTTAACAAAACAGCTGTGTCACACCTCACACGCATTTTTCTTGTAGCTTGTTATGTAATAGGGCACATGCGTGTATGTTTCATCATAGGTGCATGTTTACTGAGTAAAGCAGTCATGACAACGCCTTTGTGTTGTCGGTACGCTTGCGATGATGAACGATGCGCACCGTGAATGTTAGTCTGCGTCATAAGACGCACAGACGCTCCAATACCCAACGCGTCACAGCAGGAAGCCAGTCTGTGCGTCCAAACAAAGGCGCAAGCATACATGCACGTACCCTTTTATAAAGCTATATAAAAAAAAGGATGTAGTAGTAACGCACACTTTATTGAGGTACAGTATTACATCGCCATTCACCATCTGTGGCTATGCAGTCTCATCTATATATACCTTATCTATCCGTTGTCATGCTTGCAAGTCCACAGTCAGGCATAAATAGCTGTTTTCACTATGCACTTTTTAAAGGTTTTTTTGTTAATATAAATGATTGGCACATATTATCAGTATTACATGATGGAAATTTTAGATATTTTTAAAAACTTTTTAGTGATATTATTCAGCAAATGAAAATGGTGTACATACTGTTACTTATCCATCATTAATGGATTCTGATATGTACTTGTATGCTTTTATTTAAAACCGTATAGCAGATTATTTAACCGATTTTTATTGTGGTTTGCATTGCTTTTCAACATGTTAATGTATGCGTTTATGTTTGTCAATTATTAATTTACATATATTTTTTAAAGTAAAATCATCATCTTATGGTACTAAAGGTTATATTTCTCTTGTTTGGAGTATAGACATTTTTAATTGACACGTAACAAGGAAAATACTTGATCTAGTATTTAAACATCCTCCTTGACCCTGGGCTCCAACACCGCCAGTTGTTGCTTGGAAGTGCTGTTAGCACAGTCTACACTTGCTCCCGTGTTACTGGGGTTCAGTAATGTCAGCTGTTCCCCTGCTGTGTGAACGGCAAAAAGTCCTGCTGCCTCCACCCTGTTCTCTTCTCATCCCTGGGTTACAACACCGCCAGTTGTTTCTCGGAAGTGCTGTTAGCACAGTCTACACTTGCTCCTGTGTTACTGGGGTTCAGTAATGTCAGCTGTTCCCCTGCTGTATGAATGGCAAAAAGTCCTGCTGCCTCCACCCTGTTCTCTTCTCATCCCTGGGTTACAACACCGCCAGTTGTTTCTCGGAAGTGCTGTTAGCACAGTCTACACTTGCTCCTGTGTTACTGGGGTTCAGTAATGTCAGCTGTTCCCCTGCTGTGTGAACGGCAAAAAGTCCTGCTGCCTCCACCCTGTTCTCTTCTCATCCCTGGGTTACAACACCGCCAGTTGTTTCTCGGAAGTGCTGTTAGCACAGTCTACACTTGCTCCTGTGTTACTGGGGTTCAGTAATGTCAGCTGTTCCCCTGCTGTGTGAACGGCAAACAGTCCTGCTGCCTCAGCTTTAATTTCCATGGGTACCTTCTGCTACCCATCCGGGTTCCAGTACCGTCAGCTGGTTCTCCGCAGTGCCTTTGGCCTAGGTGCCTCCATGTCGGTATCCGAGTTCCAGCAACGTCTGCTGGTCCTTGGTAGTGCTTTGGAGCACAGGTACCTCCTGCTTAGTAACCGTGTCCCAGTAACGTCAGCTGGTCCTCGGTTGTGCCATTGGCTCTTTTCCTTCTGCTGACCCTCCGGGTTCCAGCACAGTCAGCTGGTCCTCGTTACTTTCATTGGCTCTTGTACCTTCTGCTACCCATCCGGGTTCCAGTACCGTCAGCTGGTTCTCCGCAGTGCCTTTGGCCTAGGTGCCTCCATGTCGGTATCCGAGTTCCAGCAACGTCTGCTGGTCCTTGGTAGTGCTTTGGAGCACAGGTACCTCCTGCTTAGTAACCGTGTCCCAGTAACGTCAGCTGGTCCTCGGTTGTGCCATTGGCTCTTTTCCTTCTGCTGACCCTCCGGGTTCCAGCACAGTCAGCTGGTCCTCGTTACTTTCATTGGCTCTTGTACCTTCTGCTACCCATCCGGGTTCCAGTACCGTCAGCTGGTTCTCCGCAGTGCCTTTGGCCTAGGTGCCTCCATGTCGGTATCCGAGTTCCAGCAATGTCTGCTGGTCCTTGGTAGTGCTTTGGAGCACAGGTACCTCCTGCTTAGTAACCGTGTCCCAGTAACGTCAGCTGGTCCTCGGTTGTGCCATTGGCTCTTTTCCTTCTGCTGACCCTCCGGGTTCCAGCACAGTCAGCTGGTCCTCGTTACTTCCATTGGCTTTTGTACCATCACCAACAGGACAAAGAAGGTTAAGACAAACTACAAGATACAGAACAAGAGACAGAAGAACAATAAGCAGAAGATCAAAAAGCAGAAGAACATTAAGTATAAGACCAAAATGAAGAGCAAAATATATGCTCTAAATTCTAAGCAGAAGAAGACTAAGCAGTGTATGGGGGTGAGTCCGTTCCTCTTCGTGGTGCCCCTGGAAAATGCCTGATGCTGCTGCAGGCTAAACTGAACGCGGACAAATACTGTTGTAATTAAAATCTTTTGTGACAGCAGGAACGGAAGGATGAAAATTCAGAGTTTTACAGATTACAAGTACAGGAATGTCTGTCACAAATAAGAATATGATGAAAAGGATGAATAGGAAGAAGATGAAGAAGTAGAATATGAAGAATAATAACTGTTTAATAAGAACAATATAAGTAATGTTAACAAAAAGATGAATAGCAAGAAGTTTTAGAAGATTAAGAAGGTGAAGATGAAGAATAATTTGATGAGAAAGATGATGCTGCTGAAGATTATGAAGGAGAAAGTGTGTGAAAAGTTAAAAAGGTGAAGACCATGGAAGTTGTGAAACAGACATATTTGACAAAATAGAAAAAAGGTTAACAACATTGTGAATTTCTTCGTCAATCCGAACGTATTTCCTAAAAAAAAAAAATTAATGCTATTCCATTGGATTGGGTTAAACATCTATGCCTTTAATGTCTCCTCAACCTCCCCCAATACATTCTACATTACTCTTTGTTGTTTTCCTTCATGTACAATTAACCTACAAGGCAAGAATGGGGTTTTTTTTATTTCGATATTTTGTTCCCATAGACTTACATGGGACTTCCGGTATCGGTATCGGGTATCGCCGATATTTTTTGTGTATCGGCGATACCATTCCGATTCCCATACTTTTGGATATCGGAAAGTATCGCTCAACTCTAATAGTAACACAGGGGCAATTTTAGATGAATAACTGAAGTTGTAATGGTCAATTTCAGGTGGTTTTGACTAGAGTTTCCATGGCTTCGTACCCTTTTTCTATGAAAGACAATAGCATGTTGTAGGAAAAATAATCTAATTATTACAATGCCAACAGTAATACTGATCTTGTCTCCAGCATCCAACTTGTAATCATGTACCTTTGGACTAGGATCACTCGAGCATACAATCTCTGATCAGAGAGAATTGGGACAAGTTTGCAAATCACACTCTGATCAAACTCAGTGTTTGATCAGAGTATAATCACAGAGTGATCAGATTTTCTCGAATGAGGAGAAGATGGTGGAAAAAAAATTCTCCATCTTTTCCAGTCTGTGAAAATCGGACTGGACTCAGATGCTATCTAAGTGCAGTCCGATGTTATCCACAAACTTATTGGTTGCATGGCCAAGTGCGATCTGATAATCAGATCAAACTTGGGCATGCTGCGATTTTTTTCCTTGGACCAGCTCGGTCAGAGAAATGAAATCGGACATGTTTACAGCCCAGTAGAATAACATTAGTCCGAGTGCGATCCAAAGTTTTGTGGATCGCACTCGGACCAAAAATACAGTTGTCTGCATGAGCCCTTGCAATATGTAATCACTTAGTGATAATAAGGTTAGGTTTTGTTTACATAGGATCAGTGATGGAGGTTCCAATCAGAGCTTCCATTGCAGATTTGACCAAAAATACCAGAAACCACGACAGAAGCCAGGCAGACTCTATAATACACACTGGGGTCTGTCAGGCGCCATAACATAGGGGGTCAACCACTTCCGTAATTTTCATGTAATCAGAAGATACTCAGAAATAACGCAGATTAAATTTTTAATTTTCACATTATGAAACATCATGGTGTGGGGTTAAGTTTCAACATACGGCACTGGCAAACTTTATATAATTGAAGGAAGAATGAATGGACAAATGTACCGAGACATTCTTTGATAAAAATCTGCCATTTACCACGATGGTGAAGATAAAACTGTTAGAATCTATTCAGTATGACCATCTGCCATTTTGTTGTGGTTTCTGGCTGCTGGTCTTTTTTCCCTGGTGCTGGGCTTGTCATTGGTCAGGTGATTGTATCACCCTTTATTACCCTGCACCTGCCTCCCAGTCCTTGCTGGACATCACTGTTAATCCGCTTGAGTTCTGGCTAGGAGCCTTGACAGCTTTGTGCTATACTTTGTGCAGTTCTGGGAACTTTAGTTCTGCTTGCTTAGTATTTTTGTTTTTTCCTTTTGTTTCTGCAGCTTCCTCTATTTCCCTGCTAGGAGGTTACCAGTGTTTTGTTCCCAGTCCCTAGATCTTTCAGGGATCCCCTTCCCCCACCTTCAGGTCTTCGCTTAAGTCTAGACTAGGATCGTCGGTGGGTCTATTCTCAAGGAATAGGTCGCCCACTCCATCGTAGGGATCGAGTCTAGTCCTAGTGCATGGTCAGATTCCCCCCCGCTCTATTCCTGAGTTGCAGACCCATAACAGTATGTCCAGCCAGCACATATAAAAAGAAAAAAAAAAAAAAGGATATTTTTTTCTCTCCCGGAGTACTTCAATATGAACAGCGTCCATGAACTGACTCAACACTGGCAAGGGTTAACTTTGAAGGTAGCCAGCCTGCAACAGCACGTGAGTAATTGTTCTGGAGTATGCAGTGAAGAGCCTAAGGTAGGACTACCTGAGTTTTTTCTGGTAAACGGCAGTAATTTTTTACGTTTAAAAATGCATGTTTACTATATTTTCGGCTTAGACCTGGATCCTCAGGGAGTGAATCACAGCGTGTGGGGATTATTATGTCTTTGTTGCAAAGTGATCCCCAAATCTGGGCATTTTCGTTACCACCTAATGATCCTTGTTTGACGTCAGTAGAAGCATTTTTTGCTGCTATGGGGTTGTTATATGATGATCCAGATCGAGTCACCACAGCTGAGGCAGAGCTCAAACGGCTTAAACAGGGTTCTGGTGATGCTGACAGGTACTGCACCCTGTTCAGACGATGGTCCGCAGAGGTCAGGTGGAATGACCCAGCGCTCAAGAGTCAGTTTTTAGCAGGTTTGAGTGAAAGGGTTAAAGATTTGCTCATTGCTTATCCTGCACCTGATACTTTGGAATCTGCTATGCAGTTAGCTATTCATGTGGATTTGAAGATTGAGAGACAGGCAGAATAATGAGAAGCCTCCTATAATGCTGGACTTAAGTCTCTCAGGATAGCACCGTCGACAGCGGGGGGCCAATGCAACTTGGGGCGGTGTCCTCTCGTTCCCAGGAGAGGGAGAGGAGGTTCTCTGAGGGGCTATGCTTGTATTGTGGTAAGGCTGACCATTTGATTAAGCAATGCGAGGTTCGTATAAAGAAAAGAAAAAAAAGGTCAGTAGGAGCAACACTCCCGTTCGTATTACATTTTTACGGTCTGCAGGAGTTTTTTTTTCTGGTAATTCCACCTATCGTGGTCATTCCATTGATTTTCAGGTCATGGTGGATTGTGGTTCTGCACTGAATTTGATTGATCAACAATTTCTAGACAAATATTAATTTGATTCTGAACCATTGTCATCTTCTTTCCCTGTTGTGGCGATTGATAACACTCCCCTGGAGCATGGGTCCGTGTCTCAAAAGATCACTGGGTTCTCGCTTATTGTCAATATGGAACATCAGGAGTGCACTGACTTGTTTGTACTGGATAAATTGCCTGTTCCAGTCGTCCTGGGTTTACCTGGTTAAAAATGCACAATCCTGTGCTGGACTAGTCGTCTGGTATTATAAGGTCCTGGGGTCAGGGGTGTTATGGTAAATGTTGTAATATTCACATTGCTGCTGTTGTTAAGAGCTACCTGAAGCCATTCAGGATTTCTGGAAGGTGTTTTCAGAAGTTGAATCGCAAGCCCTACCACCCCATAGAGATTACGATTGCGCTATTGAGTTCATCCCAGGTGCTACACTCCCTAAGAGTCATTTATTTAATCTGATCATTCCCGAGAGGGAGGCCTTAAAGGAATACCTACAGACTAGTTTGGCTGCAGGTCATATAAGACCCTCTAAGTCTCCGGTGGCGGCAGGATTTTTTTTTGTCAAAAAGAAGGAAGGGGGCCTTAGACTGTGTCTGGATTTTCAGGAGATTAATAAGATCACTGTGCGCAATCCTTACCCGTTGCCGCTAATTCCTGATTTGTTTAAGCAACTAACCGGAGCTAAGTGGTTCTCTAAAATTGACCTTCGTGGGGCATATAATTTGCTGCGGGTAAAGGAGAGCGATGAATGGAAGACAGCCTTTAATACCCCGGAGGGTCATTTTGAGTGTCTGGTGATGCCTTTTGACCTTACTAATGTGCCTGCATTTTTTCAAAATTTCATTAATGACATTCTGAGGCCGTTGATCGGTAGGAGTGTTATTGTTTATTTGGACGATATTTTGATCTATTCACCTGATCTGGAGTTGCATTGGCAGAGAGTCCGCGAAGTTCTTCAGATTTTGAGTAAAAACAACCTCTTTGCTAAATTGGAGAAGTGCGAGTTGCGGTACAGAAAATAGTTTTTTGGGGTACTTGGTCTCCAGTGATGGGTTTGAGATGGACCCGGTGAAGGTTCAGGCAGTACTGGATTGGCCTAGGCCTGAATGTTTAAAATCTGTCCATAGATTTTTAGGGTTTGCCAATTATTAAAGAAAATTCATAAAGAATTTTTCTGTTATCGCTAAACCCATAACTGATCTCACCAAGAAGGGTTCTAATACTGTCCAATAGTCCACTGAGGCAATTGAGGCTTTTGAGCATCCCAAGGAAAGGTTTAGCTCTGTTCCTGTTTTGATCCAGACAGATGAGACCAAGCCTTTTCTGTTAGAGGTTGATGCTTCATCAGTAGGTGAGAGGGCAGTTCTGTCCCAGGATGGGGTGTATCCCTGTGCTTTCTTTTCTAAAAAATTTTCGGAGACTGAGCTCAACTATAATGTTGGGAACTGAGAGTTACTGGCTATTAAGCTCGCGTTTGAGCATTGGGGACATTTTTTGGAGGGGCTAGACATTCGATACAGGTTTTTACTGATCATAAAAATCTGATTTATCTGGATGCTGCTAAACATTTGAATGCTCGTCAAGCCAGGTGGGCACTGTTTTTTGCCCGGTTCCATTTCTCCATAACAAGTATCCCTGGCACAAAGAATGTTAAAGCATTCACTTTGTCTCATAGTTTCTCTCCAGCAGTTAATACTGAGAAGGAGGAATGTATTTTGCAGAGAGGGGTGGTGGTGGCAGCATTGGGTTCTGAGTTGGAGAATAACATCCTAGAAGCCCAGAATTCTGCACCAACAAACACTCTGTATGGTAAATTATTTGTGCCCAAAGCCTTGAGAGCCTTGTTTGATGAATGTCATGAGTCTCGGTTGGCGGGTCATCCAGGGATTTCGGAAACTAGAAAGTCAATCAGTCGTAGTTTCTGGTGGCCAAGGTGGCATAGAGAAATCATCAAGTGGGTGCGTCAGTGTACGGTGTGCGCTAGGTCGAAGGCCTCTCATGCCCCAGCTGCAGGATTGCTGTGCCCTTTGGAGGTTCCTAGCTCGCCATGGACACATCTTGCTATGGATTTTATCACCGATCTGCCGGTTTCTGAAGGTTTTTCTGTCATCTGGGTTGTTGTGGACCGGTTTAGTACGATGTGTCATCCGGTCCCGTTAAATAAATTGCCCTGCGCCAAGACTCTAGCTAAGGCATTTGTGAAAGACATTGTCAGGCTCCATGGTGTTCCCATGGACATTGTTTCCGACAGAGGACCACAATTTGTGGCTCGCTTCTGGCATGCTTTTTGTGACAGATTAAAGGTTCATTTCAATTTGTCATTTTCATCAGGTTATCATCCGGAGTCCAATGGACAGACCGAAAGGAAGAACCAGGACGTTGAGCAGTTTTTTAGATGTTTTGTAGCAGACAATCAGGAGATGTAGTCGGAATATCTACCACTAGCCGAGTTTGCTCTTAATAATCATACATCTGACTCGGCTGGGTGTTCTCCTTTTTTTTGCTGTAGAGGGAGACATCCATCTTTCGGTCCCTTTTCAAAGATTGAGGCGGTTGTGCCTGAGGAGGAGAGTTTTTCTGGAAGTTTGGAAAGGGTTTGGACCAATGTACGCCATAATTTGAAAGAGGCAAATAGGTCTAATAAATATTTTGACAAGAAAAGAAGGGAGCCGTTGTTCGCAGTTGAGGACATAGTCTGGTTGTCCTTTAGGAATCTGCGTTTGAAGATCCCTTCTAAAAAACTGGGGCCTAAATTTGTAGGACCCTTCAAAGTGGTTCAGGTTGTCAACTCTGCAGCTGTGAGATTAGACATACCCTCGTCCTGGAGAATTAATTAAGTTTTTCATGTATCTTTACTGAAGAAAGTTGACACGCCAGGTAAGGAGGCGATGCCGACTGTTCCTCCAATTAATGAGGATGGCAAGTTTGAGATTTCTCGCATATTGGATTCCAGGTGGCACAGAGGAAGTTTGCAGTATCTCGGGTCCTGGAAGGGTTTCGGTCCCAAGGATAATTCCTGGGTGAAAGCTGAGGATGTCTCGGCCTCAAGGCTGATTTCTGAATAATGCTCAGCCAAGAGGATACAGAGGATCCTCGTAAAAAGGGAGATACTGTTAGAATCTATTCAGTTTGACCATCCGCCATCTTGTGGTTTCAGGCTGCTGGTCTTTTTTCCCCTGGTGCTGAGCTTGTCATTGGTCAGGTGATTGTATCACCCTTTATTACCCTGCACCTGCCTCCCAGTCCTTGCTGGACATCACTGTTAATCCGCTTGAGTTCTGGCTAGGAGCCTTGACAGCTTTGTGCTATACTTTGTGCAGCTCTGGGAACTCTAGTTCTGCTTGCTTAGTATTTTTGTTTTTTCCTTTTGTTTCTGCAGCTTCCTCTATTTCCCTGCTAGGAGGTTACCAGTGTTTTGTTCCCAGTCCCTAGATCTTTCAGGGATCCCCTTCCCCCACCTTCAGGTCTTCGCTTAGGTCTAGACTAGGATCGTCGGTGGGTCTATTCGCAAGGAAGGGATCGAGTCTAGTCCTAGTGCAGGGTCAGATTCCCCCCCGCTCTATTCCTGAGTTGCAGACCCATAACAGAACCAAGGGTGTACATTTCAGCAAGGCAATGATCCCAAACACACAGCCAAGGAACCTCTCAATTGGTTTCGGAGAAAAATAACCCTGCTAAAATGGCCCAGACAATCACCTGATCTGAATCCTATAGAACAGTTCATAGAAGTTCAAGTTCATAGAAGTTCATAGAAGAATGGGCTAAAATCACACCCAAGCAATGCATGCTTCTAGTTTCTCCATACAGAAGACATCTTGATGCTAGCATCATCGAAAAGACTTTTGTACAAAATATTAAATACATTTCAGTAAGCGTGTTCAGTACTTTTTCCCTGTGTTATTTCTCATTATTTCATTTAGCTTAATTTTTGGACATCTATGGTTTAATCTCTTTGCCTGTGTGGATGGGATGGATTGTTACCAACATCTGGTGTGAATTTCATTTCAATAGCACCTTTAGGAATTTATATTTACTTAGAAAATTTGTAACGTGTTCAATAATTATTTCACTCGCTGTATAGAACTACCTCTACAGGCTCTGATTAGTGCACATGGCTGGCTCTGCATATAACCAAGCTAGGTGTTTAGTCAATCAGCTGTGGGAAGCTGACCATAGTGGATTTGTGTTGAAGCTGAAGAGAGAGACATCACCGCACAAACACTGCTGGAAAAAGCCGAAGACTGCCGAGTGCAGTGAACACTGCCGGAAGTTAATGAGTGGCCCCGGAAGCAGATGCAGCTGGGAGACAGCGGGACGGTAGGACGTGTCGCTGGACAGGTAAGTATAATTATAATGTTTATTATTAATTTTATGCTTTTACAGGCCCTGGGCCCGAACTGTAACACGGGTTTCCTATGGAAACCCATGTTCGGGATCTTGTGACCGAACACTATGTGTTTGGTATGGGTCCAGAACTTTACAGTTCAGGTTTGCCCATCCCTAGTTGAGATGAATCTGTGATGCACTTTAAGTACATGTTCAGTAGTGAAGCATTGCTGTAGAGATGAATCTGTGCTTAACTTTATGTACATGCTCAGTAGTAAGGCAGTGCTGTGGAGTCAGAGTCATGGAGATAGTCGGGAGTCAGGGAAATTGAGGAGTCGGAGGTTTAGCTTACCAACTCCACAGTCCCGGGGAAAATACTTATTGTTCCTTACTTCAAGCTGTTTTGTTTCATAATAAGCTTTAATTATTTCTTGTTTGTTAGTCCTTCTGTCTTTGATCTTTTGTACACTTTAGTAATAAACTACAATCTCCTGTATATTTCTGCTTGCTAGTGATGTACTGACAGGCAAATACAAATGGCATATATAGAGGGCCTTTGTTGTATGACTGATTGTCCAGAAAGTATTTCTATGTCTATAGGCACAAAGTAGGGTGTGAACAGCATCCTGACCCTCGTTATCAGATCTTAGCCCCTGGGGGGAGGTGATCCTGATGAGACTCAGATATCTGAGGCTCACGCGGACTGTACTATGCTGTCAGTGCAAGAAGAGGAGGAAGGTGACTCCAAGGGCTAGGAATGTGATAACACAGAGGATGATGATGATGAGATGTTAGATTCCAGTTGGTGTGAACATAGAGGCACACAGCTGAGTAGGTCATCTGAGGAGTAAGATGAGGAGGTTATGTTAGGCGGTCTACACTTTCAGGGGACAGCCAGCTGCGCTTATCCATCAGGACACCACTAGCAGTGCTGAAGACACGTTCTAAGAGAACGCTGGCTTCCAAACATGATAAAACCTCCAAGGCATGTGAGGTGAGCTCAGGCCACTCATCCATTTTGGAAGACCAAAATGTGAAAGGGTTCAAACTCTACCTGATGGTATTGATCTTCAGTTCTAGAGTCTCCTGCACCATCCTCTCCATTTGTTCACCATGTGCAAGACTTGAATTCTGGTATGCTGGTGCATGAGTTGGTCTAAAAAAAGTGTCAAAGAACTCTCATAAATTTCTTCCTTCACTTCCACCACTGCTGCTGCTGCTGCTGCCATTGCTTTGGCGTTGACGAGTTGACATGCTGGAAGTTGGAAGTCTAGTGTGCTTCACTGCTGTCTTGGGGAAAAGCTCTCTTAAGGTTGTGTAAAAGCGTGTTTCGATACTCCAGTATTCGCTGGTCCATTTCCAGGGCGGGAATCATCTGACAAAATTTTGGTTTATAACATGGATTTAACAGAGTGGCAACCCAATAGTCAGCAGTATTCCTAATCATAATTATATAGGGATCATGTTGCAGATAGTGCAGCAAGAAGGCACTAATGTCGGGCTCTACCATGAGGTCCAAACCCATGCTGTGTTGGTGGCTGAGTAACAATAAGGCTCGTTTCCGTTTCCTCGATCATCATCATCATCCTCTGTGTTATCACATTCCTCCTCTTCTTGCCCTGACAGCACAGTACAGTTCGCGTGAGCATCAGATATCTGAGTCCTATCAGGATCACCTCCCTTCCCCAGGGGTTAACGTCTGATCAGGGCTGGCGTCAGCACCTGGCGCACCCTGGCAAGTGCCGCGGCCCTGAGAAGGTGGGGGGCCCACTCACCGTCAGAGACACTGGCAGACTATGAGGGGCCCTGTGCCAGTGCCGGCGCCCACGAGTGGGCCCCCCCTGCTTGCTCAGGGCCCCAGAACTTGCAATACTTACCTCTCCCTGCTCCACCGCTGTGACGTCTTCCGCGTTTCCTGACAGTGACATTCAGGTCAGAGAGTGCGATGACGTCACGTCTGTGCGCCCTCTGCCTGAAAAGTCACAGTGCAGAGAGCTGGAAGATGGCGACGCTGAGGAGTCCAGAGTAGAGCAGTGCCCAGCGAGGAGAGGTATTTCATTTTTTTTAATGTTTGGAGCAATATATTGGGAGCATTATACACTGGAGAATTATATATGGGGCCCAACATACACTTGAGCATCATAGATAGGGCCCATTATACACTGGAGCATTATATATGGGGCCCATCATATACTGGAGCATTATAAATGGGGCCCATCATACACTGGAGCATCATATACGGGGCCCATTATACACTGGAGCATCATATATGGGGCCCATTATACACTGGAACATCATATATGGGGACCGTCCTATACTGTATGGCACATTATATGGGACCATCATAAACTGGAGCATTATGTGGAGCTCATCATATACTGTATGGAACATTATATGGGACCAATTATGTATAGAGCAATATATGGGGCTCATTATTCTGCATGGAGCAATATATGTGGCTCATTATACTGTATGAAGCATTATATTGGGCCCATTATTCTGAATGGAGCATCATATATGGGACTCATTATTCTGTATGGAGCAATATATGGGGCTCATTATTCTGTATAGAGCAATATATGGGGCTCATTATTCTGTATGGCGCACTATGTGGTGCCCATAATACTGTAAGGAGGACTATACTGTCCAGTTTTTGAGCTATTGTAGAATTTACAATAGATATCATTCATGTAATGTAAGAAGTGAAGTATTTGGCATTGTACTATACCTATATTTCTCTGCCGTATCGGAGCATCATGAATTGTGGTATGTGTTAAAGGGGCCCACTGAGACTCTTTCGCCCGGGGCCCACGAAAACCTGGAGCCAGCCCTGCGTCTGATCATGAAGGTCGAGATGCTGTTCAGACCGTACTTCATCCTTCCCACGGATCCAAGTTAAAAAAAATTTGGGCATCGGTGCAGATTTCCTCCTCTTGACTCTGTGAAGCTTTTGAGTACACTTCTGATAAACATGACATAGAATGTATGAACAGATCTTCAGACTCATCCATCTGTTCCGTACAGTCAGTTGAATGGTTGGATAGTTGGGACACGGGGGGAAGCAACAGAAATTTGGGTGCCACCTCTGTGGAAGAGGAGAGGCCACTTGAAACTGCTCTTGCTATCCACTCGAGTACATGCTCTTCCTGCGCATCATCGGCAAGGGGTAATGCTGTGCATCTGCCAAAGAAAGATAGTGGTGTAGCCTGTCCAGTAGCATAAGTTGTTAGTTGTCTTTGCACAGGACATGACGTTGCTTCTCTAGTGCTTTCACAAACATTACCACCTATCCTACGTACACCTTGAACACCAAGCCTAACTCCCATTCCACCATGGCCTCACTTTTTCCCAGTCATGTTGCTCAGATAGTGTAGTAGGAGCACAGTATTAGCAACAAAAAATAGATTTTAAACTCTGCACCACCTCTGCAAACAGCTAAATTTCAGCTACAGTAAATTCCAAGTTGAAATATGGCGTGCTGTATCGTGTTAGTCACAGAGCAAAGAATTGTTTGAGTGTGGATGAGGCCTGTATGACAAAGAAGTTATGCTACAAACAATTTGAAAGTCAGGTCCCCTACTGTATGACACTAGAAACAGAGAATTTTTTGTGGTATCTGGATCAGGCCCCTATAACACACTAGATGCTACAAACTATTTTAAAGTCAGGTCCCCTACTGTATGACATTAGGAACAGAAGCATTGTTTGTGGCCTATGGATCAGGCCTCTATAGCACACTGGATGCTACAAACTATTTTAAAGTCAGGTCCCCTACTGTATGACACTCGGAACAGAAGAATTTTTGTGGCCTCTAGATCAAGCCTCTATAACACACTAGATGCTACAAACTATTTTAAAGTCATTTCCCTTACTGTATGACGTTACTAACAGAAAAATTTTTGTGGCCTCTGGATCAGGCCTCTATAACACACTAGATGCTACAAACTATTTTAAAGTCAGGTCCCCTACTTTATGACCCTAGGAACAGAAGAATTGTTTTGGCTTCTAAATAAGGCCACTAAAACACACTAAATTGTTATGAATGTTTTAGAAATTAATTCTGAGCAGAAGCTCCCTCTGGTGGTTGCAGACAGTGCTGAACCATTCAATGAGGATTGGCAATCAGGGATCACGGACAGGCTGGATATAAGGGAGGTTTCCCCCCCATCATGGTTGCCGGTGATCAATTGTTCTTGTCTCAACGTTGTTTCCTGGTTCACTTGGAAGCTTGCTGAGTCTTGCCTCTTCTCCTGCTCTCAGAAAAGATATTTTCTGTTTTTTGTTTTTGTGCTTGCCATTTGTATATTTCTCTGCATTTCTGTGAGGTTGGCCAGGTTCCCCTCCCTGGGGGGCTTGGTCTCCTCTCAGTTCCTCTGGAGCCATTGTTGTTTGTTCATTTGCCTTTTCCAGTTTTTTTTTCTGTGGCTGCGGCTTAGTTTTGTTACACCAGAGAACTAATTTAGGTGGTAGAGGTCGTGTGATCTCAGGTGTTTTTGCAATTAGTAGCGTTGTTTTTTTTTAGGTTTTTTTTTGGATTGCAGTAAGTATCCTTCCTATCCTTTTCTGTCTAAGTCAGATTGGGCCCCAGCGTTTGCTCATACTATTTTCTGTCTGTGTCTGTATTTCCTCTTGTCTAACCGCCATTACATGTTTGGGGGCTTCCTATGTTCTTTGGGGATCTGCTCCGGGGCAGATAGCTTTCCTCTTTCTATCTTTAGGTGTAGTTAGCCTCTCAGGCTGTGACGAGGCGTCTAGGACCAACGTAGGAACGCTCCACGGCTGCCTTTAGTTGTGGTGGTTAGTCAGGGTACTGCAATCCAGTAGATTCCAACCTCTCTGGTGTATTGCCGTTTTTGCCTGCTCTCCTCAGCTACCAAAACATAACACTAAACTGAGTAAAAGGGTGTTACCGGAAACATACAAATTTTTATAATGCATTAGAACAGGTAGAAAACAGTTTAAAACTCAACATCCCTTTATGGGAGGCACTTTAGGATTGAACGTTGCATAAATAACATTTTTCTATAAATACTCAAGTAAACTCTTCCTCAAATGAAATGCAATAAAAACGGTTACATTAGAGTTCACCTACAGTCATGGCCAAAAGTTTTGAGAATGACACAAATATTATATTTTCACATGATCTGCTGCCCTCTGGTTTTTATGTGTGTTTGACAGATGTTTTTATCACAGACAGAAATATAATAATTGCAAACATATGAGTAACAAAAGCTTATATTGACAGTTAGAATGAGTTAATGCAGCAAGTCAATATTTGCAGTGTTGACCCTTCTTCTTCAGGACCTCTGCAATTCTCCCTGGCATGCTCTCAATCAACTTCTGGAGCAAATCCTGACTGATAGCAGTCTATTCTTGCACAATCAATGCTTTCATTTTGTCAGAATTTTTAGGTTTTTGTTTGTCCACCCGTCTCTTGATGATTGACCACAAGTTCTCAATGGGATTAAGATCTGGGGAGTTTCCAGGCCATGGACCCAAAATCTCTATGTTTTGTTCCCTGTGCCATTTAGTTAGCATCTTTGCTTTATGGCAAGGTGCTCCATCATGCTGGAAAAGGCATTGTTAATCGTCAAACTGCTCTTGGAGGGTTGGGAGAAGTTGCTCTTGGAGGACATTCTGGTACCATTCTTTATTCATGGCTGTGTTTTTAGGCAAGACTGTGAGAGAGCCGATTCCCTTGGCTGAGAAGCAACCCCACACATGAATGGTTTCAGGATGCTTAACAGTTGGCATGAGACAAGACTGGTGGTAGCGCTCACCTTGTCTTCTCCGAATGAGGCGTTTTCCTGATGTCCCAAACAATCGAAAAGGGGATTCATCAGAGAAAATAACTTTACCCCAGTCCTCAGCAGTCCACTGCCTGTACCTTTTGCAGAATATCAGTCTGTCCACGATGTTTTTTCTGGAGAGAAGTGGCTTCTTTGCTGTCCTCCTTGAGACCAATGCCTTGCTCCAAGAGTCTCTGCCTCACAGTGCGTGCAGATGCACTCACACCTGCCTGCTGCCATTCCTGAGCAAGCTCTGCACTGCTGGTAGCCCGATCCCGCAGCTGAAACACTTTTAAGAGACGGTCCTGGCGCTTGCTGGTCTTTCTTGGGCGCCCTGAAGCCTTTTTGGCAACAATGGAACCTCTCTCCTTGAAGTTCTTGATGATGCGATAGATTGTTGACTGAGGTGCAATCGTTCTAGCTGCGATACTCTTCCCTGTTAGGCCATTTTTGTGCATTGCAATGATGACTGCACGTGTTTCTTTAGAGATAACCATGGTTAACAGAAAAGAAACAATGATGCCAAGCACCAGCCTCCTTTTAAAGTGTCCAGTGGTGTCATTCTTACTTAATCATGACAGATTGATCTCCAGCCATGTGCTCATCAACACCCACACCTGTGTTAATGGAGCAATCACTGAAAAGAGGTTAGCTAGTCCTTTTAAGGCAGGGCTGCAATGATGTTGAAATGTGTTTTGGGGGATAAAGTTAATTTTCTAGCCAAATATTGACTTTGCAAGTAATTGCTGTTAAGCTGATCACTCTTTATAACATTCTGGAGTATATGCAAATTGCCATTAGAAAAAGTGAAGCAGTAGACTTTGTAAAATTAATATTTGTGTCATTCTCAAAACTTTTGGCCATGACTGTAAGCTTGTACTTGTGGAGGACCCGTTCCAAACCTCCCACGTTGGTCTTGGGTGGGCTGCAAGACATTACTGACTTCTTTCTACAGACCTCACCTTTGGCCACACCAAACGGGTTTTAGTTTCTGAGGTAGTATGTAAAACCAAGAAGAAGCACCTAAATAGGTGCCAAACTATTTACAAGGACAGTTTTTGAGCCAGCACAGTTCATGGCTTCAAAGTTCTGCAATATTAACACATTATATACATTGTAGTATACCCTATCCGGGTTTCTTCACTTAGTAGGTGCGACACCGGGTGTCACCTGAGCGCCAGCCGGCAGCTCCAGCATGGACAGGTGCTGGGGCTGGTACTGGGGCTGGCCGCAGAGCCGGTTCGCTCCGTTCCTCTAGGTCACAGGGCCTGTCTTCCTTCAAGGGTGCTGGCGGCCTGCCGGGCTCACCTGCAGGCGGTGTGAGGAGGGAGTCCACCGCCGATTCTTCCGCGGGGCCGGATACCTCCGCTGTGATGTCAGCAGCGGTGCAGGGATTCTCCTCGGCTCCAGGTTCGGCAGCAGGGGGATGCTCCAGTGAGCGCTGTGGCTCCAGCGGCTGGTCTGGGCTGAGGATGAGCTCTTTCCAGCTCCACTCCATGTTTTTTGGCTTCCGCCTGGTGCCGGGCCAGTTCCGCCCACTCAGCGTCTGCATCAGGGTCAGGGAGGGTGCAGACATCTTCCGGCCGCACCGGCGGCTCAGCGGTGGGGAGATCTTCTTTATCAGGAGATAAAACCCCGCTCTTTAGTAGGGAGGCGGGGTTTTCTGTTTCTTCTCCTCCCACCATAGAGGATCAGGAGGCGGATCTCCTTCGCAGTGGGGCATGTCCTGACATTGCACAGGCATTTGGACTGGGCGGTCATTATTTTCGCGCCCCAGCTCGAGCTCACGCCCACGAAGGTACGCCCTCCTTCTTCACCAGCGCCTTTTGGCGTGAATATGGCGGCAAAATGGCGGCAAATACACAATAAAGCTTCTTGCACAAAAACAGTCAATAAAGGCACACAGGACTTGGTTGTAACGAGCTTCGGACTTAACGGCACGTTTTCAGACTCAAGGGTATTCAAACAGGTGCATTAAACAGGGCTACAGGAGAGCTAGGTCCACCCCCCGTGATACTCTTTTGTGTCCCAAAAAAACTAAGACACCACTTAGGGATAAGGGACCGATAAGGTTCATTTCAACTTATAATCATGCGTGGGAAGAGATGAGGTCAATTCTTAATAAACACTGGTCTGTTCTACGTACCGAACCCCGCCTTGGTTTGTCTTTTGGCGAATTACCATCAATGACTGCGAGAAGGTCCAAAAATCTATGGGACCTTCTCGTTCAAAGCCATTATGTTCCTAGTGTCACTTATACTTTTGGATCACGTGGTCCTACCCCTGGCTCAATTCCATGCGGTCGCTGTCTTGCCTGCACAAATGTCCTACGCTGCTCCACATTCCAGTCCTCGGATGGCATGAAATCATTTGATATTCGCCATCGCATTTCATGTAATACATTGAATGTTATTTATTATGCCACTTGTGGCTGTTCAAAAATATATATAGGCCTAACATCAAGGGAACTGAGGATAAGGATTAGGGAGCATGTGCGGGACATTTGCGCAGCCAAGACGGCGACTGACCCCTCAATTTTAAAGACCACCCCTCGTCATTTTTTCTACCATCATAACTGTGAGTCCTCAACTTTTAAAGTGAGAGGCATTGATGTGATACACTTAGGTATTAGGGGGGGTGATTACTAAAAGAGGCTTGCCCAAGCCGAAGCCAGATGGATTGTGACACTGGATACGATGACCCCTCATGGCCTTAATGAGACTCTCACCTTCACACCTTTCTTATAAATCTTTTAATTATTGTACTGTCTACACCTGAATAATTTTGATGGATATAAAATATATTCCTGTTTTTTCCGATGTTTTCTGCCTTCGATACCCTTCTTTGGTAAGTGTGTTCTTTTTTATGTTCTTATTGTTTTTATTTTTCTTTTATTGTTTTCCTTTATGATCTGATGTTCATTATATACTTTTTTATTCTCTACTTAGTTGGACCTTTTATATTGGCTCATATTTGTCTACCTCATGTTCAATCATCATATGAAAACCTTCCAACTTATATGTCTGACCAGCTTCCTCCACTGATCTACTTTGTTCCATTTGGACTCTCATATTATTGGCATCATTGCAAATTAATTGCCTTGGAAGTTTTTTTTTTGCCATACATCAATGTTCATTTATGTCATATTCATATTGTACGTTGAATTATTGTGAGCCTTTTTGTATTATTATTGTCTCTGTGTCAAAACAGCATATTGTGATTTATACATGTACTTCGGTCATCATTTGTTTATACACTGGCTGGTGTGGAGCGCACGTGTTGCAGTGTTTCGTTGCTCCAGGCATGCGGGGGGC
This sequence comes from Oophaga sylvatica, assembly GCA_033576555.1. Lineage (NCBI taxonomy): Eukaryota > Metazoa > Chordata > Amphibia > Anura > Dendrobatidae > Oophaga > Oophaga sylvatica. The sequence continues at coordinate 95,030,700 of JARQOD010000006.1, forward strand.
GTCTCGTGGGCGCTCTGGGTGTGCGCTGGAATTTGATTTCGGCGCATGCGCAGTAGAACCCTGACGTCTTCCCTGCATGTTCACAGGACCCGCGACTTGCTGCGCGCATGCGCCGCTTTACTCGCCGCCATTTCGGTAATTACATTGAATGATCAGTATTATTAAGGCCTTCTGTTCTAAATTATTATAGAGCGTGCTTAAGGGAACTGCGAATAAGGTTAGGGACATGGCGGGACATTTGCGCAGCAAACGGCATGACCATCAAGTTTTAAATGCCCACCATCGTCATTTTTTCACCATGATACTGTGGCCTCACTTTTTAAGTGGTTTGACAGATGTTTACACAGGATATTAGTTGAATTAGTAAAAGAAGGCTTGCCAAATGCGAAGCCAGTATATTGTGGACCCTTCCGGATCTCTGAATCCCCTCATGGCCTTAATGAGACTGACTGTCACCATTCTTACATCACTTTCTTATTGTCAGAATTTTTAATTTTGTTTGTCACCTCCTTGATATTACAATTTCTCATGGATTAAAATCTATTCCCTGGAAAATCTTCTATGTTTTTTCCTGACCATTTATTACCCTTGCTTTGGCTAAGTGTGTTCTTGGTTTTGATGTCACTTTTGAGGTTGGGTTGTGAGTTTGTACCTCTTATTATGTGTGTTTGCAGCTGTTGAGAGCCGATGTTGCTAGTAAAAACTTGTTTAGGTACTTACAGTTGCTGAGACTGGTGTAGTACTTGGCTCCGATGATGGTTTTCCTGATGTCAATACAATGAAAACGGATTCCAACTATACTTTACCCAGTTCCTCACAGTCTACTTCCTGTTCCATTTGGAATATCATCTGGCATGATTGCATTATTTGCTGGAAGTTTTTTTTTTGGCCATCTCAATGTCTCCTAGTGGTCATATGCATATGTACGCTTGCATTTGTGAGCTCTGCATGTGTATGCCGTGTCAAAACACTATTGAGAATTGCTAGCTGGTACTTCGGGCATCAATTTTTTGCAACACTGGCTGGTTTGGAGGGCGACGTGTTGCAGTGTCATCGTTCTAGCATGCGGGGGCTCTCCTGTTGGCGCTCTGGTTGTGCATTGAATTGAGTGTTCTTGGACGCATGGCAGAAGAACCATGACGTCCCCTGCATGTTCCAGGGTCATCCACACAGATTGCTCAGCGCATCCGCTTACCACCCCATCGGTTTTAATGACAATACATGAACACAGGTTAGCTTCTTAAGGCACTGTCATGATGTAATATAAGTCATTCCCTCTTGCAAGAATGCTGTTAAGGACACGCTTAAACATTCTGGGGTCCATCAAATCCTGGACCCAGGACGAAATTATACACTCAGAATTTATATTATACCGGTAAGCTTTCCTTTGATTATGGGTTCGTTTTGAACCTTGGATACTGGCATTTTATTACCGCACTGGCGGTGGTTATTTAAAGGATACTTACCTATCCCGTTCATCTATCTATATGCACTGGCACTTTAAAGATTTGAGGTTTTCTCTGTAATCATAAGATGAATTTGGGATTTTCTGGGGGGATTATCTGCCCAGAGGTGCCCTTGGTTTCTTCTGCTTGAGTCTATTTCATCATATTTTTCGTGTACTGTTTAATTATTATTTTTTGTGCTTACTTAATAAAAGTTAAATTTTACTTTTGGTCACCTGATTGCTTCTTTTTCTCCTGGTATACATGTCACTCTGGTGCGGGTGCTGTCTTCTTTTTCTCCTATGTGGGTTCATGTTTATTCCCACTTTTGGCACTATTTGTATGCCATTATGGGGGCTTTTTGTATTTACCAATCACCTAACTAACTAGCTAAAATCTTGCTGTTAACATTATCAGCATCAGAGCAGCCTCTCTGCACTGTTACAATGTCAAAATGGCGCTAAAGCAAGATGTCCGCTATTTATATAGAGATGAACATGTAATTTCAGAAGCCAATGACACAAGCCGTTGTGTCAGCCATTGTGGGTGTTTCCTGCTCCCTGATTGGCTAGTCGCAATGTGCACACATAAAGTTAGGGAAAAAAAATGACTACTTACAGGAACGCTGCGCCTCTGAGCTCTGCAAATCCCCTCCCCTCATCTAGCACATGTCAAACGCTCATGATACACCACCAATTATCGTTGCTAAAGTGCTGAAAATACTTTTGTGGCAACACAAATATTTTCCTGCACTTTTACTGAATGTTACCAATTTTTACCAATTTTATAAAAGTGTTCTTGTGTTTCCGATGTGCCATATTCGTGCTGAATTTATGTTTGGAGATTGTTTTCCGAACAAATTCCCTCATCACTACAGGTTGGGTCTCCTTCATGTGTGTTGTCTGTAGCAGTAGGCCTCCAAGACCATCAGGCCTCCACTGCCTTGGACTCAACACCAGTGTTACTGTCCTTAAATTTTTCTGACAATGGTCGTCTACAACACTGATATTTGTGCAACCTGAGTGTGGCTCAGCATGAAACCAGGTAGAGGTGCTGCATGTAGTATCAGGGCACCCAGCCAGGGGTGAACCTAGCCTCTCTGCTGCCTGAGGCAAACTGCAAAATGGCGCCCCCCCATAGTCAATTTTTAAAATCAGTGGACATAAATCTGGTTCATACAGATTTATATCTATCCTTTAAAACCGAGAACCATAGTGGACATTTTAATTTAGATAAATAGAAAAAATAAAAAAGGATGTCAGCGCCATCACACACATACAAGAACCTCACAGAAGAATCCAGAACAATTATCATTAATGGCAATGGCAGGCTTGGCACAGGCATACAGACAACAATGATGTCTGCAGAGCGGTGGCCCTGTTGGCAGACACAGTCCTGCATCCTTATAGCATATACACAGGGGCAGGCACTGATTGCCAACCTAAATCTCTGGCACACGCCTACAAAACTCTGGGCAGCTCCAATGTGGCTGCTGCCTGGCACTAACTAGTCAGACATGTCCACCATGCAGCACCGTCCACACACCGCATGCAACAACCTGCAGTCTGAGCATCAACAAGCCGCCACTGCACTAACCTGGTAAAATGCCTTCTCCCGAAACACTTAGCCAATCACAAGCGCTACACACGTGCATGTCCGGAGCTAATAGCAGGGGCCTTCCAATTGTGATTAAGGGATGTGGGAGCGGGAAGGGGGACGAGCGCCACCGACCAACCGCCGCTCGGGAGAAACATGTGAGTGATTACCTGGGGAGGGAGCACAACTATGATGGGATAACTCATATCTCATCCAATGCTCTCGTATCTGATGTTATACGTTCATGTGATTCTAGCCTTAGTTACAGTACCAAGAAAAGTTGCTACTGTGAGGAACTAAGCCGACCGCCACACGGTAGCCCGAGTATCACAGCTTCTGATCCCACCGCCGCTACCACATGTGAAGGACGACCCCTTTCCTCCTACGTCACCAAAGGGACGTAACTCCACAGGTACAGCTCTCCGGAGCCCCCTTTGTCTCTCAGGTCAGTAAGGGAACTGCACTAGAGCAGATGGCCGCCGGGGAGGTTGTCCTGGTACCCACTGGGTATTCTAAGATTCGTGATCAGAGTAAAAGCATCAGCCCAAGATTAATTTTATGGTTTAATTGCCTTAAGGGCGCACTAGATAATTACAGAAATATACAGTAAAGCTATACAACGGAATTACAATGGATTTGCAGTCAGAGTAAAAATACCACAATAATGTACAAGGCTTAAAGGTATTAGCTATAGATCAATATTACCGGGTTGTAGGGACATGGGGAGGCAGGGAGCTCTGCGATCCCCAGGTAACAGTCTTTAGTTGCTGGACAGTCTCCCAAAACATGTGCTGCTGCTCCCTTGGCAAGGCAAATCTGTCCCTTGGTCCTTCTTAGACCATCTTCTTGGCTTCTGTGTGAGAAATGGATCCATTCTGACCATAGCTCCCAGTTCTTAAACCTGCTAGGTCCCTCCCCTTTGCTTTGAAGCACGCATATTAACCGGCCTGCAATTCATATGGAGCAGGAAATACTGGCTTCAGTCTGAGTTATTTAGCATACTAATGACCATCTTATTCAGACACGGGCCTGAACTAATTAGCATACTAAAGCCCTTTTGATTCATAGTGGACATCAAAACCGGTCGTACTGGATATGCTAATAGGCCCTGTGTAGTTAGCAGTCTGTGGCTCTGTGAACCGAAAAAATGGAGGCTGGTATAGGCCCTATACACAAGATGGCGGCGTCCCTTTCCTCACACCTCCCTGCTCTTGAGGGCGCTAGGGGGTATCACATTCCTGTGTTCCCCCATGCGCCCTACCGCACCCTCTCCTTGGCTAGGGTGGCAGATCCAGGAGGGCTTCTGCCTCTCCGTCCTCTGGAAGGTTGCACACTGGGTGGGCATAAGCCTCCCGCTCATGATGGGCCTTCATCATGTTCACATGGAAGGCCTTCCTCCTTCCACGGGCGTGGTCCAGGGTGACCAGGTAGGTGACGGCGTTGAGCTGCTCGTGCATGAGGTATGGACCCTCCCAGGCCGCCTGAAGCTTGTTTTGGGGTACGGGGACCAGTACCCACACCTTTTGACCCACCTGGTAGGTCCGCTCACAAGCATTCTGGTCGTACCATCGCTTCTGGTCAGCCTGAGCTTGGGCCATATTGTCATGCACCAGCCGTGTCAAGGCCATCATTCGGTCCCGAAAGCGCACGACATACTCAATGACCGACACTCCAGGGGTGGCTAAATCCCCTTCCCATGCTTCCTTCACCAGAGCAAGGGGCCCCCGTACACGTCGCCCGTACAGGAGCTCAAAGGGGGAGAATCCCGTTGAGGCCTGTGGGACCTCCCGGTAGGCAAACAGCAGGTGTGGGAGATACCGCTCCCAGTCTCTCCCGTGGGAGTCGACCAACATCTTCAGTATCTGCTTTAAGGTGCCATTGAACCGCTCACACAAGCCATTGGTCTGTGGGTGATACGGGCTGGCTACCAGATGTTGCACCTGTACCTGCTTACAGAGAGACTCCATCAGCTGCGACATGAACTGGGTCCCTCGGTCGGTGAGCATTTCCTTGGGAAACCCCACTCTGGAGAAAATCTCCAGTAAGGCAGTGGCCACTTTGTCGGCCCGAATGGACGACAAAGCTACCGCCTCCGGGTACCGGGTGGCATAGTCCACTACCGTTAGTATGAAGCATTTCCTGGAGCGGCTGGGAGTGAACAGAGGTCCAATGAGATCCACAGCCACCCTCGAGAAAGGCTCTTTGATGATGGGCAGAGTTACCAGTGGGGCTTTGGGGCACGGCCCCGCCTTCCCCACCCTCTGACAGGTGTCACACGAACGGCAGTAGGCTATCACCTCGGTCCTCATTCCAGGCCAGTAGAAATGCTGAGCTAGCCTGGCCCTGGTTTTAGTGATCCCTAAGTGTCCGGCCATTGGAATCTCGTGTGCGATCCGCAACAATTCTGCCCTGTACGGATGGGGTACCACTAACTGTCGGTCCCTGGGCCACGCCTCCGGTGAACCCTGCTGGACCGTTACCCCCATGGCTGGTTCCTCTTCCTGCAGGGGCCCTAGACTCAGGGGCTGGATTCAGTTAGGGGCCCTATACTGCCCATAGCAGCCCCTCCCTCCACCTCTGAGCTCTCCCGTGCAGCCTCCTCACCTGTCCTCACTGTGAGCCCTGTGTGTGTAGTGTCAGTGCATGGCTTACCATCAGGTTTCACTCCCTCCTCCACTGTTGGAGGCACATTCAATACAGTAACATTAGCATTCACAGTAGAGTCATGACATTCTTGGGGAGCCGAACTTGGGGGTTCAGTGGCCACATACTGGGACACTAGCCGCCCCAAATCTGTCCCAAGCAACACATTTGCAGGAATATTTGGCGTTACTCCCACCTCCCGCATCCCCCTCCCGGTGCCCCAGTCCAAATACACCTTGGCAATGGGCAGCGCCGGTTCAATGCCTCCAATTCCGGAGACGGAAAGGGTTTTCCCAGGTACCAAGTCTTGAGGGGACACCACTTCAGGACGTACCAGGGTTCGTTCAGCGCCTGTGTCCCGCAGTCCCATGACCGCTGAGCGGCCGATGGTGACAGGTTGGTAATTGTCCAGGGGCCTCCCACCACCCCCTCCCACACACAAAACAGTGGACGGTTTCTGGGACAGGGATGGGGCCTTCTGGCGCTGGGGACACGCAGCCTTAAAGTGTCCTGGCTGATTGCAATTATGACAATGTCTGGGTTCTATTCCTGGCCTGGAGAGGGCAGCCGGGGGGTACACCCCTTGCACTCTGGGGGCTGGATATGGGGCTGGGGCAGGATTGGGCTTACCCCCTCTCCAGGTGCTGCTGGCAGGCTTCTTTGGCTCCGGTGCCCTGTTGTTGGCATACTCGTCTGCCAGGGCGGCTGTAGCAGAAGCCCCCTTTGGTTTCCGGTCACGGAGGAACTGCTGGAGGTCCTCTGGGCAGTTCCACAAGAACTGCTCCGTGACGAACAGTTTCTGGACCTCCTGGCGGGTAGTGAGCTCTAGACCCGAGGTCCAGTGCTCCGCAGCTCTCAGCAGGGCCCGCATGTGGTCGGTCCAGGTGTCCTTTGAGCCCCGCTGCAGGTTCCAGAACTTCCTGTGGTACGACTCCGGGTGAGGTTGTAGTGCTGGATCAGGGCCCGCTTGATGCTGTTGTAGTCCTGATCCTCCCCGGCAGGTAAGTCCCCCAAAACTTCCAGGGACTTACCCCTCAAACGGGGGTCAGGTACCTTGCCCACTGATCCAGGGCCAGATGATGTTGGAGGCAGGTCCTCTCAAAGGCCAGCAGAAAGGAATCCAGGTCTCCATCCTTTTCAAGCAAGGGAAAGTCCTCCGCCCGGACCTTGGAAGCCCTTGTCTCCGGTGGGGCTGGAGCGCCCAGCGGGGGCCCGTGCCGAGCCATCTCCAGTCGGTGCCTGCGCTCTGCAGCTTCACGGCGTTCTGTATGCTCACGCTCCGCTGCTTTCTCTGCTGCCGCTAGGAGTCTGTCATAGGCGGTGTCATTACGAGCCTCGAGCTGTTCCATAGCCGCTTGGAAAAGGGCCTCCGATCTGGACAGACTGGGACGGGCAGGGGGTGGACAGTCCACTGTGAGACTGAGCACGGGGGTCGGGCTCCTTGGGGAGCCCTGGCTGAGCTCCCCCTCATCGGTATCGAACCCCTCATAGACCATAGCATTGGCCTCCCCCTTTGCCTTACTCCTGGTGCCTTCCACCATCTTGGGAACCTTTGGTTACTGACACAGCTGCAACCCTGACCTTGCACACAGCTTATTATATTTACACTCTGACCGTCTAGTGCTGGGCTGACCTTAAGACCCCAGCAGTGAAAGTACCGCTGGTAGACTCTAGTGTCTGGGAGTAGGGGTCCCACGCACACTAATACTCTGATCCCACCGCTGCCACCAATTGTGAAGAACTAAGCCGACCGCCACACGGTAGCCCGGGTATCACAGCTTCTGATCCCACCGCCGCTACCACATGTGAAGGACGACCCCTTTCCTCCTACGTCACCAATGGGACGTAACTCCACAGGTACAGCTCTCCGGCGCCCCCTTTGTCTCTCAGGTCAGTAAGGGAACTGCACCTAGAGCAAATGGCCGCCGGGGAGGTTGTCCTGTTACCCACTGGGTATTCTAAGATTCGTGATCAGAGTAAAACACGGGTATTACATACCTGGTAATGTGTTTTTTCATGAGACATGACGGCACCACGAGAGAGGGGAATCCGCCCATCAAGGACAGGAAACCTTCAAGATAAAAGGGGCGGCTCCTCTCTCCGCATCAGTTGTTTTACAGAGCACGAGAGGAACTCCGCATGTTAGTACACACATAAATAATACATTCTTTACAATTTTAATTACCCCAATCCAAGGGTGTGAAAAAATAATAAAAATGCACCCAACTAGTGACGTGATCAAGGGCGGGAATATAAGGGTGCCGTCATGTCTCATGAAAAAACACATTACCAGGTATGTAATACCCGTGTTTTTCCATCATACGGCACCACGAGAGAATTACAGAGATCGCATTCTGTTTTTAGGGAGGGATCACTGCTTCCAACACTCTTCTCCCGAACGTGAGATCAGAGGTGGCAGATAAATCTAATCTATAGTGTTTGAAGAAAGTTGACAGAGAAGACCAGGTGGCCGCCTTACATATTTGGTCGATTGTAGCATCTGCTTTCTCCGCCCAAGATGTCGACATGGCTCTTGTGGAGTGGGCTTTAAGTCCTTCAGGAACAGCCCTGCCTGCACTACTATAAGCTAGCATAATGGCCTCTCTCACCCATCTAGCTATAGTTTGCCTGGAGGCTCCTAGGCCTTTTCTCGCCCCCTGGAATGAGACTAGTAATGATCTGCTTTTCCTCCAAGTTTTTGTTCTTTCTAGATACTTTAGGATACATCTCCTGACATCTAAACAGTGTAGTCTTTCTTCTTTTGCGTTGCTAGGGTCAGGACAAAAGGATGGCAATATTATCTCCTGAGCTCTATGGAACTTTGATACTACTTTGGGTAAGTATGTAGGGTCTAGCCTCAATACTACTCTGTCATCTAGAATTCGAGTGTAAGGAGGGTCGGCTGATAACGCATGTAGGTCACCAATCCTACGGGCTGATGTAAGTGCTATCAATAAAGTGGTTTTAATGGTCAGGGCTTTATCAGATATTGCGTTAAGGGGCTCAAAGGGACTATCTATTAAGGCCGATAGAACTAGATTGAGGTCCCATGGTGGAGGAGCAGGGGATGGAACAGAATCTGCTCTACTACAGGCCCGAATGAACCTGGCTACCCATCTGTTGTTTGCTAAATCATGGCTAAACAGGGCTGCGAGGGCAGATACATGAACTTTAAGGGTGCTAACCGCTAGCCCTAGTTCTAGGCCCTTTTGTAGAAATTCCAGTATAGCCACTATTGGGATCTCTCCTTCCCGTATTGGCGGAGAATTTGATAAAAAATTTTCCCATATTCTGGCATAAATTTTTGTGGTTACAGGTTTTCTACTGCGGAGTAGGGTAGATATTACTGCGTCTGAAAACCCTCTTTTCCCTAATAGTGACCTCTCAAATTCCAGGCCGTCAAATGTAGCCCGGATTTCTGAGGGTGACTGAAAGGACCCTGTGTAAGAAGGTCCTGGTCTTCCGGCAGTACCCACGGATCTGTTATGGACATTGTCTTTAGCCAGTAGAACCAATGTCTTTTTGGCCAAAAGGGAGCTATCAAGATAACCCTGGCTTTGTCCTCCCTGATCTTCTTCAGAACTAATGGAATTAGACATACTGGGGGAAAGGCATACAGAAGTCCCGACGTCCAGCTTATTCTGAAGGCATCTACTGCTAAGGGTCTGTCCGCAGGATTCAGAGAGCAGAGTTTTTGCAGCTTCTTGTTGGTCCTTGTGGCAAAGAGGTCTATGTTGGGTTTCCCCCACATATGTATTATCTGCTGAAAAATGGACTTTTTTAATGCCCACTCTCCCTGCTTCAGGTGGTTTCTGCTCAAATAATCTGCTCTTTGGTTGTCTATGCCTCTTATATGTAGGGCCGATAATGAGTGGAAGTGGCGTTCTGCAATAGCCATAATCCTTTCTGTTATGTCCATCAGTGCCCGGGAACGGGTGCCTCCATGGTGGTTTATGTAAGCGACTGCTGTCCGGTTGTCTGACAGGACTCGGACATGATGTCCTGATATAGTTGGTAGTAGACCTCGCAGCGCTCTTTCGACTGCCAAGAGTTCCCATTCGTTTGAAGATAGTTGTTTCTCTTCCTGTTTCCACGGTTCTTGGAGCCACAGTGTATCCAGATGGGCTCCCCACCCCCAAGGGCTGGCGTCTGTTGTAACTACCTTGGAGACCGTGAACTTCCATGGAATCCCTCGCGGAGATGTGTCTATTGTTAGCCACCATTGGAGTACCGGGATTGGAAGTGTGATTTTCTGGTCTAAATGTCCTTGGAGGACTAGATCTTCCTGCAACACATTCCACTGTAATGTTCTTGTATGGAACTGAGCCCACTTTACTGCCGGTATGCATGCTGTTAGTGATCCCAACACCGACATGGCTCTCCTTAGTGTAACCTGAGGTTTTCGTATTGTTGTTGTTATCATTTGTTTTATTCTGAGCTCTTTTTCTTCCGGAAGACGACATTCCTGTGCTATAGAGTCTATCGTTATTCCCAAAAAAACCTGGGTCATTGCTGGTTCCAGCTTGGATTTTTTGAGGTTGAGCTGCCACCCCAACCTCCGTAGGGTTTCTATAACGATATTGACCTGATTTTGACAATGTGAGAAATTTCTCCCTACTATGGAAAGAAGGTTTAGCCATAATCACAGATGCAGATTCTTTACTGTAAGAGCAGTGAGACTATGGAACTCTCTGCCGTCTAATGTTGTAATGAGTGATTCCTTACTAAAATTTAAGAGGGGACTGGATGCCTTTCTTGAAAAGTATAATATTACAGGCTATATTCACTAGTTTCCTAGATACAGCGTTGATCCAGGGAGCTAGTCTGATTGCCGTATGTGGAGTCGGGAAGGAATTTTTTTCCCCAATGTGAAGCTTAGTGTTGCCACTTGGGTTTTTTTTGCCTTCCTCTGGATCAACATGTTAGGGCAGGTTAGGATAGGATATGGGTTGAACTAGATGGACTTAAAGTCTTCCTTCAACCTTAATAACTATGTATCAGAAAATCGTCCAGATAGGGTATTATCAGCGTATCTCTCTCTCTTAGGTGCGCTGTGACCTCTGCCATTAGTTTCGTGAAGACACGTGGGGCTGTTGCTATCCCAAAGGGCAGTGTCCTGTATTGCAGGTGATGTAATCGTGATCTTATATTTACTGCTACCCTGAGATATTTGCGTTCTGCTCTTCGGATTGGGACGTGATAGTAAGCGTCCTTTAAGTCGAGGACCGCCATATAGCACCGGGGAAAGAGGAGATTCACTGCTGTTTTTATCGTCTCCATCTTGAAAGACGGGATTATCAAAAACTTGTTGAGAGCTCTTAGATTTATGATAGTCCTCCAGGAGTTGTCCGTTTTTTTTACTAGAAACAGTGCGGAGTAAAACCCCTGTTTTTCCTCTTCTACTGGGACTTTTTCCAGGACACGTTTCTGTATAAGGGTGATTACTTCTTCCTCCAGACTTGATTGTTTCTCTAACGAGGATTTTTGGGGAGTCAGCATATACTTGTTTGATGGATGGTGGTGGAATTTTAATTACAGCCCTGATTCTATTATTTGCAAGATCCAGGTACTGGACGAAATCCTCTCCCAGGCTGGAAGGAAGTGAGAGAGCCTGCCTCCCACCTGAGAAGGACCGTCACTGGGAGGGCTTCTTATCTTCTTTGGAGGGCTTACCGAAGTAGAAGCCTCTCCCTCCTCTGGATCGCTTGTCTTGAACGTTTCTGTCCCGTTCTCTGTAGTGCTGCCTTCCAAATTTACGATTCCTCTGAAAGGAGCGACGAAAATTTTGAAAAGGCTGTTTCGGAAAGTTTTTCTTTTTATCCGTAGCCTTCTCTAATACCTCATCCAGCGCAGGTCCAAATAAGAAACTGCCCTCGCAGGGTAGGGAGCATAACTTCACCTTTGCCTGGATGTCACCTGGCCAGCACTTAAGCCACACAGCTCTGCGTCCTACGTTAGCTAGCGCTGCAGATTTAGCTGCCAACCTTGCTGAATCCGCTGAGGCTTCCGCTAGGAAACTCGCTGCTGCTCTGATGGCTGGTATGGCTGCTAAGATTTTTTCTCTGGAGACTCTTTGTTTCACCTGGTCTTCCAAGTTATCTACCCAAACGTTTAGGGACCTGGCCACATAAGTAGCCGCAATAGCCGGTCTTAATGCCCCTGCCGAAGTTTCCCAGACCGATTTTAAACAGACGTCTGTCTTTCTATCCAGTGGTTCTCTCAGAGTACCCAGATCTTCAAAAGGCAAGGAGGATTTTCTGGCGATTTTTGACACCGCTACGTCTATCTTTGGGGCTCTATCCCAGGATGAGGATGCTTGCTCATCAAAAGGATATTTCCTTTTCAGAGCGCTGGTAACATGAGACTTTTTCTCTGGTTTCTCCATTCCCTTATAATAAGGTCTTTTAACTGGTCGTTAATGGGAAATGTTTTTCGTCTTTTCTTTTGAAGCCCCACGATCATAAGTTCTTGGGTGTTCTTTTGGGTTTGTCTTCTACTAGTCCCATGGTAGAGCGGACTGTTTTTATTAGGCTATCCGTTGTTTCTATCGGGAAGACGTTTTCATCCTCTGAGCTGCTGTCAGTATTACGGGACCTGCTAGAGTCCCTCTCTGCTCCAGAGGAATCTTCCTGAGATATCCCTGAGACGCTAGATCTATCTCTGGATTTGCCGTCTATATCTGCTGTATGGAATGCTTTCATCGATTTACACACCTCCGCTTGTATTAGGGATTTTAGGCTCTCAGCAAAGGAGGGCGTTTCTTCCGCCAGCGTTTTGGTGATACAATCCTGGCATAAATCTTTAGCCCAAGCTGTTTCTAGTGGGCTTCTGCATAAGGGACATTCCCTATTTTTGATTTTCGCCTTACTCTTTTTATAACCTGCCTAATTTTCCCATGTGTATGTGAGAGGGAAAAAAGGAGATGTATGCAGAAAAGAGAGAAAGAGAACAGACATTAATGTACTGGACTTTCTCGAAGTTCACTCACCACTCGGACGCTGTAATGGACGGGTACCGGTTCCGGAGGCTGGTTGGCTCCCTCCGATATCACAGATCCTTCTTTGCTGTGTCCCATTCTCAAGCTGTCCGAGCGGCTATTGCTGCGGCGTGTCTGGTCTTTTCACCAGACAGAGACCGTCTGGCATGTACCTCCTGGCGTGAGTCCAGGTGCCCCGGTGATAAATTCTCCATTGCACTCGCTTTCCAGCTATGCCTGTCACCTATAGACCGTGGCCTTGTGACAGTAATCTTTAAGGAAGTGTGGATTTAAATAGACTTCTGTGCACAGGTGCGCTGTCGCGTGCGTCGCGATGGTCCCCCCCTTTTTTTTTTCTCAAGAATGCTGCCCGCAAGCGCCCGTCGCGTGCGCGGTGTACGCGCGCGCCCGGTCGCCACGTCCGTCGCGCGCTCATGCTTTTCTCCTGCAACCAGGAGACCATCTTACCGGCCCGGGATGCGCCCCCGTCATATCCGGAGCGCGACTTCCGGTGCGTGACTTCCGGTTTCCTGCCGGCTGCACGTGTTGGTCAGAGTGCAGGAGACAGCTGGAAACGTGCCACCGTTCTATGCAGCGGTACTTTTTTTTTGCTCTCCACTGCCACCAATGAAAGCCTCCACAGCGACCACCATCCAGTGTCCCTTTTGTCATCATGGGTCTGCTGCAGGTGCCCCAGGTATCGGGGGAAAAAAGGGGGGGGAGGAGGAGTAGGAGGTGGGGCGTTTTATGATGCCTGGCACTGATGTGCTATCAGGCTGCATGGCCCAATATCAACAGGGGGATACACTGAAAAGTGTTCCCCGAGGATTGTCCCCATCTACGGCCGCCTAAGGGGAGCCGTAGGGAAAAACAGTCTGCAAAAAAGGCAGAGGCCATGCTTGCTCAGGGGGGGCAGGGTATACCTGACCCCCGAGGCGACCTCCAGTACCTGGTGACGGATGTGATGAACAACCGTCCACCGTTACCATCCGACCCAGGCCTAGGCATCCTCTTCATCCGAGAGTCTTTATCTTGAGGGTCTCCCATCGAGGACAGGAAACCAACTGATGCGGAGAGAGGAGCCGCCCCTTTTATCTTGAAGGTTTCCTGTCCTTCATGGGCGGATTCCCCTCTCTCGTGGTGCCGTCATGTATGATGGAAAAAGCATCAGCCCAAGATTAATTTTATGGTTTAATTGCCTTAAGGGCGCACTAGATAATTACAGAAATATACAGTAAAGCTATACAACGGAATTACAGTGGATTTGCAGTCAGAGTAAAAATACCACAATAATGTACAAGGCTTAAAGGTATTAGCTATAGATCAATATTACCGGGTTGTAGGGACATGGGGAGGCAGGGAGCTCTGCGATCCCCAGGTAACATTCTTTAGTTGCTGGACAGTCTCCCAAAACATGTGCTGCTGCTCCCTTGGCAAGGCAAATCTGTCCCTTGGTCCTTCTTAGACCATCTTCTTGGCTTCTGTGTGAGAAATGGATCCATTCTGCCCATAGCTCCCAGTTCTTAAACCTGCTAGGTCCCTCCCCTTTGCTTTGAAGCACGCATATTAACCGGCCTGCAATTCATATGGAGCAGGAAATACTGGCTTCAGTCTGAGTTATTTAGCATACTAATGACCATCTTATTCAGACACGGGCCTGAACTAATTAGCATACTAAAGCCCTTTTGATTCATAGTGGACATCAAAACCGGTCGTACTGGATATGCTAACAGGCCCTGTGTAGTTAGCAGTCTGTGGCTCTGTGAACCAACAAAATGGAGGCTGGTATAGGCCCTATACACAAGATGGCGACGTCCCTTTCCTCACAGCTACTTTACACACAGAGCAGGGTCTCGTAGATGATGAAGATGAAGCTGCGCTCTCCATAGTGCTACGGCTTGGTCCAAAGTGGCCACATTAGCAATATTTTGCTTTTTATGGGAAAAATGTGCATGGAAAATTTAGCATATCTGCAAGAAAAATTGACTTGTTGCGAATTTGAACACCGCAGGTCAGTTTACACTGCATAAAAAAGCCCAGTGGGCAGGAGTATGTGTTTTTTTTCATGTGTATGGGATGTTTGGGTGGGCATGGGGAGGCTATGGGGGTGTCGTGCTGCACATGGGGAGGCTATGGGGGTTTCATGGTAAATATGGTTAGGCTATGGGGGTGACAAGCTAAACATGGGGAGGCTAATTGCCACGGGTGTGTCGCTGCGAAGATCGTCGCGATTGCACACCCTGACTTCTCACAGCTGAGTTTCTGGTGCTGGGTATTTTTCGGCAGTGAGAGAGTTAATTCTTCCTCTCTCTGTGCTGGACAAGACCAGCCTCGCTCAGCTGCAATTAATGTTGTTGTAATTGGATTCCTTCAAATACCTGCCTGTCTGCTAGGGAAGTGTCGGTGAAAGCATTCATGCAGACCAGCAGAGCGGATCGTATTGAGAAGTCTAAAGCTAAGAGTACCTGTTGTGTCCTCTCCTCGCTTTATTATTTATCTCCTTACCCGTTGGTGTTCCCTCTGTAGTGGTAGTTTTGTATGCAAGGTGGTCTTTTATTTTACCCCTTGTACTGTCTCGTTTGTCTTATACTGTGTGTGAAGGCAGTTACCTTCCTGTTCCCTGTGGTGGTAATCAGGGTCCTTCTCAGGACTAGATTACAGTGGTTAGGGATTCACAGGAGACAGGGTTACGCTGGCGGCCTGGACCTCTGTACCATCAACAGTACCTCCAGGTAGAGGGATTAGTCAGGACCCCAGGTTAGGGTCAGCATAGACCCCGGTCCTCCTGTATACAGAGACAGCGTGACATTTTCACCGACCATACTAAAGATTCCCCCCAGCCACCATGGATCCAGTAGCCAGTCTAGCTCAGCAGTTGCAGAGTTTGTCCATGGAGCTGAGGGACGTTAAGTCCAAGGTTTTGTACCCCCCGGAGCAAGCCAGACCTGAACCTAAAGTAGCTCTCCAGGACAGGTTCACTGGAGGGCGGGACAAATTTTTTGCTTTCCGGGAGGCATGTAAATTGTACTTTCGGCTGCGACCTCGGTCATCTGGGAGTGAGGATCAAAGGGTGGGAATTGTCATCTCGCTCCTTCAAGGGGACCCCCAATCCTGGGCGTTCTCTCTTCCCCCGGGCTCCCCGGCTCTCCAGTCAGTGGATAGATTTTTCGCAGCTCTGGGTCTTGTATATGATGACCCGGATCGGGTCTCCCTTGCTGAAACTAAGTTACGTAAGATACAGCAGGGAGATCGTCCGGCAGAGGAATTTTCTTCGGAGTTCCGTAGGTGGGCCACGGACACCCAGTGGAATGACCCGGCTCTTAGTAGCCAATTTTGTCAAGGTTTATCTGACAAATTAAAAGATGTGTTGGCGCAGTATGACCCTTCCACGACACTGGAAGCCGCTATGGCCCTTGCTATTCGTATTGACAGACGTCTTCAGGAGAGGTGCGGGGTAACTTCGCCCCCTGTGATGACTCCACATTCCTCAAGGGTCCCTTATACGGAGGTTCCCCTGGTCAGTCCAGAGGAGCCTATGCAATTAGGAGGGACATCATTCCGGGGGAGGGGATCGGTGGGGCGCCACAAAACTAGAAGTTGTTTCTTCTGTGGAAAAAAGGGACATCTTATTAGGGGGTGTCCATCCCGTCCTTTGCAGAGTGAGAAGTCGCCAGAAAACTATTGATCCCAGATTGTGTGGTGGACGGCAATCTGGGAGTAAGTATTTCGTCCCTAAGTTCGTCTCAGTTTCTCGTACCGGCGGAGGTGGTGGTGGGTGCGAGAACTGAGAGGATATCTGTTCTTCTGGATAGTGGAGCCGGGGCTAATCTGGTGGATGCTCGCTTTGCCCGGGTTCAAGGTATGCGATTGAGTGGGTTGGCTAAACCCGTCCCCATATTCTCGATCAACGCCAGACCTCTCGGTCAGGGAAGTTTTGTGCAAGCAGTACATAACATAGATCTTCAAGTAGGGGCGCTACATAAGGAACTGTTGTCTTGTTATGTGTTGGAGGGTCTTCCCACTCCTATAGTGCTGGGTCTGCCTTGGCTAACTAAGCATAACCCGGTTATTAATTGGCAATCCAGAGAGATAAGCCAATGGAGCGATTTCTGTAATAAAAACTGCATGAATACGGTCATTGGTGCGGTCGCTCCTAGGGCCTTACCTCCATTTCTGGTGGACTTTGAGGATGTATTCTTGGAGAAAGGGTGTCAAGAACTACCTCCTCATCGCGAGTATGACTGTTCTGTTAACTTGCTCCCTGGGGCCAAGTTACGAAATCTAGGTTGTATAACCTTTCTGGTCCTGAGAGACAGGCCATGAAGGATTATATTTCAGAGAGTCTGGCTAAGGGGCATATTAGACCTTCATCTTCCCCGGTGGCCGCGGGGTTCTTCTTTGTGAAGAAAAAAGATGGAGGCCTACGCCCTTGCCTGGATTTCCGTGAGCTTAATCGGATTACGGTCCGAGATCCGTATCCGCTCCCACTTATTCCTGATCTCTTCAATCAGATCGTGGGTGCCAAATGGTTCTCTAAGTTGGATCTCAGGGGGGCGTACAATCTGATTAGGATGAAGGAGGGGGATGAGTGGAAGACGGCGTTTAACACTCCGGAGGGGCATTATGAGAACCTTGTCATGCCATTTGGTCTGAGTATTGCCCCGGCGGTGTTTCAACACTTTGTAAATGACATCTTTCGCCACCTAATGGGACAGTTTGTGGTCATATATCTGGATGATATCTTAATTTACTCGCCAGATCTTGTGTCTCATCAGGAGCATGTTAGGCAGGTGTTGCAGATCTTGCGGGATAATAAACTGTACGCCAAATGGGAGAAGTGTGTGTTCGCCGTACAGGAACTTCAGTTTTTAGGATTCCTGGTGTCTGCATCCGGTTTTCGTATGGACCCTGGAAAAGTGCGGGCAGTTCTTGAGTGGGATCTGCCAGAGGATCTTAAGGCATTACAACGTTTCCTGGGGTTTGCTAACTACTACCGGAAATTCATTCGTAATTTTTCGTCCATAGTTAAACCTCTCACAGACATGACTAAAAAAGGGACGGATTTTTCAAAGTGGTCTGACAAGGCTTGTCAAGCGTTTTCCTCTTTGAAAAAATGTTTTGCTTCAGCACCCATACTTATTCAGCCTGATGCGTCACAGCCATTCATTGTTGAGGTGGACGCTTCCGAGGTAGGGGTGGGAGCAGTATTGTCACAAGGTTTGTCCCCTGGTAAATGGCATCCGTGCGCCTTCTTCTCTAAAAAATTGTCGTCCGCTGAGAGGAATTATGATGTTGGCAATAGGGAGCTCTTGGCCATTAAGTTGGCTTTTGAGGAGTGGCGTCATTTTTTGGAGGGGGGCAGTCCACCCGGTCACCGTCATTACCGATCACAAAAACCTGCTATATTTAGAGTCCGCTAAACGTCTGAATCCCAGACAAGCTAGGTGGTCTGTTGTGAATGGGTTTGAGATGAGTTCTGAGCAGAGGCTCCCTCTGGTGGTTACAAGCGGTGCTAGTGAAGATTGTGAGGACTGGGAATCAGGTGTTACTGACTGGTCTTATATAAGGGAGTCATTTTCCCATCAGGGTTGCCGGTGATCAATTGTTCTGGTCTGAATCCTTCATTCCAGTTTTCCTTGTAGCCTGCTGTGTCGTGTCTGCATCTCCTGCTTACAGATAAGACTTTTGCTTCTTTTGTGTTTTTGCTATATTTTTGCATTTTGTACTGCACTTCTTTGGGGGCCTTCAGGGTCCCCTCCGGGGGCTTCTGCCCTCTCAGTTTAGTTCAGCCACTGAGTTTTGTTCTTTTGCTTTTTCCAGTTTTTTCAGTAGCTGCTGTTTTGATTTTGTTACACCAGAGAACTAATTTAGGTGGTAGAGGTCGTGTGATCTCAGGTGATTTTGAAATTAGTAGAGTTGGTGCTTTTCAGGGTTTTCTGGGATTGCAGTAAGTACTCTTCCTATCCTTTTCTATTTAGATAGTTTGGGCCCCAGCGTTTGCTCATACTATTTTCTTTCTGTGTCAGTATTTCCTCTTGTCTAACCGCCATTACATGTTTGGGGGCTTTCTATTATCTTTGGGGTTCTGCTCCGGGGCAGATAGCTTTCCTGTTTCTGTCTTTAGGTGTAGTTAGTTTCTCAGGCTGTGACGAGGCGTCTAGGACCAACTAGGAACGCTCCATGGCTGCCTCTAGTTGTGGTGGTTAGTCAGGGTACTGCAATCTCATAGATTCCAACTGCTCTGGTGTATTGCCTTTTTGCCTGCTCTCCTCAGCTACCGAAACATAACAGTATCACCGGCCTAAAAAATTGAAAATTGTATGGTACTCACAGAAGGGAAAAATATTGTGAAAGAAAAAAGGTTGTCAGAGTTGTCAGAGATATTTTTCTGTTTGTTGCATTTTTTTTTTTTTTTCCCTCTGTATCTCTGGGTGCTGGGGAGGATCTTTTCTCCCAATGGAGTTTGCACGGTTGTCTGGCCGTGTGGATCAGCTTGCCACTGAGGTTCAGAGTATTGCTGCATATCTTGCTAGGTTGCCTGTTGTGGAACCTAGGATTCCCATGCCAGATTTGTTTTTGGGGGATCGAGCTAAGTTTCAGAATTTCAAAAATAATTGTAAATTGTTTTTTGCCTTAAAATCTAAGTCCTCAGGAAACGCAGCGCAGCAGGTTCAAATTATCATCTCTCTCCTGCACGGCGATCCTCAGGATTGGGCTTTTTCCCTGATACCTGGGGATCCTGTTTTGAGTGATGGTGATGCGTTTTTTCAGGCTTTGGGGTTATTGTACGATGAGCCTAATGTCACTGATCAAGCTGAAAAAACCTTGTTGGCATTAAATCAGGGGCTTGATGACGCTGAGTTATACTGTCAGAGATTCCGTAGGTGGGCAGTCCTGACCAAATGGAATGACGACGCTTTGGCGGCCCTTTTCCGGAAGGGTCTGTCAGATAATGTAAAGGATGTTATGGTGGGATTCCCTGTCCCCTCTGGTCTCAATGATTCTATGTCATTAGCGATTCAAATTGACAGACGTTTGCGTGAGCGGAGAAGTATGCGTGGAATGGTGTTGCCTTGTGAGCCAGCTTCTGAACCCATGCAGTGTGATAGAGTGGTGTCTGGGGCACAGCGTCATGAGTTTCGAAGGCGCAATGGGTTATGTTTCTACTGTGGTAATGCCTCTCATGCTATTTCAGTCTGCCCTAAGCGGGGAAGACGTTTTGCACGCTCAGTTGTCTTGGGTAGTGTTCAGACTAAGTTTTTATTAACTGTCACTCTGATATGCTCTCTGTCCTCATTTTCTGCTCAGGCTTTCGTTGATTCTGGAGCAGCTATTAACCTGATGGATTATGATTTTGCTAAACGTTGTGGGTTTTCCTTGATACCCCTACAGAAGTCTATTCCCCTACTGGGGATCGATTCTACCCCTTTGGCTGAGAATAAACCCCAGTTTTCTACTCAGGTGATAATGAGGGTTGAACCTGATCACCAGGAGTGCTGCAAATTTTTGGTTCTATATAATCTGCATGACATTATCGTGCTGGGTTTCCCTTGGTTACAGTCTCATAATCCTGTTTTGGATTGGAAATCTGTGTCTGTAACCAGTTGGGGCTGCCAATGTGTTAATACCAACACTCCTGTTTTTTCTGCCTCCCCCCAGGCTCAGGATGTTCCTGACTTTTTGTTTGATTTTTCTGATGTGTTTAGCGAAAGTAAATCTGCATCCTTGCCTCCCCATAGGAGCTATGACTGCGCTATTGAATTAGTGCCGGGTAGTAAATTCCCTAAAGGTCGCCTTTTTAACTTGTCTGTACCTGAACATGACGCTATGCGGTCTTATATCAAGGAATCATTGGAGAAGGGTCATATCAGACCATCCTCTTCACCCTTAGGTGCCGGTTTTTTCTTTGTGGCCAAAAAAGATGGTTCATTAAGGCCGTGTATTGATTATCGTCTCTTGAACAATATTACTGTGAAATATCAATACCCGTTACCCTTGATTTTTGACCTGTTTTCCAGGGTGAAAAACGCTACTTGGTTTACCAAGCTTGACCTCAGGGGGGCGTATAACCTTATTCGCATTAAGCACGGGGATGAATGGAAGACGGCATTCAATACCCCTGAAGGGCATTTTGAGTACCTAGTGATGCCCTTTGGGCTCACTAATGCTCCTTCCGTCTTCCAGTCCTTCATGAATGACATTTTCAGGGATTTTGTGGATAAATTTCTGATTGTTTATTTGGATGATATCTTGATTTTTTCTAATGACTGGGACTCTCATGTGAAACATGTTCGAACTGTATTCCAGATTTTGAGAGAGAATGCTCTGTATGTGAAGGGATCAAAGTGTCTTTTTGGCGTACAGAGGATCTCATTTCTGGGATTCATTTTGTCCCCATCTGTTATTGAAATGGACCCGGTCAAGGTTCAGGCCATCTGTGATTGGGTCCAACCTACTTCATTAAAGGCTCTTCAGAGATTTTTGGGTTTTGCCAATTTTTATCGTAAATTTATTGGTAATTTCTCGGTTATTGTTAAACCATTAACTGATTTGACCAGAAAGGGTTCTGATGTGGTGAATTGGCCTCCTGAGGCAGTCTCTGCATTTCAGGAACTTAAGCAGAGATTCACTTCTGCTCCTGTTCTACGGCAGCCTGATGTTTCTCTGCCATTTCAGGTGGAGGTTGATGCCTCTGAAATTGGGGCAGGTGCCGTTTTGTCCCAAAAAGATCCAGAGACCTCTAAAAGTAACCCTTGTGCCTTTTTCTCTCGAAAATTTTCTCCTACTGAACGTAATTATGACGTGGGTAATCGGGAGTTGTTGGCCATGAAGTGGGCTTTTGAAGAGTGGAGACATTGGCTGGAGGGAGCCAAACATCAGGTGGTGGTCCTTACGGACCATAAGAATCTGGTCTATCTGGAATCTGCCAAGCGACTCAATCCTAGACAGGCCAGGTGGGCCTTGTTTTTCACACGTTTTAATTTTGTGGTTTCCTTTCTTCCTGGCACTAAGAATGTTAAGGCGGATGCCCTCTCGAGGAGTTTCCTTGCGGACTCTCCTGAGTTATCTGATCCTTCTGTTATTTTGAAAGAGGGTGTAGTTCTTTCCGCCATCTCGCCCAATTTGAGACTTGCTCTGGAGGGTGTCAGGAGGATAGGCCCGAGCGCTGCCCTGTTGGAAAATTGTTTGTCCCGGACCAATGGAAAAAGAGTGTGATGTCTGAGATTCATTGTTCCGCATTGGCTGGGCATCCCGGAATTTTTGGTACCAGAGACTTGGTTAGTCGGTCCTTTTGGTGGCCTACCTTGTCTCGTGATGTCAGGGAATTTGTGCAGTCCTGCGGGACTTGCTCTCGCTCCAAGCCTTGCTCTCGCTCTAGTGGTTTGTTGATGCCATTGCCTGTGCCCAAGAGACCATGGACCCATATCTCTATGGATTTCATTTCCGATCTTCCTGTTTCTCAAAGAATGACCACCATCTGGGTAATTTGTGATAGGTTTTCCAAAATGATACATCTTGTGCCATTACCTAAGTTGCCTTCCTCCTCTGAATTGGTGCCGTTGTTCCTTCAGCACGTGGTTCGTTTACACGGCATTCCTGAGAACATTGTGTCTGACAGAGGAGTCCAGTTTGTTTCCAGATTTTGGAGGACTTTTTGTTCTAAACTGGGTGTTCAATTGTCTTTCTCCTCGGCATTTCATCCTCAGACCAATGGTCAAACTGAGAGAACAAACCAGACATTGGAGACTTATCTAAGATGCTTTGTGTCTGCTGATCAGGATGACTGGGTCTCTTTTTTGCCTTTGGCTGAGTTTGCTCTTAATAATAGGGCTAGCTCTGCCACTTTGATGTCTCCATTTTTCTGTAATTCTGGGTTTCACCCTCGATTTTCTTCAGGACAGACGGAGGCTTCTGTCTGTCCAGGTGTTGACTCTGTTGTGGAGCGTATGCAGCAGATTTGGGACCAGGTAGTGGAGAGGTTGTCCCTCTCTCAGGAGAAGGCCCAGCGGTTTGCTAACCGGCATAGGACTGATGGTCCTCGGTTTAAAGTGGGGGACTTGGTCTGGTTGTCCTCAAAGAATATTCCTATGAGAGTAGCATCTCCTAAATTTAAGCCTAGGTTCATTGGACCTTATAAGATCATGGAGATTATTAATCCTGTTTCTTTTCGTTTGCTTCTTCCAGGGACATTTAAGATCCATAACGTGTTCCACAAGTCCTTGTTGAAGAGGTTTGTTGAGCCAGTGGTTCCTGCTGCTGTGCCTCCTGACCCTGTTTTGGTTGAGGGCAATCTGGAGTATGTGGTTGAGAAAATATTGGATTCTCGTTTTTCTAGACGGAAACTCCAGTATTTGGTTAAATGGAGAGGTTATGGTCAGGAAGACAATTCTTGGGTGTTTGCTTCGGACATCCATGCTAGGAGACTTATCCGTGCGTATCATAGAACTCATCCTGACCGACCTGGTTGCACAAATGAGGGTTCGGTGACCCCTCCTCAAGGGGGGGGTACTGTTGTGAATGGGTTTGAGATGAGTTCTGAGCAGAGGCTCCCTCTGGTGGTTACAAGCGGTGCTAGTGAAGATTGTGAGGACTGGGAATCAGGTGTTACTGACTGGTCTTATATAAGGGAGTCATTTTCCCATCAGGGTTGCCGGTGATCAATTGTTCTGGTCTGAATCCTTCATTCCAGTTTTCCTTGTAGCCTGCTGTGTCGTGTCTGCATCTCCTGCTTACAGATAAGACTTTTGCTTCTTTTGTGTTTTTGCTATATTTTTGCATTTTGTACTGCACTTCTTTGGGGGCCTTCAGGGTCCCCTCCGGGGGCTTCTGCCCTCTCAGTTTAGTTCAGCCACTGAGTTTTGTTCTTTTGCTTTTTCCAGTTTTTTCAGTGGCTGCTGTTTTGATTTTGTTACACCAGAGAACTAATTTAGGTGGTAGAGGTCGTGTGATCTCAGGTGATTTTGAAATTAGTAGAGTTGGTGCTTTTCAGGGTTTTCTGGGATTGCAGTAAGTACTCTTCCTATCCTTTTCTATTTAGATAGTTTGGGCCCCAGCGTTTGCTCATACTATTTTCTTTCTGTGTCAGTATTTCCTCTTGTCTAACCGCCATTACATGTTTGGGGGCTTTCTATTATCTTTGGGGTTCTGCTCCGGGGCAGATAGCTTTCCTCTTTCTGTCTTTAGGTGTAGTTAGTTTCTCAGGCTGTGACGAGGCGTCTGGGACCAACGTAGGAACGCTCCACGGCTGCCTCTAGTTGTGGTGGTTAGTCAGGGTACTGCAATCTCATAGATTCCAACTGCTCTGGTGTATTGCCTTTTTGCCTGCTCTCCTCAGCTACCGAAACATAACAGTGGTCGTTGTTTTTTACCAGGTTTAATTTTGTCGTCACATATCGTCCTGGGTCAAAAAATGTTAAGGCGGATGCCTTATCTCGCTGTTTCCCTGGGGCTGGGAATACGGAGGACCCGGTTCCGGTCCTTCAGGAGGGGGTGGTGGTGTCGGCAGTATGCTCTGAGCTTGAGGAGGAGGTATTGGAGGCTCAGGGGGACGCCCCTGTAGGACCTCCAGGGAGACTGTTTGTTCCAAATCAGTTGCGACAAAAGGTGATCGAGGCACACCATAATTCAGCTTTGGCAGGACACCCAGGGAGTAAAGCAACTGAGGATCTCCTCTCGCGCCGGTTTTGGTGGCCTAACTTACATAGGGAGGTGGTAACTTTTGTCGCGTCCTGCGAGGTTTGTGCGCGCTCTAAGACCCCACATACCCGTCCCTCGGGGACCCTCTTACCTTTGAAGATCCCGGAGCGTCCGTGGACTCCTCTGTCTATGGACTTCATTACGGACCTCCCGCCATCTTCGGGTAAAACAGTCATACTCGTTGTAGTGGACAGGTTCAGCAAGATGGCACATTTTATCGCTCTTCCTAATGCTAAAACTCTTGCGCAGGTGTTTATTGGGGAGATTGTAAGGCTTCACGGGGTACCCTCCGATGTGGTGTCGGATCGGGGGTCTCAGTTTGTGTCCAAATTCTGGAGAGCATTTTGTACACGGCGGGGGATGCAGTTGTCATTTTCATCGGCTTTTCACCCGCAGACCAATGGTCAGACAGAGCGCCTGAACCAGAGCTTGGAGACATATCTCCGGTGTTTTGTGTCAGAGAACCAGGAGGACTGGGCTTCTTTCTTGCCTCTGGCGGAGTTTGCTCTAAATAATAGGCGGAGCGAGTCCACTGGTAAGTCCCCGTTTTTTGGGGCATATGGTTTTCACCCCCAGTTTTGTACTTTCAATAGGGGGGGCTCTTCTGGGGTTCCTGAGGAGGAACGATTTTCATCGTCACTTGCTTCAGTGTGGAGAGGAGTGCTGAATAATCTGAGTACTATGGGGAACCGATACAAACGTATGGCTGATAGGAGGAGAGTGTCTGGTCCGGACCTAAGTGTGAACGATCTGGTATGGTTGTCTACCAAGAATATAAAACTTAAAGTTCCCTCCTGGAAACTGGGTCCCAGGTTCATCGGGCCATACAAGATCAGTTCTATAATTAATCCGGTTGCATTCCGTCTTGACCTCCCTCCTACATTTAAAATTCATAATGTGTTCCACAGATCGTTACTTAAGAAGTATGTGGCGCCGGTGATACCTTCACCTTTACCTCCTCCTCCTGTGGTGGTCAATGGTAACTTGGAGTTCCAGGTGTCGAGAGTCATCGATTCACGTCTGAATCGCCGGTCCCTTCAGTACCTTGTTCATTGGAGGGGGTATGGTCCTGAGGAGAGGACGTGGGTTTCTGCATCGGATATTAACGCAGACCGATTGGTTCGGGCCTTCCACACTACTCACCCAGATAAACCCGGCCCTGAGGGTCCGGAGGCCCCTCGTAGAAGGGGGGGTACTGTCACGGGTGTGTCGCTGCGAAGATCGTCGCGATTGCACACCCTGACTTCTCACAGCTGAGTTTCTGGTGCTGGGTGTTTTTCGGCAGTGAGAGAGTTAATTCTTCCTCTCTCTGTGCTGGACAAGACCAGCCTCGCTCAGCTGCAATTAATGTTGTTGTAATTGGATTCCTTCAAATACCTGCCTGTCTGCTAGGGAAGTGTCGGTGAAAGCATTCATGCAGACCAGCAGAGCGGATCGTATTGAGAAGTCTAAAGCTAAGAGTACCTGTTGTGGTTTTCTCCTCTCCTCGCTTTATTATTTATCTCCTTACCCATTGGTGTTCCCTCGTTAGTGGTAGTTTTGTATGCAAGGTGGTCTTTTATTTTACCCCTTGTACTGTCTCATTTGTCTTATACTGTGTGTGAAGGCAGTTACCTTCCTGTTCCCTGTGGTGGTAATCAGGGTCCTTCTCAGGACTAGATTACAGTGGTTAGGGATTCACAGGAGACAGGGTTACGCTGGCAGCCTGGACCTCTGTACCATCAACAGTACCTCCAGGTAGAGGGATTAGTCAGGACCCCAGCTTAGGGTCAGCATAGACCCCGGTCCTCCTGTATACAGAGACAGCGTGACACTAATGGGGTGACATGCTAAACATGGGGAGGCTATGGGGCCTCATGCAGTATATAGGGAGGCAGTGGGGGCATTGTGCAGTTTATGGGGAGACTGTGGGGGATTATGCAGTATATAGGGAGGCTGTATGGGGCTCATGCATGCAGTTTATATAGGGAGGCTGTGTGGGCCTCATGCAGTATATATAGGGAGGCTGTGTTGGCTTCATGCAGTATATATAGGGAGGCTGTGTGGGCCTCATGCAGTATATAGGGAGACTATGTGGGTCTCATGCAGTATATGTAGGGAGGCTGTGTGGGGCTCATGCAGTGTATATAGGGAGGCTGTGTGGGGCTCATGCGATATATAGACGTGGCTGTACTCAGGTTCAAACGATATATAGGGGATGTCAGCATACTTAATTCTGCTCAATATTAAGTGATACAATTAATATTAATATAATTATCAATAATTATATTGATATTAATATTGAGTAGAATTAATTTCAGCCTATTGGTTCGGCCCTCAACAACAGTCACGGTCTCTTATATGTCCCCTTGGTAAAATTAGATGCCCACTCCTGGGTTAAAGGGTTTCTCCAGCATCATTTATTTATACATTGGGAAGTGAGTGGTGCTGATATCTTGTGTAAAGCCATACTTACCAAGACATGTCCATGATGGCTGCCATTCATGCATCTGTCCTGTCAGGTATCTGTAGACTATGTCTTCAACGCTGTTCGCCTCCCAATGCTGAAGTAAGCAGCACAGAACAAACACTTTAGGGTATGTTCCCACGCTCAGTAATCGCTGTGGGATGGACGCTGCATACATCCACAACATCCAACCTGCAGCGTCCAGATGTTACAGCATAGTGGAAGGGATTTCATGAAATCCCATGTCCACTATGTGTGCACAGATGCCTGCGGATCACCTGCGTATCCGGACATGCGGTGCGTCTTTCCAGACCCCACCATGTCTATTTATCTTGTGGAGACGTTAATCTCAGCAATATAAATGTCCCCGTACAATGTATAGGACGCTGTGATTCCGCGCTGTTCAATGAACACATGCGGAATCGCCTGCGTTCAGAAGCTGGCAGCGGACGGAGCGGACATGTGCTGCATCCAAAGCGCTGCCTAATACCGAACGTCTACACATACCGGTAAAGTGACCCTGACCGCTGATACCTGCTGTGTGACCCATGGGCAGCACGTGTCCGGCACCGGCTGTACGATCTCAGCCAGATACATTTGTCTCTGAAACGCTGCAGAGTCACAGAGAAAAACATGTTTGACTTCTCCCCTTCTGCTGCCAATGACTGGTCTGTTCCTGGACACACACGCAGGAAGAAAATTGTCCCTCAGTGGGAGAGGATGGGAAGAAGCCACCAGGGACCCACCTGTGTGACTAGTCACCTGTGTGGCCTTAGTCCTCGGTGACTTTTAAAGCATGTTTTTCCCTGAAACGCAGCAGCATTTCAGAGTAAAACACACCTGGCTGAGATCATACTGCCAATGTCTGATACATGCGGCCTGTGGTTCGAGCAGCATGTATCAGCCATCAGATTCCCTTTACAATCCCATAGGTGCCATTTATGTCACATGGTTGACTATTATCCTTATGCCTTTGAGAACTAGAACTCCCAGCATGTACTGCAGCTCCTATGGCATGCTGGGAGTTATAGTTCACCAGGAGTGGTGATTTTCTTTTGAGTTAGTGGCGTGGGAGCAGAGTGGACACAGCTTTTTTTTCTTCTTAATTCTATTAATGCTTGCCTCTTGTGCAGCTCCGTGCTCTCTGGGCTTTAGCTCTGTGAACTCAGATAAGGTTATCAGGCGCTTGTAAATTCCTTCTGACCCTGCTGCCGCCTAAACAGGAGGAAGTGGGCGGTCTGGAGCTGCAGTAAGAAGCAGGGCTGGAGAAGTGAGGAGACGGGAAGGGGGGTGGTGGGGGGGGAGGGGAGGCTCTCTGTGCTGTGTCTCCTATGCTGACTGCAGGCTGGAGCCAGTACAGGGGAGCAGTGCAGGGATGTTGTGGCCCACCTCTGCACAGCAGCTGACTGCCGCCTGAGACAACAGGCTCAACTTGCCTCATTATAGGTGCGCCACTGCACCCAGCAAAGGAGGCCTACACCGACTGTACACTGTAGCAGTAGGCCACCAAGACCATCAGGCCTCCACTTCCTTGACTCTCTGCTACTATCCTTAGATTTTTCTGACAATAGGAGTCTACAAAATTTATATGATATTTGTGCCACCTAGTGTGGCTGAGTATGAAAGCAGGTTGAGCTGTTGCATGTGGTATCAGGGCTCACAGCATAGGACGCCTACACTGATCCCTCACCCAACTCGTCTTACTCTGACGTTCAGTTGAAAGCTGTACATGCTGTCCCAGACCCCGATACCTCATGCCTGGCTGATTGCTGCAGTGCCATGCTACAATTAGTACTGTAGGTGAATTAGGGCCACTTTCCTGGTGTCTGCCCCTAATTTGATGCGTTTTGGCAGCATTTGGGGCCATTTTAAGGTGTTATGCATGTGTTTGTTTTTGCCTCCCATTGACCTGAATGGCGTTAGGTTATGTTCGGCGAATATTCAACTAATTAATGGGCGAAAATTGCAAATTCAGGGATCGTAATCCGAACCGAATATTGAAATATTTGCTCATCTCTGCTAATAACAGCAATACGATGAGATTTGCTTATTTATTATTTTATTGATGTTCAGCTGATAGTGATGATTTTGAAGCTGCTGGATAAATCCTTTTTTGTACAAGTGTTTTATATCCTATTGTTATTTTATGGAGAAGCATGTAATGGCAAGCCATTAGGATATGCAACTACTTGCTGATTTGTAGGTTTCTGACAGCCAAAAAAAGCCCCAAAAGGGCTAAGAACTCTTTG
The DNA here is from genome assembly GCA_033576555.1 of Oophaga sylvatica. NCBI lineage: Eukaryota > Metazoa > Chordata > Amphibia > Anura > Dendrobatidae > Oophaga > Oophaga sylvatica. Next base: position 95,059,752 of record JARQOD010000006.1, read on the forward strand.
GGAGGGTCAGTGTGTTCCGCACTGTACTGTATAGAAAAAAGCAAGTGAAAATAAATGAGCTGAAAAATCTGCACAGAGAACAGTGACCTAAAGAAAATAGAGTATTGGTTCTCCTTATGGAAAGTGCTACCTGACCTAGGGAATCTTATAAGCAAAGCAATGCTCCATGGTAAAAAGGTATGCATAGTAGCACTTCTCCAGAAGAACGATAACAGTTTTACCTACTGTAAGAGCTTTGGACACTCTTTACACTAGTGATGGTCTCCACGTCAAAGGCCTCTAAGTTCTAACCCATCCAACAAGTATCCTGCTCTATGCTGATAAGAGATAAGAGCCCCAAAACAGCTGTTTGCAGATGGATGTCTATTTCTATAGGAGGAGACTCATATGTCACGTTGCAAGGCCCGCTAAAGAGTTATAGGGTAGAACTAGAGTTGAATGACTCTCCAAAAATTTAATTTAATTCAAGCAAATTTGCTCAATTCAAGGGGTTCATTTGGTAAAAACAATTTGCATTAAATACATGTGGTATAAAAGAATCTGCACATGTTGAGTGTTTGGTTACCATTTGACATCAGTATTTGTAAGCCAAAACCAGGAGTGGGTAAAAAAAATGCAGAAGTGGGTGATGTGTTTCTATTATAGTTTTCCTCTGATTTGGTTTCTGCTTACAAATAATAAGGTAAAAAACTCACCAAGTATTCAACGTGTGCACGTGGCTTTATACTTCCCTCTCCTCGGCCCTCTGTATACCTAGAGCACCACTCCCTCTCCTTTGATTGACTCCTTTTCCTCCTTCTCCCTCTTTGTCTTCCAGGAGGTTCCAGGGCTGCTGACTAGGCCCCACAATGTCATTTAGCTATAATTATGCTGCCTGAAAATATCCCAGGGAGATATTATCTGCACATAAGGAGGCAGACATTGGAATATGGATAACATACAACATTCATTTTCTGCTGTTTGTCTCCGAAACTCAGAAGATTGACTCTGAGCTTCACAATATAAAATGTTTAGGATAAAATAATAGGAGGGGAAAGTCTAGGATGCATTATATGACCATTTAATTTATCCTTTATGAAAACCCTGTGACACATTTACAATGCAGCTAATAGGACTTATCAGCTGGGAATATACTATATGACATAAGCTGGATCAACAATGCTGGCATTAAAAGCCTGTTTGTTTCTGAATATAAATTTAATCATGTACACAGCTGTTCACATGGGGAAGGAGGATGTGAAAGATGTATCTTGTCGAACTGAGTGTAAGGAAAATGTATTTCTTATGTCAAGTTATCACAGGGGAAGGGGTGGTCGACTTCGCTCACCTCCGGGGAGGGGAAAGAAGGACCTAGCAGGGTCAGTCAGGGACCTCTGGTCAGTCAGGGAACTGCACCGGGGGCAAATAGTCACCGGAAAGGCTTCCCTTATAGGTACGAGTTAGTGAGGCACTCCCAGAGAGGGGAATATATATATCACCAGTCTAGGCTGGGGATATATATATATAGACCTCCCGGCCGTCACTGCCAGAGTTCCTTACTAATACAATACTGTATTCTGCCACCAGTTCCTCGTTCGAAATAATCCCTGTCTGACAACAGGCTTATATCGGGTCAGAGACCAACCCAGGTAGCATATAATTGACCAACCGAGCGTGCGGACGTGGGGATTTGTGAATCAAGATAAAAGAGCAGCCCAAGATTAATTTTATATTTAATCGCCTAAAAGGCGCACTAGAACTATACAGATATGTATACAAAAATAAATATATACAAGTATGCAGTCAAGAGTGTAGTACAAGGATAGGGTATAGATGGGTTGCAATTACCGTGTTATGTAGCATGTGACCACAGGGAGGCACTGATAGATCACAGGTCCAAATCTTAGTTACAGGCTTTCCTGGCTTCGTCAGCTAATGTATCCTCCGGCCATTAGAAAACTGAGCTCCAAATGATGAGCTGACACTTATCTCCTTGGCTGCTCCTCCCACACTCTGAGCCCACCCCTGGGCTTGTGCAGCCTCTCTTCTTCCATCCCTGAGAATATGATTTTCAGTCCAAAACCATGGATGCTCATAACTTTTCACCTGAAGCTCCGAATGGAATGGCAGCGGTGCCACTGGATTTGGCTGGATTTTATCTGCGCATAAAGACCAACTATGCTGCCTACTGTATGTAATTCTTGGTGGCTAAGCTTTAGAACTCCATAATGCAGAGTTATGGAGGTGGCTAAATAATATGGGTGTGTGGGGAAAGGAACGCCGATTCCGATAATGTGCTCGGCTGGCTCAGAGATATTGCATTCTGTTATTATAGGTCATTTTCCAGATTCAATACCTCAAAGTCTGCTGTGATTTTTTGTAAGGGTCCCGTTACACATAGCGACTCACCAGCGATCCCGACAACGATATGCACTTGTCAGGATCGCTGTTGTGTCGCTACATGATCGCTGCTGAGCTGCCAAACAGGCAGCTGTCAGCAGGGATCAGGACAGCGACTATGCGGGTAACAAGCGACGCATGTCGCTTAGTTACCCGCAGTGTACCTTAGATACCAGCGCTCTGGTGCAAGGAGCTGGTAACCAAGGTACACATCAGTATTCCAGGCGCCGCTCGGCGCTTAGTAACCCTCTGTGTACCTTGGTTACCAGCTCCCCTGCACAAGCGCGCTGGTATCTAATGTACACATCGGGTTTCCACGATGTTTACCTTGGTTACCAGCTCCAGCTTGCTTATCGCTGGTCTCCCGCCTGTCACACACAGCGATGCGCGCTGGCCAGCGGGAGACTAGCAATCAAAAAATGGTCCAGGACATTCAGGGCCGGCGTCAGCACCCGGCACACCCGGGCCAGTGCCGGGGCCCTGAGCAGGCGGGGGGGCCCACTCGCAGTCTGGCACCCCCGCGCGGAGAGCGGTGTCAGCGCCGCCACTGGGCCCCCCCACCTGCTCAGGGCCCCGGCAGCAGCTGGCAACAATACTTACCTCTCCCGTGCCTCCGCTGCCGCAGCTCCGGGCTCCAGGGGGCGCCGGCGCTTCCTCTCACAGCCGGCCGCTGAATGACGTCATCATTCAGCGGCCGGCTGTGGCACAGAGCGCGGGGACGCTGAACAGGTAAGACGTCTCTGTGTGTGTGTCTCTGTGTGTGTATGTAGTGCGGTGCTTTGTGTGTGTTGTATGTGTGTGTTGTATTTTGTGGTAGAGTGTTGTGGCTGTTGTGTGTGTGATGGGCAGAGCAGTTGCTGATAATGGGGAGGCATTGATGATGGGGAGAAGATGATGATGGGCAGGCATTGCTGATAATGGGGAGGCATTGATGATGATGGGGAGAAGATGATGATAATGGGCAGGCATTGATGATGGGGAGAAGATGATGATGGGCAGACATTGATGATGATGGGGAGGAGATGATGATGGGCAGGCATTGCTGATAATGGGGAGGCATTGATGATGATGGGGAGGCAATCATGATGATAATGGGGAGTCTTTCCACAGCGCCCTTTCCTGAGCTGTAACAGTGCAGAACGCAGTACAGCGCAGAGGAGAGCTCCATATTTTGTATGGAGCATTATATGGGGACCAGTATCCTGTATGGAGCATTATATGGGGACCAGTATCCTGTATGGAGCATTATATGGGGACCAGTATCCTGTATGGAGCATTATATTGGGTCCAGTATTCTGTATGGAGCATTATATGGGGGGTGACATCCTGCATGGGGTATTATATGGGTGATGAGGGGGAGACTGTGGTGCCCATAATATTGTATGGAGGACTGTACTGTCCGGTCTGTACTGTGCGCTGTGAGGATTTGGCGGTTTTTGAGCTATTGTACAATTTACAATAGATATCACTCATGTAATGGAAGAAGTGAAGTATTTGGCACTGTACTGTACCCATATTTCTCTGCTGTATCTGTGCATCATGAATCGTGGTCTGTGTTAGGGTGAGTTTCCACGGTCAGGATACGCTGCGTGTTTGGCGCTGTGCGCTGGCGCAGCGCCAAACACGCAGCGTCCAGATGTTACAGCATAGTGGAGGGGATTTCAAGAAATCCCGTCTCCACTATGCGTAACAATACGCAGGTGGCAAACCTGCGTAAACGGACATGCGGCGCGTCTTTTTAGACCGCAGCATGTCCTCGCGTATTGCGGCGACGGTGCGTCGCCGCAACAGAATTAACACAGGGCTATGCAGCCCTGCGCTCTTTCCGGAGGTGTTCCGGAGGTGTCCTGAACACCTCCGGAAAGATCGCGCGTCATAAAGGGGGCGGGCTTAGACGGAGCGGAATTTCCGCTCCATCCAAAGCGCTGTGGTTCCGGACCGTGGAACCACAGCCTTAAAGGGGCCCACTGAGGCTCTTTCGCCCGGGGCCCATAAAAACCTGGAGCCGGCCCTGAGGACATTCAGCGATACCCAGCAGGGGGGCTGATCGTCGCTGAGCGTCACTCTAAGCGAGATCACTGGCTAGGTCGCTGCTACGTCACAAAATTGGTGACGTTTCAGCGATCTCACTAGCGATCTCACTATATGCAACGGGGCCTTAAGACAGGGTATATCCATGTGCTTCAAGTCAGACAAAAGAGTTCTGTTTGCCTGTAGCTTGCATGGGATTTCACACCTTTGTGTTACCAGCTTCAAAGTGCTTTTTAATTAAAGCAACACATTGCATTGCCTTTTATGGCCTGTGGGGACGCAAGGGTGGGGGCACATTTCAGGAGTTGAAGGAGATGTCCTGTAATCCAAAATGAATTCTCCCTTGTCCCCCACGGTATGTATGGTGATAATTTTGTGTTGTCATGGGATAGCAAATAGTAAATTTTATATTCATTACCTTTACATCGTCTCTGGTTTCATTGAAGGATTTACATGATTTTTATGTTCCAGTGATTTTCATTGAATTCAATTTTAAATACTGAAACAAAAAAACTTAAAGGGATGATTTTGAAGCTAATATTGATTTTCATCCTTAATGTCTACCTATTTATTGACATAATTTAATCGCTTTTCTAATACAGTATACTTTGATTATAAAATATGTTGGAGTCAGATTCTCCTGATTTATGAAGAGGCAAATGCCTCTTAATGAATCAGGAGTATTTGACAATAAGGCTACTAAAGCTACTTTCACACATCAGTTTTTTTGTGTCAGGCATAATCCGTCGAATACCTGAAGGGACGGATCTGGCGCTGAAATGAAAAAACCGATGCAACGGATCAGTTTTTTTGCTGGATCCGACCTGAACTTTTGAACCTGGAAAAAGAAGTTTTGCAGCCGGAAAATGCAGGTTTGCATGTCCGGAGACAGTGGAAAATGTAGTAGTAGTAGTAGTAGTAGTATGCAGTAGCTAATTTCCAGAATCCGGAATCAGTCTTTTGACGGATTTCACAAAAGATTGATCCGGTTCCATAGACTTCTATTGTTTCCGGCCGCCTGATGCGCCGATTCAGGCACTATCAGGTGGGTCCGGAAAAGAAAAAAAAACGTTGCAGTGACCGTTTGGTCCCGCCGCCGGAATGTACATTTCCGCCGGATCCGGCCAAAAACGGATGCAACGCAATGACATCAGGCGCGATCCGGCACTAATGAAAGTCAATGCCAAAAAAACGCATCCGGTACCGGATCCGTTTTTTTTAAAAACTCGCCGGATCGCGCCTGACGTCAAAAAACTGATGTGTGAAAGCAGCCTTACTCCAGTCAGAGACACAGAAAGAAATTAAATAATAAATTTACATTTTACTCAGCTCTTTAGCCACTATTCCATGATGGGGTCAAGTTTAACATGATTAAACTGGTGAAAGGTCCTCATTAAGGTCCACTTGGACCCATCACTGTGTTTGAGTATTTAGACTGCAACATGCTCAGTTGCTGTTTGTGTGGAGATTGCCAGCATTAAGTTTCTTCTGTTGCCATTATATCCTCATACTCTTGCAATTTCTACTATTTGCATCTGCTGCTTCTGTGACCAGCTGGTTAACCCATTGTTTGCTGCAAGCATCACAAAGTGTTATTGAGTCTTTTGTCATAACGTTGCAGTCTGCAATGGAATCTATCATTTACATTTGCTTATTCTATGACCTGCTGGATATCCAATCTTTTTGTTGTGAATATGCTGGAGGCGGCTTCTGAGCTGGGGCTCCCTCCGGTGAATGCTGAGGGTAATGAACTGATTAATGAATTGCCTTCAGCTGGCGCTGAATGGTAGGATATAAGTGGCCTGAGTTCCCAGCAGCCTTGCCGGTTATCAATTGTTCTTCTGGTCTTGCTTGAAGCACTGCTAGTTTCCTGCTCTCCTTCAGATAAGTGTTTGCTGTTTTTTTTTCTCTGTTTGATTTTCTCTGCTGGTTTGCTGCCTGAAGTGGACTGCAGCCTGTCCCCTTTTGGGGGTCTGGCGCTGCAATTGTGCTCCGTTTGTGTCTGCACTTTTGCTTTGCTCTTTTGTTACTTTTAATTTGCTGAATAGCATTTTGTTACACCAGAGATCTGATTTAGGTGGAAGAGGTCGTGTGATCTCAGGTTTTTTGGTAATCAGAAGTGTTGATATTTTTGTTAGGGTTTTTGTTGGATTGCAGTCAGAATTCTTTCCTGTACTTTTCTGTCTAGACAGATTGGGCCCCAGCGTTTGCTCATTCTATTTTCTGTCTGTGTCCGTGCTTTCTTCTTGTCTAACCGCCATTACATGTTTGAGGGCTTCCTATTTTCTTTGGGGATCTGCTCCGGGGCAGATAGCTTTCATCTTTCTGCCTTTAGGTGTAGTTATCTCTCAGGCTGTGACGAGGCGTCTAGGATCAACGTAGGAACGCTCCACGGCTACCTCTAGTTGTGTGGTTAGTTCAGGTTACTGCAATCCAATAGGTTCCAGCCTCTCTGGTGTATTACCGCTTTTGCTATTTTTTGCCATTTCTCCTCAGTTACTGAAACATAACACTTTTGCTGTAAATGTCACAAATTGTTATTAGAGCCTGTTCGCATTACTCTACAGTCTGCTGTGGATTCTATAATTTACATTTGCTACTTCTACGACCTGCTGGTTATCCAATCTTTTGCTGTAAACATCAGAAAGTGTTATTTGAGCCTGTCCACATTATGCTACAAACTGCTGTGGATGCTGCTACTTACATCTGAGTGCTGTTATTTTCTTCTTCTGCCATCTTGGTTCCAATGCATCCTGACTTTCTTATTTATCTGCTGTCCAACATATCGTATTGTTCGGGTTCTTACCTTTCCACATGCCTTTCAGCCTGTTGTTACTAACACTGTAGGTCTGTGTGTCCATTCTGACATGTGACTTTGTGAATCCACCACACCAGGTGAACGCTACAGAGATGACCATGAGGCTGTGATCTATCAACTGTATATTTATCACTATGAGTGGCTATAGTGCTTCATCAGTATCATTCTCAAATACTGGTGCTGGAATTAGGGTGATATTTTTGGATCGAATTATGATTAACCGTGGATTGAATGACCTTGTCATTGTTTTTAAAATACTCATATGTGGAAAAAAATCATTTTTATAAATCTCATAAACCTCAATGCCCACCAACAGATCATATTTTCCGGATTTCCTTTGTATTGCACAGGTGATGCAATGATCACCTGAGCAATACTAAGGAAATCCTGAAAACATGACCTGTTGGTGGGCCTTGAGGACTGGAGTTGGGGAACACTGATATAAATCATATACTAAATAAAACATGTCTAGATTTGAAACAGACAATGCAAAGTGTCCTGCTTTATCTGACACATATTGGTGATGAAATTCTATGAAAATACATACATGTTTAAAATTCCTGAATGGCACGAACTGAACAATGTCCCGGAGACAAGGCTCTCCCTTGGGTGACCTCAATATGCCATCATCTCCATCCAACATCTGCATGTCACTAAAATCAGCATTTCCAACACCGACAATGATGACTGACATAGGAAGATGAGAAGCATGAACTATAGCTTCCCTGGTGTCAGCCATGTCTGTGATAACCCCATCTGTTAAGATGAGCAGGATGAAGTATTGCTGCAAAAGAACAAATACAAAAATAATGCTAAGTATTGCAGAATAAGCTAGTAGGAGAATACATGCAAATAAAATATCATTAGAATGAGTGGTAAATGGTAAATGGATATTTGTGTTTTTACTACAGTTTATTGATCTAATCAGATAATATGGCTAACCAAAGATACCGTTCAGAGGGTGACAAGGACATTCACATAATCTATCTATATACTGTAATTGTCTAACTTTTAACTTCCGTCTGTAACGGAAATCCTGCATCGCTGATTGGTCGTGCCTGGCGGGACGCGACCAATCAGCGACAGGCACTTCCGGCCCACGCCACCGCTATCGTCGATAGATCAGCCGCTGATCTCCCGGCGACAGGCACCATCCAGAACGCCACCGCTATCGTCGGGAGATCAGCGGCGCTAGCCGCTGATCTCCTGACGGTAGCCGCGGGTTATCTCCAGTACATACTCACCTTCCGTCGCTGCATCCCTGTCCCAGCGCATCTGCTTCTATCCTGTGCGGTGCTGTCACGTAGTACCGCTCATTAAGGTCATGAATATGAACGCGATGCCACTCCCATAGGCGTGGCGTCCATATTCATGACCTTAATGAGCGGTACCATGTGACCGCTCCACAGAGAAAGAAGCTGACCGCGGGGATAGAGATGCAGGGACGTGCAGCGACGGAGCGAGGAGGATAAGTATGATGGAGAGGACGGGGAGCCCAGCGGAGGTGGGAACGGAGCATGTATAGAGGGTGGAGCGGAGCCATGTATATAGATGGGAGGGAGGGAGCGGAGCCATGTATATAGGATGGAGGGTGGAGCGAGCCTGTATATAGGGTGGAGCGGAGCCATGTATATAGGATGGAATGGAGCATGTATATAGGATGGGAGGGTGGAGCGAAGCCATGTATATAGGATGGGAGGGTGGGAGTGTAGCCATGTATACAGGAGGGGTGGGGCGGAGCCATGTATACAGGATTTGGAGGGTGGAGTGGAGCCATGTATATAGGATTGGAAGGTGGAGTGGAGCGTGTATATAGGATTGAGGGTGGAGCAGAGCCGTGTATATAGGGTGGAAGCGGAGCCATGTATACAAGGGTGGGGGGTAAGAGCGTAGCCATGTATATAGGATGGGAGGGTGGGAGCGGAGCCATGTATACAGGATGGAGGGTGGGAGCGGAGCATGTATACAGGATTTGGAGGGTGGAGTGGAGCCATGTATATAGGATTGGAGGGTGGAGTGGAGCCGTGTATATAGGATTGGAGGGTGGAGCAGAGCCGTGTATATAGGGTGGGAGCGGAGCCATGTATAGAGGTGGGAGCGGAGCATGTATATAGGATGGAGGGTGGAGTGGAGCCATGTATATAGGGTTGGAGGGTGGGAGCGGAGCCATGTATATAGGGTGGGAGCGGATCCATGTTTATAGGATGGAGGGTGGAGTGGAGCATGCATATAGGATGGAGGGTGGATGGAGCCTTGTATATAGGATTGGAGGGTGGGAGCAGGCATGTAATAGGGTGGGAGTGGAGCCATGTATATAGGATGGGAGGGTGGGAGCGGAGCCGTGTATATAGGTGGAGCGGAGCCATGTATATAGGATGGGAGAGTGGGAGCGGAGCATGTATAAAGGATGGAAGGTGGAGTGGAGCCATGTATATAGGATGGGAGGGTGGAGTGGAGCCATGTATATAGGATTGGAGGGTGAGAGCGGAGCCATGTATACAGATGGGAGGGTGGGAGCGGAGCCGTGTATATAGGATGGGAGGGTGAGAGCGGAGCCGTGTATATAGGATGGGAGGGTGGGAGCGGAGCCATTATATAGGATGGGAGGTGGGAGTGGAGCCATGTATATAGGATGGGAGGGTGGGAGCGGAGCGATGTAAACAGGATTGGAGGGTGAGAGCGGAGCCATGTATACAGGATGGAGGGTGGGAGCGAGCCGTGTATATAGGTGGGAGGTGAGAGCGGAGCCGTGTATATAGGATGGGAGGGTGGGAGCGGAGCCATATATATAGGATGGAGGGTGGGAGCGGAGCCATGTATATAGGATGGGAGGGTGGGAGCGGAGCGATGTAAACAGGATTGGAGGGTGGGAGCGGAGCCATGTATATAGGATGGGAAGGTGGGAGCGGAGCCATGTATATAGGATGGAGGGTGGAGTGGAGCCATGTATATAGGATGGGAGGGTGGAGTGGAGCCATGTATATAGGATGGGAGGGTGGAGTGGAGCCATGTAAATAGGATGGAGGGTGGGAGCGGAGCCATGTATACAGGATGGGAGGGTGGGAGCGGAGCCATGTATATAGGATGGGAGGGTGGAGTGGAGCCATGTATATAGGATGGGAGGTGGAGTGGAGCCATGTATATAGGATGGGAGGGTGGAGTGGAGCCATGTAAATAGGATTGGAGGGTGGGAGCGGAGCCATGTATACAGGATGGGAGGGTGGGAGCGGAGCCATGTATACAGGATGGGAGGGTGGGAGCGGAGCCATGTATATAGGATGGGAGGGTGGGAGCGGAGCCATGTATATAGGATGGGAGGGTGGGAGCGGAGCCATGTATACAGGATGGGAGGGTGGGAGCGGAGCCATGTATATAGGATGGGAGGGTGGGAGCGGAGCCATGTATATAGGGTGGGAGCAGAGCCATGTATGTAGGATGGGAGAGTGGGAGCAGAGCCATGTATATAGGATGGGAGCGGAGCCATGTATAAATAACCTACATATCTAGAATACCCGATGCGTTAGAATAGGGCCACCATCTAGTAATATATAAGTACACTGAAACAATATTAACAATCATTGGCAAAATATGATGTATTTATCATTATTTTTGCTGTTATTATAGATGTCTGTTTCACCAACTTATCAGTATCAGATCATGTGAAAGACTGCTATTCTGCCATGTGAGGACATTGAATTCCATTGTGCTAAAAACTAGCTTCCTCATCTAGACGACAAAAAATGCCTCCAATACATGTTGCTATAAACCCTTTACATATATACTGCTCATTTTATTTTATTTGCATGTGGAACAGGGGATGGCTTACCACTTTATTTAACTGGCCCCAAGTTCGAAGTGGTTGAAATATTTTTAATGTTCTCTGTGGTCTTTGGCTACTTCTATTAAAGATTTCCTTTTTATTAATTGATGTGTCTTTTCTTTGGAATATTGGCTCCATGTCTTAAAGATAGACTAAATTCATTACACAACAATATGATTCAATCTTATGAAGAATTTACACTCATCGTTGTCCCCAATTAAGTTAATTGTGCCATCAATTTTGTCCAGGCCATATACATTAGGTTTTTTTAAAATTATTTTCCTGTTGAACCACAATTCAAAAACAATGTCTGATTTTCATTAGTTGATATTCTGTAAATTTAAATTGAAAATTATTTTTGTCTCTTTTAAGCTGTTGCAGCGACTATTGTGGGTTTTGTTACTTTAAAGAGAACCTGTCAGCTGATACATAGGGCCCAAACACTGCGGTGTTTCAGAGAGAAACATACTTTTAATAGTGGCCAGTGACCGAGCTGTGTGAAAGACTAGTCATACAGGCGGGTCTCCCCGCCTGCTGACAGTGACTGGCAAGCCTCTGCTTATGACCGTGTATGGGCAGAGGCTTGTTAGTCACTGACAGCGGGCAGGGAGAAGCCACCGGGATCCGCCTGTATGACTAGTCAAACGGCTTGGTCCCGGCAGCTATTAAAAGTATATTTTTCTCTGAAACACCACAGCGATTCAGTCACAGATACAGTTGTGCTCAAAACTTTACATACCCCAGCAGATTTTTTGCTTTCTTGGCCTTTTTTCAGAGAATATGAATGATAACACCATTACTTTTTCTCCACTCATGGTTAGTGGTTGGGTGAAGCCATTTATTCTCAAACTACTGTGTTTTCTCTTTTTAAATCTTAATGACAACCCAAAACATCCAAATGACCCTGATCAAATGTTCACATACCCCATTTCTTAATACCATGTATTTCCACCTCTAATATCAATAACAGCTTGAAGTCTTTTGTGGTAGTTGTGGATGCGGTTCTTTACTTTCTCAGATAGTAAAGCTGCCCACTCTTCTTGGAAAAAGCCTCCAGTACCTGTAAATTCTTGGGCTGTCTAGCATGAACTGCGCGCTTGATATCTCCCCAGAGTGGCTCAATGATGTTGAGGTCAGGAGACTGAGATGGCCACTCCAGAACCTTCACTTTGTTCTACTGTAGCCAATGGCAGGTTGACTTGGCCTTGTGTTTTGAATCGTCATGCTGGAACGTCCAAGTACGTCCCATGCGCAGCTTCCAGGCTGATGATTGCAAATTTGCCTCCGTATTTGCCGATAACGTGCTGCATTCATCTTTCCTTCATCTTTGACCAAGTTTCCTGTGCCTTTGTAGCTCACACATCCCAAAACATCAGCGATCCACCTCCGTACTTTACAGTAGAAATGGTGTTCCTTTCATCATAGGCCTTGTTAACTTCTCTCCAAATGTAACATTTATTGTTATGGCCAAAAAGTTAAATTTTGGTCTCTTCACTCCAAATTACCTTGTTCCAGAAGTTTTGAGTCTTGTCTCTGTGCTCTTTTGCATATTGTAGGCGAGATACTTTGTGGCATTAGCGCAGTAATGGCTTTCTTCTGGCGACTCGAGAATGCAGCCCATTTTTCTTCAAGTGCCTCCAGTATTTCAGATGATGTTATTTGTGGGTTTTTCTTTGCAACAATTTTCCTGGCAGCTGTGGATGAAAATTTTGTTGGTGTACCTGACCATGGTTTTGTTTTTACAGAGCCCCTGATTTTCCATTTGTTAATCACAGTTTAAACGCTGCTGACTGACATTATCAATTCCTTGGACATTTTTTTGTATCCCTTTCCTGTTTTATACAGTTCAACTACCTTTTCCCGTAGATCCATTGACAATTTTTTTTCTTTCCTCATTTGTGTCAACTTCTGCGCATGTTATCAGGCCAAAATCACTAGGGTATGGGAACTTTTGTATGGGTCATTTGGATGTTTTGGGTTGTCATTATGATTTAAAAAGAGAAAACACAGTAGTTTGACAATAAATGGCTTCACCCAATCACTAACCATGAGTGGAGAAAAAGTTTTGGTGTTATCGTTCATATTCTCTGAAAAAAAGGCCAAGAAAGCAAAAATTCTGCATGGGTATGTAATCTTTTGAGCACAACTGTACATGGCTGTGATCCGTCAGCCAGTGGCTGATGCATCCAGCCCACGGTTTGGGAAGCATATATCAGCTGACATGTTCCCTTTAATAGAATGGTACCAAAAATGGTGTCCATGTGTCTACATCTTCTTCAAAATCTACAAAATCTAGCCCTTTATGTAATCTTTAGTACTTTATATTTGGACATATACAGATATTGGTTAGTGTCCAGTACATGCAGTTTTACCTGAATACCCTGATTTATTATAAAGATGGCTAGACTATATTATTTTAGCAGCTGTACTATTTTAGCACTATTTACCTTCTGTGTCACTCATACTTCCTTACAGATTTTAAACTTGTGAGTAGCATCCTCATTACTCTTTTTTGAATTGTTGAATTATGTGTTATAAAGTCATATCTGTTATTGTATGTGCATGCACCCTCTAGATTGGAAAGTACTATTGGATATATTGGCACTATGTAAATAAAATTATTGTTAAAATTATTCTTACACCTGCTGATATCACTAAATAAAACCAAATAAATTATAGTAACAACCGCTTGCTCTCCTGATTCTGTGCCGCTAAAAAGTAACTGTACAAAGATAATATATTGTGTATATAGGAAAATATTCTCCATTTTATATTAGCAGATCACAGCTGCTAGACTACTGTTCCACAGAGTATTAGCTTCAGATGAGTTGACTACTTGACAGCTTGTAACGATCCCTGGAGTTCCAACAATGTCACAACTAACTACTGTTACTTGCAATATTGTTATACTTATGTCGGATTTTATAAAGCCAAACTATGAAGGATCTTCAGGTGCATCTATGAAAGGTACACAAAATGTACAGGATCCTTTTCTGTTCTCCAGAAATAATTTACAAGGTTCATTTAAAAGTGATGCTGAATTTGGAAAGGAGCCCATCACCTACTTCATGTTGTCCTTTCTGGGAGCAGCATACAGCAGTGACAGACACAATCATTTGTAATGTATCAGTTATGTATGACTATATTGTAGTTTGGCCAAACGTACAATGTATTAAATGCAACGTGCCACAAGTGATTTGAACTAGAGGTCCTGATAATTATGTGCTTCACCCCGTCCACTATCTCCAAAACTCAACTTTTTCCCTATTACCTGGCATAATATTATTTTAATAATGGGAGCTGATTGTTTGCTATTGGAAACCTGCTCCACCTTTCATTTGTTCCAATGTTAATATATATACCATATACACTCGAGTATAAGCCGACTCGAGTATAACCCGAGGCACCTAATTTTGCCACGGAAAACTGGGTAAGCTTATTGACTCGAATATAAGCTGGGTATGCATTGTCCCCTCATCCGTGTCCTGGTATGTGTGGCTCCCTAGTCCTGTCCCGATATGAGTGGCTCCCCCCGTCCCTGTATGTGTGGCTCTCCCCATCCCGGTATGTGTGGCTCCCCCTTGGTCTCTGTCCCGGTATGTGTGGCTCCCCCCGTCCCTGTCCCGGTATGTGTGGCTCTCCCTCATCCTGACCTGCTACGTATGGCTCCCCTTCCTGTATGCCTGGCTCTCTGGTTCCATCGTGTATGCCTGGCTCCCTGGTCCCATCCTGTATGCCTGGTTCCCTGGTTCCATTCTGTATGCCTGGCTCCCTGGTCCCATCCTGTATGCATGGCTCCCTGGTCCCATCCTGTATGCCTGGCTCCCTGGTTCCATCCAGTATGCCTGGCTCCCTGGTCCCATCCTGTATGCCTGGCTCCCTGGTCCCATCCTGTATGCCTGGCTCACTGGTCCCATCCTGTATGACTGGCTCACTGGTCCCATCCTGTATGCTTGGCTCCCTGGTCCCATCAGTATGCCTGGCTCCCTGGTTCCATCCTGTATGCATGACTTGGCTCCCCCCTCCCCTGCTGTATGCATGGCTCGGCTCCCCCAGTCCTCACCCGTCCTCCCCGGTCTTCACTCATCCTCCCCGGTCCTCACCTGCTCTCCTCATGCGGTGGCTGCAATGTCCCTGCATCTCTCTTTGCTGTCCCGAGCTATGGGCATGGAGACGCGTACATATTCATTACTTTAATGAGCGGTACCACGTGACCGCTGAATACAGGAAGACAGGAAGTGCTGCTGCGGGACAACAGAGTGAGATGCAGGGATGTTGCAGCCACTGAGCCAGGAGTGGGTGAGTATGCTGTCACAGCTGCTCTCTCCTGCCGCTTCCCCTCCTCCGCTGGCTTGCTGTATGACTCGAGTATAAGCCGAGGCACCTAATTTTGCCACGGAAAACTGGGTAAGCTTATTGACTCGAATATAAGCCGGGTATGCATTGTCCCCTCATCTGTGTCTTGGTATGTGTGGCTCCCCCTATCCTGTCCTGGTATGTGTGGCTCCCCTAGTCCTGTCCCGATATGAGTGGCTCCCCCATCCCTGTATGTGTGGCTCTCCCCATCCCGGTATGTGTGGCTCCCCCCCGGTCTCTGTCCCGGTATGTGTGGCTCCCCCCGTCCCTGTCCCGGTATGTGTGGCTCTCCCTCATCCTGTCCTGCTATGTATGGCTCCCCCTCCTGTATGCCTGGCTCTCTGGTTCCATCCTTTGCCTGGCTCCTGGTTCCATCCTGTATGCCTGGCTCCCTGGTTCCATCCTGTATGCCTGGCTCACCTGCGTGTCCATCCTGTATGCCTGGCTCCCTGGTCCCATCCTGTATGCCTGGCTCCTGGTCCCATCCTGTATGCCTGGCTCCCTGGTCCCATCCTGTATGCCTGGCTCCCTGGTCCCATCCTGTATGCCTGGCTCCCTGGTCCATCAGTATGCCTGGCTCCCTGGTTCCATCCTGTGCATGCTTGGCTCCCCCCTCTCCTGCTATATGCATGGCTCGGCTCCCCCAGTCCTCACTCCGTCCTCCCGGTCTTCACTCATCCTCCCTGGTCTTCACTCATCCTCCCCGGTCTTCACCTCCCCCGGTCCTCACCTGCTCTCCTCGCGCGGTGACTGCAATGTCCCTGCATCTCTCTCTGCTGTCCCGAGCTATGGGCATGGAGACGCGTACATATTCATTACTTTAATGAGAGGTACCACATGACCGCTGAATACAGGAAGACAGGAAGTGCTGCTGCGGGACAACAGAGTGAGATGCAGGGACGTTGCAGCCACCGAGCCAGGAGTGGGTGAGTATGCTGTCACAGCTGGTCTCTCCTGCCGCTTCCCCTCCTCCGCTGGCTTGCTGTATGACTCGAGTATAAGCTGAGGCACCTAATTTTGCCACGGAAAACTGGTTAAGCTTATTGACTCGAATATAAGCCGGGTATGCATTGTCTCCTCATCCGTGTCTTGGTATGTGTGGCTCCCCCTATCCTGTCCTGGTATGTGTGGCTCCCCTAGTCCTGTCCCGATATGAGTGGCTCCCCCCGTCCTTGTATGTGTGGCTCTCCCCATCCCGGTATGTGTGGCTCCCCCCAGGTCTCTGTCCCGGTATGTGTGGCTCCCCCCGTCCCTGTCCCGGTATGTGTGGCTCTCCCTCATCCTGTCCTGCTATGTATGGCTCCCCCTCCTGTATGCCTGGCTCTCTGGTTCCATCCTGTATTCCTGTATGCCTGGCTCCCTGGTTCCATCCAGTATGCCTTGCTCCCTGGTTCCATTCTGTATGCCTGGCTCCCTGGTCCCATCCTGTATGCCTGGCTCCCTGGTCCCATCCTGTATGCCTGGCTCCCTGGTCCCATCCTGTATGCCTGGCTCCCTGGTCCCATCCTGCATGCCTGGCTCCCTGGTCCCATCCTGTATGCCTGGCTCACTGGTCCCATCCTGTATGCCTGGCTCACTGGTCCCATCCTGTATGTCTGGCTCACTGGTCCCATCCTGTATGCCTGGCTCACTGGTCCCATCCTGTATGCCTGGCTCCCTGGTCCCATCAGTATGCCTGGCTCCCTGGTTCCATCCTGTATGCATGGCTTGGCTCCCCCCTCCCCTGCTGTATGCATGGCTCGGCTCCCCCAGTCCTCACCCGTCCTCCCCGGTCTTCACTCATCCTCCCCGGTCTTCACTCATTTTCCCCAGTCTTCACTCATCCTCCCCGGTCCTCACCTGCTCTCCTCGCGCGGTGGCTGCAATGTCCCTGCATCTCTCTCTGCTGTCCCGAGCTATGGGCATGGAGACGTGTACATATTCATTACTTTAATGAGCAGTACTACGTGACCGCTGAATACAGGAAGACAGGAAGTGCTGCTGCGGGACAACAGAGTGAGATGCAGGGACGTTGCAGCCACCGAGCCAGGAGTGGGTGAGTATGCTGTCACAGCTGCTCTCTCCTGCCACTTCCCCTTCTCCGCTGGCTTGCTGTATGACTCGAGTATAAGCCGAGGCACCTAATTTTGCCACGGAAAACTGGGTAAGCTTATTGACTCGAATATAAGCCGGGTATGCATTGTCCCTCATCCGTGTCTTGGTATGTGTGGCTCCCCCTATCCTGTCCTGGTATGTGTGGCTCCGCTAGTCCTGTCCCGATATGAGTGGCTTTTCCCCGTCCCTGTATGTGTGGCTCTCCCCATCCCGTATGTGTGGCTCCCCCCCGGGCTCTGTCCCGGTATGTGTGGCTCCCCCTGTCCCTGTCCCGGTATGTGTGGCTCTCCCTCATCCTGTCCTGCTATGTATGGCTCCCCCTCCTGTATGCCTGGCTCTCTGGCTCCATCCTGTATGCCTGGCTCCCTGGTCCCATCCTGTATGCCTGGTTCCCTGGTTCCATTCTGTATGCCTGGCTCCTGGTCCCATCCTGTATGCCTGGCTCCCTGGTCCCATCCTGTATGCCTGGCTCCATGGTTCCATCCTGTATGCCTGGCTCCCTGGTCCCATCCTGTATGCCTGGCTCCCTGTTCCCATCCTGTATGCCTGGCTCCCTGTTCCCATCCTGTATGCCTGGCTCCCTGGTCCCATCAGTATGCCTGGCTCCCTGGTTCCATCCTGTATGCATGGCTTGGCTCCCCCCTCCCCTGCTGTATGCATGGCTCGGCTCCCCCAGTCCTCACCCGTCCTCCCCGGTCTTCACTCATCCTCCCCGGTCTTCACTCATCCTCCCCGGTCTTCACTCATCCTCCCCGGTCCTCACTTGCTCTCCTCGCACGGTGGCTGCAATGTCCCTGCATCTCTCTCTGCTGTCCCGAGCTATGGGCATGGAGACGCGTACATATTCATTACTTTAATGAGCGGTACCACGTGACCGCTGAATACAGGAAGACAGGAAGTGCTGCTGCGGGACAACAGAGTGAGATGCAGGGACGTTGCAGCCACCGAGCCAGGAGTGGGTGAGTATGCTGTCACAGCTGCTCTCTCCTGCCGCTTCCCCTCCTCCGCTGGCTGGCTGTATGACTCGAGTATAAGCCGAGAGGGGCACTTTCAGCCTAAAAAAATGGGCTGAAAATCTCGGCTTATGCTCGAGTATATACGGCATATATATATATATACCTCAATAAATATTTTGTAATTCTGAGTATTATTAGGGAGATTTATCAAAATTACCACAAATGAAAAGTAGAGCAGCTGCCCTCTAGTTTGATAAATCTCTGTATGCATTATTATTTCCATCCCTTACCGTGGCTTCCATAGTGTGGGTCTCCTCTGAAGCCGACTTTGCCACTTTTTGAATAATGGGGGCAATGTTTGTTGGCCCGTAGAGCTGTAACTTGGGCAGGCAGTTCTGATAGGCTTCTACCACTCCTT
Source organism: Oophaga sylvatica (assembly GCA_033576555.1). Lineage (NCBI taxonomy): Eukaryota > Metazoa > Chordata > Amphibia > Anura > Dendrobatidae > Oophaga > Oophaga sylvatica. Next base: position 95,078,624 of record JARQOD010000006.1, read on the forward strand.
GTATTCCTACAAAGGAAAAAAATGTATTGGTATTTAGAACTATGTAATGCAGAAGCAATCTGGAGAGCTAGAAAGAAACAACTTCTGACCAGTACATCCAACAGAGTGCAGCAAATATCAACATGTGCAAGCCAAAGAGTGCAGCGGCGCTGAGTACACAAGATATATGCAAATATTTAATATATTGCCAGGGAAGTGGAAGTGTTCTGCGCTTACTGGAGGGATGACATCCACAATCGATATCATATGCTGGTTTGTTGTCAACGTGTTTCAGAGTCACATCGACTCATTCTTCAGTACAACGACAGTATTTTCTTATGTATGGTAGTCCTGAAGAAGGAGCCGGTATGACTCTGAAATGCATTGACAATAAACCAGCATATTATATCTGATTGTGGATGTCATCCCTGCAGTAAGCGTAGAACACTTCCACTTCCCTAGCAATATATTAAATGTTTGCATATATCTTGTGTACTCAGCTACAGCAGTCTTTTTTGCCCAAAAAATTCCTATCCTAAAAATTACAAAATCTGCACTAATTAAAAAAAAGCCTTTTTGAATGATGGGGGGAATGCTCAGATGAACAAGTTTCAAACTGCTATAACTGCATTCACACAGGCCAAAAGTGTGCTGCTGTACTCTTTGGGTTGTTTGATAATACAGCTTGCACCTGATCAAAATTTTTATAAATTTTTTTAGAATCCTGTTTTTCTTTTTAGCCCTACATAAAGTGATTGCCCCCATATCTGGCCGAGCCCACTTCCTTCAGTCCCAAGGTCAGAGACACACTAGCGAATCCCCATGCCAGCTACCGACGGGAAGGAGCCATAATACAAGGGTAGGGATAAGGAACCGCAACCAGAATAGGGGTAGGGCAAGCATCCCCGGGTATACCAGTCAATCTTTTTCCCCGTTTTTTTATGGGAAAATTAGGTGCCTCAAAAAAAATCGGGCGGCTTATACAGGTATTACTGTAAATTGGTACGAATGCAAACCCCTTTTTAAGGATGCATTCGCCCAATTTAATAGCAAGGGGGCGAGCCCCCAAGGGTGTTTTTAAAAATGATGGATCCTTTTGTCCATTTAAAAAGTAAGCATTTTTGGCTTGGGGAAGATACAGGTGCTTATAACAAAATGGAAACATCAAAAAATTAATTTTTTCATTCTTCAAACAAAAAAAGGGAAACTATTATATGGCTTGCAAACACAGTGAGTATTTCAAATGTTTTTTCTCTTAATGTTTTATTTTAGGCTTACAGCCCAATGAAAACCCAAAAGTCTTTCCAGTAAATTGAAAAGATTAACAAAAAAAACCCCGCAAAAGGCTTCCTAAAGGGTTTAAAAAGGTCCATTAAATTTTTTCAGTTGCTCCCCAATCAGGGGGGGACTGCTGTTTTTACAGGTTTTCCCCAACACACATACTTACAAGGAGGGGACCACCCAAAAGGTCTTACTAAAGAACTGCGTTTACAGAGTACTGACCAAGTGTCATGATATGACGTTCCTATAGGCCTTTTGCTTGGGTCGAGGAAAACACAGGGGCATAGGTTTAAATGAAATACTTATATTCAACCAACATGCTGAAAAGTTAAACATTTGCGGAAAGGGGAGGAACACAGAGGCCAGAGTACTTCAAGCACACAAAAAATCTCCAAAGCAGGTTTTAGTCTCTTTTCTGTACCGAATTCCCCTGCAAACAGGGGTTCACCCCAAAAACGGTTTTCCCGGTCCCCAAAAAGTTCCCAAGGTTTCCCGTGGGAAAAGTGGGGGTACAAACCAAGGGTTCCCGGGGTCAGGCACAGACGACTGAGGGTTATTCGGCGGGGCCTGATTGTTCACAGGCGCAAAACAAGAAAGGGGAAAAATCGGCGGGAACATGAAAACGGAAACTCCATATTAACTGAGGGCAAAAGCGCAAAAGACGAAAGCAAAAGGCCGACGGAAAACTGAGTTTTAAAGGAAAATGAACAAGCAAAAAACCTTTCTTATCCCCCCTAGGGACAACCCCGGATGACCTCAACCGGCTTGTCAGGGGCCTTGATTAAAAATGCCGAGCAGGCGAGGAGCATTTACATTTTTGACGGGCCCCTGAGTTGTCCCCCGGGTAGCCCGCAATTTTAATCAAAATTTCAAGAAATTTGTACAACCTGGAACAAAAAATCCTTCCACCAAAAATTCTTCCTGACCCGACCGCATGGGGCAGGGAAAGGAAAGAACGTAGGAACGTATTGGGTGTTGCAGCCTTTAGAGGGATCTGAAAACGGGGGTGGTTTCTCAAAGTTGGGGCTTTTAAGACAAACAAAAAACGCATTTAAATTTTTATTACAAAAGGCCCAATGTACTTAGTCCCATTTAAACGATGGAATTTTTAATTTAAGTTTTTTTTTTCGGGGTTTGAAGCCAGACCAAATCTCCTACCTTAAAAAGTGGGCGGGTTTTACAAAAAATCTTGCTTTCTTGTACCTTTCCTACCCAATTTCAAATTTTTTCCTTTAGAAGATCCATATTCTTTTGTAAAAAGTGATTCTTTCGCCAACCCGGAAAGGGGCGTTCTACGGAAAACGGGAAGAAGAAGGATAATAACCTAATTGGAGTAAAAAAGGAACTGCTTTTGGAGGCGCCTGAAGTTTTTATAGAGAACTCAGCCATGGAAGTAATCCCCCCCATCATCCTGGGGGTGGCAGAAAAAAACGCGGAGATACTGCCGGGTCGTTTGTTCGTTTTGTCCCATTATCGGGGGATGAAAAGCAGAAAAAAAGGTTTATTTTAAAATGTCCCTGCTGCACAAAATTTGCCAAAACCTTAAAGTGAATTGCCCCCGGGCCCAAAAGACCCCCCCTCCGGTCCTCCAGAAGCGAAACACTTTCTTAACTCAAGTCCGATTTTTTTTGCATGGGAAGCCGCACAAGGGGAAAAATGAGTGCCTTTGTTAAAAACGAAACCCCCACTAAAAGGTGTTTTCCCTTGAGGGTTGGAACTCCCAATGAAGTCCAAAAAATGGATCCCCCGGGGGGGACGGGGGGAAGAGGGCAACAGACCATTTGGTGGGGAGCGAGGTTTTTTTGCATCTTGCACAGACTTCACATGAAGTGACTAGTTTAAGACATTTTCCTGTAAGTGGGAACCAAAAGAAACGAGAAAAAAAATTCTTGTGCTTTAGAATTCCCCATGCCCCTATCTTGGATCGTGGGAGTTGCAAACTCTCAATCTGACTGTTTTTTGGGAATACAGACTTGTCCCGAATCCCCCACCCTTTTAAAGACAAGACTTTCGTCCCTTGGGGGGTTGGCCAACAAAGAATCCGCAGGATCTTCCTTGATGTCCTTAAGTAGGTTTATATAACCTCCCAGGGAAACAAGTCAGGAAGAAAGTCTTAGGAGGGTAAGTGGACGTGTCTTGCGAAAGAACCAGAAGGCTCAGCCTTTCCATTTGCCGTCCGGCTAAAGAAATGAAAAAAATTAAATTGGTTTAGGAAAAATTCCACGACCCGGGGAGGAGTCAGGCACTTAGCCGACCTGAAAAAATTTTAAGGTACGTGGTCTGTCAGGACGATAATTTCTTGGGGCCCCGAAGAAGGGTCTCCATTCCTTAAGCGGCAAAAGGCCAACAATTTTCTATTGCCCACTGTAGTTCCTCTCAGCCGAAGACAAAATGCTGGGAAAAGAAGGCACAGGGATGCAAGACATCTTTTCACCTTTCCTTTTAGAGGATACTCCAACGGCACAGTCTGAAGCATCCCCTTATTAGAGGCAAGCTCGGGGTTTTGGGGTACTAAGATAGGTGCGGTGGGAAATTTTTCCTTTAAAAAGGAAAGGTTCCCGCGCTTTGGGGGGGTCCGGAGAACCCCGCCGGT